>WTXI01000007.1:0-1202428 GCA_022376515.1 Lactifluus volemus | reverse complement strand
GCATGCTTGTTTGAAACCGATGCCAGTTTCAGCGGCTAACCCCTCAATAATGTCGTCAATCTGGTCTATAGCGACGTCAACAGCGGCCTTGATTTTCACTTTCCTGGCGAGTTTATGCTCCTTTTCCTGTGCACGTTGCTCATCGCTTTTACGGGCTCGCTCAGAACACGAAGGTGCATTTGTCCCCGCTCCGGGACGGCTAGTAGGTGGGATGGTAATAGTGGACATGACAAGGGTCGGAGGCGTTGAACGCAGTAGAGTGGAACGAAGCCTGAGGGAAGTACACAGCGTGGTGTCTAGGAAATACGATGTATAGTACGCATCGCCGGTAATTTTTATAGGGGAGGAACGAGAATCATCAACAAAAAAACGCGAGGCATGGAGAATCATCAACGAAAAACGCGGTGCATTCAGGTTGTAGAAGATCATCAACCAAAAAAAACGCGCTGTAACACGCGTAAGGATAGTGAGTGACAGCACGTAAATAAACGAATATAGGAATGGACAAACGACTTACCGTTGCAACTGCGCCAGCTCCGTCACTGCATTAGGAAGGCCAATGCCTTTGATGTGCCGCGGTTAAAGCCCAAGGCAATCAGGGCAGCTTCGTGTGAAGAACGTGCCACATTATGGTACACGTCTTGGATCTTGATCACGATAGTGTCGCGCTCACCTAATGCAGCAAGTAAATCACGCACATCCGAAGGAAGTTTTACCACAAGTGGATTGGGGCTGCCTAGATATGTGCGCAAAGAGTGCGAAGGGGAGGGCGGCGTCACTGGTGATGGGTCGTCATCGCTCAGGCGCATTGATGAGAGTTGGGAGTGGACAGGATCAAATGGCAAATGTGTGTTTGTTGAGGTGGGTGCAATGAGACGCGGTTTGGGGGAGGCGGCCAATGCATTATTTACCACTTTCGGCGGAGAGACCTCGGCTTTCTGGCTCGTAGAGAGGAGGGATATCACGAACACTCGGGCTGATGAGTGATTTGGTGGTTGTTTCTGACTCGAGTCGAACATTGGCAAAATACTTGGATTTGTGGGCGCGAGTTCGAAAGTCTCGAAGATATGCAATACCTAATTGGCGCAAACAGACCTCTTGAATATCCGAAATTGCTGGTGAGAAGATTTTGATTTGAAAGATCTCGCTGTACATAAGCCGAACGTTGCGCTCATTCAGTGTGAGCGCAGACACTGGGTAGTTGCGCCAATCTGGGTTCCTGTTCTCCTTGAAAAGCAACGAGTATGCACCCAACGCCACAGCACCGTTCAAGTTCAGATATCTGCGGTGTATGGTGAACGTAACAAGAATAAGACACTGAGTTTATTGTCAGACTCGGAGGTGATGAACTCGTACCAGATCCCTGATGTTAGTAATTAGTTGTTCTCTGGTCTCCTTCCTATGCTTTGTGCTTCGGATGAACCCAGAGTGGAACCCCCGCATTAGCAGGGGGGATCGTCAATTTATCGTTTCTCAGAGGTGTACTGGGCATTACGGGGGAGCGAGGACCTCAACTGGTCGCAAGGAGTCATGCCTTTTTATGTACAATGTCATTGCGACAATGGTATCTGGTATACTATGTTGATCCCGACAGCAGATAGATGTATGTGGTCGCACTAACAAGTGAGGTAGTCAATATGATATAAATGGCTGAGGTCTTGCAACGTGTAAGTGGGGACCCCCCTCTGAACAATTGAGGTCGGTGTTATGAAAATTGCGTGTTCTAGAAATGAGCTGATATAGATATTACGTTCTGTATATGTTACTTCGATGTTATCATTGTCTACTCATGGTAATTAAGTGATTACTGTTCTTGCCATAATCTCCGGTCGTTTCACAAGCTCAGGGTTCTCAGGCGTGCACGAGGATTGTCCTCAGGCTGACAAGGGCAATCCCGCTGGAAAAAGGACCGGGGCTCTGATACTCGTGCACTAACTTGCACAGAACTGAGGGAGCAATTGAATTACTAGTAAGTCCAAGGCAAACACTACAATATGCGAAGGATCGTAACGAGATCGTAACCATCGATTACTGGGCACGCGAGCGGCACACCAGAGTGTGTGCCGCACTTACTGTAGCGAATGACCAAGTTACCATCAAACTGTAATGAAGCAATAAATAATCAGATCGGAACTGAAACAATCGGATACATTAAGGCTCGATAATCATCACTATGACAATGTACGAGGGATCGTAATGATCGATTATTGGGCACGCAAATGGCACACCAGAGTGTATGCCGCACTTGCCATCGTACTGTAGCTAATGACCAAGTTACTATCAAACTGTAATGAAACAAAAAGTATTCAGATCGGAACTGAAAACAATCGGAAACGATAAAGCCCGATAATCACGTTGTCCTATCGTCTCGATGAAAGAGGCAAGATCCCGCCATAGACCGGCCACACATCGCACAATCGTTTCTGGGCTCTTGCATGTTTCTGACTTTGCTTCTGACGTGCCTTGTGTGCTTGCTAGTATATCTTGTTTCCCTGTTTCTCTCAGACTGGCTCACATGTCCTTTTGTTCGCTCACTGGCAGTACGGTAACTTGAATGCGTCTGTTCTTGCGTTTCATTGTGTTTCCAGTCCCGCCCTGGATGTGTCCTGTGTCACGCCGTGCTGCACATCGCGTGTAGAGTATTAGCTGCACTTCGCGTATGTACTAGAGTGTGTTCTGCACTTCTGTGACGGCGTGTAACCCTCATCCTAACCGGGCATTGTGTGGCAATTTGCTCTCGGTGGATTACACAACACTAGTATTGACAACATCGAGACTACTAAGAAAGTCGTTCAAACGGTCTAGCTCATCGCCAATGGCATCATCCTCCTCCGCGCTGACAGGTCCTTCAGGCTCGATCTCTGAGTCGACTGCTCCGGGCTCGATGCCAACTGCTCCTATGCCACCACTTGCAAGTCCTCCCTGAATCGTGACGTCGTTTGTCTCACCGGTGATAGATTCGCGCCGACCTGTATAACTTGGTAACGCGTAGATCTTCTGGATGCGTGCACGGTGGACATTATTCTGGCGAATGCGACGTGCAAGGAAGCAACTGGCTTCCACAGCAAGGGTAGAGCCCTCTGAACGCAGACCATTGACAGCTGACCTTAGCTGCGATTCTTCCTGGCTCATCCAGTCGACCAAGCGCGAGATTTCGATATTGAGGCGTTTTCTCTCCTCCTCCGCCCGCTCAAGCTTCAAACGGTGTAGAGAAATCTGGCGATTTCGAGGATTAGCCCAAGGCTGCTGACGGATGTCGACCTGGCATTCTTGCAATAAGTCGAAGTCGGCAAGAGTATCGTACGTTGAAACGTCCTTCCAGTCCAACTGGGGGCGATTGAGATCCTTGGCAGCCTCGTTGTACTTACGGAGTGCCGCCTGTATAGCCTTACATCGAGTTTTGAGCGCCTTATTGATGTGGACACGCAATTTATATCCTGATTGCGTCAACGTCAGCTACTGAATAAACTTGTACCAAAAAAACATACCCGTTCCCGAGAGCCCCATTTTGTGAAGCTCAAATAAGCGTGCAACGACAAGGCCCTCTAGCTTGGAGAGGGCCTTTTGATATACTCTTGTTGCATAGTAACTTGCGGCCTTTTTCCATTCCTCCATGTCAGGAGTCCATCGTGTCGGAATTTTGTATGAAAGTTCGAATCTTTGAAGGGCATCTTGGATCCGTTCAAATGTTTCGAACGCGTGGTGCTTCAAGAGTGTGGCACGTTCGTTCAACCTCGATCGTGCTGACATCGAGGTGGTACAGAACGTCACGGCGGCTTCATAGAGCTTTCTGCATGTTATTATTATACAGTCAATGCGCTGTGGAGTGTATAATTAACTTACTTCGACTCTTGATAACTGATGAGATGCTCATAGTAATCACACGCGAACTCGTTTTCGGGGCCTTCCTTTTTACGTGACAAAAGGTAGACACGCTCCGCTTCGATATGTTGACGATAAGCTGTGTCTTCAAGGGCCTGGCCAGATTGAAAAGCGGCGATAGCACGGGGGGCTTCATCGAGAATTTGAGTGACTTGTTTGTAGTTCCCATAAAGGAAAGCCGCTTGACAAAAGGAGATCAGCCTGGAAATAACAGAAGGGACCCTGAAACGCACAGAGTTCTTGGTATTTATCATCATCATGTTGTCGAGCATATAGGTCGATCGCTTGGTGTCGGTGAAATCGGGTTGCATATCTGGTGGTATTAGCGAGCCCATTAAACGAGGAGAAGATCCTCTCAGCTGTCTCAAGGTCTTCGATCCCGAAACCGCTGACATAGAGCGGATGGTATGAAAGTTGACAAACGCGTTTGTGTGCATAGCCGTGGAATGAGGGAATAACTAGGCGAAGTTGTTTCTCTTTCGCCTTTTCTGCAATCGAACTCCTCATGACAGTTTGCGTGAATGAGCACCCAATGTCATAACCGAGTCCTGGCCTGGCCGGAAACACATCGAGCACCTTATTGACTACTGAGAGTGGGTATTTAGCACTGCGGTCATAGTTAGTGTCGGAAAAAACCAAAAGCATGTTCGTACAGTTCGCCACTTGATACCATATCGCATATCCACCAGATGAGGCCGTGTCGGCAGGCAGATAAAAAAATACCAGTTTCGCGATATATGGACCACATTCGTTTGAGGTTGTCACTCTGTGCGGCCTTCCATCGCTCTGTGCAAGTCGTCTGTTCTTCATCTCCATCAGCCGGTGTGGCTTCGTGCGCGTCTTTGGACCAAGAAGGTGTATCATCTGTGTCGGAATGACTGGCGCCAGAAAACAGCTGTACTTCGAGATCAGTATCGCCCTTGAACACACATTCCACCACGCACAGGTTTCTTCGATGAGCGTAGCGACTTTGGCTTCACATCGTGTTTAAATAGATCCACCAGCCCCTCTGATATATAGTAGTCGCTTGCAAACTCCCGCGTCTCAGAATTGAGGCCTTCCCGCCGACGGATACGCTTCAGAGATTGGTTTCCATCAAGCACCCCCATGAGGGACACTTCCAATGGCGATTCGTCAGGAAGCTGATTGAAATTCGGATTAGAACAACGGTGCACCCGGAAATAAGAGAATAACATTAGTAACCTCATTCTGACAACATGGACAAGAGTGCCTGACACGCCAATCAGGACCTGTCCTCTCCAAGACGTCTAGAAGGCGATTCTCCACGCCCCGTCTGATTTTGAGGTAAACGTCGAATGTGTTGGAGAAGTGCCAATAGTACGAGCGGTGATATGTCAACTACAGTCATTAGTACTCTCTGCGTGTCTGCATTGATGTGGTAATGCATAACCTACATTGTGATAGTCACAAATTGAGCGAATCCACGCCTGTTTACTGAGGCGCGGCTGGCGAATGAAGAGCTGGTGATATATCTCCAAGGTCCGGAGAGAGATTGCGAAAGAAATGTTCAATGGTGACGAGCTGAGGCACCCTTGCCGCAGGAGATTCATGTTAGGATACACACACCCCGGTATCTGAACAAAGGTGCGTGAATAGGAGAAATCTGACAAGTACTCACCATTATTGCGTCGCTGTGAGAGTAGTTGATCCTAGTAAAGCCACATACCGAAGACGTCAATATAGAGGAGCTGGAAATGTCCCAAGTCATCCCCTGTATTTGGATTGCGTGAATGCGAGTTGTCACACTCATGGAACTTGAAATCCAAGTATGCATCAACGAGGGAGGGTAGCTGTTCGTCCCACCTTGATTGTTGTAGGTGGAGCCGCATTGTCCATGTTTGAGATCTGTTATAGTTTCGCGTACTGAAAGAACCAGGTTAATGGGCAGGGGAATGAACACAAGATCAACTCACCGCCCAAGGTACTCTGATAAGTGCTCTGTCTCGCCGCCCTCGCCAGAAATCTGCATTTCTGTGTCCAGGGGTCCCCCCATGTCATCGTCAAACCAGAGACCCTCATCCATGACACCTGTTGGTCCACCGGTGGCTTCATCACCTGTGCCACCCGTCATTTGGTCGAGTGCACGTTTACTTCCAGTGGAGAGGTCTAATGAAGTTGGCCATCTGAGAACAGATCCAGGTAGCGGTCAACATACTTTCATAAGCTTGTTTCCACCGGCTAGCCAATGCAGTGTTGAGCCTCATCTGGCTTTTCTCATCCAGAAGGCGGCTTCGACCTTGAGGGAGCAATTCCGACAGTCCCGGGCGTGTGCGCCCATCCCGACGGCCAACAGGTGCGATAGACACATACACCTTACCCTTTGCACCCTGGCTCAGTTCGGATTTAAAACGTTTGGAGGGTCGAGCATGATCGCGGATACTAGGACGGGGCATATGTGAGGGACAGCGGTGGGGGAAGGATTGAACAACAGCGCTTCTTTGGGACCTTCGTATAAAAAAGATGCACTAACAAAGGTGTGCAAACAAAGACGTGTGAACGAATAAACAGAAACGAGGATCCATGACGGAGATTATGCGGGAAAAGGGAATGTGGCTTGACAGATTAGGCATTGCCCAGGGTAGCAGCTGGAGAGACCGGACCGATGGCGCAGTACACTAGAAGGAAGAGTGGAACACACCGGTACTCCATTGCAGCGATACAGTGCACAGGGATGCAGGGAAGGGACCCAGTGATCCCGCCCAGCGTGACTAGGCGCAGTGGCGCAACGTGGAGACAGAGGCGATCTCACGCAAGGTGCAATGATGAAATATGCACGCGCAGGGAGAGCGAGCATATAAACCAGCAGGAGGAGCAATAGGAGGGCAGAGGAGGAAGGAACGGACGACGTGATGAGGCTCAGCGGCACCCCCACTGCAGGGAGGCAATAAAAGAAACAGGAGCAGGGAAGGTACACTATGTCGAGACGCAGCGGCGTGCGCGTGGCATGGAGGAAAGAAGCACCAGGAGCGTAGAAAATTTGATACTCCATCGCAGCGACAGAGTGCACAGTGATGCAGGGGAAGGACCCAGTGATCCCACCCAGCATGACTAGGCGCAGTGGCGCAACGTGGAGAGAGGTGCTCTCAAGCAAGGTGCAATAATGAAATATGCACGCGCAGGGAGAGCGAGCATATAAACCAGCAGGAGGAGCAATAGGAGGGCAGAGGAGGAAGGAACGGACGACGTGATGAGGCTCAGCGGCACCCCCACTGCAGGGAGACAATAAAAGAAACAGGAGCTATGTCGAGACGCAGCGGCATGCGCGTGGCATGGAGGAAAGAAGCACCAGGAGCGTAGAAAATTTGGTACTCCATCGCAGCGACAGAGTGCACAGTGATGCAGGGGAAGGACCCAGTGATCCCACCCAGCATGACTAGGCGCAGTGGCGCAACGTGGAGAGAGAGGTGCTCTCAAGCAAGGTGCAATGATAAATGTTCACGCACAGAGAGAGCAAGAACAGAAACCATTGAAGCGACAGAGTGCACAGTGATGCTGATGAGGCGCAGCAGCGCACCCGTGGAAAAGAGAGAAGAGGAGCAACAGGAGCGCGAAAGAGGCGGGAAGGGACGCTGTGGCGAGGCGCAGCGGCGCGCGCGCGGCAGGGAGGCAAGAGAAGAAGTATGAGGGCAGAGGGAAGTGAGAAGGGGCGGTATAGCGCGGCGCAGCGACGTGCGCGCGGCAGGGAGACAACAGAATCAATAGAGAGCCAAGAGAAGCACCAGGAGCGCGGAGGAGAGAGAATGGACGCTGAGGCCAGGCGCAGCAGCGCGCGCACGGTGGGGAGGCATGAGGGGAAGCTACAAGGCAGAGAGACGCGGGAAATGGCGGTATAGCGCGGCGCAGCAACGCGCGCGCAGCAGGGAGATAAAGGAGCAACAATACCGCGGAAAAAAGGCGGGAAGGGACACTGTGGCCAAGCGCAGCGGCGCACGCGGCAGGGAAGCGAGAGGAGAAGCTGGAGGGCGGAGGGAAGCGAGGAGGGGCGGTATGGACCGGCGCAGCGATGTGCGCGCGGCAGGGAGACAACAGAAATAACAGGGAGAGCCGAGAGAAGCGCCAGGAGCGCGGAGGAGCGAGAGTGGACGCTATAGCGAGGCGCAGCAGCGCGCGCGCAGCGGGAAGACGTGAGGAGAGGCTAGAAGGCAGAGGGACACGGGAAAGGGCAGTATAGCGCGGCGCGCCGATGCGCGAGCGGCAGTGAGACAACAGGAGCAATAAGACCGCCGAAGAGGCGGGAAGAGACGCTGGTCATGCGCAGCGGCGCGCGCGCGGCAGGGAGGCAAGAGGGGAGGCTGGAAGGCGGAGGGACGCGGGAATGCGCGGTGTGGCACGGCGCGACGGCGCGCGCGCATGGAGGACGAGCAGGGAGGCGGGAAAGCACGTGCGGCGGGGCCCAGCGGCGTGCAGGCAAAGAAGCGGGCGAGTAAGGACCCCAGAGAGTGCCCACAGACGGGAAACAGCGGAACGGAGCACGGAGAGCACAGTGTGATCCCTTTTAGGAACAATGGCGAGGCTGGAAGGCTGGAGCATAGGCGGGACCAAGCGCCCCAGTGCGCCCCATTTCTTCTTTTGGAACAGGCGCAGTAGTCCAAATGTGGATGGGTGGGCCAGAAGGCTGACACGGGAAAGAGAAGAAAGGGACAGTTAAGTAAGCGTACTATAAACGGAAACCGGTTGGGGCCAGCCCTATCGGCCGGGCTGGAAGGCCACATAAGGGGCCAGTTAGGTGGCGAGACCCCGTTAAAGAACCCCGGCTAAGTAGATAGGAAAATTGCGTGGTACAGGTGAGTAATCTCTGGTAGTGTTGCCATGGCTTGGCAAGCCCCTCAAGCACCAGCTAAATGTGATATAATTGGCTCCATTAATCAAATTTGGCTTACTCAAGCTGGTACAGCTATGGCTCAAGTACTGCAAGCCACCTGTCAATTCCAGTATTGTAAGGTAGTTACCACTCTCTTTGCTGTCCCTGCTGCCACAGCCATGACTCCCTGTTAGGAACGAGTGGTTCCTATGCTCTTGGTAGAGTCAGGTAGTTCAGGTAAACCTTAGCGACATCAGTCAATAAGGGTCAGGTGCAGAAGTACTAAGTCAATGGTCACATGACAGAGTATCAGCAGTAACTTGCAGCGTTACTGATGGCGTGAGACAGGGATCAGGAGTCTGAGAGTTCAGGAATGGAGTGTGAAGGTTCTCAGAACAGTAAGCTCATATTGTAGACTTAAGTCCAAGCTGGTGAGCTAGGGCCTAAGTGAGGGTCCTTATATACATGAGCTATCCTAGTCAGAAGGAGTTGGTTGTGAGTCATAGGTAAAGAATCATCGTGACTCATGATGATGAGTCATAACAAGTCACCATGAGTCAAGTCCATTGTGTGAGTCAGCTTGAGTTACATGGCTTATGTAATCGTACAGTACTCAGTCCAGATGCGAGAATTGTAGGTAATCAGTCATGTGAGAGGAATTTTACATAAGGGAGGCAGTGACTGTGTGACCATAACAACAGCAGCCTTCCCACTCACTGCAAGGTGCCCTCCACCATGTTATCATTCCATCTGGAGGTCACGAGAGTGATAGTCTCAGTCAAAGCAACACCCAGCGAAGCCTCACCCCAATGCCCAATATGTGATCACAACTTTACCGCTGGGCCTGCCACACTTGTGCCTGTTGGTGCCCATTAAACCCCATACAACACAATTGTAGTTCTTAGTTTGAGTAGTTGTAGTGCATTTTGACATAGTAGTGTGGAGCATGGATGAGATGGGTCAGCCAGGCAGTTGTGTGGGCAGCATTGTCAAGCCAGCTTGGGAGCTGGAGCTGCATCTAGCTGGAGAATAACTGGCTATTTGATTGACTCAGTGTGGCGCAGCTTCATGACATGTGTCCTATGGCTTGGCTTGACTAATAAGGAAATGGTGCAGCTAAAATTGGCTTGACTACTGGCTTAGTGCAGCTATATGGGCTACTGCAACACTACCCACACCTAACTCTAACCCTGATATAGGGAACCAAGGGGCAAATATCACTTACTACAGACATATGGTCAGACTGAATGTGTCAGCCTTATATCGTGATCACTGTTATGGTTATGCGGGCTGTCTGGCCCATTTGCTACTGTTTTCCATCTATTTTTCGACTTGTGTTACAACCTAGGACCCCTTTCCTGGGCCAGCCCCCTCCGTTCGACTTCTAGGGGCTGTGCATCACCGTTTTGGACATATATTTGACTCAGGGATCATGACTCAAGTCTTGAGTCAGTGTTCTTGACTCAGATCTTGAGTCAGACGCACTGAGTCAGTTCTTGAGTCATCAGAACTGACTCAGGTCCTTAGTCAATAGTCTTGACTTCGCTACTTTACTGTGACCATTGTAGGATAGTTGGCTGGCCCTCTGTACGCATAAATAGGGCCCTGTAGACGAGCTAAAGCCCCAGCTTCAGCTTTGTCTAGAATCGCAGTTCATTGTCTTCTGCTCACACTCGCATTGCGTCTTCTCCTCTCTTCTTGTGAATCCCCTCTTCGTACCTTGATCCAGGTACTTCGCGCCACCTATCAGACTTCTGTTCGCTTGTTTCCACTACCAGAAACAAGCTCACAGACACCTGAACTCTAATACGAACACACTGTGAGAAGTAGTCCCCACTTCTCACCCCGCATCCGCCCTCGAACCTTAGTTCAACCTCGCACTAACATACTAGGGCTAGAAAGATCCTTTCTAACCATAGTACACTTGCGCCCGTGTTGCGGTTGAACCTACACATCGCCATTAACCCATCTGCCACCGTCTATCCTCTTTAGGAACAGTAACTCCAACCATCACGTGCGCTGGCCCATACTAACCGCCTCACGCGATACGAACACCAAGAGTTCGCACAGTCAAGTCTACTCCTTACTGGACCTTGCCTGCGCATTCTAGAATCAACTATTTGGTGTTGCTAGTCTTGTCCGACTTGCCACAGCAAATAGCCAACCCGAACAAAGCTCACTTCAAGCCACGGTCCCTGCGAACCATGACAATCACTGCCCATTAGATCAAGAAGAGTTGGCATGGCCATCTATCCTTGGAGTGTGCCTTGATTGTGTTTCATCGCTTGTTCGGTTGGCATGATGGACAGAATATGGCAAACATTATTTTGGCAATGTTGGATCATGTCAGCATAACCAAAAAAGTAAGTTTGGACTTTGGAAGTACTCTAGGTTGCATAGACAACTCACTAATGCTGGCTATGCTCACTTCCAGGTGGAACACATAACCATGGATAATGCTAACAACAATGACAAAATGATTGAGATTCTACAGGTCTTACTTGCTGAGTGGCAAATTAACTTCAACCATTGAGACTGATGTATATAATACTTACCCCACATACTTAATATCTGTTCTGGACATGTTCTTGATGTGCTTCATCAGCAAAATGTCCAAGCAGCTTAAAGTCACTTAAAATTTTTTACTTAAAATGTGCTTAAAATATGCTTAAAATGTACTTAAAATTGCTTACAATTGCTTTTTAAGTAGTTTTAAGTACATTAAGTGAAGCTTAAGACAATTAAGTCATTTAAGCACAATTAAGCAAAGTTAAGTGAGGCCATTTTTTAAGCATGATTTTTAACCAACTGCTTAAGTGTCATATCTGTGTACTTAATTGCACTTAAAACATCTTGTTGACTACTTACTGCACTTACCAGTTGCTTGATTATCACTTAAAACCACTTAAAACAATTGTTTCACTGCTTACTATTGAAGGTTTTTATGATCCATGTAGACCTTAATGGGGTGATGTGCACCTAGTAACAGGTGGCGCCACCATTTCAGCGCATGGATGATAGCCAGGAGTTCCCAATCGTGAACATCATATCTGTGTTTGGGAGGTGAAAGGGCATGGGAGTAATAACTGATGGGGCGTGGAAGGCCAGTGGGGGTTCATTGGAAGAGGATAGCACCCAAGGTGAACTGTGAGGCATCAACCTTGACCTCAAAAGGGCAGTCATGATCTGGGCAGTTCAGCGCCATATCCCTCTCAACAAGTGAGATAAGGTGTTTTACTGTGTTTCATTGGTCATCACCCCAGCAGAAGGGGGTGTCCTTTTTCAAGAGGTCAGTAAGAGGTCGGGCAATTTCTGCAAATCCTGGGATGAAGGGTTGGTGATATCTGAAAACTCTGAGCATGCTGTGCACACCAGAAATGGTACTCTGCTCCAGTGGCCACTCTAACAGGCCCCTCTGTTTTGTGGGGTCGAGGGAAATCTTCCCATCTTCAACCATGATGCCAAGGTAGTGTACCCACGGTTGCTTGAAGTGGCACTTTGTGGCTTTAAGGAAGAAAGATTTGTCCTGAAATTGTTGTAAAACTTGGTGGACAATTTTACAATGGAGGGCAAGGTCTGCAGGGGATTTGTTTGGGGTGGTGATGAGAAAGTTGTCCATGTAGATATGGATGAAATTCAGGTAGGCATTTAGGAGGTCTCAAAAGACCATGTGCATCATCACCAAAAATATTAATCTATGACCTTTCTAGATATATGATGATCTTATCTATCTTGTCTAATTTGATCTGATCAATCACTTCCCTTGATAGGTACATTTATGACCTTAATAATTAAGATTGATATAATCTGATCATAGTTCCCTAGCTAGATATCTAAAAAGATCAAGCAAGGTAAATGTATGAGCATAAGATCTCAAGCTAGATAAGATTATGATAATATAATATCTTGGAAGGAAAAACTTATCTATAAGTATATACAAGGTGGTTAAGGCCATAATAATGTCATGATAGGGGCCAATTAAGATCAGACTTGCCTATCAGGGTAATCAACTGATCTTGTATCCATCCTTTAGAGAAGCCTGTATTGCACATGGCCTCTTAGAGGATGATCAAGAGTGGCATCAATGCTTGGAAGAGGCAAGGCACATGTAGATAGGCTGTCAGCTTTGTCGCCTTTTTGTCACCATTCTCTGTGACTGCTCTCCTGCTGATCCAGCAGCATTGTGAAACACCTTTTGGCCATACATCTATGACAACCTTAAATGTAAGCTACAGCATATTGATGCTAAACTTTTTTCAGATCCATCTAGAGAAGAACACGGGTATGGGTAACCTGCAGGATTTGTGGGTAGAGGTACCACAGGTATGGGTAAGGGTCTGGTTTCCTGTACCCTGGCCTACCCCAGACCCACAGGCCATGAAACACATACCCCAGCCTGTGGGTAGGTCACATGTCACATGTCACAGTTTACAGTAAGATGACTTTGAACTTTGCACATCAAAGGTTGTGCTGTCTCTTTGGGATAACCCTGGGACTGTCACTGTCACCGTTGTCATCATTGTCACCATGTTGTCAAGACCAATGCTCTTGCCCTTGCCCTTGCTCTCACTCTCACCCTTACCCTTGCCACTGTCGCCATCACCTCTCTGTTGGTTGCCTGTTAGCATGGTACATGCTTGTGCATTATGCCTTTTTTTTCTTTGATTGCTTACACTGATTTCCCATTTCCCTTCATCTCCTGGCATCCCCTTTGGGAGATAGCCTCACTGGCATAGTGGGGGTCATTATGTGTGGACATTCCACAGTGTCATGGTTGCTTGGACATCACTTTTGTGACCATCCAAAGCCTGATGCCTGCAACTGGCACACTCATGTGATATCTTCCCAATGTGTTGCCCAGGTTCCCCCATTCTGTGCCATCTCTGCCATCTCCTCTTGCCCCTGCCACTGCTGCTGCCCCAACGCCGTCTCTGCTTCCTTAAGGCCGTTGCTTCCCTGAGGCCATGGCCACCCCAATCCTACCGCTGCTGTCCAGGCACCACCGTTGCTGCCCTAATGCCACCTCCACTGTACCAATACCACCCTGTGACACTGCCATTATAGAACCACCCCTGTAGCCCCTCACCACTGCTGCTTCAAGGCCTACAGCCATGAACTTTGGCCATTCCTACACCTCCCACCACCTCCAATCTCAATCCTCTCTACCACCCCCTCAACATACATGTGAGTCACTGTAGGCTAGGATAGGCTGCATGGGTAAAGCCAGTCCTAAGTGTTAAGTTGTAGTATTGAGCTTGGTATTAAGTGAACACTAAACAATATCTAATAAAAGTTCCCATTGTCTTTTATTCTAATAATCTTAAGTACAAAACCCTTACCCCTTACCCTGTGGGTAGGGGTATTTAGTTTACCCATGGCAAAATACAGGTAAACCCATACCCATGCCTGGGGGTATGGGTAAGTGTGGGTAGGGGTAGGGGTAGGGGTAGAGGTCATTGTTACCCCAAGTTACCCGTGTCCTTCACTAGATCCATCTGAAAAACAGGTGCAAGACTTTGGTGTTTACCTTATCCATCAGCTTCTCACTCATGCTTACAAAGATCCTATCCATTGTTAGCCTGGAATACCACAAATTGTTGATGACTGGGGAGTTATATTGGGCAACCACCTTATCACAGGGTAGATGGGCAGGAGATGGCATCTCTAGAGTTCACAAATGTGCTATATGGTCCCTCTCTCTCCAGTAATCTGTTCTCTGTCCTATATCTCACAATGCATCACTCTTTCACTATCACTATTGTCAGGGATGGCATCGACACCTCTGTCACTAACACCTTGCTGGGGTCAAGAAGCTGCTCTCAGGTAGCCTGGTGACTGGATTCAAGCTTGATTCTCAAGCTGATCCTGATCTATGTACCATTGCAGAAGCCCATCAAGCAAATTTTTGATTGTTTAGCCCTAGGGACATGAGCTCCATTTAGTGCAATGTAGCAGTGGCCAGGTTCACCACCATGCTCACCCTTGTGCAGTTGGCATGTATGATAAGCCTTGAGGATGAGAATGTTCTTCTCATTAACTAGTGATGTATCACTGAACTGATTAAGTTGAGGGACCTGGTTTGGAATAATCAGATAGAATTGGCAAAAGTATATCAAAACAGCTTGCCTTCACACCTATAGTAAGCTTCTCAGATGTTCCTGTAATGTTATCATCATCCATAAGAGCAATCAGCTTGAAGAAAATACAAGTTAAAAAATCCAGGACATAACTTGCTTACTCAACTCACTTGCGAATATGATACCCATCCATCATGTCAAGATCAAACTGAATGCCAATATCACACTGTCCCAACTTCTTAAGAATTGAGGCCTTAGATTGTTCAAACTCATTCTCTGAATTATAGAAGCCTTCTTTTCTCTGCTGCTGCAAAAAAGTAAGTTTAGTTTGAAACAAAAATGAAAAGACTTACAGTGACTGAGTATACCACAGCCTGATGGGAAATCCAGGTTGGTAATCCTGGTCAAGTCCATGGGTATGAAGGACCTGTGTCAAGAAATTCTCCCAAGAGATCCCATCTATGACTATGGAAAATGTCTTTGTTTCATGGCTTTTTTTTACCTTTGCTTTTATAGTTGCCCAGCCAGGCCCGGGATTCGTATCTGCTCAAAAGCAATCCATTGTGATGCTAATGGTATACTTTTTCACTGTAAAAGAACAGATGAGAATTCACAATATGAAAATAACAGAAGCTTACAAAGTCATCTATTTGCAAGTACATGGGGGTCATGGATATCGATTCCAGTAACTGCAGAGAATACAGGCACATCCCCATCAGTGGGCTTGGAGACCATAGAGTCCTTCTGGATGACAGGTAGGGCTTCATTCTGACCAGCATTGGTGATATTGTTGCCAAAGATACAGACTTTGCCTTTAAATAGCAATTAGAACATATTGAGAATGAAAATTGATAGACATATCTGAAGATTCATTTGAACTTTCACTCTCACAGAGTTCAGCAGGTACAAGTTAGGGTGTGAGAGTTGGGTACATGACAAGTTGGTTGAAGGGAGACTGAGAGAAATAGTTTTTGATGAGCTTCTCTTTGCAGAAATGAGACATTGCAAACATACCTCAGAGAGCCCCTCTTTATACCTCTACATGGTTTTTCACCATCATATATTGCCCAAGGTCTGGGATGATGTGTGAGTTAAGAATGCCAACACAAGGGGGTGTCAGGATGAAAAAAACAGACCTGAGATTAGAACTTGTCATAAGGAAAGATAGAAAAACCCCCCCCCTTCCTTCCAAATTCGGTATAGGTTTCCCACTGACCCACTGTTCTCAAGTCAAGCCTCAAGCCACACACAAATGTTTAAATACATTTCATACAACTTTAATTGAGCTACTTCATTTACAAGGGGGCACCAAGGGGAGCACATTGGTAAGAACAAAGAGGTAGAGCACACAAGGGAATGCAAGGAGCAGTGGGGGTATTGACAGACTCAGAGGTAGCACAGGCAGTCAATAATGACGGTGCCAGTGGCTAGCCCCAGTGCTGCAACTCTCGCAGGCCCAATTTCTTGGTGCAAAGTCATAGTTCATATACTGTTGATGAAACTATGAATAGATGTGGCTTCTGTCAGTCTACATGCATGAGAACTGAAGCTTAAAGTAGACATACCCAGACTGTCTCGCACCCCTGTACACAGCACTTCATAACACCTCTGATTTCTTCAATCTCCTCATCTGAGACTGTTATCCCACAGATACAAGCATTTAGATTGATAACATTTGCTTTTCACTTCCCAGATCATTGTGGATTTCTGGTGCTGATGCCTTCACCTTTCCCTGAAGTCCAAGCTTGAGGTAAGGCCTGAGGGACAAGTGGGGCCTTATGTGGGGGACTTGTCTCCAAGTTGGAGGTGTTAAACCTTAATCCTATCACTACATCTGCACTTGTATGCTCGGGGCGCTTGCTTGAAAGGGGGCTTTGGGCTGGGGATATGGGAGTGGTGGAGGCTGTGCCTGCTAGACACACCATGGACAGACTTGGAGATGCAGAGACTCAGACAACACTTGCTGCAGTTGCCAGTAACACTGTAGCTAATGTAGGCAGTGCTGTGAGATTTATATTGCCTCAACTTGAAGCTTCCATGTACTAGAATTGCAGGCCAAATTGTCACTGCTTGCACTGATCTGTGAAGGGCACAGAGAGGCATTGGGGCAGGCAGCATGATGCTGCACTCAAGGGCGATGGCTTGGGGACACCAGAAAGTGTTGGAGTGTACAGTGTGATGCTGCATCAAGTGCTGCACTCAAGGGTGACAGTTTGAAAACACCACACGTTAGTGCCAGTCACTAGCGTCAGGTGCTGAGACAACCGCAACAGCAATGCCTGGGCAGTCATGATGCCATAGACTGTTAACATGTGGCCCATCAATGCCTGCTGGGTGGACGTCACACAAGGCCATGCTCAAAGAGGATGCGGACAGGGGACAAAAGGGAGGGAAAATCAAAAGAGGGAAAGAAATGTCAGTGTGAGAAGTCAAAAAATAAATCTCAACACACTGGCATAGACCATCCATGCTTACAGAGGGGTGGGAAGTTGACAGGGTGCCCATGGCAGGTGATGGCAGCAATAGAGAGGCGGGTGCTGCAATAGGAAGCAGGATGCAGTGACAGAGAGCAGAGTGAGAGAGGGGGACATGGCAACAGAAACGAGAGTGAGAGCCTTGGCGAGAGCAAGACAGGGGACATGGTGACAGAGAGGGGTGCAACATCAACTCATGACTAAGTGAACTGACAGACAGATCTACAGATCACAAGGCATGCTGTCGCTCTGCCACACTGCCATCTGTTTTGCCACACCTTGGGACACAATCAAGCACATTTGATGCAATTTTCATAGCAAATTTTATCATGTCAGAAAATTTTGTTCACTGGATCCAGACCCCTTCCCCACCCCAGGTCATGAAGTCCTATCCTGACACCCCCTTGTGCCAACATGGCAGTAATACTGAATCAGCATCAGAATACAGGCAGGACATGGACAACAGTGTCTTCGCTTCTATGACTTGCAGCCAAGTGCAGACAATAGGATTCATGACTTGACAGTGGGAAAATTGGGTGGTACACATCATTCAAGAGTCCAGGTGAGTAATATCTCAATTATTGAGTGAGAATGACATTCAGTCAGTTATTGGGTATGACCACTGAGGGCCAACATGATGCGAGGTCACTATTTGTCATAGATAAACATGCACAAACTTCTTGGCATGAAATACATTTTCCAAACAAATATGCAAGTTACTGTAAGGCAAAATTTTGAGAGTGGTTGATGGACAGATACTATGATAATTTAAACTTAATATACTTTACATTCACTGCTACACCAATATATAATGATAGAGTACCTTTTTGCACAGAGGAACTGTGTAGTGCAAGTGCCAATTGTGCTCACTGCTTAGTGTCAGCAAAATCTAGAAAGGTTATGTGCATGATAAGGTCTTATCACACATCAGTCACATTAACTGACATTAGATGAGTTTGAATTGCCTTTACCTTATTTGTTTTAGTTTTTAATTGTGCTTAGTCTGCTTAAACTGAAGTAATTCTCTTAATCTTACTTCAGACAATTTTAGTGTACAAACAATAAGCAGAAAATAAGCAGAAATTTTTTCCTTAGTGTTCTTAATTCTCTTTATCAAAAATAAAGAGTTCTAAGTAAAGCTAAGTGAAATTAAGTAACCTTAACTTTTACTGATGTCCTTGATTTAGAGGCTCCAGAATATTTCTGGAATATACTGAGACAATATGTGTGTGTCTAATATTAAAGGGCCTGATGCTACAAAAGTATGGGAAGACTTTATCAGCCAGAAGCTAAATTTTCCATGCTGTTTCATATTATGCCTAACCATTTTTTAGAGCAATAATAACCTGAAAAGCTTTTAGTGGGTTGAGAGTATGATAAGTATTGGACAATGTTACTAAATTCAATACTACAAGGACCCACCTCTTTTTCTTTCTCTTACAATAAGTTATTAGAGCAGGTTTTGCCTGCTATTTCTCAAGACAACAATCCAAACCCCTTAGGCAGACATATATCAGAGGGAAAATGAAAGTGTTCTGCTCTTGTTGATAACACAAGTCAAGATTCAGATTTTTTCTCTGTGACATTGCCCTCTTCTATCACTGCCACACCCACTTCTGTTGCATCTTCTGTTGCATCCACTCATGTTACATCATGATAAGAGAAACCCAGGACCAGGGCACCATTAGCTTCTGTCTCTCTCTATAGACTGGAAAGCTCAATTATTCAACTCATTGACACCTCTCACCAGTCAATAATGGAGCCTCTTCCCCCTCTTCTTCTCTCTTATACCTGATGAGAAGTTTCAGTTGATGAATGTTCTGTAAGTGAAAACTAACATTGAAGATCTACTTTTACATTGCCCTAATATAGCTCTTAGGCATTGTCTATATATTTACATAATGCATAACCTTTATTTAGGGATATACTGTCATATATATTATGGCAGGTGGGGTAAATAGTGATAGCCAGTGCTATTATCACAACCACAACAAGTAGGAGATCAATGGAATTTAACACTGGTTGTGTAACTTAATAGACTAAACCCTTAAAATCATGCCTGGGTGCTCCATAATGTAAAAAGGGTATTGTTGGGATTTTTTTTGGAATTTTTACAAGACTGTTACATTTTTACCTTTACTTTCTAAAAAAAGGAGACACAGGGCAAATCTGTAAAAGTTCTCCTGTGAAAGTTTGTTAATCCCCATGGTTCTCACATCCATAAAACCACCTCAATCCCAGGCATCAAACCCATCCCACTTCATTATCATTTTCCTCAGGCAGCGCAGCCAGGTTCTTTATGCCTACTTGTCCACAAAAAATGTTGACTTGACACCTTCATTCCAGATTGGGCCCCACATGTCTGTCATGCCCTCAACAGAGGTTTCTTAACCCTAATGATCCCATTGCTTTTGTTGATCCAGTGAAAACTAGAGACAATCCATTTCCTTGATCTCTTCCATTACATGATTTAAGTTGAGGTTATAGAGAATAGTCTGATGGATTTCAATATTATCAGTGGTCTTCATCTCAACATCACAGTGGCAATTGAGCAAATCAGTGGGATTGAACACAGTGTCAGTAATGAGGACACTTATTCACCACCACACAAGTCACAAGGTTGAAGAGAGATGTTAGGGTCTTTCAAGGGTGAGTTCTCTCAAGTCTGACTGGGAGAGTCCAGTGGAGGGGTGGGATGATGGTGACTCATGATTAATCACCACTACTAGTACACTATCCAAACCTTTTTATGTATGACATCCTGTAGTATCTCAGAATACCGCCTCAGTTACTAGCAGACAGACAGATCTAAGGAATCTTATTATCACACAAGACCACAGTAATTTGGCCAATCACTGTTAATGCTAAGGCACAGTGTGTCATGGCACATGCACCTGGAGCAAGTGGCAATCTGAAGCTTGCAAGACAGTCAAAGAGAGTAGTAGAATATAAAGAGGCCCATTGGATTAGGAGTGGTAGTATGAATTGAGATTGGCAGTAACAGAGAGCAATGTCAGAGACTAGCCAAAATACAGGAAGGAAAAGAAAGGAAATAACTTACAATAGATTCCACAGAATGGGAGATACAATAAATATATTAGTAATTAGCAAGCGTTAAGTGATCAATGTCTGTGTATTGCTAATGTAACCCTCTAGCACAGGATTTTTTCCATCAGCAGCCTTATGTTGGTGCATGACATTTGGCAGATTGAGGTAAGAAAGGTCTGTGATTAGGAACAAAATATACAGCATGTCAACTTATGTAGCACATCAAAGTCCTGTTGCAAATTTCTTTCTGTGCATTGGGCACCTGGGTCTAGCAAGTATGGAGGATGTAACAGTGGAGAAAGGTAGTAACCAAGACACATAACAAATGTCTATGTCAAGGACATTAGTGAAATTAATCACATCTAGCAAACACACTAATCTAACACTTGTAGATTGGCTCACAGTGATAAACTTTGTTAATAATCACCCACATCTGACTTAAGAAAGAGTGGTTGACTACTTTCAGACTAAGAGAGAAGGGGCCCTTATCTTTATCCAATTAGCATTCTCTTAAATGCTTAGGAACCATGCTGAGCTTGATGAGCACAGCCAGTCAAACCTAAGTACTTTGTTAGCAGGGTGTTCCTATGTTATAATGTAACCCAATGTGAAGTATGCATTGGTGCTCTGAATCAATCACATGATGGAAAAACTGTATCTGGTTCAATGCTACATGAGAAGTGCAAGTGATTTGAAGAGCTACCTTCAGTCTTATGGATTTTACTACCAAAAGAATTAGAAGGGTTGGATGACAGTGGAATTGTTTGATGAGTAAGTAATGCCCTGTAATAAAAATATCCTGATCTTATAAAGATCCTTTTGGGACAGATGGGTTAAAAAGTTTAACCTCAAGTTGCAAGCTGAGAGACACCATGTCTTGCTTGTTATTAAGAATGTTTCTGGTCATTTTGTCAATTATTAACCCTCTAATATCCAAATTGAACTATTTGAGCCAAATCTCATCTCTTTTATTGTTAACTTGAAAAAGGTGGGTTATTTCCTTGGGTTCTTAACCATCATGATTATGATTGTTATAACAGAAAAAGAAAGAAGCTATGACCAATGGCTGGAAAAGTGCCCTTCAAATTTTTAGGAATGTCCTAGGCCTCAACAAGTCACTTATGTAAGAGATTGTAAAATTTAAACCCTAACTTGTTAGTGTGTTAACTTGCAGAATGACACCTATACAATGACCACAACATTAACCTGAAGCATACATCAGGAAAACTCATCTGGCCTTAAAGTGTATTAGATGCTTCTTAAAGCTTATTTAAGTGTCTTATTGACAGTGATAAGTAGAAGGATCTAATTACCAATGTCAATAAGACACTTAAGTAAGCTCTAAGGAGCATCTAATATACTTTAAGGCCAGATGGGTTTTCCTGATGCAGTGGTGCTCTTGTCAGGGCCATCTGCTGGTGTGTAACAGTTAGAGTACTTATGGTGGGCATTATCTGAGGCAATCTCATCTGGCTTATCTCATAAACCACCTCCAGTTTGAACAAGCTTGGCTACATGGAAACAATAGGACTTTTTCAACCTAAATTTCAACAGATTAGGTAAATATAAATTGAAGATGAACTACATACATATCTTACTTGAATTGTGTGCACTTTCTAGCTGTATCTCTGTCAATCACAAAGATGTTAGGGATGACAGCTTTAGCAATGTGCTTAAAGATAGTAACTTTGCTATTAGCTGTTATGTTCTGTGTTTTCTGATGTCAGGCAGCTTATTTTACATATAAATATGTAGCTTACATCCTCTTTCACTTGCTAACTATGATGTTTTTGTTCTTGTTCTTTTAGGCAGTGTCATTTTTATTTTTATTTTGAAAGACTTTTCTATTAACTAGATGGATTTCTGGGGATCACCTGCTATACCATGTCAAAGTTCTAACAGAACTACTACTTAAGACTAATCACTTGTCATGTAAAGTGTTCAACAGCCCATGGTGCATCTGGCGCTTCTTTGCAGTGTTCAACCATTCTGAATACCTGTCCATGGTACTCTCATAGGGCTGGTCAGAAGCAAGCTCTCTGGCCATTGTGTGTACAGGGGGATGACTGAAAGCTGCTCTTATAGCACTGGAGGGGGGCATCTGGTGCTTTTGGGGGCACCTTCTGCTTCTTCTTTTTCAGGGGTGCTTTTGGCTTCAACGTCTTCACAGCTTGCAGAGCAGTAGTGGCTAAGGGAGTGATAGAGGGAGAGGGTGTGGTAGTGGTATTGGGGGCCGGCTTGTTCAGTTTGGAGGGGGCATCAGCTTTACCTTTGCCCTTCCCCTCCCCACCTTTCCCGCTCGCCTCTTTGGATAAAGGGCATTGGTGTTGCTTTACAGCTTTGCGTGAGGCAAACTTTTGTCTGCACTGCTGGCATTGCTGTTGTGGTCTGCCTTTGACCACTTCTTCTGCAGCTTTTTAGTGGTCTTGCCTTAATGTGTGATTCCTTTTCTGTGCAAGTCGCTTTTTCTCCTTTTGGGCCCAGGTTTGTTGCTGATGGCCTTTAGTGAGATTGAAGAAGGCTGTTGGGCCTTCACCATTGAGAAGCTCTAAAATGAAACTAAACATCACCTGTTTCACCTTTTTGATGGGGTGAGACACAAGTATAACAGTGCACTTGACCAGGTAAGCATGAAACTGGGGAGTAAACTTAACCCAGGAAATTTTTCCATCTTCAGCCTTTTGAGCTGAAAGGGTGTTTGCCTTGAGGTGGTCCACAGAGAGGAACCAGCAACAGTGGGAGATATTGTAGATGTCAAAAATAGAGAGCTCTTTATCTACAGAAAGTGTCTTCTTCTTGGCCAGCTTCTTGCCCAGAGGAAAGTAGTGAGTCGTGAAAAGGGGCTCTGCTCTACCGTCCAAAGTATCTATGGCGGGCATTAAAGTAGGCTGAGAAAGGGGTGTCCCAGTAAAAACCCTGAGAGGGTAAAATTCACAGGAATTAGAAGGGCCAGACTCATCCTGCTATCTGGTAGGGGGCAGAAGAGGGCCTCTGAGGGAGAGGGAGAGGAAACACTGCCTGTCACCATCAACCAGGCCAACCAGGATCTAGCTTCCAAAACAGGGGTCACTGAGACCAGGGCAGGGAGGGACAGGGACAGGGAGGGGGGAAAAGTAGCTAATGTAGCCGCTAAGAGGGTCGCTTTTAGGGCAGACTTGGCAGTAGCCTCGTCACCAGGGGGCACATTAGCCAGGACTGCTTGAGCAGCCTCCAGGGCTTCCCAGGCACATAGAACGCCAGAATTGGCATCTGCGTGAGCTTATTGATAGTCAACTTTGCAGAGG
Organism: Lactifluus volemus; assembly: GCA_022376515.1. Taxonomy (NCBI): domain Eukaryota; kingdom Fungi; phylum Basidiomycota; class Agaricomycetes; order Russulales; family Russulaceae; genus Lactifluus; species Lactifluus volemus. The sequence goes on along the minus strand of WTXI01000007.1, from coordinate 1,178,841 downwards.
ACAGTGGGGTAAGGCATCATGGGAAAAACAATGATGATAGTGGTAAGAGGCTAAGAAGGACCTGGCAGTGTCAATAATGTTCCAAACCAAGCTAGTGGTCCATGTTATGGCTGGAATCTTGGGTTTCTCCAGGGATGCTTTAGGAGCCATAGTAAGGATGTATAGGTTAAAAAAGAGTGTGAAGTATATTAGGGTATATCAGATGTGAAATTAATGAAGTAATGGATATGACATGAGAAAATGTAAAGTAATGATGTGAGATATAATGTGACTAAGTGCAACCCATTACAAATCTGCAGCTTAACTTTAAATGCCCCTACTGGTTCCAAGTTCTATTTATAGAACAAGGTTATATCCTGCTGATTGAGATACCATGGGAGAAAATTCCACTCTATCAATGTGGCAAATTCTGCAACAAATGTGAGAAATGCCATGTTGTGATTAGGGTGCAACACAGGTAGGGTAAACCCTGGGGTTTGGTGGGTAAGGGTCTCATGGGTGTGGGTCAGGGTCTTGATTTCCAGACCCTGACCCAACCCATACCTGTAGGTGTGGGACCTGCACCAAACTTGCAGGTGAGGTGGTGGAGGGGCTGTGGTAGTAGGGGTGGGGCAGGCCACATGCATGCACAATGTGGAATGGGTGGTGTCAGGAACAGTGGGGGTGTTGGAACAGCGCTAGAGTGTCTGGGGGCCAGGCCAGCACCAGGGTGGCCCTGCCCTGGCTACCCTAAACAGGGCAGGGTGGTAGCAGAAAGGGGGGTGGGCTACAGGTGTGCAGGACAGGTGGCGTCAGGAACAGTGCAGGGAATCATCTGGGCAGTGGTGGTGTCAGGACAGCAACCGCTGTGGAGCCACAATGGTCACATCTGGAACTACAGCAGTGGGATAGCAATTGCTGCATCAGGACAGCAATGACTGCATTGGGAATGGCGGCGGCAAGGGGGAAGATAGTAGGGGTGGCACACTGTGTTGGGACAGCAACTGCCCCGTTGGGAATAGCGGTGGGCAAAGGGGAGATAACAGGTACGGCACAGAGGGAAGAGGACCCATGCATGCCATAGTACAAGTTACTAGCATCAGGAGCTCAGATGGTTGCAACTGTGATGCCCAAACGACCATGATGCCAATGGACTGTCTACAGGTAGATGCAAGGATATCTCTCAAAGGGGACGCAGGGATGAAAGGGAAATAAACACAAAATATAAAAAGATCAGTGAATCAGTGTGAACAGTCAAAAAAAAAAGAATCATGATGCACCGATGGACCATACTAACAGGTCATGGCAGCAGCAGTGGCAAGGGGGAGGTGTCATGATAATGACATCAACAGAAGCAGAAGGCAGCAGCATCAGAGGGCAGGGTGACAGAGTTCAAGGATGTGATGTGTGAGATAGGGCGATGGCGGCGACAGAAGGCGTGAGAGAAGAGAGAGCAAGGGAGCAGATGACAAGGCAAGCACAGAAGTTCAACATTTCAACAGTGAGGGCTAAAACAAGAAAGCAGGTTAAGATAAGCTATGGAGGAAAACATAATGAGCCTGGATAGTGTAATAGTAAAGATTACTTTGAACCTAGTTTATGTATGTGCAAGTTGAGAGTTCAAATCCTGAGGTGTGCAATTACCGTGAGTTGATTATGTGAGCAAACCCATACCCCTTACCCAATAGGTATGGGTAAATGAGTTACCTGCAGCCAAAAATGTGGGTAACTCACCACCTGTGGCTGTGGGTATGGGTTTTTGTGGGTTGGGGTCAGGGTACATATAAAAACACCCATGGGTTACCCATGTTGTACCCTAGTTGTGATTCAATCGAGGTATACCATGGCATAAAATTCCACCACTCTATCAATGTGGCAAATTCCACAACAATGTGGGAAACACTGTGTGCAATTTAAGGTTATTATCTCATGGGAGTAAATTCCACTCTATCAATGTGGGAAATTCCACAATCAATGTAAGAAACACTGGGCAATGTGGACAATTGTTGATGATAGACAACAGCTAACAAATTGAGTTCTCATATTGTCATGTTGTGAGCCTACAGATATTGTACACACCAACATGTGGATCTAGTATAAAACACATTCAGACCATTCTTATGCATACCAAAGACAGTGTATTCCCAGCCAGATTTGTCATACAATGGATCAAAGACAATAGAATTTGCAATTGCATAGAGCCAAATAAAAAATGAACAGATAATCAATACACAATAGTCTCAGAAAACTGATAAACGCTAATAGAACTGCACACATACTTTGGAGTACTGAAGACAACTGTTGGAGACAGCGACTGCCTTTTAGTCATGGTGACCCCTGCTGATTCACTACATGTGTGGACAGAATGAATATAGAAAAAGAATCAAGAATGAATAACACATGATATAGCAACAATTCATGTAGACTAATTACATTGTTTTCTGGTAATTTGTACACAACATGTTATAATGTCCCAGGCACCTTGTGTTTTAACTGGAGCTGTAAAGGGCCCTTGAGTCACAGAGGACCAAGGGGACTGCAGTGAAGAGAATGAGACTATATTGACCAAAGACAATGATAACAACTGACCTGCAGTGGAGAGAATGAGACTGAAGTCCCCAAAACTCCGTCCACTGCAGTAAAGGCAAGCCTGACTAAGCATATACTAAATAAGGGAGGCAAACAGTCAAAGAAGCATTGGGCTAACACTACAGTAGCCCAAATAACACCTTACTACATTATGATATGTCAATTATCACCTATACCCATTATAGTCATAATACATTGTAATGTGCTGACATTATAATGTCATCAACATTAAATTGTGCCTACATTACAATATCATGGACATTATAATGAGCTCACATTATAATACACTGACATTAGGGTCATTCACAGTAGCCATTATTTAGCTCATTAATTTGGCCATTCTCATGATTCCCACCAGTTTTTCCTTTGATTATCATCAATGATGGCAATAGAAAGATGGGAATGGAGGAAAAAAGCAAAGAAAACTGGTGGGAATCATGAGAATGGCCAAATTAATGAGCTAAATAATAGCTACTGTGAAACGCCCTATTATAATGTGTCAATATTATAATGCACAAACATTATAAGTCTGGTATCATGATAGATTACTTACTGGTTGGTCGCTTGTCTATAAGGGTATGGTTCTAAATGGAATTCCTCACAAAAATTGCAATAGTTGGTTTATATATGTGCTTAGATTGATACTTATTTCACTCAAAAGAACTCAGATATGCCATGCAGGGCAATGGCCCATTAGCACAAGTCAACCTTCTGTCATGTGACTGCTATTGGCCTATGAAACTACATACCATCAAGATTCTGTCAGTTGACAAGGTCTCCACTACCTGTTTTAATTCTAACCCCTCTGGCATTCCCATTCTTGGCAGAGCCCACAATAACCAGTGACTCTGTGTCTAACTATCCCTTGGCCCATCTGACACTATCAAAAAAACCCATCTGGCCTTAAAATGTATTAGATGCTCCTTAAAAGCTTAGTTAAGTGTCTTATTAATAGTGATAAGTAGATTCTTCTACTTATCACTATTAATAAGACACTTAACTAAGCTTTTAAGGAGCATCTAATACACTTTAAGGCCAGATGGGTTTTTCTGATGATAGCTAAAACACTCATTTACTTCTACCACTCCCTCCTCCACACATGCTTCCCTGTACTTCAAGATATCCACCCTCTTTCCTTTCCCTCTATGATGGTAGTCAACTTTAACTTTAGGTCAGACAGTAGCTTCTGCCTCATCAACTTCTACCATCAAGTCCCAGAATATGGCCATGCCCTCCATGGGCTCCTGGCCTTCTCTCTTAATATCACAATTCTCACTCTTGTTGTCACGGTCACACGGTCACTGCCCCCCTTACATAAATTTCTCTCACATGACTGCTTACATACAATTCTCGCATCCAGACTGAGTACTGTACGATTACACAAGCTGCACGACTCATACTGACTTACACGAAGGACTTCAACTCATGGTGACTCGTTATGACTCATCACCATGAGTCACGATGACTGCTGTTATACAACTCATACCGACTCTTACTGACTAGGGTAGCTCATGTATATAAGGACCCCTACTTAGGCCCTAGCTCTCCAGCTTGGACTTAAGCCTACAATACGAGCTTACTGTTCTGAGAACCTCACACTTCATCCCTGAACTCTCAGACTCCTGATCCCTGTCTCACATGCTGTCAGTAACACTGCAAGTTACTGCTGATACTTTGTCACATGACTGTTGACTTAGTACTTCTGAACCCTGACCCTTATCAACTGACATCGCTAAGGTTTACCTGAACCACCTGACTCTACCAAGAGCATAGGAACCACTCATTCCTAACACTTGTAGTTGGAGACTTCAATACCCACAGCCCCTTCTGGTTGCCCCCTGACCTCCACCCCTCCTCTTGGTCAGAAGCCTTAGAATCTTGGTTCATTTCCTAAGATCTCCTTTATCTCAACCCACCTGAAGTTGTCACTTGAAATGGCCCCCCTGGACACATGCCCTCTGTACTTCAACCTTCTTCTCCTCAACCCCTCTGCTATTTTCTCTGACCATCTCTCTAATCTGCTCATTTCCTTTGATCTGTTACTTGGCTCTGACCATGCTTCTTTTTTCACCTCATTCACCCTCATTTTGGTGATTTCTCAGCACCCTCAGAGTTCTCTGATGAGCTATCTCTCCATAGTACAACAGTTCCTAGCAGATCTTAATTCTACCTGCAAACTATTCTTTCTCCCTAGCAAGACCCTCAACCTGAGGGGGGCACACTGGTAGTTAAATGAGTACTTAGCAGCACTTGCTCTCTGAAAACAAGCCCCATTGGCTAGTTACTCTCATTTCTACCACACCCTCCATAAAACCATTAAGGAGGCAAAGCACCCATTTGTGCAGAACTTCCTTGACCACTGCATATCCAACAACCTTTGACATGTGGCTTACTGGTGCAAGGGCTGCTGTCAGACCAGGGTTTACTCTCCAGGACAGGAATGTCCTCACACACCACCCCATATCATGGCTAACATTCTCCAACAATGCTTTTTCCCACCCAACCCCCCTCCCTCTATCTATACCTCCCTCACATCCTTTGAACCCCTCTCACCTACAAATGAGAACCCATGGCCCCATCACAGCTGCCAAAGTTGCTACCTATCTTAGAGGTACTTCTCACAGCTCTACATCTGGCCCCAGCAGCCTAGGCTACAAAATCCTTAAATGGGCCTTCTCTTCCAATCTGTCTCACTTCACCACACTTTTTTCTGTCTGTCTATCACATGGACTCCACCCCTAGACTACCACTAGAGTCATGGTTATCCCAAAGCCCAACAAGCCAGACTACACTACTGCGAAAGCTTACTGCCCTATTAGCCTTTTAGAATGTGTGGGCAAGCTCCTCAAGAAAATCATCACTTGCTAAGTTATAAGCAATCTCAATCACTACAACATCCTGTCAGCTTAGCCATTTGGTAGCTACAACAATAGCAGTGTGGTGGATGGGGCCTTGCACCTTGCCCACCTTACTCAGTTCTGTATTTTTTATTTTTTATTTTTTTTGAAGCATTTTCTATTAACTAGACAGATTTCTGGGGATCGCCCGCTATACCGTGTCAAAGTCCTAACAGAACTACTACCTAAGACTTATCACTTGTCACATAATGTGTCCATCAGCCCACGGCGCGTCTGACGCTTCTTCGCAGTGTTCAACTGTTCTGAACGCCTGTCTGCAGTACTCTCATAGGGCTGGTCAGAAGCAAGCTCTCCAGCCATCATGTGTACAGGGGGACAACTAAAAGCCGCTCTTATAGCACTGGAGGGGGCCTCAGGCGCTTTTGAGGCAGCCTTCGGCTTCTTCTTTTTCAGGGGTGCTTTTGGCTTCGACATCTTCGCAGCTTGCAGAGCCATAGTGGCTGAGAGAGTGAGGGGGGGGGCAGAAGGTGCAGTGGTGGTGTTGGGGGCCGGCTTGTTCAGTTTAGGGGGGGCGTCAGCTTTACCTTTGCCCTTCCCATCCCCACCCTTCCCGCTCGCCTCTTTGGATAAAGGGCATTGGTGTCTCTTCGCGGCTTTGCAAGAGGTGAACTTGTGTCCGCACTGCTGGCATTGCTGTTGTGGTCTGCCTTTGACTGCTTCTTCCACGGTCTTCTGGTGTTCTCGCCTCGATGCGCGATTCCTTTTCCATGCAAGTTGCTTCTTCTCCTTTTGGGCACGGGTTTGATGCTGTTGACCTTTAGTGAGATCGAAAAAGGCTGTGGGGCCTTCACTGTTGAGAAGCTCTAAAATGAAACCAAACATCACCTGTTTCACCTTTTTGATGGGGCGAGGCACAAGCGCAACAGTGCACTTGACCAGGTGAGCATGGAACTGGGGAGTAAACTTGACCCAGAAAAATTTTCCATCTTCAGCCTTTTGAGCCGAGAGGGCGTTCGCCTTGAGGTGGTCCATGGAGAGGAACCAATGATGATGGAAGATATTGTAGATGTCGAAGATGGAAAGTTCTTCACCTACAGCAAGTGCCTTCTTCTTGGCAAGCCGCTTGCCTGGGGGAAGTAGCGAGTTGAGGGAAGGGGCTCTGCCCCACCGTCCAAAGTATCCATGGTGGGCGTTGAGGTGGGCTGAGAAATGGGAGTCCCAGTAAAAACCCTGGGAGGGTAAAATTCGTGGGAATTAGAAGGGCCAGACTCGTCCTGCTGTCCGGTAGGGGACAGGGGAGGGGCCTCTGAGAGAGAGGGAGGGGAAACACTGGCCACCACCAACAACCAAGCCAACCGGGTTGTTGCTTCCAAGGGGGTTGCAGTGGCCAGGGTGGGGAGGGAAGGGGGCAGAAAGGGGGGAAAAGTTACTGATGTGGCCGCTAGGAGAGCCGCCTTGAGGGCAGCCTCCACCACAGCGTCGTCCCCAATGGGCACATTCTTCAGAACTGTGCAAGCAGTCTCCAGGGCTTCCTGGGCACCTGGAACACCAGACTCAGTGTCTGTGTGAGCTTGTTGATAGTCGACTTTGCAGAGGACGGGGGGTAAGGCATCGTGGGAAAAACAACGATGATGGTGGTAAGAGACCAAGAAGGAATGCAGTTCTGTATTCTTGCTAGCCAGGTGGTATTTACAATTTTCTTTAATATCTAGAGCTTCTTTGACAACATTAACCCTGCCCAGATGCTCCATCTTTTCATACTCTATAGCTTTCTGCCTGGCCTGGTCCACTGGGTAGACTTCTTTCTTTCTTCTCACTCTGCTTTACTCTTCTTTAACAACTAAACTATACCCACACTCCTGCAAACCTTATCTCAGGCACCCTATAAGGTTTTACTCTTTTTCCAATCCTCTCTGCTCTTTATACAGTCCCCTTACTCTCCTTACTGAACACTTCTGACCTCTCTTCTTTCACTTCTTTCTAACTCTATATCAATGATAGATGTATCACTACTACATCAGGAAAACCCATCTGGCCTTAAAGTGTATTAGATGCTCCTTAAAGCTTACTTAAGTGACTTATTGACAGTGGTAAGTAGAAGGATCTAATTACTAATGTCAATAAGACACTTAAGTAAGCTCTAAGGAGCATCTAATACACTTTAAGGCCAGATAGGTTTTCCTGATGTAGCAGTACCTCTTATAGAGGTGCCACTAGCAAGGCAGCCCATGGGTATGAGAGAGCCACCACCTAACTTCATGACAACAGCCTCTGACTGGACCCAGCCAATCTAGGTTGTCTGAATTACAAGAATGCATAATATCAGGGGAATTCTGGATGTTTTTTGTATATACAGCTGGACCAAACTTAAGGAATGCTCTTGCTGGGGCAACAGTGTTCAGCTCATGTGAATTTAACTTAGGCAATAATGGTGAAAATGTTGACCTTATTGTTGGTCTTTTGAAAGACCTGATAAGTTATTAAACCTAGCCTCACATTGCTTTAACAACTTAAATATTAATGTCAGCAACTTGAATATGTTACATCATGTGGTGGTGAAGCACATCAGGAAAACCTGATATCCTGATCACACACTGAATGTTAGTAATGACCAGTGATTAATTATTTTGGTAATTGCCAAAGTGAGCTTTCAAAGAAGTGTTGACACTGCAGGATCAAGTTAGTAAATAAACAGGGTTTTTCAATTACTTAATGCTACAAATAAAGGCCAACAGTCTTGTGTCAATTTGCAAAGTTGCAAAAGTTATCTAATGTGTCCCAGTGGGCTTCAGGACCCATCATCAAGACAGAAGAAGCATAAAGGAATGATTTAGAAACTAAAGGGTATAACTTGGCATGGTGAAGTGAACTGAAAATGTGGGAGAAAGCTATGTTTAGGCTCAACTTGTTATTTGGGCTACTGTAGTGTCAGCCCAACACTTCTTTGACTGTTTGCCTCCCTTATTTAGTATATGCTTAGTCAGGCTTGCCTTTACTGCAGTGGACAGAGTTTTGGGGACTTCAGTCTCATTCTCTCCACTGCAGGTCAGTTGTCATCATTGTCTTTGGTCAATACAGTCTCATTCTCTCCACTGCAGTCCCCTTGGTCCTCTGTGACTCAAGGGCCCTTCACAGCTCCAGTCAAAACAGGTTATGGGCCCTGCCCTGCATCAATAGACACCTTTCACTCCCATTTAAACACTTCCACTCGTTTTTACTCCTCTCTGCCTCTTACTCTCTCAAAATCACTTAAAATTATCCTTTTCATCCTCCTACACCTTCCTACACCATGTCCTTTACCAAGGAATTCTCTGTTTCCTCCATTTCTCCCCTCACAAGCAAAAACTATTGACTTTGGGCTGATGACATCAAGTCCTGGCTTCAACTCAATGGTCTCTGGTGCCTTGTTTCGGGCCAGGAGAAGAAACCAGCTCCAAAACCCAAGGTCAGAGACTCCCAGGGCCAAGTCATCGCCCCTGCTGTTGCTGTGGATGAGGAGAAGTTGGAGAGATGGGAGATTAAGGCTGAGAGGGCTGCTGGTGCGCTGAAGACTGCTATGACTCATGATGTCAAGGTGCTCATTAGGGACTGTGAGGAAGACCCTATCAAGATTTGGGACATTCTGAAGGCCTCCTTCATCCAACAGAGGACTGCTCCTCGCTTCAATGCCTACCACATAGACTGTCTGGGGGCTGGGCTGGGCCAGGGCCACCCCCATTTTTCCCAGCCCTGGCCCTGAGGGCCGGTCCACCCTGCAGTTGGCCCTGGCCCTTGGAGGGCCAGCATTAACTGGCCCTGACCCGACCTGGGGCTGGCCCGGGGCTGACCTGGCCCTACCCCTTAAAAAAAATAATCAGTCAATTAATTAATTTCAGTAAAAGTTTCTCACACTTGCTTGCATAATCAGCTCACAGCTACTTTCAGACAATTGCACACACTGGGATTTGAACTCTCGACCAGTGCATATGTTTTAACTGGAGCTGTGAAGGGCCCTTGAGTCACAGAGGACCAAGGGGACTGCAGTGGAGAGAATGAGACTGTATTGACCAAAGACAATGATAACAACTGACCTGCAGTGGAGAGAATGAGACTGAAGTCCCCAAAACTCCGTCCACTGCAGTAAAGGCAAGCCTGACTAAGCATATACCAAATAAGGAAGGCAAACAGTCACAGAAGCGTTGGGCTGACACTACAGTAGCCCAAATAACAGCATATGAAAAATAAGGCTCTCAAACAGTTTGCCACTACACCATACAAGCTTGATAAAATAATTTACCATAGCTTATCTTAAACAATTGTCTTGCCCCAACCCGTATGCCTGACAACATCACTTAGTCAACTTGAACTTCAAGTGCTACTTTTGGCGTGTCCCTCTCTGCCTCCCTTGTCACCACTGTTGCACTTCACCTCTCTCGCATCCTCTGTTGTCGCCATCGCCTCGCCTCTGGTATCACCTCCTCTCGCATCCTCTTACTGCTGCTAGCGCTCGCCCTCTGTCGCCGCCACCTCTCTGTTAGCATGGTGCATGTTGGTGCGTCATGACCTTTTCTTTGATTGCTCCCACTAATCTTCTTTCTTTTCCCCTTTCCCTTTGGCCACTGGCGCTGAGGGGGGTCGTTATGTGTGGACATTCCACGGCATCACCATCACTCGGGTGTCACTTTTGCAACCATCCGATGCCTGACACCTGCAACTGGGGCACTTGCATGATGTCTCCCCTAGCTTTGCCTGGTCCCCCCTCCCCTCGCCACCACTGCCGTGGCCACTGTCACCCCGACACTGCCGCCACTACTCCACTGTGCTTGCTGCTACCCCACTGTCGCCGTTGCCCCTCCACAACCATTGCTACCCCGCTGCTGCTGCTGTCCCAATCCCGCTGCTGTCGCTGTCGCAACCCCACCACTGCCGCTGTCCCGATGCCGCATTTGCATGGCACCACCGCTGCAACCCTGCCCTCACCACTGCAGCCACCTGTTTAGGGTAGGCAAGGGCAGGGCCGGCCCTAGGGCTGACCCTAAGGGCTGGTTGTAAAACCCTCTGGCCCTGGCCCTGGAAATAAGGGCTGGGCCACCCCAGTGCTGGCCCGGCCCCTCAAGGGCCAGCAAATTACTGGCCCGGCCCTAGGGCCAACAAGGGCCGGCCCAGCCCCCGGACAGTCTACTACCACACCCTCCTTTCCATCCAGAAAGACAACTCAGAGCCACTAGACTCCCTCATCAACAAGGTGGATGAGCACATCAGGGTCATCAAGTCTCTTTCCCCATCTTCCTTCACTCTGGACAACCTCTATGATGAACTGGCAGTCATGGCCATCATTAGGGTGCTCCCACACTCTTTTGACGATGTTGTGCACACTATCTCCGTCCTGGACAAGTTTGACAAGCCATCTGTCATCCAGTCACTCAGAAACATGGATCAGACGTGTTCAAACCTCTCTGGGACCACCTCTGCCTTCTCTGCATCATCTACTGCGCCCAGATCGTCCTCCAAGCCTTCCCAGGCGTCCTCCCTTCCTTCCCAATCCACCTCTCCTCAAAACTCACAGAATAGGGCCTCCACTCGCCCCAAATGTGACTTCTGCTCTCGCCTTGGCCATATTGAGGCCAAGTGCTTCCTCAAGGAGAAGTTGACTTGTCAATTTGGCTCTCCCTTGCCCTCTACTGCTGCCTCTGCTTCCACTGACTCTGCCACACCTATTCCTCATTCTCACACCTCCTGGAATCTGCAGCAGACACTGGTGCCTCAGCTCATATGACATTCAACCATCATTGGCTGCGAAATTTGGTGCCCCACAGGATCCCCATTCACCTAGCTGATGGATCTGTGCTGTATTCTGAAGGTGTTGGGTCGGTTCACTTCAATGTGGATGGGCAGGAGATGGCGCCTCTAGAGTTCACAAATGTGCTATATGTTCCCTCCCTCTCCAGTAATCTGTTCTCTGTCCTATATCTCACAATGCATCGCTCTTTCACTATCTCTATTGTGAGGGACACCCTCAACTTCATCAGGGATGGACACACTGTCATTCAGGCAAAGGTGGACACTCCTTCAAATGCTGCATTTCTGGCTGGGGAAACACTTCCAGTGGAGCAATTTGCGTCCCTCTCATCTTCTACCACTCTCCCTATGGACTGGGACCTTTGGCATCGACGCCTCTGTCACCAACACCTTGCTGGGGTCAAGAAGCTGCTCTCAGGTAACCTGGTGACTGGATTCAAGCTTGATTCTCATGCTGATCCTGATCCGGTATGTGAAGCCTGCAAAGCTGGCAAGATGCACGCAGATCCGTTCCCTCCATCCACCTCTAGAGCATCTAGACCCCTCCAACTCGTCCACAGTGATCTCCATGGGCCTGTGAAGGTGTTAACTCATCAGGGATTTCGCTACTGGGTTGCCTTCATTGATGATTTCTCTCACTTTAAAGCTGTCTATCTGTTGAAGTGCAAATCTGAGACATTCTCTGCCTTCAAACAGTTCAAGGCATGGGCAGAGAACATCACAGGACAGAGGATTGGGACACTTAGAGATGACAAGGGAGGGGAGTACATGTCTAGGGAGTTTGACAACTTCTGCATTGATCATGGCATCCAGAGGCAGCACACAGCTAGGAATTGTCCACAGCAGAATGGGGTCACTGAGAGGGCTAATAGGACGATGGAGGAGGGCATTATCTGTATGCTTCATGAGTCTGGCATGCCACCATCTATCTGGGGAGAGGCCTTGGCTTCATTCATTCATATTAGCAACAGGATCACCACTTCTACTCTCTCTGATTCCACTCCTCACCAGGCATTCCTTGGGTCTAAGCCAGATGTCTCTAGACTCCGAGTTTGGGGCTGCACAGCTTATGTTCTCATTCAGAGGGACAAGCGTCCACTTGGCAGCCTTGGAGTGCACATGGAGAAGTGTGTCTTCATTGGATACCCTGATGGCTACAAGGCTTGGAAGTTCTACAATCCAGTGATCAAGAAGGTGATCATCTCAGAGAGAGCTGACTTTGATGAACGCTTTTTCAGGCTTCAGAAGCAATCTACTCCTTTCATCCCACCCCCTCGCCTCAATTCCCTTCTGGAGGCTCCTACCCCTCTTGTTGTGCTTCCTGAGTTGCTCCCTGATGCCTCTAGTGATTCTGAGCTCTCACAGATGCCAGCTCATGGGGGAGATGGGTCTACTTCATCTGATCTGCCTTCAGTTCGCCCTCAGACACCTCCATCTGCTCCCTTTTACACTGCTGAGCCAGACTCCGATCCTTCACCTTCCTCATCACACCACCCATCTCCTAGCACTCCTTTCTCATCCATTTCACTTCCAATCAGTCCATCTCCTTCACCAGCACCTTCAGACACTCTTCCCTCACGCCCTCAGCGCCTCAAACGTCCTAGGGAGGAGTGGTTAGCTGAGCAATGGACTGTCCCACAGCGCTACAGACAGCACAGAGAGCCTACTCCGACCATTCCATCTAGTGATGAAGAGGAGGAATCATCTGATGATCCCCTTGACCTCCTGAACGCCCATGGAGCCTCTGTAGCTGAGCCCCCTTCCTATAAGCTCTCTCAGTGACGCTCTGATGCAGATCTGTGGCACAAGGCTTGTGAAGAAGAGATGGAGGCCCACAGCGTCAATGGCACTTTGCAAGTTGTCAAGTTGCCCCCTGGGAAGTGTGCAATAGGCTCCAGATGGTTCTTCAAGGTCAAGTACAATGCTGATGGCTCCCTTGAATGCTACAAGGCGAGATTGGTCGCAAAAGGCTACTCCCAGCGCCCTGGCTTTGACTTCAAGGAGACATTTGCCCCCACTGTTCGCTATTCCACCATCAGAATCATCCTTGCCATTGCTGCTTTGGAGGACCTTGAGCTCCGTTCTGTGGACATCTCTCATGCTTATCTGAATGGCACTCTTGAGGAGGAGATCTACATGCAGCAGCCTGAGGGATTTGAGGTTGGTGGACCAGACCATGTGTGTAGGTTGAGGAAGTCATTGTATGGGTTGAAGCAAGCTGGTCACGTTTGGAACCAGACCCTCTACTCTGTGCTCAAGTCTATGGGCTTCCAACGCGTCCAGTCTGACCATGGACTGTATATCTACCTCAGAGGCGATGTGCGCATCCTAATGCCTGTCTTTGTGGATGATATCACCCTTGCCTGCAAAGATGGTGCCCAGATTGACTCAGTCATTCAGGAGCTGTCTTCTCACTTCAAACTCCGTGATCTTGGAGCCACTACTCAGCTCCTGGGCATGGAGATTCACAGAGACCGCTCCAAACATTCCCTTTCCCTCTCTCAGAGCCAGTTCATTGCCAACCTCCTCCAGGAGTATGGTCTGCATGATTGTAAGCCTGTCTCCACTCCTCTCAACCCTGGATCACGCCTTTCCACCTCCATGTCCCCTCAGAGCGATGCAGAAGCTGCTGAGATGCGGCAACTTCCCTATATCTCCATTGTTGGGTCCCTGATGTATCTGGCTGTCACCACAAGGCCAGACATTGCCTACTCTGCCGGAGTTCTTGCCAGATTCAACTCCAATCCTGGTCTTCAGCACTGGCAAGCTGTCAAGCATGTTTTGCGCTACCTCAAGGGCACAATGGACTACAAGCTCATCTATCAGCCTTCTGACAGTCCAGAGCCCTTCATCACTTACTCTGATTCGGACCATGGAGGCAATCCTGACAGTGGGAAGTCCACTGGAGGGTTTGTGGTCAAGATTGGCACTGGTGCAGTCTCCTGGAGCTCTAAGCTTCAGGCACTTGTTGCTCTGTCCACCACTGAAGCAGAGCACATTGCTGCTGTTGAGGCCGGAAAGGAGATCCTTTGGATGGGTCAGTTCATGGGGGAGCTTGGATACTTGATCTGTGGACCATCATTGCTCAGGATGGACAATCAGAGCGCCATTGCTGTGAGCAAGAACCCAGAGCATCACAGCAAGATGAAGCATCTTTCTCTTTGCTTATTTTGGTTGAGAGATGCTGTTCAGGACGGTTTTATTACACCTACATTTGTTTCTACTTCTGACATGGCTGCTGATATCTTCACAAAGGCCTTAGACCGGTTCAAAGTACATAGGTGCATCTTAATGCTTGGATTGACTTCTAATTCACATTAGAACCTGTTGTACTGACATGGGGGAGTGTTATTTGGGCTACTGTAGTGTCAGCCCAACGGTTCTGTGACTATTTGCCTTCCTTATTTAGTATATGCTTAGTCAGGCTTGCCTTTACTGCAGTGGACGGAGTTTTGGGGACTTCAGTCTCATTCTCTCCACTGCAGGTCAGTTGTTATCATTGTCTTTGGTCAATATAGTCTCATTCTCTCCACTGCAGTCCCCTTGGTCCTCTGTGACTCAAGGGTCCTTCACAGCTCCAGTCAAAACACAACTTCACCCAGGAATGGGTATGTATGGGCTGTGCAGTCAGAGGAGGTGCTAAAGTGATTGTAAGTGAGATATTGTAGTACAACTCAGAGTGTGTTTACCATTCACCCTGAGTCCTTAGTAGGTTCAATTAGACTGCTGGAAATATAAAGGTCCTAGCATTTTTGCTCCATCAAAGGGGTGTTGTTGATCATGAAAATGTCATGATCTTGTTTCTCTTGTGCAAAACAGCTTTTTATGATTTGATTCCACTGGTTCTTAGTGAGCTTCTTGGTATTTGTGATGTAGTTGTCAACTATGTAACTGATATTCTCACACAAGAAATGCTTAATATTAATGCACTCACTGGTTATGTATTTGATATAAAAAATGCATGCTCAACCTAGGGTCAATCAACCTCAGTACTAATTGTGTGAGAGAGCAGATAAACACCCACCCCAGCTGCAGTCAAGCCTAGAGCACCCTTCAAATACCCAAAAGAAACTTTGTACAATTTGATAAATAAAGTGAGCACAGATATAATGTACAGTTGATTATCTCATAATGCATAATATCATACCACATATATCTATGACTGATAATTTGTCACTGATATGTATTATCATGGAGGGGTTGTAACAGGCCTATTATATCAGAGTATCATCCTCAATGTGAATGTGTCAATGCCTGTTTCTCTAATATGTGTCTTTTATTATACATCTTACTGATCCTTTCATTGTGGTCCTTACTGACTCAAACACAATAACATTGTCCTTATTCATGTGGGGGGTGATTAGAATGTGTGCTCCTCAAAGGCTTCCAGTTGTAACCAACACTTCCCTCTACTTGTGTTTCTCTGCCAATCTGTGATACCTAAAACAGAAGTGGTGTGAAAGCCTTGAGATAAGCCAGCCCCTTATCAGCAGAAGCCCAAAAAGAACAAGCCAAATGCATCAAAAACCTCTGCTAAACTGGCTCAGCAGACCACATGACAGAATCTAACTCTGTCTGACTGGCTCACAGTTCTGAAATATGTGAATGAGCACCCAGGGGTCTCTCAGGGTGACATTGTTTACCACTTCAAGAGTAGAATTGATGGGGCACTGCTTTTTTTGCAGTCAGCACTCTCATGCACAATCACAGAAAGGCCTGATCTTATCATCTTAAGGCATACAGTCAATCTAATTCTGTTGCAATATCCTTAAAGCAGCCACATATTGTCATGTGACCTGATGTGGAATGTGCCTTGGTTCTCTGGGTTTACCTTGAAACAAAGAATGAAGTTATCAGCAGGCCCATGTTATAAGAGAAAAGGAAGCATTTTAAAGACTTATTCAATGTGCCAGATGATCAGCAGCTTACTGGCAAGGGGTGGGTTGCCTCATTCTGTGCAACTTATAACTTAAAGGAATGTCAATGCATGGAGAAGTTGGTTCTGTGGATCTTAAAGCTGTTGAGAAAGAGTGGGAATGGCTTCAATTCTTGATGGAGACATTCAAACCTCATGACTGGTGGAATTTGTGAGGGCATGGGCGGGGGTATCTTTAGGTGTGGTACAGTGGGGGCAGGGCAGTGGTAATAGAGATGAGGAGCAGGCTACAGATGCTGAGTGAGGTTCATATTGTTCAGTACAATGTAGTACAAGGACAATCAATGCAAGGGCTGCATCAGCAGCAGTGAGAAGATTCTGAGTCTAAGTTCAAGTCCAAGTCCAAGTTCAAGTTCAAGTCCATAAGGGGTGCGGGAAGTGGTAGAAGAAGGGCCCTTGAGTCACAGAGGACCAAGGGGACTGCAGTGGAGAGAATGAGACTATATTGACCAAAGACAATGATGACAACTGACCTGCAATGGAGAGAATGAGACTGAAGTCCCCAAAACTCTGTCCACTGCAGTAAAGGCAAGCCTGACTAAGCATATACTAAATAAGGGAGGCAAACAGTCAACGAACCGTTGGGCTGACACTACAGTAGCCCAAATAACACCTGACACCAAGGATATTGACATGGTGTTACTCTGAGTCTGGAAGGGGCAGGGAAAGCAGTAGAGGGGAAAAGACATTGTGAATGTGCCAGTGTGGGGAGAGCTGGAGGTGGTACATCACAGGGGAAATGACATCGATGATGGGGAATGGACCATGTCCTTTGGGTCCTAACTTTGCAGACAGGTATATTGTCTTTAGGTTTATCCCTTCCAGCAATACTTGCTGCCCTTTTTCGAACAGATGGAAGTGTCTCTGGCCCTTCTTTCTCTGATGTTGTTTGAGCCACATTCCCTTGCCTCCTTAAGCCACATTTGCCTTTGATGTAGCACTGGGATATTGGTAGATTTCCCAGAGAGGTGAATGATTGGGTTTGTGCCCCATAAAAGCTCAAAGGGAGTCCTTCTCATTGGGTGAGAGGAAGAAGGTTCACCCAATCATCTTGTTGGCTGCCTCCATAGATCTGCAAGTACTGTTCCACCCACTGATTAGTGCATTCTGATTGTCCATCAGTCTGCAGATGATAAGCAGTGCTGATGTTCTGTGTGATTCCTAACAGGGTGCACATTTGGTGGGTGAAATGCGCAGTGAAACAGGGATCTCTGTCTGAAATGACATGGCAGGGACAGCCAAAGAGAGGGAAAATGTGTTGCACATAGAGCTGGGCCACTTCCTCTGCATCAATTGTCTTTTGACAGGGCAAGAAGAAAGCTGCCTTTGAGCATTTGTGGTCCACTATCATGAGGATTGAATCACATCCTCTTGAGACTGGGAGATCAGTGATGAGATCAAGTGAAATTGTCTGAAAGGGGATCACCTTTGGTTCAACAGTGATTGGCATTAGCAGTGGTTTGGGCTTCACAGTATTGGATTTTGTCATTTGGCAAGTCACACATCCCTTGACATAGTTCTGAACAAACTCTCATTCTCTTTTATGAACTTCTGGGTTGCCTCCCTCTCTTCCTTTGTAAGGGCATAGACTTTACAATTGATGGTAGCTGGGGTGTTCTCTTTTAAGATGATGGCATGGTCTTCTGGATGTGAAGGTGGGAAGTGGTGAGATTTTTCCTCATCAAAGATGTCTGCATAATCTTGGTACTGAGGTGGCAACTCCTCCTGCTTCGCACCACTGGCTACTTGTTTCTGATGCACCTTTATGGCCCATTCCTGGGCCACATTGGTGTGGTCAATGTGTGCCTCCTTTCTCTCTCTGTCAATGTGTTGTTGGTGGAGTTTCAGGTGTTTTCTCCACATCATTTCAATACAATATGAATGTCCCCTTCTTGCACCCTTCCCTTTATCCAATCAATGCAAGGATTGAACTCAGAGAGCCATGGGTACCCTAGTAGAACTTGGTTGTGACCAAGGTTGGTGACATAGAACCTTTGAAGGATGTCTCTCTCACCAACCACACACCAAAGTGTGCAGTACTCTGTGAGAGTTCCCCCCTTGTTCTCAGTCCCGTCAACATTGAACACTTGTTGAGGGTGGTTGAGTCTTTTGGTTCCTATTCCCCAATGTCAGACAGACTGTGTGCCAGTCCACAAAGTTTTCTGTTGCTCCACTGTCAACAAAGACTTTGTCTGTAATTGTTTTCGTGACTGAGGCAAATGAAACTGGTAGATTCAAGACATATTGGCATAGCTAATGTACATTTGTTTCAGTCCTAGGGCTCGTAACCAGATCGCATGGCACAAGCTCTTCAAAAATCCGGATTCGCAGACTTGACTGATTCAGAGATCATTTCATTCATAATGTGGTCCTTGTCCTTGTCTGACAGAGCCTTGAGTTTCTTTTTCAGGGTCTCCTGGTCTATGGGTTGGTCTTTCTCTTCTTCTTTAATGACTCTAGCAGTGGTATGCTGAGGAGGTGCCTTTACACTGCTCTGGTACTTTTTCTTGTCTGGGCACTGTTGACTCATGTGCCCTTGTTTTTGGCAGTGGAAGCAGCACCCCTCATTCATTAATTTCTTTTTCTCATCTGGAGAAAGAGGGGTAAGTGTGAATGGCATCCACATCCATGGCATCTGAGGATGGCTATCTCTCCCTTTGTTGCAGTGTTCTTCTAAGGGCCATGGCCCATTGGACTCATCTCTGTGCTAGGGTACATGCACAAGACGCCACATCGTCCACCACTATCTGGGCCTCAAGCTACTTTCCATGATGGGTAAGAGCCATGTTCTGCCATTGTGTGAGTGTTTGAGGCAGTGCATTCTCACGTTCAATGATGTTTTGATGGAGGGTTTTATTTAACCCTGAGTGGAACTGCCAGAGGGTCCCCTGGTTGTCAGCCCTCTGCTGGGCTAACTCTCACAAGTTGTTGAACTGGTTTATGTAGGTCCCCAGGTTGTTCCCCTGCATTGACAACTTCATCATTTGTCCCAAGGCACCCTCTCTTTCCATTATGTCCCTGTACTGACAGACAAATGCAGCATTGAAATTATCCTATACTCAATCTGAGTCTGGATCAATGCCATCAGGGTCTGTTGGGTCACAATGGAACACTTTGACTGCTGCACTCAGAGTGGTGAAGTGTGCATTCACCCATTGGTCTATGTCTGGTCCCACCATGAGACCCATTGCAGTGAGGACATGAAGATAGGGGTTTGCCATGGTCTCATGGTTATGATTGAGTTCCCAATAGATGTTGAATGCCTGGATGAAACATTGGAGGTCGCTTCTAGTCCCATTAAAGGGTTGGGGAGCCAGGCCTCTCAGGCCCATTGGTGCATGAGGTTGCTGAGGTTGCTGGGTGGCGGCTTGAGCTGCTCCTCTGCCCCCACCTCTGCCTCCTCCACCTCCACCTCCTCTGCCCCCTCCTGGGTGTCTCTCACCCAAAGGTCCTTCCCCAGATGGTCCAGAGGAGCTGGCTCCTGGAGGGACAAGAGCTGTGAGAGCTTGAGTAGCTCACGCATATGCTGCTCTGTCCACTGGTCCAATGAGCAAGGGGTGTGGTGCAATGGATAGAATGGGAATGTTCATGAATGGTTACACTCTACGAATAAGACTCCATGTTCTACAGTCTAGCAAGAGGCAACTCTAACTAGTTGCTGTTTCCATTTCCGAACATTATTACCTTTATTATACTGTGTTGACACACAAGTTGTTTTGTATGCACTGTAGTCTGTAAACAGTGTACAGAAGCTTAGTTTCCTGAATTTTAGGCTTAGGCAAGGTTTTCCATTAATGAGTGCAAGCAAACTTAAACAAATTGAAGTTCTGGTTATATATGTGCCAAGTTCTCTTTTGCGATGCCCCTCCACTTGCCCTCCTCTCTGTCACCGCCCTCTGTGAGCATGGCCCATGCCAGTGTGTCATGAAATTTTCTTTGACTCCTCAAATTGACTTTTTTGACTTTCTTTGATGTCCCTTCCCTCTCTTTCGTCTCTGCCAACACCTTCTCATCCACGTCCACACCCACATTGTCTCACACATGCCTGCCCACACCTGCCTCCTGAGTTGGGGATAAGGGTAAGACATTTAAACTGATGTGTCACTGACTTGTTTTTTGGGGGGCATTAATAACTTGCGCCCAGGTTCACCCTACCACATCCACCACCTCAAGCACCACCTGGGGGCCAGGGTCATTCACACTACATCAAGGTGTCCAAGCACCTGAGCCCTGTGACTGGCATTGTTGTGTAGCATCCCCATGAATGAGTCTGCACCCCCCAGCTTACTCTTGTCAACAGCAATGCGCTGATGAGACTGTTGTTCAGGGCCCCCAGTCCTTTCAGCATGTCCTTCTTCATAGTTTTTATTAGCATAAAGATTCTACTCTACAACAATATTATATTTGGATTGATATGTGCTGAGAGCTGAACTTAGAAGGGGCAGAAAAAAAGGAATTTTTTTTATTTAATTTGTGTGGCTCAAGTTGACTGAGAGCTATGGCTAAGTTAAAGTTGCTGCTTCTGAGTAGAGAACTTGGCTAAGTTGAGCTGTTCCTGGAAAAAGCTGCAGCTTACCAAGTCGGTGCACAGCTAGCCGAGCTGTGGCAACACTAGGCCCTCTAAGGGTCAGGGCCAACTGCAGGGCAGACTGGCCCTCAGGGCCAGGGTCAGGGCTGGGCAAAATGGGGGGGGCTGTGGCCCAGCCCAGCTCCCAGACAGTCTAGCCACTATATTTTATTCTAAACTAGCAAAAACCTGTGCTTTGCACAGGGTATTACAGTGGCATTTGGTCTTCTGTCTCATCATTGTATGGACTTTATCTGCTGTAGTTGTATTGTTTAGAAGTCTTTCACTTGGTTGTTGTAATGATCAATGCACAATAGCACTGGGCATGTTTCTTTTGTTCATCGACTGATAACACTGTTATTTGGGCTACTGTAGTGTCAGCCCAACACTTCTTTGACTGTTTGCCTCCCTTATTTAGTATATGCTTAGTCAGGCTTGCCTTTACTGCAGTGGACAGAGTTTTGGGGACTTCAGTCTCATTCTCTCCACTGCAGGTCAGTTGTTATCATTGTCTTTGGTCAATATAGTCTCATTCTCTCCACTGCAGTCCCCTTGGTCCTCTGTGACTCAAGGGCCCTTCACAGCTCCAGTTAAAACAAACACAGGTTCTGGGCATTTGGAGTACACAGAGAGTTATATATAGTACAGGGAAATGTAGTAGGATACAGAAATTCACTGAGTAGTCTTTGATCATTTATGGCAAAAGTTTGACACATTTTTGAGTTGTGTGAGTTGAGCCCCAGTCAAAAATCGATTGAAGTAATTTTAAGTAAATTGAAGTAACTTGATTTCATATCAATTTTGATCATTTTTTGTGACCTTTTTGCAATTTACTTCAACCTGACATTGAATGCAATTTAAGTTTTCTGAATTTATTTGAATTCCAGTCTGAATTGAATTGAACTGGATTGATATCATTTGATTACATGTGTTGAATCTGATTGAATTAGATTGAATCAAATTGAATATAGATTCTGAATTGGATTGAATTGAATTGAATTTATTTTATTTACAGTACAACATAATTAATTTGGATCAATCTTATTCAATCTTAATATGGCTCAATTGAATCGTGATCAAGAGTTACCTTGTCCTGGCCTGCCCCCCCCTGCTTGAGCACATCTAAAGTAGCAAGTTGAGAAAGAGTGAATGTATGCAAGTGCTGTGAGCATGTCATGAGTGCAATAGAATGAGAATAACTTGTAGTGTACATACCATTGTTATTTCTTTCCTTTCTTGCCTTTCTTGTCCTTTTTTGTGTCTTGTTCCATTTGTTTGTACTGCTTTGATATGTTTGTTATGAGATAGGACGAGCAGTGATAATATTAGTACCCACTGTAACTGTCTCTGGTTCCAGTGTGTCTCACACAATGGAGAAGTCTTCGCGTGTCACATTGGGATGTCCTTTGAGGTACTGTACCATTTCATTCAATTTGGCAGTCACGCATCACGGACCCCTCCAAAATGCCTAAATGTCATGGATGTCATGGCACTTTGGGCCAAGTGCCGAAATCATCTGGAAATTCAAAAAAAACCCCTAAAAATGCACTAAAAATTGGGATTTTTTCCCTGGTAGCTTATTCCATTGTATTTACGTGTTTGGTGAAGAAATAGTAAGTGTCAGACAACGTGCTCATCAAGTTTCGTGACTTGTGAAAATTTCGCTAAGTCGTTGCAGTGGGTGTGTTGTTTACTACTGTTTGCACAATGTTGATTTTTGTCCCACCACCTCTTTCCATCTCTCCCTCTGTCCCCCTCTGTCCCCGTCTCTGTGTCGTGGACTGCCCTGCCCCAACGCATCCCACTGCTGCCACCTTCGCCTCCTCTCCTTCTTTGTCTCCTTCTCTGCCTCCTTCTCTGCCTCTTTTGCATTACCATGTGCCTCCTGTGCCTGCGCCTCCCCCATCGCTTTTGCCTCCTCCTGGATCTACTTGCATTGCGAGACAGTCTATGTTGTTGTGCTGCCTGCACTGACATCTTCTTCACCTCTCCCCAGTACGTTGTCATGCTCCCTGCCCTGCCCCAACGCATGCTGACTTTTTTTTTTCATCGCCTCCTCCTTCTCCATCTCTGCCGCCTTGACCACCTCCTCCTGCGCCACTGCCTCTGCCACCTGGACCACCACCTCCTGCGTCACTTCCGCCTCCTGCGCCGCTGCCTCCGCGCCTCCCGCCACTTGCACCTCCCACATGCCTTGCGCCTCCTGTGCCGCTTGCGCCTCCTCCTACACTTCCTGTGCCTCCTCCCGCGCCCAGCATGTTCTCTCATGGCTCCCGTGTGCCCCTTGCCTTCTGCCACGCTTTCACCACCACCACTACCGCCTCCTCCCTGTGGCCCTGCAGCCGCCACCCCTGCCAGGGCTGTTCCACCAAGGCTGGTGGAATCATTGGATCCTCCTGTACATAGTCCTAGATAGTGATTCATGTTGTAGTTTAGCCTCAAATATATATATTTTATTTCTTAAATTTGTGTGCTTGAAAACTTTTGGTAAGCAGAGATCTAAGCTGCTATTTAAGTGAATCTCCCAGCCTAAGCCCAAGATAAGCCTTAATGGTGCTTAGAAGTGTCGTTAAATCATATTAAGCATGCTCAAGCATTGCTAAGAAAATCTAATATTTTCCTAATGCTAAGTAGTTGGACAAAATTTGTGGGCTGCCAAAAAAAACATCATGTCATGGTGAACCTGGCAGGCTGCCGAAACTATAATTTCGGCAGCACGCGTCATGCGTCACGGGGCTGCTGAATTGAATGAAATGGTACAGTAGTCTATCACAAATAAATTCCTGGACACAAGGTTAGATGGATCTTATTAGATTAGATGGACATACTTACCATGCTGATAAGGAATTGTTTACACACATTGGAATTGGTCTCTTTGATGAAGTGGGGTGGATGTTAGACATGACATTGCCTTCCACTGGTTGTAAAATTGGTACTTGTTGTGTATTAACTTGTGTGTCTGGTATTATTTGAGTCACTAAGCCATTCTTGTCAGTGTGAATGTAATTATGCACTGAATTGTGTCACACCTTTTGAGATGGTGACCAAAACAGGGTCTACCTGCGTCACCTCATCAGGGATACATGATGGAATCATTGAGATGGGGGCTTATTTCTGGTGTGCATTGCACAAGTACGTGTGAGTGCCAACATTAAACCCATTGAGGAATAGCTTAAGAGATCACATATGT
Organism: Lactifluus volemus; assembly: GCA_022376515.1. Classification (NCBI taxonomy): domain Eukaryota; kingdom Fungi; phylum Basidiomycota; class Agaricomycetes; order Russulales; family Russulaceae; genus Lactifluus; species Lactifluus volemus. The sequence continues at coordinate 1,154,944 of WTXI01000007.1, read as the reverse complement.
TCTGTCTCTGTCACAGAAGTTGGCCCAGGTTAGTTGGAAGTGGCTTTACTGAGTAAGGGCAAGACGGGGGCATTAGCAAAACCTAGTTGGCCTTAGACAGGCTTAGCCACTGCTTAGTGTTGTTAAGGCAGGCTTAGGCAGCTTAGCACCATTAGACTAAGCAGATTGAAATAATTTAAGCTAATTAAGCATCACTAAGCCAATCTAATAAAATTAAGGACACAAATCACCAGTCAAGGATGCTAAGTACACAAAAATTGTCTAAGTAAATTAAGTGAATTAAGTAAGGTATCTGAAATTTTTGTTAAATCATGAAAATTTCACTAAGTTGTTACAGATCATGTGATTATTGTTTATTCTTGTTTGCATGATGCTGATTTTTGTTGTCCCTCACTCTGACATTTCCTTAAAAGGAATCATTATGCTCTGTTGTTTATTCTTGTTGGCACCATGTTGATTTTCATGCCTCATCTTTTTTTGCCGCATCCTCCCTCTGTCTGTCTGTGTGTCTCTGTCCTCTGCTGTCTCCACCACCACCGCTCCCTGTCTGGTGCTGCCACATGCCTCCCCACTGCCTTCTTGCCACCGCGACTGTGTCCCCTCCTGGTTCGTTGCCATGCAATGCGTCCCCCTGGTTCGTTGTCATGCAACGTGTCCCACTGCTGCCGCCTCTGCCTCTGCCTCCATCTCCACCTCTGTCTCCACCTCTGCCTCCTCTCCTTCTCTACCTCTGCCTCTGCCTCTGTTGTGTCATCATATGTCTCCTGTTCCTGTGCCTTCCCCACCACTTTTTCCTCCTCTTGGATCCTTTGGCACTGCGAGGGCGCTGCCTGCACTGGTGCCTTCTGCACCTCTTCCCGGTACATTGTCACGCTGCCTGCCCCACCCCAACGCGTCTGACTCTTTTTTCATTGCCTCCTCCACCTCTGCTGCCTGGACCACCACCTCCTGCACCACTGTCTCTGCCGCTTGCGTCTCCTACGTTTCCCATGCCTCCTCCCATGCCTCCTACCCCTGTGTGTTCACCTGTGCTTCCTGCACCCTGCACCTTCACATGCTCTTCCCGTGCCTTGCACCTGCACCTGCACTTCCCACACCCTGCACTTGCTCTTTCCACGCCCTGTGCCACCTCCTGTGTTCCTTGCCTTCTTCTGCGCCCTGTGCCTTCTCATGTGTTCTTGCCTCCTCCTGCACCCTGCGCATTTCCCTGCACCTCCTGCGTGTTCTCTCGTGCCTCCTGTACCCCTCGCCTCCTCCCATGCCTCCTCCCGCGCCTCCTCCCCCACCTCCACCACTGCCACTACCACCACTGCCACCTCCCCATAGCCCTGCAGCCTCATCCATGCCACAGTGTGCCACTTGCTGTTTGTGTGAGGTTGAATGTGACTTAGGTAGATGTGTATTAGCACAGATTAGTTAGTTTTTGTACACCTAGTTTAGATAATTTCAATAAAGTTGCAGTTTGAATTTTTTTTTGACTTGTGTGAATTTGTCTGCTTGTGAACATAATTTTATGCCTGCCCTGCTTAACAGGCTTAAATAGCTGCTTAAGCTCTGCTTAATATGCTTAGCCTAAGCAGCTCCATTAGATCCTCACTGTTGACAAGCAAACTACAGAATTTCAAGCAGCTTTTAAGCAAAACATTTTTAGAATAGTGGTTACCTGAAATCTTTGTAGGAGTTATATAAGAAAATTAAGTAAATTTTAATGAGCCTTTAAGCTGAAACAGGTTTTCCTAATAGGGGGGGGGATTGTTAAGATAGGTCGTGTGATTGGTATGCTGATCAAGCTGTGTAAGTAGGTTAATACTGATGGCAATATGACACTTACAATGGTTTAGGGATCCTAATCTTCTGTGGAAATGAAGTGTCAGTGTGTTAGTGTTGGTGTAGAGTAGCGACATACTACAGGCTCTTGCCTTGTGTTATTGGGGGGAACCTCAGCCGTGCTAGTGTTCGGTATCTGAGTTGGGTCTCTCTGCATCAGGAAAACCCATTTTGCCTTAAACTGTATTAGATGCTCCTTAAAGCTTACTTAAGATGTTGGTAATTAGATCCTCAATGTTGGTAAGTTGAGGATCTAATTACCAACATCTTAAGTAAGCTTTAAGGAGCATCTAATACAGTTTAAGGCAAAATGGGTTTTCCTGATGTGGTCAATAGAGACTGCAGTAGGTGAAGGGGGGGGATCTATGTGTATGGTATAAGGGTATGTGTACACTTTCTGTTGGAGAAGGGGGGCGTGCACGCACCAGGGAGATCAGTGATAGAGCTCTTATCAGTATCTGTGTCGCCTAGATCATTTCAGATAGATGTATAATGACGCAATGACAGCTTGCCTTTGGCCCTTTGATTTAATTCCTTGAGATTCATGGAATCAGATGGCCTCTTCACAGGTACAGTCCCCTTCTCTGGCAAGTCACTTTGCTCAGATTTGATGGGCTCCAATGAATTTGCTTGCTTCTTGTACCAATGCGAAAAGTCAGTAGTACAAACCTTCCTCGCTTTCCAATTCCTGTGACATAGCTGAAGTGACAGGTGTTTTAACTTGATCTCGGCATAGAGTTGGTCCTGGACATCTGGGTGCACTTGTTTCCACAGGCATGTAAGTTTCCCCTGGTCATAGAGAACTCGCCACAGCCATTTACTGGACTTGCGAATCTCCTTTAGCTCGTCTGTGTCTATTACCTCCCCTGTCTCCTCTTGAAGGAACCAGAATGAAACATTCTTGCCTTTTTCAAGATGCCCCTGCCCTCATTGTCCCTTGTGTTCGCCGCTCTTTTCTCATCATGCTTGCTCTGCTGTGTATGTCTCGAAATGCCAATATATGATATTGGGGTAGTCTTTCTGGTGCTTTGTCAGAGGCGGGGGCTTTTGGACATCTCTGGAAGCACTAGCAGGTTTATTGGGGTGCACCGCATCTGTTGATCCACCCCCTTGATGTAGTACATCGATAAGGCTATTGTATGTCTTTCTAGATAATAAAGTGATATTAATTGCGCAGATGGGTGGGGAGCATTGATACGTACTGGAGTGTATTTGCCCACACCTTGTTCTCTTTATAAAGTCCCAAGAGGTGGATATATGCTGGGTTCCGAGTTTGCATAAGTGCTCTGTGACTGGCCTGCAGGAGATTTGAATTCTGTGCATTGGGCACTATTGGACTCCCCTATGCATGTCCAATATGGCACTTGTTAGTGATTGTGCCACATGTATGTATGCATACCAGCTCATGCAAGTCTTCTGTATCATCTAAGGATGATGTATGCCCAAGAGAACTATTTGATCTGTACAAGATAGGGCTGAGCACATTGTGTGAGGAAGGGTCTTGATATGTAGCAGGGTTCATATGAATATGAGGGTGTCTGTCTTGGTCTACAAGAGTGTGTCTGTAAAATTAGGGATGCAAAGCCTTGGAGTATATATGCATGCAGTATGAATTCCATTGACCAAAGTAGATATTTTGGCCATGTTAGCGCAGATTCAGTGCGATTGAAGCATATTCAATTTGTGAACAAATAGCTCATATATTGAATCGTACAGAGAACACAGAATGAATGGCATTCACAGGAGATTGTATCTATTACTGATATTACATGTACCTACAGCGTGCGAGCGTTTAAAAGACTTTTACTGCATTTCATTTGTGTATAAACCCCCTGAAGTGCATGCAAATAAGCATTAGCATATTATGTAGTAACAATCTTATCTATCTTAGAGTCTGGCAGAATCTCCTTCATCTTATTTGCCACCCACTCCATAGTTTCCCTTGCAGATTCTTCTTGTACATCCTATACAATCTGTGCCAAGCTGTGGCCATATATGATAATCTGATTTGGATCTATCAGACCAGGGAATGGCAATTCAGCAGGTTTGTTGAGATCAATAGGATTAGTGTGTGTTGGGTGTGATGTGCAAGGAATTTTGTGTGTGAGATGGCATGTGCATGGCACACATAGAATCAGGTGCACACTTTGTGAGGTGTGGACTGTGCACAGAGTGCAGGGGATCAGGTGATAAGGCTGATAAGGGTGCGGGATGTGCATCGAATGCAATGCACTGGGACGGACATATAGAGGGTAAGGGCAGTGTACTCTGTGTTGTGTGCCATGTCTAATGGAATCCATCTGTACTGCCTGCATTCTGCACAATGGGCTGGCCTTGGGACTGTCTATCTGCACAGTGACCACTGTCTTCACTGTGTGGGGTGGGATTGGCATAGGGAATGGCATAGGGACTTGCGTCTCAGATATGTCTATGACTTCAGATGGTGGTTGTGCAACCCTGCTACTACCCACAAAGTTGAATGATACTGTGAGAGGGTCTTTGAGATTGAAATGAGCATGAGCTTGTTGGGGGGGCAACCTTGTGGCTGGCATTAGTGTATCAGCCCACCCAACTGGCTGGGATATTCCCCAAAATGAATGGGTATAATGAGAGTGAATGTATGCACAAGTATAGCTTTAGCACAAGTAGTCGTTGAATTCAATGTATGTGCTCAGATATATGCGCATATATTCATGCATACATATTCTACACAGAATTCTTTTGAGTGATCGCATGTGCACACAAAGATCTTAGATTCTTGCTGAAGTCGCAATACAAAGAAGGTGATTTATTGATAACAATGAGTGCACTTTCTAATTACAATGCAGCTACAATATCATTATCATCTTGTCCCATTATAAGTGCATCTAAGCCAGGTTTCTCCACCATGAAATGTCATGAACATGTATCTACTTTGCTTGGCTTCAGAGAAATCATGGCCACCACAGATATGATTGCTTTGACCTTGATAATGCGGAGATTTCTCGTGCCATGGTACTGTACATGCAAGCATACAGAGTTTCCAGTGAGTTATGAAGCAATTGTTTGTCCAGTTCAGACCACAAAGATACAAGTGTGTAGGTTTTCAAGTACATGCATATGTGATCGCTTTGAAAGTAAAATTGAACCTTTGCAAATCGGGAGGTTCCATCTAAAGTAATCTAAGCGCACCGCTAATAAGATTGTCAAGATCACATCGCAAGATGTGTGCTTCACCTTAACATTGTGTGAGCACCACCTTGTCTCAGTTTTGTGTTTATCTCCTTCTTTCCAAATGGCGCGAGCCACTTGGAGGTTTGGTAGATAAAGTCTAGCCCACCAAATACACAATGGCTTCCAGTTGCTAGCGAGAGGACCAATCTCTGAGTACATGGAATTATGGAATGCCATGGCATATTCATCCTTGAGTAGATGAGGCTTGTTGTCAGTTGCAGTGAGAAGAACAAATCTCCCCTCTAGCAAGACAGAACCATGAGGCAAACATCCTTTATCAGGATCAAAGTCTGGAACCATAGATTTGAGGGCATTGATCTGACTGCACCTCAGGCTGCAGTTTGCAAGATTAGCAAAGGGGTGTAATGGCTGTTTTACCTTCTCTCCAAGACTGCTGATTGTTTGCTTGAGAGTTCATTGTTGGATATACACACCAGGTCCAATGCACATAGCCTCTAATGCTAAGTGGACCATTGCATGCACACTCTGGTGCATAAAATGCAACTGAGTGGGGAGTCGACAGTAGTATAATGTTTCAAATTCCTCAACAAATTGGAGCAGGAGTGCATGAGCAAGAGTAAGCTGAGATGTCTTAATGCACTGCTGATGGATGATCCACACACCCTGCATGAGTTTGCAAAAGTGACACCAGTACATGTTGGGTAGTACATCTAAGAAAAGTCCAGGTCCAAATCTGAAAAGGTACAATAAGAACTCCCATGCTTTGTACCTGCTCAAGATTTTCTTGGCAGGATTGTGGGGAGATTGATTAAAGGAACCAGGGAGATACTGCCTACACAGGGCAACTTTATAGCTGTGTTTTTGCCAGGTATCACTGGTGAGGCACATCCAAGGCCACTCAGATTGTAAATCACCCCTGTCACAGTCAATAGTGCTGTGCCAAAGCCCAATCAGGAGATCAGGGAGATTAAGAGATATCAAGTGCATTATGTCGATTGTGAAGCATCGAGGGGGGGGCAGTGAACGACGAGGAGACAGCCCACTAAAGATGCTTGGCTTGCATATACCTGTCTCTCTGTGCTCCTGTTTGTAGTGCGTGTTGTTCCAACTTAGCGGTAATCTACACAGGCCCTGATCATACAAAGCAAGAGAGGGTTCTGGTAACTAATAGACATCAATATTGTCGTGATCACAGCCTGAGACCGAGTAATCCAGGGGCTTGAGCATGGCAGGATAATAATGCGATCTATTTTCCTTATGTCGACACAGTAAAGACAGCACCCAAAAGCCCCATGATGTCCAACTTGTCCATTTAGTTGAGAGAGTCCTGGACCATTGGCCATGCCCAGATAAAAATACAGAAAGGATGTGAACACACAATCTAGCTCAGTGTCTCAGATTCGAAAGCCATCTCATTGAAGAGCAGCAAGATGGTGCAGTCCAGGGAATAAGAACAAATCCAGATTCTTTGGTTTTTGCAGACCTGGTATAAATTCTCCTGGAAGCACATACTTCTTCTTGTATCGCATATCTGGGGGAAGATCGAGCAAGATCCATATGTAGATCCAAAAATCTGACTATTTGTGCTCATACAGTTGTGCGCCGTCAACAGATAACATCAATACTGTGTCATCTGGCTTGATGTTCTCATTGCAAATGGCCTCCAGAAATGCATGCGTGCCATATACATCATTGTACTCATTGATGGGCAAATCTTGGGACAATCTCTCTAGAAGGGGTTTCATTGCACGCCTATGATAGCCCATGTTATGAGCACCTTGTCTACTGCGCCATTGCGCCTGGATTTGAGGGCCAATAGGGATTGTAAGTGACTGTTTTCTTGGGCACATACCAGGATTGTGCCCTCATGTGTTTGGCTCATAGTGTGTGACCCCACACTCAGGACAGGCTGTCATTTCAGAGAATGGGACTGGTGAATGCAACACAAGAGTTGTCACACATATCAGTCATAATTGCTGGGATTCCTGTGATATCCTTCAGGCATTGTTTGACCTGTGCATATGACAAATCTGCTATGTCTGGAGAATGTTGCTTAAATGTGGCCATTGAATTCCTGTACATTTCTTCAGAGCCATTCGTAACTACGAGAAACATATCCAGGCATAGCCGCAAGTTCTTATTGGATAGATCTACTTGAGATGTAATTGGAAAGTGAAGTTGCTGGAGGACATCTTCTGGCAATGAATCCCAGTCCAATGTTGCTTCACTTAGCACATAGACGAAGGACACTGCAGTCTGAAGTGATGCAACTGTGGGGAATCTAGAGAGGACTGAACCAGGACCAGAATCGTTGAATTGCCCAGGGACGTCATTGGGGACAGCATCTCTACCTACTGGCATGGGAGAGGTGTAATTGTCATTGTCACTGTCGATGTCACCCACAGTAAGATTGCCATGCACAGGAGGACCATCATCGTCTGAGTCATTGCTGATATTCAGAGGGGCATCATCTGGGTCACCATCGCTTAGATCCTGTGACTATGAGCCGATTGTATGCTCTGTCAGATAGATCAACGTCGCATTCACTTATTGCATACTGCATCTCCTGGAAGGGAATGCCCCGATGGGCCAGTATCTGCCCCTGGAGACTGTGCTGCAGTTGGTTCTCCTTCCACAGATGTAGGGATGGGAAGAGCCACAATGGGGCTTGGTTTCTTTCTCAATACACATGCTTCGAATATAAGTGAAAGCATTGCCAAAATGTAAACGATATTGCACCTACCCTGCATAGACCTTCCTATAGATGGCAGCCGTGTTGATTCAGCATCTCTATAAGCCTTGTGCCTATGGTAGGTCGATTTAGAAACAAGCTTTTTTCTTTTACAGAGTCTTGAGCAGGCACAGTAGTATTTTTTTCTCTTTGTAGGGTCTGTAGACATTTAAGTAGCGATATACAGTAGAAGATGTGCAAAGTAGTGTAATACATATTCACTTGTATTGCTAGCCATGTGATTGTATATACTACCCATGTGACCGGACAGCGATCACTAGATAATGAGTATTATATATACACCAGCATTTCCATGCATTCAAGAAACTTAGTGCATAGTAGGGGATACATGTGTTCAATTTTATTAAAGTGCTTTGGATCAAAAAATAAATCTCACATAATCTCGCATAATGTGATTGATATTATTCAATTGTGATTGAATGTGGTCAATGTTATCTGGATCAATTGTTATCAATTTAATTAAATTGATATTCAAAACTTATTAATCATTTTGATTTAACTTGAATCGAATTCAAATCTGATTAACCTGAATCAATTTAATTAAATTCATATTCAAATCTTATCAATCATCTTAAATTGTCTTGAATCAAATTCAAATTTTATCAAACTGAATCATTTTACTTCAATGGACATTTGACTGGGGTTGAGCTTTTGGCCACAGCAGGCTCCTACTGTGTGAGTGAGACAGGCCTAATTGAGAGTTAGATAGGTCTGATTGAGAGTTGGATGAGGCTGCTTGAGAGGGAGATGGTCCTGAAGAGATTGTGGAAGTAGGTGATAGGGGTAAAGGGTGTAATTGTTGCATGAATTGTAGACTGCTGGACCCTATAAAAAGAGGCATCATGTCTTCACATATACACTGTAAGTCACAGAAACAATGTGAGCAAGAGTAAAGGTACATACTTAGAGGAGCAGGGCCAGGAGGGTTGGGAGATGTCCACCCAACATATTCAAGATCACACATTACCATGATACACATCAGGAAAACCCATCTGGCCTTAAAGTGTATTAGATGCTCCTTAAAGCTTACTTAAGTGTCTTATTAACAGTGATAAGTAGAAGGATCTAATTACCAATGTCAATAAGACACTTAAGTAAGCTCTAAGGAGCATCTAATATACTTTAAGGCCAGATGGGTTTTCCTGATGCAGAAGATGTCTTTCTTTGATTCTGTATGGTTAGGCAAGACAGGTATTGTTCCTGTCAATGTAACGATGTGTTGAACCTTTGACAATGCTCTTATGTGATTACTTTGCCATTTTGAGTTTTCAGAGATGTAGATCTTCAACAGGAAAACTCCTTTTGATGCATATGACATGTGCTGTGTCAAGTTCATCATAAATGTGAACACTGAGGGGTCAATGGAATTGACAGGACCAGATACTTGAATGAGGGCAGAAGCATGACAGTCGTAAACCATGTTTGGCCCAAGGGTGAGCAAGGAGATGAGCTGTTGAATATAGTTAAAGATTTTAAACAAAGCAAGAGAGACAGTACAGACATGGATAATGTTGCCCATGAACAAATATGTTGTAATAGAGCTCAGCGAGAAGAGATAAACGCTGTTACATTTCTGTAGCTAACCTGTTGTAATAGAGCTATACAGGTGTTCAGTTCATGTAGCTACGAGGAAAAAGAAGAAAGATGCTCACCTCAGCGCGAAGAGATAAATGCTGAGATGCTACCGCTTAAGGTGGGAGTTTTTATCTTCATATTGAATGTGCACTATATGAAGAGTAGCAGAGGCCCCAGTGGGGTAGAAAGTGCTCAAAACTCTTAAAAAAGGGAAATGACATCTCTGCTAAGGTATGAAGGGAAAGAATAAGGATAAAGTCAAAGTTCTTCGCAGATCTACTGTCCATGGTCTGTGCGCACCACTTTAGGGCTGGCCAATGTATGTACTCCAACAAAATATTCAATGGGAAAAGCAAACTTGATATTTGAAGCATCTGATGATTTGTTTATTTCGACAGGTACTATCTAGAGCGAAGTTTTAGTAGAAACCATACATGGAGGTCTATTAGTGGAATTACAAACTTTGGCAAGTACATGAAACAGTCCTCTCTTGGTGTCAAATGTCATACCAGACTTGTTGTAGTAATGCAGGGTAGCTATGAGAGGAGAGGCTCCAGGCTTCCAAAAGATTCCAGCATTGAGAATGACTGTTTTCAGTTTCCCTAACAATGTTTGTGGTTTCTCAAGCACCATGAGCATGAAAATCTCAATAATGCCAGTGCTGGGCATACAGAGTACAGTGAGGGAAATACAGTATTAAGGGCAGTTGTGGAGTTAGTGGAGTCTAATGGGATTTCATTATAAGCAAATGGGCAAAACAGTCTAGAAGGTTGAAGGTGTTGGAAATGATTCTTGTTTAGAGTTCAAGTTAGGAGGTGTGATGTACACTCACATTTTGGTTAGCTTACCAATGCATCTGGGTAAACTTTATTGGAGTAATATGTGTTGTTGTGATCTGCAGAGTGTGTGGTATGCTTTTATTTGTCAGGAGACATGTTGAAATTGGAGCAGTGGTCAGAGGTGGATACTGAGGTGTTACATGTGAGAGTTAACAGAGTGGTTGGAGAATGACAGCATCAAATGAGATCAGAAAATATGAGTATGGTAACACAGCATGTCTAGCAGAAGAGTCAGTGGTTTCACTTTGAAATAGGTTGAAAGACAGGGGTCATACAGTTTAGTCGAGCAACACTTCTTGGTAAACAACATTTGGTGTTGTAGTTGAACTTGTAATGTCAACTGATGATTTAATTGGGGAAAGGTGTATGTTCAAGTTTTCAGCGCATGTTGTTCTCAAGAATGCAACGTACAATTGACTGTGAGTGAATACAGATGATTGGAGATTGTTACAGTAAGATACTCAGCAAAAAGTATAATTGCTATTTGTTTTTGTAGCTAACCTGTTACAGTAAGGTACTAATTGAGAAGCGTCAGAGTTGTGTTACAAGAGAGTAAATGACTGAAAGATAACTCACCTTAGCAAAAAGTATAATTGTTAAGGGAAAGCAAAGAAGGTGCGTGAAGTGCACTTATGTACCTCTATCTCAACAAGAATCATGTGAAAAATGTTGTGGAGTGAAAAGAACTTGAAAACGTTGAAGGAGGGTAAAGGAGACCCAAGTAAAGTAGTAAGCATACGAAAAAGTGTAAACTATGAAGGGCACGATCATTAACAAGAGTGGTCCGTGTGCAGCTACTTTAGGGCTGGTCAAAAAATGTCAAAACGCAACAGAGATTGAGTCTAACATGGTCCATAGTTTGACCTTGTGACTGGTAGATGCTCATTGTGAACGTGAGACAAATGGGTTGTTGGTGTCAATGAAGTTTAAAAGCAAACATTGTTGCACTTGTAGAAGAAGTAAGTGAAATCCATGAGATAAAGGCCATTTCACCATCATGGTCACCACCAATAAGAAGAACTTGCAGTACTTGGTCTGATTTTTGTACCAGTGTCATGCATGACCCATTACAAAGGCCATGTGCAGCAGTGAGATTTTGAAGTAAGATGAGAGGACAACTAATTTTAACTCGGAGTTCTGCAAGAGGCAAGCTGGAGGCATTTTAGGAGTGCAAGAATTTGACAGATAGATTAGGGCATTTCACAGTAGCCATTATTTAGCTCATTAATTTGGCCATTCTCATAATTCCCACCAGTTTTCTTTGCTTTTTTCCTCCATTCCCATCTTTCTATTGTCATCATTGATGATAATCAAAGAAAAAGGTGAGAAAAACTGGTGGGAATCATGAGAATGGCCAAATTAATGAGCTAAATAATGGCTACTATGAACAACCCTATTGAGAGGATTACTGCTGTTGCTGTCAACACCAAGTTGTTGTTTATATGTATCTGCAGAAAAAATAGTGAATTCAGGCCCTTGCATTCAATTGAGAATGGCATCATTTAATGTTACAATGTCAGCATTTCTTGGTGCAAGAATGGTTTATGTCAAGAAGTAGTTTGGTGGAGGAGAAGAATCACATTCGATCCCATTATAAACAGCATCAATAAGACTTGGTACAGTTGTTTGTACCATCTCTGTTGGGATGATGATGGAGTTAGGATCAGGATAAGTATAACCATGTCTAATATTGAGGAGCCAAGAGGTAAAGTATTTAGCGTTTGGGTCATTGCATACTTGAATGTTTTGAAGAAGGTGAATGACAGTGATTTTGTTCCAAAGAGGTGAATACTGCAGAGATGCACCAACAATTGACTCTCTGTCTCCATTGATTACGACAGGTAGTATTTGTTGGAAATCTTCTCCAAACACAACTGTGATTCCCCCAAAGGGTTTATTATCTTCTCAGATGTCTTACAACATTTGATCAACAGCTTCAGAACTGAATCTTTCAAAACTTTGAGATGAAAGCTGCGAGAAAAAATACCAGAAGATGAACCTGTCTTGCATTATGACTTCGTCCCATATTATCAACAAAACTTCATGAAACCATGCCACACGCTGTGTGCATTTTTCAACAGAACAGGCTGATTGCTTGCAAAGCCCTTCAACAGGAATCTTGAACATTGAATGCAACTTGTGACTGTTGCGTTTTGACATTTTTTGACCAGCCCTAAAGTAGCTGCACACGGACCACTCTTGTCAATAATTGTGCCCTTCATAGTTTACACTTTTTTGTATGCTTACTACTTTACTTGGGTCTCCTTTACCCTCCTTCAATGTTTTCGAGTTCTTTCCACTCCACAACATTTTTCACATGATTCTTGTTGAGATAGAGATACATAAGCGCACTTCACGCACCTTCTTTGCTTTCCCTCAGCAATTATACTTTTTGCTGAGGTGAGTTATCTTTCAGTCGTTTACTCTCTTGTAACACAACTCTGATGCTTCTCAATTAGTACCTTACTGTAACAGGTTAGCTACGAAAACAAATAGCAATTATACTTTTTGCTGAGTACCTTACTGTAACAGTGACCACCTGAAAGCAACTTGAGCTAGTAGGCCATTACTTCATATGGCATGTCCAAGTTCTCACATGTTGTAGATGTGCATATAAATGCAATCCTCTGCTCACATCACAGAATAAATGCAACATAATAAAAACTACATTGAAACTATTTCACACACCATAATAGTATCAAATAGTAAAACTTTATGCAATGTCTATGACTAGTGATCACAAAAAGTTGAAATATAAATCACATTTTACCATTTAGTTCAGCAAACCACCCATATGAATGACCATCACCTTTCTGCCTACTGCATCTTGATCATCTTGATCCAACCAACCATCTGTTGCATGTCGTTATACTGTAATCTTCTTCCCACCACATTTCATTCTAATTCACTACTTTAGTACTGTACTAGTAATGTCAACCACATGCAATTGATGCAAATAAACACTATTCAATTAACCAGAACTTGTAGCATTAAATGCATTCACATTGGCTTTTGCATATTATACTTAGTGTATCATGTACAGATGTTACAATTCTATTTACATATTTATTATGTTATTATATTACATGGGAATTGTTATGGATATATATTGCTAACATAGAATCACTCATCAGAATTAAAGACATATTTGTTAACTCATAAACTAAACATTTACCTGTAAATATGCCATCGTGAAACTAAACCATGCCATTCCAATTTACAACCCTAGCTGTGAAATGTTCACATGAAAAATAGATTACACCACACAGATTATACAGGTGATGTGAGCCAGGGTTGTTAGTATTGGCCTGACCCCTGTATCAGTGAGGGTTGGCCATCACCTGACCCATTGAGTATCAGATACATACAGTATCTGATGGGGGGTCAGGAGAAATTCACATCATGTGTATATTACATGCAAGTGAGAACTAGTTCATTCTTGGGTAGTACAGTAGGAGTATGCTGTGTGATGTTGAGCCCAAGTATACCATATTCTGTAACTGCTAGCATGTCCATCCATCCTAAGAGCTCTTTATGGGTACACTTCCTGACTACGGGCCAATGCTACAAAGGAAACAAGACACATTTTGTAGCAGTATGCAAATACTGCATGACCAACCATATGCAGAACCTAAAGGAGGTGGATGCGATGGCAGTACTCAGTGGGAACCTCCAATCTGTGAGAACAGATCCTGAATTGACAGGGCATGATAATCTTATGTATTTCTTCATTAATAAATTAAATTCTCTTCTAGAAATATCTTTAATTGGGTTTAAATGAGGAGAGTAAATACCATTAAAAAATTAAAAAATTATTTAATTATATTAAAGGAAATTTTCTGTTATAAAATACTATTTATTTTGATTAGGTAGTTGGCAGGGTAAAAGCCTACCAAGCCTTAGATTCAAACCAAAATTAACACTTTAGAAGAATGTAGTTCTAACAGGACTGTTAGACTCACAATAAACTGACAATATGATAGCCCTCATTTTGACACCAAATATACCTATCTGTGGGCAACTGAAAGTTATGCTTGGGTATCTAAAGAGATGCCCAATAATCAAACCTGTTATTTGTGATCAAGCTTTATTAGATTGTGAAGCCAAGAAGAATGCTTACCAAGTCAATAAAACCACTCAGGTGTCTCAAACACTTTCTGTGGTGTCATCATCCACTCTGGGTCAGGCTATGACCTCCTGTGCCACTTCCTATTCTCCTATGCACTTCATGACACCATCAGCACTATCTGAAGATGGTCACTGCTCACTAAAATGAGCACAAACAGATGACTTACCAGAGACAGACCCTGACAGCAGCCCAACCCCTGTTGAGCTGCAAAAGGCTCTAGATGAGCGCATGTTATAGTTATACAGGCTTGTCCATTGCTGGACTGTCCATTGCTGGACTGTCCATTGCTGGACTGTCCATTTTTGCTATTTTTTGGCTGTTTTTTTTTTCAACTTATGATTTTCCTTTTCTTGGCCAGCCCCTTATTTGGCTTTTAGGGGCTGTGCATCACTCTTTTGGACGTGTTTTTGACTCAGATATCATGACTCAGTTCTTGAGTCAGCATCCCTGACTCAGATCTTGAGTCAGATGCACTGAGTCAGTTCTTAAGTCATCAGAACTGACTCAGATACTTAGTCAATAGTTCTGACTACGCATTTCCCTTGTAGGATAGTTGGCTGGCCCTCTGTGTGCATAAATAGGGCCCTGTAGACGAGCTAAAGCCCCAGCTTCAGCTTCATTGAGAATCACAGTTGTTGCTTGATAGCTGGCCCACCTCTCCCCCTGGATGACAGCCAAACAAAGTCATGTGATGTCTTACAATTACCATTTGTAGCTAGTGTTATGGCAGCCTGGTTCAAAGTCGATATGAAAGCCAGAGCCAGTGACGTGTTTGCTTTCCCCCCTCCATCACTGCATCCCCCCTTCTCGCTCTCACTGTTGCTGCTTCCCCCCTTCTCTCTGTCCTCTCTCTCTTTGTCACACCTGCCTCTCTGTTGCCACGATTGCTGCCCTTTGGCAGCCTGTCACCCTCCCATGCCTCTATAAGTATGGTCAACGGTGCATCACGTGTTTTTTTTTTTTTGACTTCTCACACTGACATTTCTTTTTCTTTGATTTTCCTTCTCTCCCTTTCGTCATCCGCATTCCCCTCTGCTTCCTCTGTCTCTGCCTCTGCCACATCCTCCTGTGTCTCCTGCGCCTGTGCCACCTCCTGCTTTCATCTCCTCCACATTGCGTGCCTCCTGAACGGGGTGGTCCACGGCGTCACACTGCCTACACTGATGCCTTCTCCACCTCCTCCCTGGTACATTGTTATGCCGCCTGCCCCGTCCCAATGCGTGCTGACTTTTTTTCGTCACCTCCTTCTCCTCCTCCTCCTCCTCTGCCTCCGCCGCCTTCCGCCTCCACTACCTTGACCACCTCCTCCAGTGCTGCCGCCTCTGCCACCTGGACCACCATCTCCTGTGCCACCGCCTCCGCACCTTCTGCGCATCTTGTGCCGCGTGCACCTCCCGCATGCCTTGTGCCTCTCACGCCTTCTGTGCCACTTGCGCCTCCTTCTCCTATGCTTCCAGCGCCTCCCATGCCTCCTCCCACGCTGCACACCTTCTCCTGTGCTTCTTGCAGCATGTGCCTCCTCCCGCGCCCAGCATGTTCTCTTGTGGCTCCTGCGCCCTGCACCCTCTCCTGTGCCTCCACTGCTGCCTCCTCCCCGTGACCCTGCAGCCCCCACCCCTGTCAGGGCTGTTCCACCAAGGCCAGTGGAACTATTGGATCCTCCTGTACATAGTCCTAGATAGTGATTCATGTTGTAGTTTAGCCTCAAATATATGAATTTTATTGCTTAAATTTGTGTGCTTGAAAACTTTTGGTAAGCACAGATCTAAGTTGCCATTTAAGTGAATCTCCCAGCCCAAGATAAGCATAATGATTGTACAACTTAGGAGGTAAAAAAATAGAAAAGGAAATTTTTTATTTGAGTGGCTGAAGTTGACTAAGAGCTGTGGCCAAGTTGAAGTCACAGCAGAAAACTCAGCTAAGTCAAGTCATTCCTGTCACCAAAAATGGAAATCACATGGTGTTGTTTGGTTGTCATTCGGGGGGAGAGGAGGGGGACTTTTGCTTGACACTCAATCTCCCTCTCTTTTTCTTGTGTATCCCCTCTTTGTACCTTTGGTTAAGGTACCTTCACACCACAATCAGACATCTGTTTGCTTGTTTACGCCCTTGTAAATAAGCTCACAGATGCCTTGAACCTTGTACAAAATCGAGGGTGAAGAATTGTCTAATTCCTCTCCCTTCATTTTGCACAAACCTTAGTTCAACCTCCTACGAGTGTCCTTGGAGGTGAAGACATCCCTTCACTCCAATTACACTTGCGCCCACATTGCGGTTAAACTTACAGATCGTCTTTCATCCATCTGTCACCATCTATCCTATTTGGGAACAGTAACTCTGACCATTGCGTGCGCCAGCCTGTACTACCCACCTCATATAATACAAACACCAAGAGTTCACACAGTCAAGTCTATCCCTCACAGGAACTTGCCTGCATGTTCTTTATTGACTATTTGAGGTGCCAAGTCTTGTCCGACTTGTCACTACAAATCACTGATACCAAACAAAGCTCACTTCAAGCCACGGTCCCTGTAAACCATGACAGTGCATATGTCATCTCTTTGTTTTCTGTAACTATTCATAGAACTCAGCTGCACACTTTGAATGGATGGCCTTTGTTCAAGACTTCTGTTTGCATGGTTTAAGGATGCCAGATTGTTGAGATCTTGCAGGGCATATTCTAGAGGGAGAAGTAGCCAAGGCAGTCAGAGATATGGGGGAGAAGACAAGGGAAAAGCTTGCAACAGGTCAGTGTGATGGCTAGAAAAGCCATGTGAAGGTGCCAGTGGTCACATCAATGATGACAGTTGAAAATAAAGTACGTGACGATGCAACATCACACTCACACTGAATTATCTCATCTCACTAAATATGATAGGCCTATCTTGTGTACACACATGACATGCGTGGCCAGCCAAATACTGGTGATTGGCTCTACAAGCTCACATGAGATGACATCAGCTATATGCAAAATACATTTGGTGTTCAAGTCATTGCTTACTATACAGATAATGGCCCAGATGGGAAGAAAATGCGCCAGCTTCTTCATGAAGCACTTGTTGAGATCATAGTTCTTGTTTGCTGAGCACATCAAGTAAATCTGATGGTTGGTGACTACTTAAAGGCAAATCCAGACCTCAAGGACACTGTCAATAAGGCTTTGGAGATCATGAAGTGAAAAGGTTTGTATCTCAGCGTGTGAAGACAAAACGCTGAGGTTGTTGTTGCTTTCGTGACAGGCTTAAATACATTGGTAATGGCTATGAAGCCATGTGAAATAACAATCTGCACAAATGCTCCCAAGTGGAGTGGAATGTCCTCAAAAACGACAAAGGGAGAGAGGGAGAGACCAAGTAAGGGATCAGAGACAATAAAAGGTTATAGTAAAAACTGATCAACTACTATGCGTCGATGGTCTGTGTGCAGCCACTTTAGGGCTGGCTAATGTCCATACTCCAACATGAAGTGGTTTAACAATCACAGCCTTGCACATGACTGGCTCATGAGCGAGTGTCACGGTTTGCAGGAACTGTGGCTTGAAGTGAGCTTTGTCTGGGTCTGGTGATTTGATAGGGTGAAAGGCATGTCTTTTACCTAGCCAAATAGTCAACTGTGGACGCGCAGACAAGTTCCAGTGAGGGATAGACTTGACTGTGCGAACTCTGGGGTTCATATTGTGTGAGGCAGGTAGTACAGACTGGCGCACACGATGGTCAGAGTTACCATTTCCAAATGGAATAGATGGTGGCAGATGAGAAGCAAAGGGCCTGTGTCTCGAAGGGGAGTGTAAGTGCAAGTGTATTTGGAGTGAAAGGGTTCACTTTCACTCGAAGACACTCATGCAGGGTTGAACTAAGGTTTATGTAAATGAAGAGAGAAGGGATTAAGCAAATCCTTCACCCTGCATTTGTACAAGGTTCACAGCATCTGTGTGACTGTTTACAACAGTGCAAACAGGCAAACAGACATCTGATGGTGGCACAAAGGTACCTTAATCAAAGGTATAAAGAGGGGATGAACAAAGAGAGGAGGAAGATGCAATGCGAGTGTGTATGATGAACAACTAACTGTGATTCTGGACGAAGCTAAAGCTGGGGCTTTAGCTCGTCCACAGAGCCCTATTTATGTGTACAGAGGGCTAGCCAACTATCCTACAAGAGAAACGCATAGTCAGAGACCTTGACTAAGTACCTGAGTTAGTTCTGATGACTCAAGAACTGACTCAGTAATGCTGACTCAAGAGCTAAGTCACTACATCTGAGTCAAGACATGTCCAAAAGAGCAATGCACAGCCCTTAGAAGCGAAATAGGGGGCTGGCCACAGAAGTGAGGATCAGTACTGTAACACCAGTTGAAATAGATGGAAAAATAAGCAGAAAATGGGCTGCCCAGCCTGCATAGCAATTGATAGACACACCTCCAGGTACACATGCACTCACCCTTTTCCTCCTGGTTGTCACCCAATGGCTTGCCTACTATCTGTCCCTGTCACACCTTCTAGTTGTGTTACCAGCAATGTGGTTACTTTGTCTCCAGTGTCATAGTGACTTGGCTAGATGTGCCAGCATCAAGGCTGAGAATATTTGCAAGGCTAATGCAATTCTCATACTGGTTAATGATAGTGAGTTCTGGACAAAGGTTCATAGGTGTGTAATCTGAGTTATACATGATTAGTTTTGACTTATCAACTACAGGATCTGTGTGCATCTTGAGCCACTTGCAATTGCTGCCAATGTAGCACAAGCTTCACATACCTGACTTGATCATGTTCTCTTAATGCTTGGCAACTTATATCAAATCTACTCTGACCCATCAGTTAAAGAACATGTCTGACAAAGCCTTCATGTGAGCCTTGAAAAGAGATGAAAGGCTGCTAATTAAGATATGTTCATTCTTGCCATCTTTTTTAACCCTTACATCTACAGCTCTTGCTTCAACCAGTCTTATCTCCCCCGAAATCTCTTATATCAGATGTCAAGGCACATGTTTGAAAGAATATATGGTTGAGAGGCAAATTTGGACTTCTGGCAGGCATATCTTGATTATGATCAGTCTGTGGGGATGTTTTCTGAAAGTGTGATGATGCTTAAGGAGTGAAAGGAAGTTTACGAGTGAGAGGTGAGTTGGGACCTTATTAGATGGTTCATGAATTGTCCTAACATCATTTATGATTTTATGAAGGACCATGACATCGATCTTGTCAAAATCTGGCAGGGTATTGAAGATTGGAGCACCAGTAATGACTTCAATGGCACACAGGGCTTTATCAAACTCACTATCCACATCCTATCAGTCACCACTAACTTCACAGAGACTGAACACATGTTCAGTCTGTATAGTATCATACAACATAAGCTATGCACAAAGCTATCTGTCCAATCTACACATAACATCGCACTTGTGAAGCAAGACATTCAGCAGCAACACATTGTAGCGGGACATGTGCTCAATCAGCCAAAAAAAAAATTGTGACTTGCATCCAACAGTGGGGACTCTGACAATTCATCAACATTAACAAGCATGGACACCAGGATTCTAGAGGAACTCAACACAACAGATGTACCACAAACTTTTAATAGAATGCTACAAGAGCTTAAAGATGATACATGCACAGCTGACCTACCTGAAACCACTACAGCCACTAGTCCCTTCTTGACTTCATGGCCTGGCAGCACCTCACAGCTACCTATTCCACCATCCACACCCATGTGCAGCCATGTTTCCCAACCAACAGTCCCACTTACACCCAGTCAAATTCGAAATGCAGCTGCTCAATACTGTTATGGTTTCTTCACATGATCTACTGAGATACGCCACTGCACGTGACTCTGGGTATCTTCTTCTTTTCTTGACTGATATTATGAGACACTTTACAATACAGATCTCTGTGTGTTCCAAGTTTAGTCCAATGTTTCCCTATCTCAATCTACGATATATTATTTATGAGATATGTCACACTGTGACATGCCTGGGACTTCCTGACTCAGCATCATACCATAGTAGTATAAATACTGGCCTGTTGTAGCTTGTCTCCTTAGACTTCACTTTGTCTGCAATCAGACTAGTTGAACTATCTTCCCTTCCTTGCCCTTCAAGTCAGATCTCCTGACTGTTGTCATCCAAGACTTAGTCTTGTCTTGCAATTACCCTTAACCTCTTCTTTGACGATACAGTAGAGTGCATTCATCAGCACAATGCTCTTCTCTATAGTAAAGCCAAGAAAAGAACTTGAGTGATTTTCATCGAACTAAGGCTACGTGCCACATTCAGTTCCTCTCGATCACTATCCAAGCACATGTCATGCACCAAGGCCCCTCTGAGCCTTGACAGATACCCAAAGACCCAGATCCCCCTAAGGAACCTTTTTTACTTCCCAGAGAATGGCCATGAAGATGTAATGGAGTTCTATTGGCATGGAAGGGAACAGAATGTTGGGGTGCAGAGAGAACTTCATGCTTGACTGACAGCCAATGGCAATTGAGGGGCTCAAATCTGGCTAGCAACTGGAATAGTTTGGTCAATAGACCTTGTAGATTTAATGCAACATATCTAATCCCAGGCTCTGTCTACTGTTTTGGGGCCTCAGATAATGGTAAATGTGTGTGGTAGTCAATAAATAGTGGAGGTGATGAGACTGCATAACAATGATTGGGGCCATATAATGCATTAGCAAGAACATGTGACACCCACTTTCCAAAATAAGGGGGAATTTCCCATGTTGCCTGAGGTATCAGGCTGTATCAGGTATTGATGTGATGTTTTTGGGTATCGGATCCTGAGTTTCATCAGATCCTGGATCCAATCTGGTATCATGATAACCCTGATGTGAGCCATTGGTGTCAATATATAGAATAGGTTCTAACATGTGTAGTCCTTTCTACAATTTATGTTTATGGACTGACATGTGACTGCTGACTCTTGCTTATGTGAATGGACAGCTGTGATTGTCTTGTTTCAGATTGCCTCTTACTTATTACAATATAGCCTTGCACAGCACCATACAGCTACAAGTAACAGCCACATGTACAGGATAACTTGCTGATCCCTAAAACATGCTTCAAACCCTGAAAGCTGTACAGCTGTGTACATAGCCTCAACTCTATCAGCAAAATGTCCAAGCAGCTTAAAGTTACTTAAAGTTACTTAAAAAGTTTTACTTAAAATGTGCTTAAAATTGCTTACAATTGCTTTTTAAGTAGTTTTAAGTACAATAAGCAAAGCTTAAGACAATTAAGTCATTTAAGCACAATTAAGCAAGTTAAGCAATGCCCATTTTTTAAGCAAAGTGGTCACATGATTTTTAATCAACTGCTTAAGTGTCATGTCTGTGTACTTAATTGCACTTAAAACATCTTGTTGACTGCTTACTGCACTTACTAGTTGCTTGATTATCAGGTGTTGCTTAATTGTCACTTAAAACCACTTAAAACAATTGGTTCACTGGTTACTAGTTATTGTGTTTGCTTAATTGTTACTTAAACATGTACAGTTGCTTAAAGTCACTTAAATTCACTTAAAGTTACCTAATTGGCCCTACCTGTTCATGTGGAGACTTGCTGAGCAAGGAGAGAAAAGGCCCAGATGGAGACAAACAGCCCCCTGAAAACAATAAAATTACAGGTGTGGCCAAGAGTTGTGGAAACGTGGCCAAAACATGACACAGACCATAGAGACTAATACAAGGGAGACATGTAGTTTACATAAAAAGGAAATGCAGAGCAGAAACAAGAGAAGAGACATGAGGAAAGAAAGATGGGAAAACAGAGATAGTGAGTAAGTGAAAAAACGAGGAGTGGATGACTGCTAAAGATGAACAGAAAAATTAAGAGAACAAAAGAGAAGGAGGTAATGAAGTAAACTGACCTGACAAGGTGTGAGTTAGAGACAAGGAGAAAGCCCCTAAGTGAGGATCAACCCACACCTTATCAGAGAGGAGGATCTGACAAGGTCTAGGCTTCCGTGGCTCCCACCACTACCTGGACCTTGACTCCTGTGAGTCCTGTCTGAAGACCACAGACTCCATGAGAATGTGGGGCTGCCCTTACAGTGCTGCTGAGTGAGATAGCAAATAGAGGTGGTAAAGTGTTACCTACCGAGCGAGGTGAAAAAGTAATAGTGTGTGACACACATAGGATGAGACAGAGCAGTCACCCACAGCAGGTGGGCCAATTAGACTTATGTAAACAAGTTTAAACAAGTTTAAAGTTGCTTAATTATCACATAATTAGCTAAGCACACTGAAAAATTTGTGAAGTTGCAAAATTTTTGCCAAAGTCATGAAATTTTTGCTAAGTCATTCCAGTGCACCTACATCTGTTGTTTACTCTTGTTTTCTCAATGTTACCTCATCATTTTCATGCCACCCGTTGTCTGCCCTGCTGTCCCTCTCTATTGCCATCTCCAGGTCATGGCCTCTACTGTCACCACCATTGCTCGCCATCTTGCCCTGCCACACATCTTAGTGTTCTTGCCCTCTTGCCACCACAACTGTGTCTGTCTATAAGCGTAGTCCTGGGTGCATTGTCTCTTTTTTTTTTTTTGACTTCCCCCACCCCAACACATCCCACTGCTGCCCCCTCCACCCTCTCTCTTCCTCTGTCTCTGCCTCTGCTGCGTCCTACTGTCTTCCTCACTCTTTAGATTCTATATGCTACAACCATGCTACACCCAATACCTTCCCAACAGCCTCCTGCACCTGCACCACCTCTACCACTTTCACCACAACCACATCATGTGCCTCCTGGACCCACTGGCACTGCCAGGTGGTCCATGGTGTCATGCTGCCTGCGCTAACACCTTCTGCATCTCCCCAGTATGTTATCATGCTGTCTGCCCCAACCCAACGTGTTCTGACTTTTTCTTTTTTTTTCACCTCTGCCTCTATCACCTCCTCCTGCCCTGCCACCTGCCCCACCTCCTGTGCCTGGGCCACTTCTGTCTCCTCTGCCACTGCCTCCACACCTCCTGCACTTCTTACACCTCCCACATTTCCTGCATTTCTCACATCTCCTGTACCTCCCACATTTCTTGCACCTCCTGCACCTCACATGCCTCACATGCTTCTCACGCCTCCCACATTTCCCATGTTTCTTTGCTTGATCAACATGGCAATTTACTGAGATGACTTTGATCCGGAATCTATAATGGGCCATTGTCCTACTTGCTGCTACTGCTACTGCAAGAACAAGCCTTACCCAAAGTCAAGGTACAACTTGCTTACATTGCCAGGGCCATTGCTAGTGTCTGCAATATTAGGGTGTTCGACAGTTCATGTGTCTTTAGCACATGTGAGGTCATGTCTTGCAGAATGGCATTCAAGAGACATCATATAGAGCCCTTGCCCTTGCTGGCAAAGGAGCCTCTCGGCATCATGAATGGGACTGCATTCTCTGCGTCTGTGGCATCACTCACACTCCATGATACTGTACACCTCATGCTGCTTGCGCAGGTCTGCACAGCTATGGGCACAGAGGTGCTTCTGGGTGTTTGCTCAAATTATAATCTGTTCATTCACGAGGTTACATGGCCTCACCTGGGACAGGTGCGTTTTGCAGAGCTTGGAAGTTTACATGTTGATGTGACCAGAGGGTTTTACCCCACCCTGTTCAGGTTGAGATCACACGTACAATCTGGGATCTTTTGAAGGGGAGCAAGCTTGCAGGTGGACATGAGAAGGACATGACCATTGAGGAAGATCAGGGAAAACTTTATCAGGATCAGTATACTCTACATATGGACTCCAGTCGCCTCCTGTACCTCACATGCCTCTTACACTTCTTGCATTTCTTGTGCCTTCTATGTTTCTCGTGCTTCCCATGCCTCCTTTACCACTGGATTGTCTTTAGTCCTAGTTACCAATGTTGTAGTGTAATCTCAAACAAATTTTGTTTAAAAGTGCTTGAAATTGAACATGCTTGAAATTTACTGGAATGTTAAAATTGACCTGATTTTAAGTAATAAAAAAAGAAAGAAAATAAGTGAAAATAAGTGAAAATAGCTGAAAATAAGAATTTTCTGGGAGGCCAACTTGTCTTAAAATAACTTAAAGTGCTTAAAGTGCTTAAAGTACTTAGGAGTACTTAAAAAAACTTTTTAAGTAACTTTAAGTAGAAATAAGTTGCTTGGACATTTTGCTGATGAACACAGGCTCACTCGTGTGTGAAACAAATCTGGTAACAGCCACAACAAAATCAGTAACAATTCCCATGCACAACTCACCAAAATGTGGGCTCAATTGAAAACTCACACACTCTTGGAAATAGCTGCAATGATAGTGATGACAATTCACACACTCAACTCACCAAAACATGGCCTCAAATAAAAACTCACATGCTCTTGGGAATAGCCACAATGATAGTAATGAATTTTCCCACAATCTCAACACAACATGCATGCATATTCAAATAAGGAAACTGTATCATCACATATAATCATGTAAAGCAGCAGCAAACTCTATATAGGATGCCAAGATGCAGCAACAATATTGATGAATATTCCCACAGAGAGGGGGCAAATTTCCACAAGAAAATTGGCATAAAACCTTATTCTCTAAAGAGAACTCAGAACAAAGCTGCAATTCCTGAGGAGGCAATGCAAAGGGCAATGAGGCCACAGGAGCAGATGTAGTAAGCGATGGTTTAGTATACAAACATCTTCCCCATGCCTCTGGGTCTGTGAAGGAAGAAAAGTTGACCATGCTGTTTGAGAACAGAGTCAACGACGTCATTATATGTGTGTCGTTGATCATTGTTTAACATAGTAATATGTTCTTATGCAAGTTCTCATTGATGGTCTGGGTCAAATGCAAGCTGTTCTGTGATGAGGGGGTTTCTGATTTCTATTTCCCAATCTCATTGAGGTGTAGGCAAGGGAGGAAAGTCCTGCAGGCAGTAGCCAGATTCATGAAGTAAATTGTTGATAAGATAAAGACTGTAGTCAAGTATTTCATTGACAGATAGTGTGATATGACAGAATATGGTAATTTAGCATGATAAGTTATCACAAAGGTCTGTTTTGAATTCATTCTATAAAGAGAGCAGTTCAGCAGGTGTACAATGAGACAGAATTGTGGTAAAGAGCAGATGTAACTGAGTTCTTGTTTGCATCCCCACAGCCTCTTGTAAACATTGTTGCCATTTGCCGTCATCTTCTAGAAGACCTCGTGTGAGACAGGCTTCCTTGAAAGTGTCAAAAAGAACACTGTTAAACAACTGCAGGTGTTCAAAACATATAGGACCTTTAATAACAGTAAGAAGAATTTAAAGATAGAAATGTTCACCGGCTATTGGTGACACAAAGTACATGCATCCAAGAGCTAACCATTGTTGTCTTTCTTTCCATTCCTTTTTTTGAGTTTTCCATGTGTGATGCTGTGGAAATTATTAATAGGTGTATCATTCGACAGTGGAATGAGAAGATTTGAGAGCAGAGTTGAATTCAAAAAATTGTGTGAGCATTGTCTTCTCAGTTGATCCTCATTCAAGGATACTTTCTAGGGTGTCAGAAGGGTTGAACATGACAGTATGCTGTTTTGGAAGATAAACTTGTAAATGGATGACATTTGGGATCTGTTTATGAATGTCAAATTGAAACAATTGCCAAGTGGCCTCTGATCTGCTGATATACAGTACTGTGAAGAGAGGAATTGCAAAACTTCATTGCCACATGTGATTTGCAAGGTCACATGATCAAGTCCTTTATGAGTGTACTTGGTGATGTATTTTGTGGAGACAAATGAAACCAAGCATTCAATGTTGATATGACATTTGTATTTGGAAGATAAGTAAGAATTATATGGTACAATTCATTGGTTGTCCACTGCAATACCACGTACATTGAATGATTGGCCATCATTTGGATGACAATAGAGGGGATATCCATTGGAGTTCATACTTGTGCTTGATTGGAATGCCTTAGGAAATTGTTCAGTACATTTTCTGCAATCCATGCATGGTGCGAAAGGATTGGCAGAGCTACATGGTCCATGAACCATACATGTTTTCACAACATCAAATAAGACAGGTTTGGATTCAGGGTCAGACCAGAATGCTCGAATGACAGAATCAATGTCCTGTGGTTCTCTAATCTTCAAATTTGATTGAAGGAATAGCAAGAGGTGCATGTGTGGCAATTCTCTCTTTTGAAATTCAATCATGTAGACATATCCTGTGGCAGGGCTAAACACTCCATTCTTGAATAAGTTGTTAACAATAGTGTCCTTGTATAATGCAAAGACATGTGCAACCAAATTAGGGCAATCTCCTGAATGTTGCCCAGGTAATAGTTCACATGTGATTTCAGGCCACAAAGGATTGCATGTGACTGTGATAGATAAATCAATGTTATGAAAGTATCAAGCCAATGCCAAGGGGGTGTTGGGATGGGACTTCCTGACCAGGGGTAGGGGGGGGGGGGGCTCAATCTGTAAATGAAAAATTCTGACATGGAAATTTTTTTGTGGAAATGGCACACAATGACCTTGGTTATGTCCAGAGGTGTTGGCAGTGTGGCAGAGTAACAGGACACCTCGCGATCTGCAGATCTGTGAAGGGTCCCTACCACAGTATCCAGAACCTAAGTAGATGGGTCAGTAGCTAGCATTCGAATCAGTACCATTGCTTTCTTGTTCATGTGTAATACCTTACCATATGTTAAATCTGAAACTGCCTTGCTATATGACCAGGACTTAGAAAATACAAGGGAAATGCCAAAGACCCAAATAAGGTATGACGTCATTTACACTGAGAACCGGATACAGTGTCCCTAATTTAGGTGTCACTACAGAAGCCAAGATAGGGGCTTAGACCAAGGCTCAAACAAATTCAATGATGGGAGCACCCTTGAATGCCCCGTGTGCAAAGAGATGATTCATGTTGGAACAGGCAGACGCAGGAACCTTGAGTCACATCGTGGCTCAAAAGCATGTCGTGCAGCCCTGTGCATGGCAGAAAAGAAAGCGCGAGAGAAAGCAAGTCAAGACACCAGTCTAGACACCAGGTGGCAGCCAAAGCCCAACCATGTATTGGAAACATTCTTCTTGCCTAAAGTGCCTTTAAATCCACCGTCCGTGTCAGCACCACCTCCTGTCAAGCCCCCTGTTGACTTGCCTGTTGAAGCAAGTGTTGAAGAAACCTCCAGCTCATCCCTTGGCTCATCTATGGCTTGGCTCAATCCTTCCCTCAGGCCTGAGAAAGCAAACACGCAAGGCAAGGCGCAAGGGCCCAAGTTATCAAAACTTACGTCACAGACCAAGCCAAAGACACCAAGAAAGACACAGCCTCAGGCTGTGTCGAAAGGGGCCAAGAAAGGGGCTGAAAACGATGCCCGTCAAAGCCAAAGCCAAGGTCAAGGTCAAGGTCAAGGTCAAGGTCAAGGTCAAGGTCAAGGTCAAAGTGCTATCAAAATCATTCATCAGCTTGAGGCTGCCGTGAACCGAATCCCATCCAGCGTACCTTATGCAGCTCTAGATCATCGCCTTAACACATTCGCCATCAATCCCCACGCCTGTGTCGCCAACTTGGAGCCTGATGAGGACAACTGGGCGATCTTGAATCCTATGTTCAAGGCCTCTTTTGGGTGGGGAGAGACAGAAGCGTGAGCTGCCGTTCTGCATATGCTGAATCATGGACCGCATGGCTTGGATGGGTTCATTCGATTCTTGAAGCATTTTGTTGTCAAAAGAGGTCTTGAAGCAGCATTGTTTAAAACCAAAGTACAGATGCTCATTAGTGAGCTAGAAAGACAGTAAGTGTGTATGCCTTGTCAAGCAGCAAGGGGCACTCACACAACAAGCCAGGTATCCGAGTCCCTTGCCGAGTCCTCCAGATTTGGCCAGCCCAAGAACAAGCCCAAGGACATCCCAGTCTTCGGAAGTAATTGATGTTGATAGCCTAGACTCTGATGGGGAAGGTCAAGGGGGTGTCGTCCAAGTCCAAGGGCAAGTCAAGCAGCAAGTCCAACCACGGGCCACAGCTGCAAAATGTCCATGCAAGTGCCCATGTCGGGGCATTTGCGTCCCATTCCCAGATGGAAAGAGCCCTCATACGTCATATCCATTTGGCCTACACCATGAGCGGTTCATGCCATGGAATTACTGGACAAGTGATGATGCATTCCATATACAATCAAAGTTATGTAAGAACGTAACGTGAAACGAGCGCGAGGCCTGTGAAGAGTGCAAAAATCTCACCTCAAGTACCCTCTACATGAGGATCATGGACAGAATCAAGTATGGTGCACACAAGAATATTCCCCTTGTTTACCATGGAGTTGGTGGGCTTGCAACTATCGTAAGGCACAAACAAGACTGCATTGAAACTCTGCATATGATGAAGCTCAATGACAGTCGAAAGTTGCTAGGAAAGATGGGAGCGTTGGAAGACCACAAGCAATGGGTGCTGGCTGTAGCGAGTGGGTGCATCAATCATGTGGCCTCGCTGGTACAGGCAGGATTAAATCACAGGACAGGGATCAAGGCTCTCATTCAACAGTATGAGCGTGCAGCAGACAGGCTTTACCAACCCAGAGGTTACTCTAAGGACGACATCATGTGTTCAATCGTCCTTCTTCGGCTAGGGGGAGCCCACATTGCTGAGTTTGCCCACCGGTCCTTGTCCTTGCCAAGTCTCACAACAATTTGGTGCAATACAGTCTTGCACGCACTGGTGGTGTTGCCTTCCTTCCCTACTCTTGCTGAGATTGAAGCAAATCTTCAATCATGCTATGCTGCTCAGGATTCAATCTGTGAAAGCCACTCTGGGCCAGGACTCGGACTTGGACTCAGACTCGGAGGGGGCACTCAAAAAATTATACATGAAGTCATTATGCTGGATGAGCTAGCGACAGAGAAGCGTGTCTGATGGGATGATTCAATGAACAAATTTCTGGAGACATGCCATGAACACAATCACAATATTCCCTTGGACTTTACCTCAGAAAGGGAGCTTGATATACTATGCAATGCCATCGCGCACGACCAGGTACACCTTGCATCAGAGGTACACAGTGCTGTTGTACTCAGGCTTGGCTTCACAACTGATATAATGACACACCTTCATGTCCACATTTCACACAGGCAACTGTTGCGGCAATAGGTGCATTATCACCCAAGCCGAGGGAATGTGCCGCCCTGCCAATACTGCTCTCGGGTACCTGCAAAGCCAAAACAGGCAAGCAGCACGCAAATCTGATCAAAGCCATTCTTGAGGTCTGCACAAAACATAGCACAAGAAACAACACACTTTATAGGACGGTCTGCATTGCATCTGATGGTGAAGCAAAGCATGGCGATGCTCTGGTACTTGTCACCATGTCATCTGTGCTCAATCAAAGCTCCCCAATTTATGCACAGCTCTGTCCCCTTGAGCTCATGAATTTCCTTGTGGGGCCTGACAACATTATGGCTGATAAGGATTTCAAACATGTCATCAAACATCAATGTAACGTTCTGATGCGGAATAACATCAGGAAAACCCATCTGGCCTTAAACTGTATTAGATACTCCTTAGAGCTTACTTAAGATGTTGGTAAGTAGATCCTCAACTTACCAACATTGAGGATCTACTTACCAACATCTTAAGTAAGCTCTAAGAAGCATCTAATACAGTTTAAGGCCAGATGAGTTTTCCTGATGAAGGGGATCGAAATCCAAGGCTTTTGTATCACCCCCACCACACTCCACATTCACCTGGGCTCTAATAGTGTTGCGCCTTATCGCATACAATCGCTCCTCAATCCAAACGACAAACAAGACGTCATCCTTGTGTACTCTCTATTGAAGGAAGTGTGGTCCCTTTCTCCACCACCTCCTGGCTCAGACCCTGTCTTCTCACGCACCCGGGAAGCGCTCAATATCTATGGCAATTTTGCACGCCACTTAATCATGCCATATATTCAGATCAATCTCGATCTTTGCACCCAGCTCACCCATCTAAGTGCTGCCGCTCATCTCGCCTTCTTTTTGTTCAGATAACTTGGCCCGCACTCGATTCATACCTACTCAGTCCTATGTTGACATCATGATCATGATCAAGAATGTGTACTTCTGTGTCACAAAAATGAAGGTTGATAACCCCACAGACAACTTTTATTTAATCCTACTAGGGACTGATTGCCTGGAGACCTTCTTTGGTCTCGTTCACACGGCTGTCAGCACTGATGTGAACGTGGATACCCTACAACTTGGTAGCCACGCGTCTGGACTTATAGAAGTGGCCGCTATTCTTGCCAAGCACCCAGAATGGGACCATGGTACTTGTCACCTCACGCTTTCTGTTATCTCCCAACATGATGGCGAAATATCATCCAAGGTCAATCATATCACCCCCATGAGTTGGGAAGGTGATGTCTCTGTTGCTAAAGTAAACCTGCACACTTGCTGGCTCCTTGGGCATAGCAAAGCAGTTAAACTTATCCCTGAGCTTGGGCCAGCATTAATGGATCTTGCTGCCAGTGACTCCGAGTCGTCCTATGACATCCTTGCACCACTTGGGCGACCACTTGTCAACCAATATGATGACGACGACGAGTACAACACTACTGTGTTGTCAGGTAGTTCTCAATCTGTCAACTTGAAGGACGATCTAGTGGCGTCACCAGGGCATCCATACACACATGACAGTGATATCGAGGATGCGATTGCCAATGAAATGCCTCGAAACCAAGTCACATCGGATATTACAATTCAGGGTGAGAAGACATCAAAGGCAAGGGCACTCCAACGACGAATGGAATATAATGCTACCCAGTCATCCACCAATCGTCTAAAGTGTGTCCAACAGTTGCCATGCTTTGAAACAGCAAGCTCAGATTCTCTGGTACTGAATGAGAGCGTCTTAGGGGCCCCTTCCCTCCGTATTGGAAACCCTATTGCTATACTTGTCCAATCTGGGGAGCTCATTGTCTTAGCTGTTTCTCAGATCAATTGGATCAGGTTCGCAGGCAGAGACAACCTCGAGGAACTCCCTCTGCATCTACTTGGCAATCCAAGCATGGCTGTGGATTTCCAAGTCCTTCGTCTTCATCCAGTGACAGTTAAAGATGATCCAACACAGGTCCATGATTGGTGCTGGTCCCGATATATGGAAGGACTATGCGACAATGCCCAGGGTGACTACATTCACCCTATTAATCCCTCAATATCCGTGCAGAAGCCTGGAACGCCAATGTTTCTCTTTGAGAGCACTTTCTTGGTTACCTTGTCCTGTACTCTCTTCGAGGAGCTCCGCCCACAAGACCGCCAGAAACTACCAAAGGTCAAAGTGTCTGAACACTTTCCATATCAAAGCTCTGGTGAGTTTGATCTTTTCTCGACTTGAATCTCAAGTTACACACGTTAACTAGCATGACATTACAGTAGGAAGTGCATGCTTCCTGTGCGAAGCAGCAGGGGAATCAAACAGTGTGAGTGTAGGAGAGTCTAGTGACTGTTCACGATGTGGCCCCTCCGCTCTCCTGGACTGGCAAAAACCTCAGCGCATCCTTGAACACATGGCTGCACACATTCTATTCAACCCAACATTGAATTCTTCAGAAGAGCGATGTGGCCTATGCCTTTGGCCAGCTCCTATGTGTCAAATATATATCAAAAAGGGTCGAGGCAAGAAAGGGAGCATATCTATTGACCAAAAGCGATCTTCATGTCCAAATCTTGTCCAGTTTAACTATGCGAGCGCTGCGACATCATCTGAGTCCTCTCCATGCTCTAATGTACCAGCTGTATGCACGCTTTGTCCAGATGGTAGCCCTGCAGTCTGGACATACAGCCTTCATGCGCATTATCGCATGCACCACCAATTGGCTTCTATGGCTCATTTTCCCTCTCAAGTGTTACTTGCCCGGTCTGAAACAGATGGTATGAAACGCATTTGGAATGCACACTTCACCATCAAAGCCCATAAGAAGCGCCAAGTTGTCCCCTCCCTCCAGATCTCGGATGCCCACTGGCCCCATGTCCCTTTGAAAAGGCAAGTGTCATCTTGAAGCAAATTACAATAGATTGCACACTCATGAACACTACCAGACCAGACACCATGTCTGATACTGATGACCAAGCTGATGACTTGGAAGATGATAATGCTATGATTTGGGAGGACTTGTAATTGGATTCAGATGGGGAGGGCAGTGACAATTTGGACCGCGATTCAAGTTCTAGTATGTGGAAGCTTAAAGCAATTCAAATCTATTAGTGTCTTATCCCTTGCTTAATTCATGTTTTGACAGCCCCACCTACCCCAGCTACATCATTGCCTGCAGCTGCAGCAAGCATGGCCCCTTATGTGGCCCGAGCCTCTCCACCTCTGTCCGAGCCCATCGCGGCACCCACTCCTCCATCTTCCCTAGCCCAAACCAAGTCCTGAAGCCCCCTTTCAAGTAAGCATCCCAATGCTGTTGTAGCAATAGGTTCAAGCTCCACTGCCTCCAAGACAAGCTTTGGTCCCCCACACAAGCCCCCACATATCCCTCAGGCTCAGACTTCAGGGCAAGCTTTAGGGGAAGGCGAAGGGATTGGCACTAGAAATTCACGATGGCTTGGAAAGTGAAAAGCAAACGTTATCGATCTCAATGCTCGTATCTGTGGGATAACAATCTCAAATGAGGAGATTGAAGAAAACATAAACGTTATGAGGTGTTGTGTACAGGGGTGTGAGACAGTCTGGGTATGTCCAGCTGAGCTTCAGTACTCTAGTCTTCGTGCATCTAGACTCATGACAAATATTTATAGTTTCATCAACACTGTATGAACTACGACTTTGCCCCAAGGAACTGGGCCTGTGACAGTTGTAGCGCTGGGGTTAGCCACCATTGTCATTAACTGCTGCCTTCGACTTGTCGAGTCTATCCGTCCCCCCTCTACCTGTGTCATTTCTTCCAAGTCTGTGTGTGTGCTTCACCTCTGTCGCCCCACCACCGCATGTGGTTCCAAACACGCTCTCTGAAGATGTGGACAATAGAAACAATCAAAGGTACCATTGAGCTGCCCTTTTCTTGGGTTCAACGCAAGTGAGGATGTGACAACAATGCGTTCAGAGTTTGGTTCAGAGCGCCCAACAAACCCAACTGTCGCCCCTTGCATGTACCACTCCGGCACTTGGTGAACGAATCCCTGGCCTTAATTTATTATATTAGTACCTCAGTTCGAGTTGCACATTGACAAAATAGTATATTATAATTAACAGTTTGCATGCAGCATGCTTGGCCACTTGCTTGGCCACATGCGCAGTACAGTACAAGTAGGGGTGACATGCACCATAAGACACAGATACTACATTTGAAAAGGGGGGGGGGGTTAGCCCCTATTGCCCTTAAGGCCAAATTCTGACCCCTAGTCTGAATTTCCCATCCCGACACCCCCTTGGCCAATGCCATAGCATCTTGAAATAGTTGATGCATATAGTGAGGACCTCCCATGTATAATGATGAAAGAATGATACATCAACCCAAGTTGTTTGGATGTAAAGCATTATCAGATTGCTCAACAGTGTCTTTGAGGCCACTGTACAATGCTGCATGTAGTGATGTCCTCCATAAAAGATGGTAGGAAAGATTGAGGGATGGAGATGAAGTTGGTAAGCATAAAATTGGCATTGACTAATGCAACATTGTTCACACTGGCCAGAGGAAGATAGCTTCTGGAGAAGATCCCAGGACCACCCAAGAGTTCTGTGAGGAAAGAGGAGAACATAATGAAGAGTGGCATAGGTGGGATGGGTATCATTGATAGTATGGTGGGCATAGATTACTGTGTGAAGTGGGGGAAGTGGGGGTATTAGGGATGTGATGAGGCAGATAAAGAGAATCAATGCAAGATCCAGAAATAGGCAATGGAAAAAGGGAATGACCTACATTGCTTCATGCAAATTCAAGCAAGGTCAAGGCTGACACTGTCAGTGCTTCTAGTCAGTCATAGGCTATGCATTGTTTAGCCAGTTTCACTGTGTACCATTTATATCCCCAACTCAAAGCCATGCATTATGAGATAATCAACTGTAGCTGAAACCCTTTAAAGGTGAGGGTGAGGGTCACCCCTTGATACCCATGGGTTAACCCCTGTCATCTCTTATGAGTGCACACCCTCAAATACCCCTGTGTATGAAAAATATTAATTCTGGCACTAGTTATGTTAATGTCATGGTTTTACTAAGAGTCTAACTGTGAGAACAAGGATTCTCTACATTCCCAACTTAATTGATCAGTTAAGCAGCATGTGTAGAACATTACAAGTAGGAATGACAGCTTGTATGCTGCAAACAAGGCAATAGTGCATGAAAACTGAACAAAAGACGATATGGGATGGTACTACTATACCAGTAGTCTGTAGAGAAGAGTGATCAACAAACAACACACTCATCCTTTGCCTGCTGGCGAGTTGGACGGGCAATATTTGCTCTCTTGTTCCCTTGACGCTTCATCTCGGTTAATCGATTCATTGCACGTTTGTTACCTTGCGCTGTGGTGTATAGCTTCAGACTTCAGACTCTGAGGTGAACACAATCACGTACCAGCAGCACGCATGTACCAGCGCTTTGCAAATTCGATATCCTGTTTTATCCCTATTCCCACCTCAGCATAATAACCTACAGCGTATTCAGCTTTGGCAAGACCCTTATTTGCAGCCCGTCGCGCCCACAAATAAGCCTCCGAATCGCTTTGTTTTAGAACACCCTCGCTTCCGGTGAGGTACCATCCACTGAGGGCGAGCTCAGCTTCGGCATTACCCTTTTCTGCAGCTTTTGTATACCAAGCAATAGAGCGACGTGGGTCAACAGGACAGGTAAGGGCACCAATTCGTAGCATTGGCCCAGTTTATATTGAGATTGGGTATACCCCAGGTACGCTGCGCGCGAAACGTATTCCTTGGCCTGAATTGGGTCGTGAGGGACGATTTGTTCACTGGTATCCTCATGGAGAAGTGCGAGTTCATGTAGAGCGTGCGGGTTTTCGTCATCGGCTTGCTCAGCAGCTCGCCGTAACCAACCTACAGCTTCTCGGGGATTCTTTGCCTCTCCAAGAGAACCCTGAAGCAGGATCATCCCAAGCTTGTACATTGCCGCGGTATCCCCAAGCGATGCAGCCTTCCGATAGAACGCAGCAGCACGAGGTGGCTCCTTCCTGGTCCCTGCCCCGATCTCGTTGCAGACAGCAACCCGATATGTCGCGGCGGCGTGATTCTGCTTTGCAGCTTGTAGGTAGAGGTGATATGCTTTTTCATGGTCAACCTGGAGACCTAGCATCCCGGTGCCATAGCAATTGGCCAGGAAGAACTGGGCTTCATCATAGGGCTGTCCTTGCGTTGCAAGTCGCTTAATGACACGCAAAGATTCCTGAACGAGTGTGTCGCGATACTTCCGAACTGCTCGTTGGTCCTTGGCATCTGCCCCGATCCTCTTTGCAGCATCGATCAGGTAGCGGGCATATGAAAAGTGAGCTTCCGGGTCGGGATCGGCTTTGATGCGTTGCCTGTAGCCATCAATGTACTCCTTTGTATACGGCGGCGCCCTCAGATCGACGGCCTTGGTGGTCCGAGTTTGAACTGCCTCGGGAGTGAGATGTCCGGAGCGATCAGAGCTGGTCTCTTCTCCAGCTCCAAAACATCAGAAGATAGGTCTGTTGTGGTCAAAGAGGGTGCACGTGATGGGGGAGAGGCAGTAGAATGGAATGAGGATATCGATAGTGGCAGCACGTCTTGGTGAACGGTCGTCTGCGCCGGAATGAAGGGTGCGTCATTTTGTTCATAATGGTATTCTGATGGCTGTAGATGTTCTGGCTGTTGGAACCCGCCAACTACCACAGGAGGTGTTGGCGACATGCCCAAGACGTCTGACGCCGCTGCGTATAGACGATTATACTCGCTAGGGTGTAACTGGGTGGGACTCATGTTTAAAAGTGGCCCTGAGTCATCGAAATATCCAGGTTGGGTATCAGGGCTGTGCCATGAGGCGGGCGGGATGGATTCATTGGTAGTAGAATAATCAGTATTTCGACCTGGAGGAGCCGGGCGCCGTGACTGGGGTCGTGGGTTAACTGGCAAGGAAGGACCACGCTTGGACAAGTTCCGATCAACGGATGCAAGGGATATCGGCGATGCTACACGAGAAGTTGGATCATTGAATAAATTTCTAGGAGGTGGCTTACCCAACGGGTCGCTAATGCGAAGTGCCTGGAAGGTATCGAGAGCGGAAGTAGGGTCATACGGTCGAGTGGAATAGGGTCAGGTGGTTGGCCAGGGTGGTAAAGTTGCTCAGATGGAAGTGAAGGGGCAGAGCGATTCGATTGCATGGTAAAGGATTGTCCTAGAAAGATTCTCAACAAGATACGCTGCTAGACAAAGCGGAAGACTGACCTTCACTTGATTGCAACTGTTCAGCTCCAAGAGATGCCGATGGGGTGGTTTGTAAGTTGACCATGGAACGTGAAACCGCGTCACCTAATGTCGCGCCACGACCACTCATCGTAAAGCATAAATCAAATCTCGAATCTCGAATCTGAAGCCGAGTGGATGTACGATAGAAGTAATGTTTATTACGTAAGACAGCGTAAGACAGCTGTGGAGTGTGGTTGCTGCCTTAGCAACCGAGAACGGTATGGTCTCAACAAACAGTCTCCGTATTATCCCAACTCCATGTCTCGACAACTCTCTCTATACGCTGCCGCTCAAAACCATTGTCAGTCCTCCTCATTTTCACGATGACATGCCGCCTTCGTCCGACTTCCACCCTGTCCCCTTTCACCAGTTGAGAACTGGGGCTCGTCATTCCAGTCATTCCAGCTTTCAGCAAATGAGCCAATGTCTTGAGTAGGTTGCACGGTAAGATGCCGCACTCCCTCTTCATTTTCTTCCTCCAAGGCTTCCCAGACTTTCGGTTGGAAATTGCGGAACCTCGCGTCTCCTCGCGCCTCCGGGCTAGTTGGCGGAAGTCCTCCCTCACGTCTCCGCTTGCGTCCAACATATCTTGCCGCAGGTTCTTCTCTATCGGAGTGATCCCCGTCACTGGTGTAACCCTCAGCCAACCGAACTCGCCACCGCAACTCTCTGGCCAACGCAGGTGCGTCCTTCACTTTGTCAGTGGGAACTTGATCCCGTAAATCACGTCTGATCGATTCAGGACCTCGCTCCATAGCTCGCACTTCAGATACCAGAAATTCAGAAAGGGCCTCGATTGAATCCAGTTCACGGGGGGTGAAGACCTCCTTGGCGCGAAGATCACGCAAGAATTTCTCGCCGACGTACCAACAAAGTCTGTGATCATCATTACAGGAGCTCAGCTATCATACGATAGAATAGAACTAACCTTGAAAATAGGGGGAAACGGAACTTCTTCGGGACATGAGTGGCGATCTCAATCTCGCGCACTTTCAATTCTGCTGAGAATGAGTTCGAGCGGGCAATGGAGCACGGAACAAACATACGTAATGCGGCGTTGTATGAGTGGAGAAAATTACCCCCAAACACTAGCGCATCTTGAGGTGTATACTCCACAAACATTAGCAGACAGCCCAAAATTGCAGATAAGGGGGAACACACAACGGCATGAATCCACCCAGTAGGAATGATCATTGTGTTACCCTCACGCAAATTTACTTTGATGACCTCGTCGACCATGTCGCCAAGCCATGTGTGACTCTGGATCTCGCTTCCAGACCAGCGTTCGTAGGAAGCAAGATTAGCGGTAGTGGGGCGTATAAAGAGGAACGTCTAGAGGTGATGATCACTAAACTAGCCAAATCATTAGGAAAAGCCGAACCTTCGACCCTCTGAGGATGTGATAATAGACTGATGATCCAGCGAAATCAATGTGCCAGTCCTTGTATAAGCAAGTTGGGAAGCGAAGGAGAGAACGATGGAACGAGGCAACTAACCGTCCACGCCCCAGCAACGCTCATTAAGCAATACAACTGAACCTTGGGATAGGGGTGATTATTGCCTTTTTTATTACTGGGCCAAAACTTCTCCACCCAATCAATATCCCTGACCAGTCTTGGCGGTGAAACATGTTCTCCGAGCTTCGTCCCAGATATTTCCAATGAGATGACATTCCGAATTTTCTCGCGCGATGATGGTTCAGTCGAATAATAGCTCGACCACTTCCCCAGTGTCCAACCAGCCAAACTGGACTGCGTACCCACATCTGAGCAACGTCAAATGTCTGTATCAGATTAAAAATAGCCGAATAACCGAGGAAACATACCAATTACTTCGAGGGGTGTCTCGGGCCCTAATGTAGCTGCGATCTCGGCCACAGTCAAGGTACATGGAGGCATCGTCATACCAAGTCCATGAGGTTCGTCGATAATGACTGGTTCCATCATAGCAGTGGGGTCATTATGCAACCACTCCTGAGTGAGCTCTGATCCTCTCATTCTCTGGAATGAGTCCTGTGTAAGT
Source organism: Lactifluus volemus (assembly GCA_022376515.1). Taxonomy (NCBI): domain Eukaryota; kingdom Fungi; phylum Basidiomycota; class Agaricomycetes; order Russulales; family Russulaceae; genus Lactifluus; species Lactifluus volemus. The sequence continues at coordinate 1,116,266 of WTXI01000007.1, read as the reverse complement.
GTCTTGCTCTCCAAAAGTTGAGACCACTTCCGATCATCTGACGAATCTGCACCGGAGTGTAGATTGACATAATCGCGAACAGGCCGGTTGCGTGCCGACTTGCGTGTTGGAGGTTTCGTGGTAATAACGCGTCTAGCATCTGCAGCCCTACAGGGAGTACAGAACCTAACAGCCAGTATCTGATGAAGGTCGCTGTTAAGCGAAAGAGGAATGACGAACCACTTATCTATCGTTTCAAGCTGCCCATCTTCCCCAACACACCTCCAATGGTACCAAGTTTTGCAAGAGTCACATCTAACCCAACTTTCACTGTCCTCATCTTTGAGGCGGCGTGGTAACGAAACACTACATGCAGGACAGAGGTCTTCTTGAGAATTTACGATATCCGTTTCCGCGTCCGGTGGGGCAGATGTTGACGGTTCTGATTCAAGTAGTGGGGTGCGAGATGTACGTCGAGTGGTTCGTGTCATGGACGGCTCCGAGTCGCGCAGTTCGGTCGCGGTGTCATACAGAATTGCATAACCGGGTCTTGCCGGGGATGGCCAAATTGAGCCCACGCGCATTAGGAAATAAGGGGTCCGTCGTACATTAACTAAAGCACGCTGAAGCCAAGTAAGAAGAATACAAACAAGACGCCTTTAGTGCTTCTTCGATGCATTACTAGTAGGGGGAGGTGGAAGTAACGGAAAGGAACAACCTGTCATACTACCAGAGCTGGTACTACCAGAGCCCACATTAATCATCCCCTTCGATCCCGACAAATTTAAACCGTTTTCAGAGTTACTACCCGCCCTGGAATGGTGATTGTGAATGTCTCGCCCTCTTTTAGCGAATAGTCTCTTTTTGGCCCGGGTGGGATATGCGGCGACGGGGAGCCCTGCTCCATCGATTGTAATGAAGGATTCATGCGAGACTTCCATTGCCTAGAAATGCATTGTCAACAAAGTTCCAGTATATTAAGCACAATCGCTGGCCGTCGTGCCTACTTTGTGTAGTCTTGCAATGCCACATCTTCAACAGAGTGCGGTTCGTAGGTACCCGAAAGCCTGAAAAACACCATGGACGGACTCACTAAAGTCGAAGCTCTCTGACCGCTCCAAAAACCCTATACCAATATAAGCCTTTCTTCCGTCGTCTTCAATTCGTACCACAAAATATCGGGAAGAATCAAGGACAGCCTCTACCGACGGCCTGGAGGGATCATACGGCGCATTTGCGAACACTAGTGATGTACTACTCAGGGGATAAAGTCTCTCACGGTGTAACTTGGCTCACTTTCACCTAGTCGGACGGGTCATCGATCAGCAAGGTCGAGAATGCGCTTGACTTCATACCAGTTTGAGAGTCCTCGAATAAGAGAGATACTGTGTTAGACTTTTCCACAATACGCATGCGACCTTTCCATAATGGCTGGGAAAGATCGCCCCATTCTTGGGCCCGATGACCCTCATTAGCCTTCAAAGGTGGGATTTTGTACACTGCGGTCGGTCTCATATCAGTATCTTTATGAGAGATGCCATGGTAGCTTACCACATATTTCGCGCGCTACATAAAGAATAGACTCGATCTCGTCCATGGGTAGTTTCTCAGTGCAGAAAGAGAAATGTCTGGTTGGGACCTAGCTTCGTGGGACCGTAATCCTAACCCCAACCACCGCTCTGATTGCAGCGCTCCTAGCTGTGCTCCTTTAAATTCCTACCTTGAATTCGGACAACAAATCCTCCAGGAATTCTGATAACACCCATCCAATGCCTGAGACGTCTGCATCAGCTAGTATTGTTGTAGATCTCCCTATCCCCGAGGCCCGTACACCCTCGCCTCAAGTATCGCATTTCCAACTGTTTGCCCAACTCGCTGCCTTTCAAAGCAAGAGAGACCACTACGGGCTGATTCAAGCTGCAGAACGTGCTGACCTTGACGTATGTTTATGACTACTATCATTTATGGTTTTAGAACTTGACTGTGCCACCCACGGTTCAAGACAGCCTACGATGCTCACCCAATGCGGCTTCTCATCACCATTCCCCTCGTGCTCTCTTACTTGATAGTTAACGATCTGTATGTTTCGTTTGACCCACTTATTACGTTTCTCGTCTGATCGCTAGATTCACATAGCCCCTCAGCAAAATTTGCGTTAATGCGCCTTCCAGATGCCGTAGCTTCCCTCCCTCTCGCTCAAGCAATGTTGAACTTGTTCGCTTCAGTGTGGGAGAAGCGTTATGAGCATGTGTACTCTCGCGGAGAAGCTCTCTTCAACCTTGCACGACAGTCAGAATTTTCTCAAGCAGAAGTGGGAGGAGTGCTTGCAAGTTTAGTTACGGCGTTCATCGGTTCGCCTAACCCCAACATGTTGCCTGCACCTGTCTGAAAAGTCTTCTAGAGTCGTTCCGCCAGCGGACATTTGCCTTATTATCGAAGGCATATACAACCATTCCCTTGACCCTCGTACAAGTGTACCTTGGCCTACCGAGCGATGAACTCCTTCCCGGTATGTTGCTTGTCTTTTATCAAAAAATGGACCCTAAATTGGTTCTCTAAGTTGCTTCGGGCCAAGGTTGGCATTTCGACGCCCCTACTCATATTTTCACGCCCCCTTGCGTTGCACGGAGCCACATATCTCTAAGTGTGTAGCCCACTACATATCCTAGAAACTTTCCGAATCCCGATTGCTCATAGCCCCATCCACTCTCATGATGTTCAACGCTGTGACAGACAATGTTGCACGGCTAGAGAACTAGAGACCACTAAGAAAGCGCTGCACCGTGTCGGACTTGGTACTACCGAGACGCAAACTTGCTTCGAAAGTTGATGGTTGGGTCTATATGCTACAAGGTTGAATATACTTGGTACAACAGGATGCTGCAATGTCCTCACATGGAAACAATCAATGTGGAGGCAGTGCACGGACGATTCTTTTCCAGTCCTAACAAACTGTTTGTCCGCCTGAATCTTGTTGAAAGTCGGCACCTACCTTATGGTTCAATGTTTCCATGTCATCAATTGTCGCAACGTGCAAGAGGTACTTTGCCAGGTCATCGAGTTCGCGGTCAGCCATGGCTCGTGGGGTATGTGCATCCTTAAATGCCGATATTTTTAGCCCCTGCCTTGGGTTGAGGGCAAAATTACGACCCTGAGACCATCTAATAAGGCCACTATCGTCTCAGAGAGATGGAATGCCGTTGCCACTCACAAGGTCGTCAACGTGAATGGTATTTTTTCCATTACTGTGGCCCAATGATTACAGTTCTCGTCACTGGACTGAAACCACGCACTATTGAGGGAAATGGTTCCAGATGATTTGTAGAGGCTTGACATGATGGCTGTAAGACTTGCCATCCCTCTTGGAAAATACAGTGAACATTGGAGTCTTGTCCAACACTGTAAATAACGACGTTGTCGATGTCATTGAACCTGAGCTATTTCAGGGCTTACCGAAGCATATCTATTAGTTGAACTCCTATTTTAGAAATACTAGTGAGAGATCACAGGCAACCGCACCTGGTAGCTTTGACTTCCGCCCAACATCCCGAGTTCTATAAGCTTAGTCTCTAGCCAGATCCAGCTCGTCTGCGACCTGAGGCGCTTATTAGAAATGTAAAAAAGGGGCCAACCTGTTTGTAAGTTACCAGATACAGATGTCGTAATAAGGATATACAGCTGTCAAGAATTCATGCAATCGAGGTCGTGCACATTCAGAGGGAGGCAGTGCGCCGGAAGTCAGGGGCTTTGTATCCAAAATCGCTTTTATGTTTCCTTATCACTTTATTAACCCAGATCAAATGAAGCAACTAACTGTAATCGATGTCCAAAACGAGTAGACGCTTCCCCTCGCGAAGAGGATGAATGAGGTTGATTTTGAGGTTTGCAGTTGCTTCGCGGATCTTGCGAATGTTGCGCTGGTCATTCTTATGCGATTCGGCAGCGGAGGGATTCGAGGAGAAATCTACATCGAGATCATTGACAACATCAGACAATAGCTCCAGTTCTGCGGAAAAGCTGAAGGTATTAGCCCATGCCGCGCGTGAGAGATAACAGACAAACGAGAAGGATCCTTCAGCTCGTGGCCCCGCGGTGTACCCACGAGCGTGAACTTTTTTCCATTGATGAGTCCAAGGTCGCCGCTACAAGGATTTGTCAGTAGCGTGTTGCAAGTCATCGACAGCGCTCACATCCTTTCATCATCTGGAGGCAGTTTCCCTTTCACTAATCCAAGTATTTTCTGTCGTTCTGGTGGTACATCTGTCATGCTGAAGAGGGCTACTTTCAAGTCCAATATCCTTGAAGAAGAAAGATGAACGTATGAACATTCCAACCAAACGACTTGGAAAGCGCCGAACCTGTCCGAATCTGCAATATTTAACGAGAAAGATCTACCAGACCAACTAAAGAATAGCGAAGTCCATTTCTCCACCATACTTCCTCTATCAATATCGCCCTTGATTCTTGATGTTAGATCAAAAGGAACGATATCCTCTATCGTCCTTACCGCAGATGTAATGACCGGCGGGGCAGAAACAACGCTCGCGGAGGCAGTCTCAGATGGTGTTGTAACAGGTTTCATGAGGTGCTGATCCTCGTTCAAAGTGTGTTCCATGGCGCTACGGAAGAGGATACGGTGCAGGAGGAGTAGGAAATACTTGAAGTTAGGATTGAACGGTTGGTGACGCCCGTTGCTGACCTAATGATGGTCCAGGAGCCACATGGCTGGAGAGTGATTCAGGTTACCTGATGTCAGATCATAGGACGTCAAGCAAACTATTTGACAGAATGCCCAAATGAAATAGCGGACTATCAGCGGGGGTGTAATGATACAGATACATCAAAATCTGTCTACAGAGTCTGTGTCGAGGATGTCTGTGAAGAATAAGCTAATCTATGGAAGCAGACAATTCATGTCTACGAAATAATGCGGTGATAAACAGACATTATGAAAGTCCGATAATAAGTTGCATTTGGCCAGGATATGCGAATTTTTGTGGAACGATTGTCAACTTCATCTAGATTCTATATATCTGATAATCGTAAGGCACGGCAGTGGTTCCCCAAAACTCCGTGTTGCACGCGCCAATGGCTACTGTTTCTGAACTTCCCAAGTCGTGTGCAGAGAAGTTCCCGGTAGTCGCCGGAGACCATAGAGGGAAGTTGTTACCAACCGGGTTCGGGTACCAGTATGAAGGAATGATTTATAGCGAGCTTGGACTTCGGTAATCAAGGAGGACTGAGCTGACGTAGGGTTGATGACTGTGCCGAACTACACTTCGTGAATGACGAGTTAACTGAGTGATTGACTAACGTACAACAATCTCAATGTCATCTTCGTGACACACAGAGCCCGTTTCAGTGCAGAAGGGAATTCCCTCGTTGTCTGGATATGTTGCACCGAGAGAATACAGTGAAACAAACACTTTCCCGCCGTGATGGGTCCAGCTACGTGCGAAGGTCCAAGTGGGACACCGCCACACCTCATCAGTACCCAATTTCTCCAGTTCGACACGAGCATCCACCGTTTGGCCATAGGCAGGAACGGGTACTTGGTAATACGGGGAAGCAAGAACTTTGTTTGCTCTAGGATCCCCAAGCAAGGCTCGAACTACTTGTGAATAGAGCGATGTGCTCATTGGGTCAGGGAAAGCGCCGTAAATGGTAGAGCCAGCTTCGTTTAGCACATTACTGAGGATTAGGGTCTTAGAAACTGGAGGAAAAGGTGTCGTGGAGTCAAGTGTGCTCTGTATCAAGGTGCCATCGTGAACTGGACGCATGGGCTCCGCTTGGGCAGATGGATCAACTGTTGTTCCATTATTGAACAGCATATCTGATGCCGAAAGAATGTCACTAAGGGAAAGGTTGTTGATGCACGATGTGTCCGTCGACGAACACATAATTTGTTCGTTGAAGTAGGCCTGAAGTTTGTGCTGAACACTGGTAGATAGGAACCCAAAGTCCTTCAGAGTATTAGCTACGAGTGATCTACCAACTCACAGACTACTCACCATAGGATCAGAGTGAAGGATAGCCGACTGAAAAAGCGGAGCAGCTGATGGGGCAGCGAGTAAAGCTCGTATCAAGTTTGCACCACTGCTCTGACCAGCAACGGTTATTTTCGAGGTATCACCCCCAAAGCTAGGCACGACTTTCTGCAAAAAGTGCAATGAAGTGATGATGTCGCGCACGGCGAAGTTTGTGCCCCCATCAGGAGAATTGAATCCGAGCTGGTAACAGCCATCAGATATCGAACAACGCTAAAGTAACCACCTGACGTACAGCGCCAAGGCGATACTGTACAACGGCAACTATAGCGCTGGTCGCTTGGGCGAGGTGGGTGCCATCTAAACCTGGCGCAGTTGCTGAGCCCTGTATGAAGGAGCCTCCATGGATCCTGTGAGCAATTAAGAGACGACATTGATTGACGAATTGAAGACTAACCACAAAAAAACGGGAAGTCTTGTTGATGCCGTTGCACGTGACGGAACGTATAGTAGCATGGACAAGCAATCCTCAGAATATTGAGATGAGTTAAGATTAGACTGGGGACACGCCAATGGGAGGCTCGTTGGATCGGATGAACCGTCACTGCAAAAAACATAAGTGAAAGCCATGGCTTGGTCTACAGATGATGCATACGGCAGCTCCCAGATGTCCGCGACTTCCGCGTTTTGCCATCGTTGCGCACATGCATATTTGACCGCAAACCGTGAGGTCCCATTGGTGGGCACCGTTCCCTGCGCGATACCAATTGGTGTTATAACATAGGTCCCCGATAAAGAATGTCTTGAAAAGTAAGGCCGGATCAAGCTGGGCCCGTGGGAGGCTCCAACCACAGCAACGAGGAAGAAGGCGACGAAAAGAGTGGAGACGACCATAGGGGTCAATTGAGAATGTTAAAGAATGAATATTGCTTGCACAACAGTGAGCGGTGAAGTGACGGAAATATGCGAGAGAGGGCAGTTCAACCTGGAGGTTTTAATATTCCATCATTGCAGGCACAGAGAACAAGTACCTTATTATAATAGGACCCTTTTCGGGTACTGCATGAATCGAAGCATTTCTGCCACAAAGGTGGGAAAGGAGGGGGGTACTCTTTTGGACATCTTCTTCCCAACTATCGCCGCGAGATGCACACTCTTTGTTCTTGATTGGGGTGCCGGTGATAGCACTCACGTTTCAGATCTCACTGTTATAAAGTTACAGTGACAGAACGGCGATGAAACCGAGTGATTACTGTACTGTAGCTCGAAAAGCGCTCTACTTGGCCGAACTATAGAAAAAAAAAGCAATGATGCCGTCATAGCAGATGAATAGCTTACACTCGACCACATGGCGCAATTCCCTGTTGCGTTGAGACCTCACGGGCCTCACAGCTGAGTTCAATTCAATAGACCAGGTCGCTCCGCTTACGGATTTTATTTTCATCTGGACCTGGTACAAACATACTATGCCTGTTGTGACAGTGAACTGAGCAAGCGGCGGAACGGCAATGGTAGAGTATCATACCATATTTGGCATAGTTTGTTTGTACCAGCTCTAAATGTAAACAAAAATCTTAAGCGGAGAGTGATAAAACCTGATCTGCTATCGTGCCTCATGAATGAAAGGAAAAGTACTTTAAAACTGAGGGGAAGCTGATGCCTGAGGCCTGCCAGTGCGCAAGTGCAAATTCACCTCTAGTGATTCGTTCCTGTCAGTCTCCGACATCTGGTGCTAGTACAGAGACTAACTTGGAACCATCCGGGCGCCTACGTCGCATCGAGCGGAGCTTGAATTCGCTCCCACTCGCTCGATCCCATCGTGCTACCCTCATACTGTACTGTGCGAAATACCTGCCGGACTTCGGTCCATGAAATTTGGTGTATTATCACTTCCCAGGGAGTTATCACTTCTATGCAAGCTATAGATTAAGCGATAAATAGTATTGCGTTGAATCAGCTGTGGATGACTAAGAAGTGTCCTGTCGCGTCGCAAGTATTGTGCACACTCTGTCAATACGGCCGCGTCTCTAGCTTCACAATGGCGTCAGTCGCTCCAACCCTCAAATTGTAAGATTTTAGATTTTGAGTTTCACCTCGTATCATTGAAAGACCGTAGACTTGTCTTAGGCTCTGCAACGGGCCGTATCAGCGCATTGTTTGACAAGATGCTATCCATTCATAAGAAACATGGCCCGTTCAACCTAGCTCTTTGCATTGGTGACTTCTTCGGTCCGATTACGGAAGGCGATAATGCAGGTGAGGTTGGGAAGCTCCTAGGAGGAGAATTACAGGGTACGTCTTTAAACATAACCGCTGAAAATCAACTGACGCATTCAAGTCCCAATTCCTTGCTATGTCGTGCAGGGCGAACACCCGCTCCCGATGTAGTGATTGAACAATTTTCTAAAACAAAGGGAGAGCTCTGTGACAACGTATTCCTTCTCAGTAGGACTTACAACCTCCTTTACACCCTTCGCAGCACTGACTTGCTCTCGTCAGGCAAGTCGGCAGTATTGACAACAGCAGAGGGTCTCCGCATCGCCTGTATAGGCGGAACATACAAACCTGCAATATACAGTGGATCCGAGATCCCACATGTACGCGCCCATTCTAATATCAACCGCATATGGCCAAACCGTGGCAGGGTTTCTCGTCCCCTTATTTTACATCGCACACCGTTTCGAAATTATTGTCCAACGCTTCCTCTCATGCGCTTGGAGCTCCCTCTTTCACACCCGGAGTGCCCTCTGTCAACTCTTCCCCATCGATCGACGTGATGGTTGCGCACGACTGGCCATCAGTTATCACCGAATTCTCTGCCGTACCGCTCCCTTCACCTGAGCTGCCGAATATTGGCTCCCCTCCAATTGATAAAATTATTAAGGAAATGAAACCCAGATATATTTTTTGTAGTGGCGGGGGTCACCCTCCGAGCTTCTGGGAGAGGGAGCCATTCATGTGGGCAGATGAAGCAGACAGGGTCTCCAGATTTGTGGGTCTGGGTGCATTTGGCGGAGAACAGGTTGACGGGAAAAAGCAGCGCGTCAGGGTCTCTTTGAAACTTGGACTCGTTTGCTTGCTAACTTTCCTGGCAGTGGTTTTATGCATTTACAATCACTCCAGAAGTTCGGGTAACGGGAGCATCCCAGCGGCCCGCTAATGTAACCCTGAATCCGTTCACTGACAAGCCTCGTGGATTCAAGCGCCCATTCGAGTCTGTAGAAAGCGAAACTTTCAGGTGGGGATCAATCCAGCAACCTGCGAAACGCGATCACAGAGGTACGTGGTCTTATCCCATTATTGCTTTCAGCTTCTTTTGATTACACCCTAGGTAGAGAACAAGGTCAGCCTCCTCCAGGCTATCGCTGCAAGCGATGTGATGGCACGGATGTGAGTTTAGTTGATCATCCAACCGACCGATTCAATTTCAATTCAATCAATGCTAGCATTTCATCAATGATTGCCCTGAGCGTGTACACCCCCCCAAGGATTATGTTTGCAAGATCTGTAACAAGGTTGGGATGAACGCTTCCCGTCTCCGCTAGCTTCTGAAATGATATTTTGTAGCCAGGACATTTTGTTCGCGACTGTCCGACCAAGCACGCTGTTGGCGATACAGGTGGTCGCAAACCACGCGAAGGTTATGTCTGCCGTGCTTGTGGCAGTGAACTGCACTACATCGAGGACTGCCCCGTTGTACGGGATCAACGTGCTACCAATGATCGTGGCAACTATTCCAGACGTGGGCCTCCCCGTGAGGTTGGGCCAGATGAATGCTGGTTCTGCTTGTCCAATCCCACCCTAGCGAAACACCTCATAGTTGCGGTCGGTGAAGAGTGCTACCTCACGTTCCCCAAAGGTCAGCTGGTACCAACACGGAGCCGAGAGAATGTGGAGATTTCTAAAGTTCCCGGCGGAGGACACGTGCTCATTGTACCGATTGCACACTTTGCCACCCTGGCACAATCCCTGGAGAGTTGCGCCCGTCGATTCTCGGCGAGTGTGGGAGGTAACCCTCTTCTAGATGTGTGGTGAAGATGGATTTATGCTTCCTTTTGCGGCAGATATCAGGCGGCGCTGCGAGCCCTGTACGCTCGACATGACACAACAGCGGTCTTCTTCGAGGTGGGGCGAATCTCCGCCAAGGGAGGACACGCGCACATACAGGCTGTACCTGTGCCACTTACCCTAGCAGACCAGGTTGAGTCCGAATTCAAGGACGCTGCCACACTGCAGGGTATTGAATTCGATGTGGAGGATGCTGGAGCATCTGGCATCGGGGACGGAGAGAGTTATTTTCGGGTGGAGCTACCCAATGGGAAGAGGCTAGTGCACCACATACCGGGCGGCTCGCCATTCAGTGTGCAGTTCGGCAGGTATGCAACCAAGTCGAAGGTTCCTTCAATTCGGTGATTGCTGAAACTACCTTTAGAAAAGTGCTGGCCTCGTTGTTGAAAGTGGACGAGCGGGTGGACTGGAAAAACTGTCTACAGTCAGAGGAAGATGACAAGGTTGATGTGCTAGCATTCAAAAATGCATTTGCCCCATTTGATCCCTCAAGGTGAGGCCATCGTCCCAGCTTCGTCAGCCCGTGTGCCATTACTTGCTGCCACTCAATCTGCCGGCGTAACGGCGGCGTTTTTGGAGAAATCCCATTTCATACACCTTTCCGTGCCAATAACCACAGTATTTCTTTCTATCCTACAACTACTTTGTGAATACGAATCCAGTTACGGGAGATCTTTTGTGCAAGGATGCATCTTATAGCCCTACCCTCGGCCATTATCTGATGAGCGTCCCTCTAGGGCTCACTCTACTTATTCTGTAATCGAGCCTGGCGTATTACCTTCTCAATGGCGTTAATTCCTATTGTGTGCCACAGTGAAATCAATAAAGACATGAACCCGGGAACGAAATGATACGTGCATACCTTTATCAAGATCCTGGAGTGGCGGACCAAAAGACAGCCGGACGAAGTGGTGGCATGGCGAGTTGAAAAGATTCCGGCGATGTGCGGGGTTGATATCGAAAAATATTCCTGGGATGACAATTGTCTTCTCTTTGAGAAGCGCTTCAAAGAACGTGAGACCGTTGTTGATAGGGTAAGGGAGACCTTCCAAGTTTAGCCAGATGTAGAATGTCGCTACTGGGGGTATCTTAATTTCGAGTCCTTCGATGGAACTCAAGCGCTCCAACACATGATCACGTTTGTGTTTGAAATGCATTTGAAGGGCATTTTTCTCCTTGCGAACATGCTCCTCGTTCAGAAGTGGGATAGCGGCTAACTGGAGACTAGAAGACACCAACACGCTAAGCATAGGACCTCGATTAAAAGACGACTACGACCGCACGGATGACAAGCACCGCCATCTAAGAAAGAACCTGCGAATGCAATCAGCCGGTCTTGTTTGGATCATTGCTGGAATTGTGAATGTGAAACATACCTGATTGAGAAAGAGCAGTGATAAGGTTTTTGGGGCCGACGACCCAACAAACTCGCCACCCAGGAAGTCGCCAGTTCTATGGAATGATCAAGTACTGATCTCTAGGCATAAGGTGGCGGTACCTTCGTCAGGCCATCGATGATGATGACAGGGTCCTTGTTGACATCATCTATATATTCCGCGGACGAGATAGACTTTCCAATGTCTCCTTTATGATCGTGATAGATGTACCAAGAGTAGAACTTTATTTGGATAATGAGCAACGCTTGGCATTGGGAACCAAGATTTACCTCGTCAAGGACGACAGTCACAGAGCTCTTGCGTGCGGTGTCAACAAGCTCTTTCAGATCCTTTCCTCTGACGGGGGAAGGTTGGTGGAAACGCGCGTCTGAATGGTCCAGGACTTACTGTATAACCTGACCAGTAGGGTTCCTGGGATTTGACAAGACGATTACCGAAAGACCTTGAGAATGAATGTCTTTCTGTAATTTGTCCATGATGAGGGTAAGGAACGGCCCTGCGGATCAACTAAGTCATGCCTTAAGCTGCTTGATATCGAGGTTATAATGATGCTGGGAAGCATAGTTAGATGAGAAGCGCCATGGATGCAAATTACACACCTCGGGCTCTAGACTACCCAACGAACGTAAGATCTGAGTATATAGATTAATCAAACATTTAATTGGGGCCTACGCAGTAGGAACCGGAACGAGACGCTTGAAAGCAGATAACATTTGATCATATGCAGTGTAGTCAGGAACTTGGTAGGACTGCGTGAAAGTCAGTGAGGACATGGGAAAAGGATGTGTATCAGAAATAAAGCGAACACAATAAACATCCCCAATGACAGCGGCGATGCGAGATAGACCAGCTCGCCCACCGGGAACGATGCAGACATTCTCATAAGTGTATTGGGAGGATGCTTTTTCCGGGCTCTTCCTGTAGGTCGTGTTATAAAGGCGGGCGACGGCCTCCCGAAGAGCTGTCGGCTTCCTGTCACAAGGCGGACCCGCTGATAACCGAGGACCGACACATACCTTTAACGCCAGTTGTGGGTGCGTATTCGAGGGCGGCATCGCTGTAGTCGTACTCTGGCTTAATAGGTCGCTCTGGCGCGTCTGGGATTCGACCAACTTCTGGAGCACCCTGGCCGAGGTTAGACCATTCGTGGGAGCAGTCGTAACTGAACCCATTGGCTTGAGCACGATCAGAGCAATAGATGACGCCAGTAGAACCCGGGTGTTGAATTCCAGGAACGGTCTCTTCATTCTGGTATTGCGGTCAAATCAAGGTCGCAGAACAGCTAGAAAAGGAATGCGAACGGGGTTCACAGTCTGCGGGAATACAGCGCTAACATGCTTCGATCTATGCCCCGGTGCTTGGCGGTAGTTCTATTCGAGTCGTAGTCGTCGACGTTCGAGTGAGTTAATTTAAAAACAGCACTTTAAACGGTACCTGGTGAGCTGGAGAGTGATCTTCGTGGTTGTCGTGCGATTGCTGGGTAGAACTCTAGAGAAAAGTGAGGCTATCTTGGCGCTGTATGCACTGGATTGGGTAACGTACCGTGACGATATCTAAAGGGGGATGGATGTTAGAGGACATGGTTGGACTGCGGGGTAACCCCAATTCAGTTGAACCGGTTTTATAAATTGACACCTATCGATATCGATCATCTATCCGATAACGCAAATCATAAACGTTCTTAAACATCCAACGTTTTCATTTGCTGGCGGTCTAAATTTAGCCAGTAGTTCTCATTCGTGATATTATCTATGATACAATTATGCCTACTCCGGAGTCCTTCAAAGCAGCGTTTCTCCTATACGGTATGTCAAGAGATAAGTGATCATGCTGATTGCCACAAGTGAATTGGCATACCGAGCGCAGCTCGAACGAGGGAGCATCCCACAGCGACCGTTTGCTGGACGTCTGACTCTTCCCTCAAAGAAGGATTTACCTCCTTCATTGAAGAAGATAAAGTGTTCGATAAATGCCAGGAGAGGCCATGATCACTCACCATCAGATCGACAGCCACTAAAAGACCCGTTTCATATAACCGTTCGCAAATATAGTGGCCCTCTCTAAATGTCAAGCCACCCCTCACTGGGGTACCCGTGCTCGGTGCTACACTTGGGTCAAGAGCATCGACATCAAAACTAAGGTGAATTGGCTTTGATCTGTCCGGGTTGACACGGTCCAGGGCCATTTCTACTACCTTCCCTATCCCGAATCGATCTATTTCATGCATGGAGAACGCAGCGATGTTATGTTCCCGGAGAATCGCCTTCTCTCCTCGATCAACATCCCGAAGGCCGATATACGCAAGACGCGAGGGTGGCAGGTGGACGGAGTCAAGCCAAGAGAACGGGACGGACTGACCGCTCGCGATACCACTGAGTGCAGTGGAACCAGACAGAGACGTCAGAAATGCTAGGGGCATACCATGGATGTTGCCTATGGCACAAGGGTCATTTGGATGCTAGCGTCACAGTTACTGGACCACGTGCCTGAATCGGTAGTCTCTGGCGTGTTGATATCCGCATGCGCATCCACCCAGATGACACAAGCGTCAGGGTATTTCCTCGCCCACCGTCAGACAAAATTTGGAACGAAAGCATTGTTAACTTACGAGAGCGTCCCAGCAATGGTACCCATGGCAAGAGAGTGGTCACCGCCGAGCGTAAGGGGCAGAGAACCTTTGCTTACGTGGCCACCTATGACTCGCGAAACAGCCTCAGTGACTTGGGAAACGAGCCTCGGATTCTTGAGTTTTCCGACAGGAGGGTCGGACTCAGTAGAGATATCTTCGAACTGATGGTGCCCATCGAATTCTACAATCCAACCGAGATCCTTGAGTTGATCCACAAGGCCTGCGTTTACCATGTGTATTGGGCCTTTGTCGACTCCGAGTCTGTGCTGGATAACGTTCAGAAAAATACAACAGACACCAGAACGTCGGCAATGGAGACACCCAACTTGTCCGCCACTGTACAGTCAAAACTAGTATGAGGCAGGAAACCACAAGAGTGGAAAAAATTGGGACCAACCTGAAAGGACACCCAACAATCTACGAAAGTGTCATAGAATAGAAAGAGATAAGATAACGGAGTAATATCGCTTACCGAGACGGTCTTCGGCTGCTCAATAAACTTCAGCTTTTGGCCCATCATAAAGTTTCGCAGGAGGAAAAGGATTCAGCGATAGTAAAAACGAAAATGCCTTTGGGTGTTTATAAAGGGGTGAATCGGTGAAGCCTCAAAGTGTCCCAGGTTACATCCCCAGGGCGGGAAGATCCGCCCTGCCAATCAAGGCGACCGCCGTTTTTGTAGCCAGCGGAGATGCCGACGAGGCCGCCGGGATTCGGGAACGGGAAAGAAAGGTCCGGCCGGATCAACAAATTCTATCCGGATCAGTCACACACCGTCACACGCCATATTTTAGACTCTGATTGGCTGTTGCAAGCGCTAAGCATGCCATTTTTGGAAATGTTGAAGATTGTTTGGATTGCGACATAAACTCCGACACAGGGCAGGTGTGACAAACTCGCTGTTTTTTTATTTCGCCACACACTACGATTTCTATCAAAAGAAATTATGGAATATGATGACACATGGTACTAGATACTGTAGGCGAAATTTTGTGGTGATTGAGCAAGAATGGGCGAGAAATTTGGAGTGATCCGGAAGGGGGGTGATCCGGTAGGGGGGGAGGGTTAGTAGTATAGAATTTATTGACCGACTTTATCCCAGATGAAGCTCCGAGGTTATCATTCGGAGGTCACATGTCAACCAGGAGCTTTCATATCATATTCAAGCTTCAACGTTTCAACGTTCAACGTTCAACCTGCAAGCTTTCAGAGCGCGCATAGGCCTGTGGAACAGCTAGCGAAATAATGTTTGGCACGGCTCTAGGGATCCGAGGATCTCACCGAGACCGCCTGCAAAAACGTGCGCTGTGGTCAAATTATGGCTATCGGTGCGCCCCACGAGAAGGTTATGAATGTACAACAGAGTGAGACGACATGACAAATGAGACATCATGGTGTGCGGGGTCCCAACAGCTCTTCATTGAACTCCCGTCCAATTAGCATGCGTCTGATCTCCTGTGTGCCCGCTCCGACAGTGTAGAGCCTTGCATCCCGCAATATCCTACCCATAGGGTAATCTTGACAAGTAAGCCTACATGGAACCCCTTGTCGAGCCGTGCAGATCTTACCGTTTATATACCCATTGCCACCGAGACATTGCATTGCTTCCGATGCCACTTCTACGGCTCTGTCAGTGGAGTACAGGATCGCCCCTGCGCAATCCTTTACATGACACGGCGATATTTAGCCCTGGCGAGTTAGAATCATCGAATGCTCACTTTACGGCTGATACGTCCCTGATCGCAAGCTCTAGCAACGGCATATACATAGGATCTACTTGCATTCAACTTTGTGTACATGTCCGCGATCTTCCCTACCAACATGGTAAACAAGCCGTCGCGTCGTTTGATAGTTTCAGACATACCTTGCATCAATTGGAAGTTCCGACCGGCTGACCAAATTGTTTACGGTCGTGTACATACTCTACCGCATGATCAAAAGCCGCCTGCATGAGCCTGGTACCAGTAGTTTAATGGATTTCAATTGTTCGGAGCCACGGACAAGCTACCCAAGGGGTCCGCCACTGAGAACCAGTCTTTCTAGATCCAAGCCTGACATGAGGACAGCTGCGCCCTTATTGACACCTCCCAAGACGTTCTCTGGACCAAATACGTTCAGTCGACGCTTTGGGAGAAAGCGGGATGGCTGACCGTTTGGGACTTCGCAGTCCTCAAAGACGAGCTCACACGTGTCACTTCCGCGCATTCCAACCTTGTCAAGCTTTTGGTGTGTCGAGAACCTTCAAAGCCACTCTCGATAATAAATGTCGTGATCCCTTTTGGCCCCTTTTCGGGGGCCGTCTTTGCATACACGACAAGTGTCGACGCAATCGGGCCATTTGTTATCCTGAAAGTACGGACGGTGACTGAGCACGACTCTTTGGTACTGCTGTAAACTTTTGCGCACCAAAACTTATTTCCATTCAACTTCCAGCCTCTATCGGTCTTCTCTGCTCTTAGTTGCATACTGATAACATCGCTCCCGGATCCAGGTTCGCTCATGGCCAAGCTACCAACTTTCCTCCAGAAACCAAGTCAGGCAAGTACTTGGCCTTCTGTTCCTCCGTTCCGTGTCGATGAATCTGGTTCACGCACAGATTGGAGTGGGCGCCGTATGAAGAGCTACCGATCCTGAGGCACGAGACAACTCTTCCATCGCGAGAAGGTGCTCAAAGTACCCTAGCCCCAACCCGCCATATTTTGGCGACACGGTGACTCCGAGAAGGCCCATATTTCCGAGTTTCTCCCAAACATGCTGCAAGTCAAGATAGGAGACAGCGCGAATGATTGATCGTCAACTAGCATACCATAGGAGAACTATTAGACTTGTCAATGTCTGCTGCCAAGGACGCAATCTCACGTGGGCAAATTCACTAACAGCGTTTCTGAACTGAATCAAATTAGCACTTCACATTCTTGCAACGGGGAACTGAGCGCACCTCAACTTGCGCGTCAGTCAGACCCGCGACATCTGCGTTGTAAAATGATGCCATTCGTCGAGGTGTAACACCGATCGTGAACCTGCGGCCGGTGAGACGGCGGATAATGTGGCTAGGGGTGTAGAGACACGCCATGGCGGTTTAGTCGAGACCCGGTCAACTGCATCGGTCAGGACCATGTCGGTGACCACGGGCCGGTGAACGATCATGTGATCAAAAGTCAACATGTGCGTAAATGCGGATATAAAGGGGGAGGGAGAACCGGGACGTCCTTTTGATTTATTGTCATCCTGTCATGGACGACCTGCAAGCCTTTTTACACTCCCACCTACCATTGCCTGCCCCCACTCGGTTGGTGAGGGCCACTCACGGCATGAATGGTACCCAAGAGAACCTAGAAGACCCACTATCTTCCGATCTCGACCTCTCTTTTACTTCGGCCATGTCACTCAGTTCTCCTTCATCCGGTCGTGCCAAGCTTGTCGAAGATGTAGGAAAGGATGTTATTCCCATGGATATCTCTCCGGAACCTTCTCGCTTTCTCCATCAATCGCGAATCACTGGTGGTAATTCCCTCGACAAGGTGACACGCTCCCGCGCGTTTACCAGCTCTGCACGGTTGTTTGGGCGTGATCTCAGCAATGAATTCCCACCTATTCTTGCTACAGCATCGTCATGCGAACAGAGGACTGCCGCCACCAACCGTACCCAGCATTTGCCTCCTCCCTTGCAGTGGGCGCATAGAATAGAATGCACACAATTGCAGAGGACTGATTCGCTGCCGGCTGTGGTATGTTTGGCTTGAAGTCCAACCCTTTACAATTATACACCAACTTAACTCGTTTCAGTCCCAACATGCACCATCATCTCCGGATGCCATGGACATCGATAGCTCATTTACGGAGGGCCTCGTTTTCCCTCCGAAGGCAGACCGACTGCCTCCCATGTCCCTCACTGCAGCTCCGAGGATGCCAAGCCTCAACATATTTTTTGATGTGTCCTCTCCTGGCGCCAATGGAGATGACCTCTCTATCTATCAAACCAAGAAGCGCCGTTCTCCTCCCCTCAACCCACTCCAGATCCAGTACAGGGTCGGCGTCGTGCAGGCACGATCAGTGTTTTTAACAGTTCCTCTCCTGTCGCAGATTCTTCCCCGAGTGTGCTCAAGTTGGAACGTATGGCCAATTGCGCAAAAAAGCCCATGCTCGATGGCCTTGGAGTGCCTTCCGATAATTCTAGTATGCGTCCTCGAAAGCCAAACCTCTCTGCCATGGTGCCGCCATCCGATGCCGCTCAATGTACCCAATTGCCTGGATTCTCGCAGGACGAGACCTCCATTTCCTCTATTCAAGCACAAAACACGGAACTGCCACCTCCGCGTCGTGCCTTCTCTGCAATGCTCCCGCAACCCGGGCTTGGGACGCGTCCTTCTGGAGACTCGTCATTTGAGGGTGGCGAGGAAAGTTCCCCAGCACAGGCGTACGCAAAGAGACAACAAATTAGGACCATCCGCCGCCGAGATGGCACGGATGATTTCCGCTCGTTCAAAGGGGCAACAGCTATGGTCGCGCGTGACAAGGAGAGTCCGCGTGCACGAAAGATACCTGAATGGGGCACCGGCTTGGGTGGCTTTGGTGATAATGAGGCGCATGGGAAAATTCTTCCGTGCCACAGAGTCCGGGAGGATGGATTAATGCGGATCAGTTGCAAAACTGTAAGAGGTCTCTTTGTGCCGAGGAAGCGGTACTAATCGATGCCACACACTTTCAGCTCAATGATGTATTGGACGGAGCCCTCAAGTCGCAGATTGGGTCATATCAAGTTATAGATTGCCGATTCGATTACGAGTTCAATGGTGGCCATGTTCCTGGAGCTATCAATATCAACACAACGACGCAGCTGGAGGAGTACTTTCTTGGCACGACTGTGAACAAGCCGATTCCCAGCGTGAGCGGCGACGGTGAGCCGAAGCACATTCTTATTTTTCACTGTGAATTCAGTGCCAAACGTGCCCCTACCTTGTACGCTTCCATCTAAGCTCTCAACCTTCCCCTCATTCATGTATTCTTTTCAGTGCAAAACACTTGCGTTCCAGGGATCGCGCAGTTAATAGCCACAATTACCCCCGCGTCCACTTTCCCGAGGTATACATCCTCGAAGGGGGATACTGTCAGTACTTCAAGGAATGTGGCGCACGCTGTCAACCACCAGGATATGTATGTATGGATGATCCTCACCATGCCGCCTCTCGTAGGGAAGACCTCGACCAGTTTCGAAAGGCCAAGTTTGGGCGAACCAAGTCATACGCGTACGGCGATGCGATGGGTCTTGGAGCATCGAAGCTACAAAAGCGCAGCACCACCACAGCACAGTCTGCACAGTTGTTTGCAGGTGCAAATGCAGCTCGTTCGCGTTGTGATAACGGGCTTGGGATGGTGCCTGAAGATTCCTATATTCTGCCGAGTGAAGATGAGGAAACAGACGTCGGCGATAGTCCATGTCCACCTCCATCGAAGAACGCTGGATTAAAAGCAAAGAAGCTCGGGCTGGGTGGAACTAGAGGGCCGCTATTGCGTTCAGAAACATATGGTCCTTCGAGGTTCACATCAGCGCGTTGAAACGCTGGCGATTCCTCGCCTTCCCGCATCCCTCCTATCGTCCTTGCTGCCCGCGAAATTTCTATCTCAAACCATCTCTGTTCCTCCCACCTTTTCGAAGTCAACCAGTCAAACTTATCTTGTTATGTCACACATGCTCTCTTCCCTTCCTTACTTCCACTGCCATCCGTCTATTCTGCAAATTGGCACGATCGTATACCCAAATGTTTTCTCAAACCCTTGTTCTTGCGCTCCCTGCCAGGGCCACCAGATCTTCCGCAAAGACGACCTTGCTTATCAACGGTATCCTTTCCGCTCTCAGCACCACGCATCACATGTCAAGTCAAGCTACGACAATCAATCACCACATATATATCGATAACCGGCCAAATGTACCACGCTACCGCACAGGTGCACATGCATGCATACGGACCCACAGCTATTTGTCTTCATATCAGGCTCACAGCTCTCCCATTTCTGTTTCCCGTGCCGGCCACAGTATGCCCTATCGTCTTCCCTCTGACCATTGCACATCAACTCCATAGCCACGGACAGATTTGTCATAACGCATATGTTCTCCCTTTAATTCTCCGCCCTAGGTGCAGATGGTTGGCAATGCTTTTGGCATCTCTTCACTTTTATCTGTATTATATGTTTTCACTACGCATTTTCTGCCTCTTCCTGTTATGTTCCGAGGTCACATTTAAGCTTATGAGTTCATTCACAAAACTTGGGCAGTTTGACATCGTCAATCTGGTGATACCACTACAATCCTCCCCCCCATTTTTGACTTGGACTTAGATTCGTTGTCTTCACTTTGGTAGAACATCAACGGTCCGTGGACTGCTACTTTCATATTTTGAGACTTTTCTTGCTTTTTTGAATAGGTTTATCTCATCTGCCTTGGACATGACCCTAATTTAAGGTGCAATCATGATGATATTTTAGCCCCAGAGCCGTCGTCTCTTCTACTACTTTTAGTTGTAGACACCATCCGCTTCGTCCTTTTCTCCCCAGCCCGAGCACCTGAATCGGTGTCCGCCTTTCGTTTGCTCGTAACAGTCACACCATCTCTACGACTCTTACCAATGTTTAGTGAAGTGTGCAACGTCTGCGCGAGAGAGATGACTTCTTTACACATCCCACCCAACCCTGCGAAGCGGCCGTGTGCGAGTAGGCGGCTGTGAAGAATAGTCCACAAGGTAGGGTCCCAGATTCCCACAAATGAGTCAGACTTGACCACGAGGCGCTTCGTCGTGCGTGCGCCGACGAGAGCCAACTTTAACACCTCCTTGACGCTCGAAGTAGATGATGTATCTGTATCGCAAATAGAGGATAGCGCGCTGTGCAAGGTGCGCTGTAACTGCCCCACGAATGCCGCCACTTCATCCAACTCGTTGTCGGCCTTATTGTATTTCGGTTAAACGACAAACGACAAATATGATCACAAAACGACGAACCACACTTGGTGCACTATTCAACAGCAATTCTATGAGAGTATAAGCCTGGCTTCGTCGGTAAGCGTTGACAGCCTTCATGGGCGCTGCGAGTAGTGCCCCACGCATGCCCCACGCAACACGGGGGTACCGTTTGATAAAATCGCTAAAGAATTGTGCGTTGAGGTCAGATGCCTTGCGCTCGGTAAAGTCCACCAGCGACATGGTGTACGCCGCCCGAACCGTCTGATCAGCGCTGACATGGAGCAGAGCCCTAGATATGTAAAGACTGCAATGGCCGATGGTGGCAATTGCATTGCGCGAATGCGCCTTGCGTGCACGGATGTGAAGGTTGTCCAGAATCTCCGAAGTCTTCGCGATGTCGACCACCGGAGGAACCTCTTTGAGCTTGCTGATGCGCGATTTAAGGAGTCCGGCGGCTTTTTCTGAGACTTGCTTCTCGTCGGAGAACGTAAGTGTGAGAAGCGGGACAACAAATTGCAAGATGTATGGGCTCGCGGGCTGCCGTCTAACGAAGATGTCCAAAAGATCCATAACGCGATTTTTGAAGTGTGTGGCTTCTCTTTGTGCCCCTTCTGTGACGCGAGTCAACAAAAACAAGCCCGGTAAGACGAGATAGAGTACCCTTGTCTTTCTTCCCTCTTTCCCGATCTTTCAGTATCTGCGCAAGCTGGTCATCTATCGCCATCATCTGGTCGTCGTCAAGTTCGTCTTCAGATTCTTCATCAGCCATATCAAATGTAGGACTAGTGCCATTTCTCTGTGAATTTTCTTCGTCTTCTGCTTCGGTGTTTTCGGAGCTTTCATCATCCTCAATCTCTTTAGTGGATGATCCCGTGTCGTCGTTCTGATCGTCGTTGCCGCTACGGCTGTTCTGCGAGAGCCCATCGTTCTCACCCATCTCCGAGTCCGAGTCGGCGAGTAGTTCCGAAGGGTCCCGGTGTTCCAGTTGCTACGGCATATATTGTTGATACTCGAGAAGACCCTAACCAAAACACTCACAGAGAGGATCAAGCCGATAGCACTATCCTTGACTGCACCGCTAAGCAAGGAGAAGCTCTGAGTGCCCAAAGCACGCATGTATGCAGTCCCCTTCTCGAGGAAGCCTATGATCAAATCCACAAGGACATCGATAGGTTCAGGTTGGGGTTCGTCATCTTCAATAGACTCGGATACATCGGGCTTCTCCGGCGATAGAGGGAACAAGCGGGATGCGCTGTCGATGCAGGACTGGCCCGTAGAATGTCAGCGGAGCGTATTGAAGGTCGAATATATGCATCACCTCGAGCGAGGCTATGTCTCTCGCGTCAGGGCTATCTGCGATATAAGATTGAAGGATAGAGGATTGTAAGAGCAAACCGACGCCCTGTGCCTCTTCTCTTCTTCCTTCCTGGACCTAGACATGCAAAGACTATATATGAAGAAACGAAGAGCACCAATTTCGGACGTACCTCCCTTAACCAAGCCGCTACTCTGCAGGCGCGTTCTAACCTCTCCCGATCTTCTTGTTCGAGCTCCACGAGTAGCACAGTATGCTTGTTATCCCGTTCCAACTTCTGGATTGTTTGTATCACCCTCGAGATCCAGAGCTGGTCGTCTCTGGTAGCGCTAGTCATCTTCTGCACGCTGTCAGTTGTCTTGGCGATAGATGACAGCTGGATGAGATCCGCCAAACAGCTGAGCAATCGTTCGCGGCATTGTCGCCGCAGATGATCCGGGTACGGTGGTGAAGGTACCGTCCGCAACTGTATGTGTTCAGTTAGTGGAAACCAGTCTCAAGCCGGTGGGAACGGGTGTACGCACGGCAGAGATAGAGCTCCCCTTGGACGGCCTCTTTACAGAGAAAATCCCGTGAACGATGAACCATCCAGGACCAGCTGCACCCAGTCATCACTCTTGGGAATTGCACCATTACGAATGAGGGCCGTGAATTGTTCAATGATCCATGAGCGACGCGCATTGATGACCTGAACATCGGACCTGGCTCAGAGTGAGTTATCGTAAGCGTCTGAAAGGGTCGAACCCCGTACTGCTTAGAGGCAGGGCCTCCATCCGTCTGCTCTAATAGGTGTGCGATGTAATGTTTGATGCCTTCGGCGGTCATTGTTGATAGTATTGACTCCACAGTCTTGGTTCTCGTAAGCTTATCGAACTGTTGATTTCCATGTACGCCCGTTAGTTGTAAAATAAAACTTAATCCCAGCGTCGAGTCCTTTCGTACAACAGAAAGGATCCCTGTCGCCTGCGGGACTTGCCAGTCAGCATACACAGACATTACAAGAGGTAGAATCAATACTCGCAATTTGCTTAGCAAACGAGTGCAAGTAACGGTCCAAGTGCGACAGATGGTTGATCCAAGTCCGCATAAAATTCTTTGTGAACAACATCTCCAGGTCCGCAGCTTTGACACGCGGCAAGGCTCTTTGGAAGACCACAAAGCCCCAGTACTTTCGTTCGTTTGACGCAGACCCAGCGAAGAGTGATTCTGTGCGTGACGGATGATTTAGTGTCTGTGAAATTTCTGCAATAGGGTTACCCACCGTCGACCACGATACGGAAGAACTCTTGGAAGGAACCCTTTGGAGAGCGTCCACTGCCCTCTGGAGGCAGCATCTCGTCTAGCAACTCATCCCAAACGTGATGGACCTGCGGCCTCCATGGTCTACCGAGGGTCTTCACCGCACGATCGTCGTCTTCAACCTCGCCTTCCTGTACTCTTTTCAATCCTGAGACAAAGCGCTAAACAAGGCACGTTCACGTACTCTGAATATCTTCGCAATTGTCATCGAATTGGCTGGATGCAGCACATCCCCATGCTTGATGGTCGGTGCCCACAGCTTGCGCCATTCACGCTCTCGCTGAGGCCACAGCCTCTGAGCGCGTAGTGCAACCGCAAGTTTTTCTGGCGTCCACACCGCTCGGCTCTTTGCTGCTCCTCCCTCAGCTGAGGATGCTTCGCCAAACATGTCCTCGAGCAGAGCGTCAACTGCATCCTCGCGCCAGGGTACGTCCTCGTCACCCGACGCCGCGAGAAGGTCCATTGCGCGTTCGACCGCCCAGTACGCCGCTTCGGCAAGCCATGACTTGGCACGTGCGAGCTCGCGCAGAGTGTCGAGTACAGCGGAGCAACTCTCGGGCGTGCTCGGTGTGAGCGTCGAACGAGGAAGTGGGGGTCGTGTGCGGGTGAGCAGGCCGGAGTTGATGATCGCGGTGAGACCAAAGAGACGCGCAAAGAGCGAGTCGCGCTCTTCCTGGCCGGTTTGGCTGCCCGTTACGCGAGTGGCGTCGAGGAGGAGTGCTAGAACTTGTGCACAAGAAACTGTCGTGAGACGAGAAAGGAGCTCGTAGACTGTCAATCATGGTTGATGGAGAGGAGTATAGTTAGTTGTTCCATACCTCTGTCAGCGCGACTGCGAATCCGAGCCTGCTACTTTCCCTTGGACTTGCGAGACCACGGACAAGCCGACGAATCGAGTACGCGACATCGGGTGCGTTCAGGGAATCAAGAGTAGAGTCGAGCTCGAATGGGTCTTCTTCTCGCTCAATGACATCCTCGTTCTCACTAGTACTCGAGGACGCGTCCTCCTCTGGAGACTTGTGCTCGAACGATGCCTGGAAATTTTCTAACGTGCTGATGAGTTTGACAGATGCACCAAGACGTTGTTTCTTATCTGCAGAGGAGAGATCCCAGAAGAGTGGAAGAGTTGTGGACATGGACACCACCGACAACTCTTTTTTTTTTTTTTGCAAATTTCGACAAATGCGACGGCGCGGGAAAAACATACGATCTATGGACAAAAGCAATCCCGTTCGCTCGTTTATTTCTATGCATCGCAACACACAGTTTTTATCTTCTAATACGACTCTGAAATTTCAAGACTTCGCATACATCCGTTCATCCGTGAACATCCAGCCCACCACGCGGCAGTCTCGGCTCGCCCTCCTTGTATGGCTGGCCAGTCTCTTTACGCAAGAGATCGTTGAGCCACTGCCCATGCGGTCTGATCTTCTCGCCGCGAGAATACATCACTGCCAGGTAGAGCCACGCGGCAGCATTCCCGACCGTGCCGACCTCGTCCGAGACGTTTTTACTCGCAAAATCAGACATGGTTTCATAGAGTTTCTGGTCCGTGTAGAGGTCGTAAAGGTGGCCCGCGACTGATTCGTTATCGCCGACCTCCAGAGATAACCCGACTTGCCGTGTTGGATCTGCAACGGGATGCCACCAGTACGCGATGCAATGACCGGTTTGCCAGCATGCAGAGCCTCGGAAACTTTGACTTCAAACCCTTCGCGTGTAGATAGTTGCAATGCTATCTTCGAGTTGTCCATGAGCGCATTGAGCACTTGTAGGATCGTCAGTGGGTAAATCATCTAGTTAAAGCTGCAGAAAAGCGTACACTGGTCACTCGGAGGTAAGCGCATGACGATGATGTCACTAGCAAGATGCTGGTAGGCATCTGAGTGGATGAGCTTGTAGACCTGGTCGTAGATGATGCTTGCATCGGGATCGTCGACTGCACCATGTCCACAAAGGAGCAACTGAGGTGCTTTGTTCCCGTCAATGTTTGCTTTCGTCCTCAGATGTTCGCGGAACTTGGCGTAGGAGTCGATGACATTGGGAATTCCTTTGGCTGGGTCGAACCGTGCAATCTGGATCACGTAGTCCCGCACAGGCCACGCGAGCTCCGACATCTTTTCTTTAGCACACAATGAGCGGAACTCGCCCATGTAATACTGTGAATCCCATGGGTCGAGTTTCTTGTTCAGTCCATCAAGCCTATTTGACCCTGCTTCAGCAGAAAGCACCAACAGCTTTGGTCGCGTACATACCAATCAGTGGCAGCGCCAAGAAGGCAGAGTTTCTCGATAGGTACATCACTTGGGACAAACTTGTTCACCGGGTGACCTACGCGAGGCGAAGATCAGAAACGCTCTACAAAATAACGTTTGTGAGTACATACTGATAAACAGATCAGCATGCTGGATGTTATTCCAGAGGTATTTCCACACTTCCTCTTGAGGAGAACCTTCCTTGTGAACGAGATCGCTGCGTATCTCGATGTGTGAGCGATAAACGATGGGCACCTTTGGTCGGACCTTGCGGATTAGGGGGATCAGACCAGGCATCTGTGGGTCATCTGGGTAAAATATGACATAACCGCGATACGAAAAAGAAAGTATAGGCGCGCACCGATGAATGCGACGTCGACGCCGCCAGGCGCGAGAGGACCACCCTC
This sequence comes from Lactifluus volemus, assembly GCA_022376515.1. NCBI lineage: Eukaryota > Fungi > Basidiomycota > Agaricomycetes > Russulales > Russulaceae > Lactifluus > Lactifluus volemus. The sequence continues at coordinate 1,089,977 of WTXI01000007.1, read as the reverse complement.
AGCCGTCCAGCGTAGACCGTTCTTAAGGATCCAGGCATCAAACCCGTCCTTTTGTTCCTGAGTAAGGCGAAGCGTGGGCGCGGCGACGCCTTGCAGGATATTGTGGTTGTTCTTTGTCGTGCGAAACACGGAGGGTGAGGGGTTCGGAATGTACCTGAGCGGGTGGGGAAATAGTCAGTTTTTTGTGTTCACATGGAAAGGGACATGTGACAAGAAGGGTTCTCAGGGAAGGAAGCTAAGCTAAGCGAGTTGTATTTCAAACTGTGCGGAAAGCCATAGTCCAGGGAAAGTGTGGAGCGAAAGCACCAAGCCTCGAGGCACTCACCAAGCAGCGTCAACGTCCAAAAGGGTAAGGAAGCGAATTAGCGCGTGTCTCATCTGAAATTAGATCCGACAAATTTATGTTAGTACTTGGTAGATGGTACCTGACAGATAAGGAAGCGACGCTCACGAGGGCAACACCACCTGCAAGTGGTGTGGGAAATGACAGATTTCAATCTCAATTTTTGGTGGGAAAGAGGGACCACTCTCACCGCCTTGCGGGGTAGAAGAAAAGAAGCCGATCTTGACTTTTTTCTCGCGAAGTTCATCTGCAAGTTGAACGACAGCATTCCATGTACCCTCGCCGACCGTGTTACGGTAGGTATCCAGATCGTCTAAAAGGTGGATCTTGCCGGCAGCATCAACAGTGACCTGATTGCGTGGACCAATGGAGAGACGTGGGTTGTTGCCGGGACCATAGTACATGAGTGCCTTGCGAGCCGCCGAGTCGGCCTGTTCATCGATCGTACGGGGAATAGGAAGCTTCTGTTGGACATTTCCGGCAGTGAGCATCCCTGCGGTCTGGGCGAGGACCGAATGATCGACGTAGACGGTCGGTGTCTCAGCACCTGAAGGGGCAAAGGAGCTAGCAGCCGAGCTGATGCGATGCTTGATATTGGTACGAGTGGCCGAGTCGGTATGATAAGGTTTGATATTAAACACGATGGGGACGATATCTAGCTCCAACCATAGACGGGTACAGAGGTTCGGAGCCTACATCGGTGTTAAAGAGGGAATGAGGAAGGAGATAGAAGGGGACAAACCTCACGAAGCAGACTGAGAGTAACACCAGCACCCAAGAATTTGCAGAGATGCTCTGAAGAGAACTTTCGCAGAGTAGAGATGATATGAGATTCGATCACTTCCGTCTGCTTATCTGATTGTGCAGCATCGTACGGGAGGATGGCGGAGTTGAAGTCCGTGTTGTAGACAGAGTCATGGATAGAGATGGCAAGTTCAAAGCCAGCCTTGTTAGCAAGGAGGGAACCCGCGATACCGGCCCACATAGGCTACGGGCAATATTTAGGTATGTGAGAAATAAATGCGATGAAGGAAGAACGAACGGTAAGGCTGCTGAACGCCTGGATGTTTGGCCTCTCCGTGGAGGGGGTGCTCGATAGTCTGCCCCTAACAGAATCTGAAGGTTTCGATACGAATTGTTGAGGTGTTAAGGGAGCCATCCTCGAGGACAAGAAAGAAGAATCTTGGGGAAAGGGCGGCATTGGAAAGGGCTAAAGGAGCAAGTCTTTTATACGGCTGTTTTCAAGGCACAATTGAATGCGGGGTAGATAAATATAAATTTATTATTCCACTCGGCTAGGCCAGGCACGACTTGGACCAACTCGTGCGCCTCGACTCCCACTCCCATGTCGAACTGTCGGGAATGCGGACATCTCACTGAATCAATTCGAGATATTGGCTCTGCCGTATGTACAAATTGCGGTACACTAGTAGACTCTTCACAACAGAGTGCTCTTACCTCTTCCACCGATTTTCTCGATGTTATTTACACCCCCTCAAACTACTCTCGTCCAACCACTCTCAAGAGCATTCGCCGCAACCCCACGTGGGACCTCCAAGGTCAAGGCACCAATTCCAGAAAAGAGCGTAACAAGGTCATTTTATTCGTTTCTCTTTCTCTCGTCTCTACTGATAGATCGCCGCCGCTTTCCAGTTCGCTTTCCATGAATTCATCCGCACCCTTGCCGACCGTCTGGGACAACATGGTGCAGGACCCCGCGCCCAAGCGATCTTTGATTCTGCGATGCAGCGTACTTCCCTCAAGTGGGGTCAAGCAGCCAAACTTGCCGCAGGCGCGTCTCTCGTGTTTGCAATGAGAGAACAAGGTCGAGGAGATCGTACTCATTCCGTTGCCGTCAGTCATTCTTTTTCTTCCCTACCCTCTTCCAGCTTTCCCACATAACCACTTTGCCGGTTTGCATACCTGCGTGTGCGTTATTCCCATTGTCCAGTGCGCCCGTACCTCGGATGTTCTTTGCCCAGACAGTGAACCTCTCGTCATCGGGATTATGTTCCTTGTTCCCGCTTCGTCGAGCATATTGGAGAACGTATTAGGACGATTTGAAGAGAAGCTCGTAATGAATCAACTTTTCTGATCGCTTCCTTTCCTTTATTGGGTGCGCAATTACGAAATGACAATAGCCAACTAACCACGTTTTCTCCCTAGTACCTCCTTTCGGAGCCAGTCATTGCGCTAAAGCGTACCCAGTTGCGCCTCCTCCCACATCTTGACCTCGCGCTTCCACGCTCTCAGGCACCCACATATCTCCCCACACTCGCTACACATCTCAGTGTTCTCGCCTCTGCATCACCTCCACCCCTTCCGAAAGATACACTCGCGTTCCTCAGGCCCTTTCTCGTCTCGCCCGCTACTCTAGAGGATGTTCTGCGCACCGCCCGTGCGCTTCACAATTTTTCGGAAAATGGCACACTCAACGGAACAAGCGCAGCCGCGGCTGCGAGCGCAATGTTGCTTCTGGCCCTCGAAGCACACACACATCCTCCTCGCTCGGCTCCACACGCTCTTGTTCTCGCCGCACAACTCGGTGCAGCTGTCGGCGCGCGTGGCGCAGCGGTCATGGTACACTACCGTGCCTTCATAGACATCATCGAAGCGGGTGCTTCGCGTGTACCATGGTTAGTGAGTGCTAACACCACCGGGAGCAAGCGCCTCTCGCGGAGATCGGGGGTGGCGAGAGCAGTGCTGGATGTGCTACAATTCCAAGATGAGCTCGAGCGAGCTGCGGTGGACAATCGTGGCGGCCCAATCCGTGTTGAGATCGAGGCAGAGAACGACGCAGGTGAAGAAGACGAGGGCAACGAAGGCGATGAGTCAGTGTTAGATGCCCTTATCCTGCAGGTCGAGTTAAAGTCCACTGAAAACATGCGGGTGAACACTCGTGCGGCAGCAGGCATCGTTGCTCCTCCTATACGCAAACCTAGAAAACCTCGCACGGCTGCGAGCCAAGCGGCTTGCTTTCTCCTTGATCCTCTCTCTTACAATGCCCCTGCTCGCACAGCACTCACCCACACAACGTACCTCCTATCTTCTAACGCCTGCCCCGGATCCGCCGCGCCACCAACGCGGCTACAACTCCTCACTGCCGAACGCGGGAACGCAGAAGGGATCCAAGACGATGAACTATTCGACGACGACGAGTTGGAGGGGATTGTAGTGGCACCGACGAGCAAGCGCGGGAGGAGCGTGAGATGAGGGCACAGACATTGCAGATGATATGGGGCGACGAGGAGGACGCCGATGCCGCGAGGGCAAATACGAGCGGGGGAGATGGTGGGAAGAGTCGCAGGAAGAGGGGGAAGGAACGAGTGGATATCAACAAGCTTGCGGCTCTGCTGGAATCGGACGACGCGTTCACTGCACTGGGACTCGAGGAGTTGAATCCAGGTGAAGAAGAGGTGGAACACGAAGAGGCAGCGTGGATTGAGTGTGAAGGCACTGGCAGCGAAGAGGTGGTAAGCGAGTGGAGACCAGTGTCTCCTGGAGGATGTGGAGTAGAGTTGGAATACTACTAAAACTGGGACGAGCTGTCGATACAAACCCACCACCAAAACACAAGTTTATGCCATCACAGCTTGTCGGTTGATAATTCACCCAGGTTTCTCAAATGCTAGCAATCTGCGTCCTTGTAACACCGACCGCTGTCAATGCTACTGTATAACGCGGGAAGAAGGAAACCGGTCTAGCCACTTCTTTATGGTTGTATCCCCATTTGTACTTGTCGACTTTGAATGTCTGTCCGAAAAACGATCCTTATAGATAATTGCCGCCACGAGCCTGTTGACTCGATTCGCAGAGCATTGGCTCAGTTTTCTGTCCCTGTGAAGAGATTCGTAACTGCAATGTTGTAGACAAGTCTCGAATTGAAGTCTAAAGCATAGCCTGAGGATCCAAGGACAGGAGCTCGGCGATCACGCGATCACGACCTCGCGGAAGTATTAGTGAATTGCTGTTCAAGAACGTTCAACGCTCAACGTTCAACGTTCAACCCCAACCCCAACCTTGCCAACTGAGGTTGCTTGTATCAGAGTCCAGCCACGATGGAAATTGACCTATATTTGCCCACTTTCCGTACAATGCGCAAACGCTCGCGTTCCCGGTCTCCAACCCCCTGTGAGCATGACCGTCCTCTTGTACGCACTCCTATCCTTGGCGCCTTGTTCTACCTGAGCGTGTCTATATCTGTGACAGAAACGCTCATTCGCCCCGACGCTCGCTGTTGACGATGGTGCGCTTGAGCTACCGCCGTCCTTCGCGTCCCCCCACACTCCAAGTCCTTCCACACCCATACAAGTACAGACGTTGTCTGCTTCTTACTCGTCCCAAGGCCCGCACAATCAGGATGTACATCTGCTGTAGATGCAGACGCGAACGTCCAGGACGAGCAGTGGGTCGCCCTCACGCGGAACCTGACGCTCCTCCCAGCACGAGGCACTATGGAACATGAGACCGTTGGGAGCTGCAGCAGAGAGGACACCATGATGGTGCGTATTCGAACATACCTTTTCCCACCCTCGAAGATCTATTGCTCGAAGCTGACGATATCACGTCGCGCTATTCCGTGTCATCCAGAACCTAGACGAGCCACCACCGGGCCTTCTTCTTCAACCCTACTCAACTCACACCTGCAGCACGAAGTGCAGGAGCCACCATGGATTCACATTGACAACACGGCTCCACAGTTCTTGAACCCCAATTCCGACCCACCCATGCCATGTCTTCCGTCGCCTCGGCCAACCCTGCCTGCAGCCGCAATGTTCCTGCAGGCACCTACACCTCCTACGTTTCCCACACCCCCCCTTTCCGTTACCTCACTCCCCCCGCCGCTGCCCTTCAGCCGCGCCAGTATGGACATTTCACCACTCACTCGCCAGGAGTCACAACAACAGCAGATGCCTGCGCCTGCACGTCGCTCGCGTTTCACCATGGGACCCCGACCAGACTGCGACAAGTGTCGGTTGGGCGTGCCTGGACATTATGCCCATTTCGAGTAGCCCGCATAATCAAGATTGTCACGCCTTGCACGTACTTACAATTTTTTTAATCAATGTTTTCTGGGTGACACAAGTAAATCGCATCGTATACTAGAAGTTTGGCATGCGCAAAGAAAAGGCGACCGTTTGTGTGAACCTCTTGTCTCTGGGATGCGGCAGGTGGCCAAGGATAGTTTGTGGGGCGTCTCTTTGGAGAGAGCGCCCAGTTACTTGTCTCTCGCTCTAACACCATTACCTTCGTGTCAACTTACGATGGTCCTTCTTGTTACTTCAGATAACGAGCAGTTCGTCGTCGACAAGGATGTTGCACAACATTCCGCGTTGCTCAAACCCTTCGCTGAGAGTAAATCCTACCTCCGGTCCACCCATCTTATCCGACGCCCTCAGCTAACACGTGATGGTCATAGACGACAGTGGGAGTGATCAACCGGTTCCACTGCCAAACATTTCTTCGAGCGTTTTGAAAAAGGTAAGTGTGTCATGTGAACACCCAGATTTTCCGCATCTCATATCATCCCGAACGCAGGTTCTTGAATATTGCGAGCATTACCGAGGGGTGCAACCTGCAACCACGGATCCCGAAGCACAGAATTTCACCACTAATCTCAACGAGTGGGATAAGAAGTTTATGGCTGTTGACCAAGAGATGCTCTTTGAGATCATCCTGGCTGCTAACTATCTCGACATCAAACCTCTCATGTCAGTGCTTATGGGTAGTGTACCTTGACATGTTTGATATCAGCGACAGTGATGTCGGCTGCAAGACCGTTGCCAACATGATCAAGGGCAAAACGCCTGAAGAAATCAGGAAGTTGTTCAACATAATCAACAACGTTACTCCCGAGGAAGAGGTAAAAGAATTCTGCTGTTCTGGTTTGGCAAGGATTATTGATCACTGTCCTATCATAGACTCATACCAGGGAGGCGAACGTACGCTTGTTAGTAGTTGGGCCGTCTATAGTTGCTAACCCTTACTCTTAATTTCAGGAACAGGCAGAGGGTCACTAGATCACTAGCAGAGACGATGGATCCGTGGGAGCGTGATTTTCAGTATATCTTTTCTATGCGGGTACCTGTCGAGTCATCATTCCACGAGACCGGCGAAATAATAGCTGTAAGAGTGTGGCACTTTGTTGTATTTGATCAAGTATCATCAAAAGGACATGATTATGACTTTCGTTTGCGCCCGTCTATACGGGCTAATCTCGGGGAACAAACACGATTTTTATAAGGACTGGCCCTTACACAAATCCACTCCGAGTCAAAGCACGTCGTCCACCGAGACATCAAACCGGAGAATCTCCTCTTGGGCATCAACGGCGAGCTCAAGTCTACTAAGACAAAGCAGGTGGTCATGATATCTTCATGAGACCAACCAACACTATACTGCCTTCCGTACTCAAAAGCTCATTATCAATCACTAGTGATTAATATGGGTTGGACGACATCCCGTAGATATTCTTGGCGAAATTTGATGGCGAGAGCCATTCCTATTTGACACGAGTGACTCAGACGTCCCTCCCTCTCACGTCCAATCCGATTCGGAGGAACTATACTATACAAATAATGATAAAGAAAAACAACCTCCAACGAAGCTTCAAGCATCAAGCAGCAGGCTGTACAAGTGCGCGGTGCGAAACTTCACAGAACTAAGCCCTTTCCGCCGAACTAGCTCCTTGTGCCCAGTCAGATCGCCATCGAGCAAGAGTTCATCGTCACTATTTGTCCACTCCGCGTCAGGGAGAAGCGACGTAGACAAGGGTGAGATAGGCAGAGATGAGTCCGCTTGGGTTGTATGCTCCCGTTCCAGTTTCTGAACGGCATCAAAACTACTGTTCCGTTCTACTGCGTCTACGTGCTTTTCCACTTCCCCAGCCTCATTTACGTCTTCATTACCGAGTTCGGACAAGGCATCGAAGAGTTCAGTGTCCACCATTATTGCAGAATCTTCGCTGTGTGGACGGCTAGGTGGACTGAGGAGTGGACTAAGAGGTTGCTCTCCCTGTGAATCAACAAGTGTTCCCGGGTCGTACCAAGGCTCGATAGTTGAGTCGGCTGCGGTATCGTCTTCATCTGCCAGTCTGCTCCTTTGGGACTGACTGGAATCCGGGTCTATAAACCCGTTTTCTGCCCTAGGCGAGATTGAGGGATCTATGCCTTCCTCGCGATCATCCCCTTCGTCCTGTTCTCCGTGTTGTTCGAGCCCATTAACATCCCAGTGCTGGTCCTCTGCTGGAGTTGCATTCAAGGAGTGCTGCTCTTGCTGTTGCAATAGATACGCAGCAACTGTGCGCTCGTCCATTTCTGGGCTCGACTCTGCGCTATTCATTTGAAGACTGCGGTGCACCCGGCGAGCCTCGCGCAACCTCGCCTCTTCAACGCGACCCTGTCGCTCGAGCCGGCGGAATTCGTGCGCACGAGTCGGTGTCGGGGGGGAGTAATGGGGCAGCCGTACGGGGGAAGAGTCGGGAGATTCGGTCGTAATTTTCAGCGCCGATTGCCTCGCGCGTCCTCGCGGAGCAACTTGCGCGGGCGAATGTTTTGAGATGAGGGTTGCCCGAGAGGATCGCACAGGCGGATGGTCTTCGTTGTCGCTCCCTGATTCGTCAGCGTCCTCCTCCTCCTCACTCTCCTCAGTTTCGTCTTCCACCGTCCCACGAGTTCCCTCATGCGTCAACAAACGCTCATATTCGCGCCCCGCTGCCTCACGCATGTGGCGCAATACTCGATCTGCATCCTCGAGGCTTCGCTGCCTCGTAGCAACCTCTCGTACAATGTCGATGTGGAACTTGTGGTTTTCAGCCATCCGTACATACACCGCTTCCAATCCAAGCGCTAGCACAAGCTCCTTGTTCGACTCGGACAGGTTAGAGAGCGTTGATAATCTTGTTGAGTTGTGGGGCTCGTTCTTCTGCGCAACGCTTCCGCTACTGTTGCGGCTGCTGCTGCGTGACTCGACGCTCCCTGTCCAGGACGTTCCCGCACTTTTGCCCGAATGTAACGCACGCAAGTCGATATGTTGCACGGACGCTCGCCGAGTCGGCTCTTCGCTATGAATACCGACTCCTGGCACGCCTCCGACATCTCCAAGCGTCCGCCTGCGTGCACCGCGATCGACCAGTGACACTGTGAATGGATCATCCGCGAGAGTCGGATATTGGGGCAGAGCGGGACGTTTAGATGGAGGACCAGGAGCAGGAGGTGGAAGCTCGTGAGCAGAAACAGCAGGAAATAAGAGGCGGTTGCGGTCCGTTATCGGGGCTTGACCCTCCGCTCGGGTCAGTTCCCTAGCAGGAACTGGCTTCAAGCCAGCCTTACTGGCCGTAGGCTTTCCACCTATGGTGACGCCCAAGGAGTCATGCGGGGAGATACGTCGTTCTGAAGCTGATGGCAGTCGATCCCTGGAAGAAGAAGCTATGGCATTCGGTTGCAGCAGTGATTGTTCGCTTTCCGGCAGCGGGGTAGGGTTTGGTAGGGGTATTGGTGACTTCCGTTTGTCCCGCTTCGGTGGCCACTCCTCGTCTTGGTCATCACCTTCCATCTTTCTGTCCATTCCGTTTCCGCGTGAATCGCGTAGCGTGGACCGGGATTCTCGGGATTTCGCATTAGCATAAACATTACGGAATGGACCTTCAACGAAGCGGGGAGCATCCCTCACACGGTTTCGTGGTGGCGGACTTGCTCGAACACTTTGAGGGGGTGATGTGCCGAAGATATCATCTTTTTCCACCGGCACGGTGATCTGCTTGCGCGGCGAGGAGGGACGGTTGCATTTTTCATTTACGCCAGTGGTGATGAAGTGTTGGGGAATGATTCCAGGTTGCAACGAGGTGTCACTCACGGGTGATAGCTGACGTTGGAGCGGGCTACGCGGAGAGTTAATAGCACTCGTGTGGGGCGGTGTTGGCTCTTGCGACGGCTGCAAAGAAGAGTCTGCGGGTCCACGTATGGATCTCGAAGCTCCGGCGACAACTGTCTGGGAAGGTGATGAGTAATTGTAGCGTCATGATTGGGGGGAAGTCTGTCAAGTGCTGCGGTGGCTCCAACATGACTTGGGCTCGGGGATCTGAGTAAAACAATAAATTATTGGCGATATAAACCAGAGAAGAAAGCGCATACCTGCTCGGAGACCTGAAGAGCTTAACTGCACCTTGGTTGACAGACCTGGATGAACGAAACGACCTGGCAGATGCGCTAGCTCGGTACTCTGCTTCCTGATCGTTCTCCCGTGAGTCAGATAGTGCACCTGCATAGTCATCAGCTCCAATGACCGGTGCATCTCCATCCTCCTCGAGGAACAGTGGGTCAGCTCGAGCCTTCCCCGTATCCCGAGGTTCTACAAGTGGAGGTCTTGTATGCGGTGCATTCTCTTGACGCATTTTCTTTGCGACACGAGAATCGAAGCCTTCGTCCCCAGAGTCGGTCTCTCGCGGTCGCTTATTGGTTTGGTTCTCCCTGAGAGGCGTAGCAGCCCGGGAGGGAGGGATAACAGGAGCATCGGCAGAAATTCCATGTTTCTTTTGATATTTGAGTATTTCGGCGTCGAACCGTTGTTGATTGTTCTTGTAGCGCTCGCGCCACGACTGGACCGAATGGCGGGAAGAAAAGGACCATTTACGTTCTGTCTGATGCGAGTGTCAATCGTACAGCATCACAATGAGGGCCGCGCATACATTTTCCACAAGCCTCTCGTATAACTTCATTCCCAGGCGCCCTTTTGGCCGTGGGTTATAGGTCGCGATATATTTCATGAGTAGGGCATCATCCTCGCCCGTAAATGCAACTTTGTGCCTATAGTCCATTATCACGATAAAGATAAAGGAAAAATAAAGGGAGAGAATACTTGCGACATTCTGAAGCACGTCGTGTCCGGCAACACGAGAGGTCACAGGTGAGAAATTGTGTGACACGTCGTGTTTAAGTTGTCACGCATCCGCGCGTACAGACCCTAACCCTGTCTAGAATCTATCCTCTACATCACCTGCCCATTCTGCCTTGAACTCTTCTAGCGTGTGGCTATGGAAGTAGTCCCATAGCGGAAAGATACTCTCGATATTCTCATGGTAAAGCTCGGGATAATACCGGATTATTGCCTCGTCCAGCATGGAAAATACGATCTACGGCCAAGATGTCACCGGTTCAGTATACAATTGCACATACGCACTGACGCTTACCTCGTATCCAGCTTCAGCCAAGTGCAATCCATCCGTAAAGTAAACTTCTAATCCGTTCTCGCTCTTTCCCGCTGCCTCCCACATCCTTGTCCATACATCCAGTACGGGCACGTCCTCTCTTTCGCCTACTTTTTTCACTTCCTCGGCATAAGTCTTCGTGACATCGAATGTCCGACTGTTCATCCCCATACTGGGAACATGAATAGGTGGTGGGGTGATCAGGAGAAGCTTTGTTTCGGGAGAATACCAGGGTGAATCGGGTGCCCGAATAGTGTGCACCATCGTTGTTAGATTCTCTGAGAACCGGGAAAGAGGGACGTGTTGCCTGTATTCTGGTAGACACGCATCATTTGCTCCAAACCAGATGGTAAGGAGTCGCAAGCGTGCGGTCCGAGGTTGTACGTCCTCTCGCTTTGCAATGATCTGGCCAAGCCCTGCTTCAGATAATGAACCTATAATACGCTATTCGAGTTGACATACCTGCTTTAAGACTGGCAGTGCCCAGTCCGTATTGTACCCCGAGAAGCCACGATTGACAATGTCAAGCTTGCGCACATACAAATCTAGGATGGTATGTGACCCCGGGTGTGGTACAATCTACACTGTCGACGTACTGGCGAGACGAGAACCAATGCCCTTATGTTCGGGATCCCAGCTTCTCTGTGTGAGTGAATCTCCGAAGAGAACGACCATATCCTGACAGCTAGCAGCCATGCCAGTGGATCGATGAAAACCTAAATACGGCATCTCCCTTGCAGTGCCTTCACATGCCTTCTGAAGGTGATGCCGCGGCGTTGCACTCGCCATTCGAACCTTGAACACACGCTTCACCCACACGGCATCATTTCCCGTCTCAGGATTCTACTCTTTGTTACTGTGTTTTTCCCCAGCGCTCGAGTTTAGTGTCGTGTACATTCTCTCTATTTAATTAACCTCCCTAAAAAGATTTGTACCTTTATCTTTAACAGAGAACGGCATCCATGTGTCTTCATGCCACAAGTTCTAAGACCCAGACAGACGCACTAAGCAAAAGGCAAAGACACCACCTAGCCTATCACCACACGGGAGCATCAATCAGCTTCAATAGGGGCGGTCATGTCCCCTAGTTGTTTCAGGATGTCCGCCGCATCGTCACCCAAGCATGGGCTCAGCAACTTCAAGACCTTTCTGACCCTTGACGTCACGTCAACTCACGACAAACAGCGGGGCGACTCTGTGCGAATGCTCACCTGCTCCGCTTAGTCTTCTCTTCAACCATGACACGCATTTTGTCTGCGTGCTGCGCAGCAGTTTCCAACACATCTTCCTCAATTCCTGCAAGCCGTGCGCATTCAATCCCAAATGATTCTGTGGCGAGTCCCTTCGTGAGACGGTACAGGAACGTAATCTCCCGCACGCCATTGATTCGCACGTCCTCCGTAAATCCCATGTGAAGGTTCTCGACGTCTTCAGGGAACTGTCGCACCAGTTCTGCCCCGACAAGCGGGTAGTGAGTGATGAAGAGTGTCTTGCAGCGTTTCACGTGCACGAGATAGTGGAGAACAGCATGGGCAATCGCCATCTGGAATAAAACGTCAGATTTGGACGCTTTTCGGACACAAACCAAGGCATACACCATCAAAGGTTGATGTACCTCGGCCAAGCTCGTCGAGGATGACCAAGGTCTTGTTTGTAACATGGACAAGTATATCGCTCGTTTCCGACATTTCGACCATAAACGTTGAACGCCCACGCGCGAGTTCGTCCGAGGCTGGCAAGGCCAACTTAGATCGCGTTCAAATCAACTTCCGTGTACTCACCGCCCATGCGCGTTAGAACGCCATCCAGCATGCTAAGCCTCACAGCCGTTGCAGGCACATACGAGCCGATCTGTGCCATAATCGCGATGAGCGCGATCATGCGCACGGCAGAGCTCTTTCCTCCCATGTTCGGACCCGTGATGATTTTGCTGCGTGGCTCGCTGTCGCCAAGGAAACGCTGTTCGGCACAAACGGGTCCGCGCGTAGTGCCTCTACCATCGGGTGTCGTCCATCGACAATCTCAAGCACGTCTTGTTCAGCTGTGAATTGCGGCTTGATATAATTATTACGCATCGCAACGAGGGCGAGGCTGAGCAGGCAGTCGATCACTGCGAGCTTATTCACAGCGTCACGCAAGATCGCGTATTGAGTGTGTGAGATGTCTCAAGGAAAGAGAGGAAGGCCTTGCTGGCAGCCGCATCACGCATCTCTCGAAACTGTTCTCGCAGTGCGAGTTTTTCTCTTACTGCAGGCGTATAATACCTACGCACTTTCTTCGTGCTGCCCAGAATTGAGTCGACGATCGATTTAAAAAATGCAGGATTTACCTGCTATGCATAAGCCAGGTATGTGGAATCTTGCTCAAATCTTCAGAGCGGCTAACTTCTACCAAGTACTATCATATTCTGTCAGAAATTGACTCGGAACTTTGATATTTTCCTACCTCATCACCCGAGCTGTTGTCCACTGGAGCCAGGCTTCTTCAACTGTCCCCTGACTATTGATCAATCAGTGGTTTGTTACCCACGAATGCCCGACTCCTCTGTTTATCTGCTTACTGGTGTTGAGCTGGTCGTCAAGTTCCTTCTCTATCAAACCATGGCCTTCACAAATTAGCAAGAAATAAAAATAAGGTACATGCGCTTACTCCGTCCGCATCCGTGATTTCTGGGTATAGTTCGGGGTCCACCCACATTTCAGCCTTATTCCCGGCGGCTGCCTTTTTCAGCACGACAGCACTGATGAGCTGTTGGACGGGCTCTCGCAGTAGAGGCAGCGCGAAGAAAATACTGTTGAGGAGAGTCGACTTGAATCCGACTGCGGTAGGGCTTTCAAAGTTTGAAAATGCCGTAGCCACTTTGTTGAAAGCGGGCAGTAAAACGGCTAGCTCTTTCGGTGTGCACTGCAAACAGCTAGCTCAGCACGGCAGTCCACACTTGACAAGAGATTCCATACCTTTCCGTATTGAATTCGACATAAGCCCTTCGCTAGATCTGGTAGACCTTTCAAAATTGGGCGTAAGGTGTGTAGATGTTGAGATGAAGTCGAAATTATCTCCTCGACTGCATCTATTCGCTCTTGCAGCACTCTAAATTGTCCTAAACAAGGTGAAATGCTACAAGTGGATGGACTCACTTTGTGTCCACGAGTGGCCTCCCAACCCAGCTATGCAGTAGTCTCGATCCAAACTTCGTGACAGTCTTATTCAAAATCCACATTAAAGATCCTTTGCTCGTAAAATCCGTGTCGTTTTGATAAATCTCTCTGGTCGTGTCTTATCAGCCTCCTTGCGTGCCGCAACGGGCGCTAGGTACGTACAAATTAGTTAGGGTGTTACCGTTGAGAAGCATGTGTGCCCTCGTCGTAAACTTGGCGAAGAAGTTTGTTGCCAGCAAGGCATCGGCAATGCGAAAGGCAGATAAGTATTCAATGCACTGAGCGAGAGCGACAATGACTTGTTTCGGAAAACCAGCCACCTCGGCCATTAATTTGCCTGTGGTTTGTTAACACCCAAACTCCATGATTAAGACAAAGTACAGACCCGATGTAAAATTTGTCGACGCCTTCCTACATTGGGTTTTTTGGGTGTAAAATTGGGATACAAAATCGAATGCATCAGTGTATGACATCGTATTCTTATACCTTTCTATTCGGATTCTGCGTTCTGTTGTAGCGCTCCTGATATCGAGAACGTTAGCGTCAAGTGTTTATACATTATTGGTGCCTAGATAACGGACCCAGCGAAATGCTTCAGCATTCGCTCAGTAGGCTTCGTGAGACCCTGTTCGGCTAGTAGTAGCTCCGCAGGTTTGCAGTGAACCATTCTTGTCTGATACGAGGACATAGGCGGTAACAGTTGAAAAACAGAAAAAAAACTCACTTCGAGCTCCGTACGCATATGGCCATCTGATGTACTCTTAACATAACAAAGAAAAAGCACTCGATAAGTGACTTGCCTTCAAACTCATCCCATATGACATCACCTGTACTAGGACAGATGACAATCGTCCCAATGTTGACCCTCTCATCGGCCCCCATGCCACCACGTAGGTGTTCGATTACGCACATTAGCAGGGGTGCGTCAGTTGCATCCACATCGTCAACAGAATCCATGTCATCGACATATCTAAAGACCGATCAAAAAGTGAGAAAATACAGAGTGGAACGTGTGATGTGGTAGGCTCACGTCACAGCGGTATAAAGATGCGTGAGCTCTCGCTCGAAGGGCGCATTGCGATTTTCGCCGACCTTCTTTAGAGCTGCAGTCTCTGTCTGGGCCACAATGCCCACTTTATGCCCTCGAGATAACAGCCTACAGGAGGAATTTTAGTGGATGGCATTCACGGCATGTCAAAAGTAGTCACTTTCTAAGATGGATGTCGCGCCGATGTGTAGGTATTGATGCGACGATGAAATTGCGGTCCGGGTATGCAACGATTCCAAGCTCCTTGGCAGCTATCTGTGCACCAACTTTGAATAAAGAGTGACAAAGAAACCTTGACCCAGCAAACCTTTGCATCCTCCCCAAAGAATCTATATTTGTATCCAACTTCAATCATTAAAAGTATGCCTTCATGCTTCGTTTTAAGTTGAAGGACCTGTACGATATGAGCGTTTTCGCTTCAGTCAAGGTAGGTGCTCCATACCTGCAGCTCCAGCGCTGTATACGGTTCACCGCTGGGACCGACTGTTGCCTGTTTTCGCGAAGTCCGTTCTCTTTCCTTTCCCTTTTTCTTCTGCTCAACTTTGCGAGCGAACAACTCTTGCAAACGTTTGAACCCGCTTTCTGACTCGGCTCCAGAAGAATCCGGCGTCTGTCACGTTGCTGCCTCCGAGGCTTGGAGTCGGCCTCTTGGTCTGGAAGTGTTTTGGCGGTGGGTCTCGCCTGGGCGGGGTGTGCTGAGGTTTGGGCTGGGGTTGCGATCAACAGGTTCCAAAGCTGGCTTGTATTCCATCTTCCGTTTTTTGACCGGTCGCTCCTCGTTGTCTGAGACGGTGAGGTCGATTGGAGAATTGGAGCTGGAGGGAGGCTCCGAAGAAGTACCGAGACCTTTTGACCCCTGTGAAAAGAAGCTGGAGATCATTGGTTGCCTCATCCCAGCATTGCCACTTTTCTGAGTGTGAGTGGCTCTAGACTCTGAGGCCGCATGACGTCGCGTCGTAACTTAACGCGTCAGCTAAGACACCGTGACGCGGGTGGTCATTCATACCACGTGATGCTTCACCTCATTACACCAGCCAGCCAGGGTTATTTGAGCCATGCCTCGTATACTAACCCAGCAGGTCTTATCCTCCTTCCGGAGACTAGCATCGAACGTCTCTCTAGATGTCAGCCAGCCAGCCACACAGACAAACCGTGTGTTTTTCATATCAAATTTCTCTCCTCATCGATTTATCCCCTCGCAGGGGCAGAGACCACCCTCAAACGCTTTTGGAAAACCGTTGACCTCCAAGAGCGAGGAGACGCTCTCGCTATCACACTTGATTCTCGCCCGCTCAAGACTCCTGGGGGAAAACCTCTACTGCTTCCTCGCTCCAAGCGCCTCGCTGCGACGCTCATCGTGTCCGAATGGGAAAATCAACGGAATGTGCTCCAATCGCACGCGCTACCCATGGTGGGTCATCCTGTCTGCCACCAAGCTCTGCTCTGTCCCTCAACTAACGCATATAGGGGTAGACCTCACTTGCAGCACGCGCGATTGACACAATGAATAAAGCTGCAGCGCGTGTGGATGTTCGCAACTCCCTGCTCAAGTACCTCGATACGGATACTATATGGTATTGTCTCTGCCCATTCTACTAATTCTGTCCGCACGCATAACACGACCGGTCAGCTTCCACCAAAACTATCCCGAGCCGCTTGTGCGTTTGCAGAACGAGCACTGGAATCCCCTACTTAAATGGGCACGTGATGACTTTGACGTTGAACTTGTCACTTCCGATTCTGTGCTGTTCAGTACCCAGCCCGAAGCGACGAAGAAAAAGTTGGATAAAGTGCTTCAGAGCTTCGATATGTGGCAAATGGCTGGTTGCGTTTTTATTCACCGTAATATTCTGACCCTGCCGTTCGCTCACGCATGCAATCGTTTCCAGCCATGGAGCGTGCGACGTATACCACAAAGTCGTTTATCATAGCGCTTGCACTCGTAAACGGTCGTATCACCACTGAGCAGGCAGCTCGGGCGTCCCAAGTGGAGGTCGCTAGCCAGATCGAACGTTGGGGAGAAGTTGAAGACTGTACGTACAATTACCATTTCATATCATTCGTGAGGTTCACACATTGTACATCTAGCCCATGACGTCGACTACCATGACGTGCGACGGCATATCGGCAGCGCGGCTTGTTTACTGGCTTCTATTCCAGACAGGTAGAATCCTCCGCCTCGCAACCGTAGAGATTAGATATCTGTAACATATCCTCCTCACATATCAAGTAGTCTACTTCTAATACATACCACCCTTTATATCTAATGTAAACAGAGTAAATCTGATCTGAACAGCTAAGTGTGTGGTTATTGTCAATACTGCGTTCACCCATAGAAATCTCTGACATTTCTAAGGATGTATAGGGCCAGGGTTGAACCCCTTGGGAAACACTTGCCGGACGTTGACGTTGATTCGCGCCGTGCGCATGTACTGCGCATACGGCGCCCACGCCCCGTCATGAGCTTTGACACTTTCCCCAAGATGTTCCGGTAGCGTTCCCTCCAGTATGCGGGGAACACCATGGTATGCGCGTCGGCATGCAGGACCTGACATGACGATGACGTCACCTGAGCGTAACAAAATGGGGATGGGCGCGACATCGCGTGTGAGGCCACCAATGAGAAAACGGCGGCGTTGCCGAGGCTAACAGGAGGATCGAGGGCGTCAATAAAAGGCCAGTGGATTAGTGAAAGGGACGAGAGAAGGCGTACGAGATCGACACGAGGGGCGAGGTAGCACAGATCTCGGAGCGATCAACATGACCCATTAGGGTGTCTTTGGTTTGATAAAAGTTGACAATGCCGCGTCGGGCTCTACAAAAAGAGAGGCGCAGAGAAAAACTTCAAACGCGGTCCAAAGTTGGACTTTTACTTGTACTGACCATACATCTCTTCCCACGTTTGCCAATCGGGCCCACCATCTCCCCAACCGTCGAGCGATTCAGCGTCCAGGTGTCCAAACACGTCGCGCCAACAGATGCTGCGCACCACGTCAACGCATACCTTCGGAACGGTTCGCCCACTGGCTGCACCTCACGCGCAAAGTCGTACTGCTTAGCTCCCCAATGGTAAAACCAACCGATGTTCGCCCAGCGGAGGCGGGGGAGGAGCTGTGCAGTGCTAAGCGGCTGCGCGTGCGCAGATGGTACGGGTTGGGGGCGTGACGTACTCTTAAGGAGAGCGAAATTCGAGGGCGAGGCGGGGGTATTCGAGATGAGTTGTCGCGGCCTGGGGAGTCCGGTAGCACTTCTGAAGTCGGTGAGGGAGGAGCGCGAGGCTGGACGATCGTTTCGGGCGAGTGGAGGTAGGTATTCCAGAGGCCGGATGACGGGAGCAAGTAATGTGTATCCAAATTAGTTTCGTTTGGGTGTCTGGCATGATCACGGAGAGACCATTTTATCAAGTCTCGTTGTGTGTGTGTCGAGACAAAAAATGGTAGGATCACCAGCCCTTGAAGAGAGATGTGAGACCAAGGTCTGAGCAGTGGGGTCGGTCGTCGGATGATACCCACCAGGCATGCCAGTGATCGTATATGCCTTGCGCACCCTTTCCTCATCACCCTTGAGGCTAATCGCCTTGACTTGAACTGCATCAGCGCTGCCCTTCCACCCTGTCTGTTGTATCTCTACAAATCTGGTCACGTCCAATAAAGCAAGGTCAAGAAGATCAGAAAGATCCGGAGGAGGAAAGCGAGCTTTGTATTTCTTTTCTGCTGCCCTGAAAGCGGTCAATCTGAATCTGAGCTCTCTGCACGATTTTTGGTAGTTTTATAGTGGTGTCTCCTAGCAAGCTTGTACTCTCGGCTGGCCGGATCGAGTAAACTTGTCATAAGTTCTGTGGCCAACGACGCGTGCACTCGGTCAGCGCACTTCAAGTTGTAACTAAGTAAGCTTACTATAAAGGGAAACCGTATCTGGGGCCCGCTGGCGTACAGTACCAGTGGACGGCAACATAAAGGGCAAGTTGAGTAGGGACTAAAGATCACCCGTTGAAATACTTTCACTGTTCCCTGAAGCGTCTCGATTTGTTCGTTCAAGCTAGGACCGAGCCGTGATGTTAAGCAACTTCCTACAGTTTCCCTATCTGGTGCAGGGCCAACAAGTGATATTTACAGATATGTATAGCCAGCGATAGTAATAAGTCGAAGTACATGGTGGCTAATTCTAGAACACAAAGTGGACGGGAGCAGGCAAGCCAGTTATTAATCCAGCGCAGTAAGATGGGACACGACGCACCTCGGGTATTCTGAAGACCGTAATTTCCTACACGATTCGGTCAGCGACACCGCGAGATGAGAAAATTAAGGCAGTAGGGGACGCACCTGCTGCTTGAAATAACGTCGGTTCTCTTCGTCGATGAGGACGAGATTAAGATAATAGCGCGTGCTGAACTTCTTGTTCACTTCGCGGAACGTTGGCGTCAAGTCGAACCCGCCGAGGAAAAGTCGAATTGGGATTGTTTCGCCTAGAATATACACATATTATTGCAGAAAAGGAAGAGTGTTACATAGTGTTACCTCGTACGGGCGCACCGTCCATAATTTCGAACTTTGTGATGGTCTCACTCTCATTATATTGATTTGGCGGTGACCCGGTAGTCTCCCGACGAATAATCGATAGTTCCATATGCTTGATTTTGATGCGCACGAGCAGAAAGTAGATTTTTCCGACAATCACGTCTTTTAGATGATACCTACGCAATCTCTATCAGACAGTTTAAGACGCGATCGCGTTACACTTACTTTGATTTGTTGTACTCGAATTCAATGTGGAGACAATCTTCAATGCCGACCTCCATCTTGATCGAGTTGTTACTATCTGGTGGCATACGGAAGGAGTGCACCCAGATGTCCCTTTCTTTCACGACGTCTGACATCCGTCGTGATATTGTCACACGAATAAAGTACCTAACACAGAGCTAAGTGAGACGACGCTACATCGGCCATGAGAGACGCTACGCACCGCAACTTGACATTAATACCCAGGTAGCTCTCATACTGCTTCTCAACATTTTTGAATAAGAAATCAAACGTCTGTGCCTGTCGTAAGTCTCCAGGGGAGGCCAATTCTTGAGAGAGGGAAAGGAATTCATGGTGGTGACCACGGTCGTAAAACAGCTCTGTTACAAAAAAAACAGCCATTTGAGCAATGAGAGTCACAAACACGTAGACATACCAATGTTTCCCACAAACTCGACTTTGATTCCATCATGTGTCGTGCGCTTTCCGTCTCGAACGCGGACTGTAACCTGTCTCGTCCATCACGCATATGAGTTGAGTATAGGCAGAAAATAAAGGTAGGTACTGCGCACCTGGCCGGAAACAGACTCCCCATCATAATACACGGGGCAAGAAACAGGGCGATCCTTCTCTGCCTTTGATTCTACCTGTTTCCGAACGTCTTCGCCTTCAAGTCTGATATCGACATCAACCGGGGAAGAAAAGAAGTAAGCGGCCATGTGTTTTCGAGTACAAGGCCTCCGAGAATCTGTCCGTCATTAATTCGCGTGATCGTGCCCATTCTTTGTCATCGTTTTCAGCTTGACCACTCGTCAAAGTCACATTGCCTTTCCTTTGCCACCTTTATGTCTCTATGGCTGCCTCGCAAACCGCCACTTCCACTCGTTCAAGTTGCCCGTCGCAACAATGTGACACGCCTGCGCTTGATCACGTATTCGCACTCGAGGTTTGGTGTGTCCACGCCTCTGCAATTTCATCGGACGGGTCCGGTATATTCAAATCGCTTCCAGTCGACTAAAGTCACCAACGACCCTTCTCACCTCCACCTTCCCCACCGACTCCAAAAACAACTACTGAATCCACGGAACCCGTACTCTCCCGTGCGTGGAAGAAGGTCAAGTATGAGGCGCAACACTACTGGCACGGCACCAAACTCCTCGCCAAAGAAGTCAGCATCTCGGCGCGTCTTCAGAAAAAGATTCTCCAGGGTGAAACCCTCACGCGTCGTGAGCGGAGACAGGTATGTAGTAGTAACTTGGAAAGGTTCAACAACTGACGACTGTACAGCTTAGACGAACGACTATGGACTTATTACGAGTGATTCCGTTCGCTGTCTTCATCATAGTTCCTTTCATGGAGTTCCTACTCCCTGTCGCCCTGAAACTCTTTCCTAACATGCTTCCTTCTACATTTGAGGACAAATTTGCAGCTGTACCTCACCCTTTATTCCCATCCGCTTAGACTACTCACTCTAATTCCACAGGAAGAAAAGTCTCGAAAGCTTCTCCGCATGAGGCTTGAAATGGCCAAGTTTCTTCAGGAGACGCTTCGTGAGTCCGGCCTCAAGGCAAATGCTCATATCCTGGGCAGCGATGCCTTTAAGGAATTCTTCCGTAAAGTACGTCATCCGCAATAACTGTCTTGTATCCTCACCAACAAGCGTTTCTCCCAAGGTACGCTCCACGGGCGAATCGCCCTCGACCGAAGATATTATCAACGTCGCCAAGCTTTTTGATGACGACCTTACGCTCGACAACCTCTCTCGTCCGCAGCTAACTTCCACGTGTCGGTACATGGGCCTCAACGCGTTCGGGACGGACAACTTCCTACGCGGCGCCATCCGCTCGCGGCTGCTGCAAATACGGCGGGATGACCAGGCAATTTTTGCTGAGGGCGTCGACGAGCTGAGCACGGCCGAGTTGCAGCACGCCTGCCAAAGTCGAGGTATCCGCACGTACGGTGTCAGCCCGCGCGCCTGCGCGAGGATCTCAACACCTGGATCCAGCTCCATCTCCACGAGCGCGTTTCTGGCGTGCTGCTCATCCTCGCACGCGCGTTTGAATTCGACCGCAAGCCCGGTGAGGATGAGAGCAGCCGAGCGGCCGTAGTGCGAAGTCTCGAGCACGTGCTCAGCGGTTTGCCGGATAACCTCGTGCGTTGCGATTCATCTTCATTACCTCACATCTCTGATATCGTCGTAATACGCCAGTTGAGTGAAGCGGAACTGGAAGTCGACTCGGAAAAGGCGTCTTACAAGCAGCGACTTGAGGTCTTGCAACAGCAAGAAGAACTTATCGAGGACGAAGAAGAGCAGGAACAGAAAGAGGAAGATGCGCGCCGGGCGAAACGTGAGGCCTCAGAGCGTTCGAAACGCGAGGAGGAGGCGCATGTGGCAGAGTCATTGCTGCCTGACTCTGAGGTGTGCTTCTTTTAGGTCTTCTTGTCATGCTGATGAAGGTTTTTGGGCTAGTTGCGCTCTGAGCCCTCGGAGGAAGATACACGCATGACGCCAGAGCAATTGAAGGAACTCGTAGAGGTTCTTTCTGTTCTATCCGCAAAGTCGTCCGTGATCAAGGAACGAGACGAATTGCGTGCCCTTGTGGAGGAAAATCAGCAGACTGCGAGTGAGGATGCCGAGGTACGACTTGTTCGTCGTGCAGGCGATATTCTCGCTGACTGATAGATATCTCGCTCGCAGGACCCCAAAGCGGCAGCACTCGTGAAGCGCATTCGCAACATGCTGACGAAACTAGATAAGCAACTTGAGGAGTACGATGCGCGTGTGGGCAACTCGTTGCAACTCATTGCATGCGACGCAGCAGGCCGGGTCCCTATTCGAGACCTCGCCAAGGCCCTGTCCATGATCCGACACCGGCCAGAAGAGGACGTAGTTGCGCATGTGATTGACAAGCTGGATGTCGACCACGACGGGTACGTCGAGCTCGAGCACGTCCTGGGGTTGGCACGCGAGGAAGGTTTGGGGATCGTGATAGATAATGACGAGACGGACGCGCGGAGCTTATTGGGCGAGATTAAAGAGTCCAAGCCACGCAAGGAGGACATTGTGCAAGAGTAAAAAATCCGTAGCCATGCTGCATAATCTCAACTCTTCAATAGATATACATCGTATATTTTCTAATATCGGCCCTCGTGCCCCTCCCAAGTCAAGGTCCCTAACCCCTTTTTTCAAACAAACTACCATGCCCTTATACATTGGTTCCTCATGTTGATGAAGGAGCCGATGCCGCCACCAAGTCCTCATCCTTTTGGGCGACCTCCGGCTTGCCTCCAGGAGTAACCACGCTGAGCTTCGCCGCAGCGTTGGCATCATCATCTGCATGCTCGACCCACCACCTGCCAGTCTGCAATGCAAGCACGCCGGTAAGGGCGACGCTACATATGAGGTGGCTCGAAGCCAGTTCGAGCGTTGGGGCGCGGAGATGGGTTGGGAATGTTGCCCCAGGGAGGTCAAGTGGGAGGACTACAAAGTTTTTGAATATGCCTAGGAGTAAGCAGTTTGTGAGTGAGCGACGCCGACTGGTTCTCGGCGAACATACACACTCGGAAGCACGGTTTGAACATAAATCGATATCGCGGTGCCATATAAGACTGTTTTGAGCTGGGGTTGAGAACGACGACTCGAAATATATATATATAAATTAAATAAAAAGGGTTCTCACAGATACTGCCACCGTCAAACATCAAGTTATCCGCTCGACCCTCACGGAAACTCCACAAAATCATCAGAGCGCCAAGAGTGGCTGTGGCGGCAACGACATAACCGATGCCAGGTGCTCCTTTGGTGAGCACATGGTAGTATCTTGCGGCCACCCAAAGATGGTCATCGGTAACGGGAGACCTCCAAGGGTAAGTGAGTCTGCGATCCAGTGGGTGAAAAGCAAGCCTGATATGGGATGATGATTTGAGTAGGTCGGTAAAGGTGTTGTATCGAACGCACCGAGAAGGATGGAAGTGACGGATACGATAACACAAGCGCGAATAGCCATGTAAATGCCGAACTGCACTCAAAAAACGTACTGTGGAGGTCAAATGTCGTTGACGTTTGGTCTGTGGAAGTCCAGGTTCCAACTTTGCCGCAGCACGCTGCCATTTTGGCGCTCGGAAAGGGAACGTGACAGAAAACTGTTTTCACTCTCAACGACACATCCTCCTTACTCACGCGACCAAGGACCTGCCGTTAAAATGGTGACGCCGGGTGAGCGTCAAACTATTCAGAGTTGCCTGGCCGCTCCACCTCTGGTGAGTTATCAAAACCTCTCGGCATGTTATCCTCACCCTTCTTCTGTGATATACCTCCGGGTTACATTACTGAACATGACCGCTGATTGAGCTGTTGAACTACTACATTCTCCCTAATTAACACCTATATTATGTGACGTGATGGTCCAGAACCTTCTCAAAGTCGCCACAAGGCGAAAACTCGACATACGAATACGATCTGCAGGTTACAGAACCTCCCCACTTCTGTTTTGGAGTCAGGCAATCCTCTACTAGTCATACCGCTTGCTTCTCGTTAACTTGTCAACATTAACCTCCGAGCCCTTTTTCGACAATTCATTCAACTGACCCTGAGGGTGCGAACTGGCCAACCCTATTTCATGACTGCCCCTTCCCAATACAATATACGTCCACGTGGCCATTAGCCAGAACGGTGCCCAACCGGATATCTCCTGTAAAAAGGTCAGTAGTTGGATTCAGGGTCGCTTCCCAGGTCACATTGACTGCCATCGTGAGAGAGTGCCCTGGCAAGATAAGGTCACATTCAGTGTTTTCGTTGCTTGTCTTCACATCAGATCACAATCCTACTTCTGCTACTGCGTCACGGACTGACCTGTGTGAAGAGCTGTGCCTACGGCATGTCCCATTGTTCAAATCTTCAAGTTCATATGACGCGATCCTCAACTTCCTTTCATCCGGCAGCCATGCATTATGATAATGAAACATACGATCTGACGTGAGGACATAAGAATAAATAAGTAGTATTTACGTTTTCACGGCCCAAAATTAAATCTAGTTTGTTACGGACGACCGTAATCCCGGAAGTACTCGATAGCAGGGCCCAAGTCTTCTTCCGTAACATCACGATATCGATCGGGAATTTCATCACGGAAGAGCATTATGTCTCCCACCCACTGCTGGTGCGTCTTTCCTGGCCCTCCCACCAGCTTCTCGACGCACCGATTCGGCCGTTGCTCATCAAAGAGCCCAAACTCGTGGAAGAACAACGAGAGCGGATAATCGAGTAGCGGCGCGGTCGGCGAGGGTGTCGTTCGGCGCAGGCCAACGTACCCTAACGCAGGCCATTGGGCGTATTCCTTAAAATTCGGGCTGTGCCACATGTAGCCTTCTTCCTCTGGCTCTTTGAGAGTGCAGGTCACTCGGACGATACGTGGCGCATCCGCGTCGACGCCGAAAAAGTACGCCGCGACCGTGATGGTGTCGCCCGGGCGAAGACCTCTTACGCGCTCTTCAGCATCGGGGAGAGGACCCGGACGGCTCCTCGAGGGTGAGCGACTGCGGGACACGGTCGGCAAGCAGTGTGGTTTGTGCGTCCGCCAATCCTTTTTTATTTTTGATATTTTGCGGTACGATGTTAGAAACGTAGTAGAGAACGTTCGATGTACGTGACGGAAAGACTTGCCTGCAAGCTGTGCTCCCTGGAGCAATAATAGGCTGATCTACAGCGAAGACAGCGCTTGGTAGAAGGCACTCCGCAGACACGACAGGGATGACGTCTGGGGGGTGAGACAGTTGCAGGCTTTGGATAGGATTTGCTCTCAAAGTGAAACGACGCTAGCCCATCTAGCGAAGAAGATGGCCCGGGGGGGCTGGTTCTTGGCCTTGCTTCTCTTGAGGGGTATCACTTGGAGGAGGGGTCTGGGGAGCAGGGGGAAGTTGCGGCTCTTTGGACTTCTCGGTCCTTTCGCCTAGTAATCTGAAAAGCAAGAAATATGCGACGACGACGACTGCAATCATGATGGGAAGCAAAGACATGACGATTGTGCAGAAGCCTGCAGGGAAACCCGAAGCTATAAGCTGAAGCAAGCGTCCATGGACACATGTTGGCCACGAGGCTCTCCATTAGGGTATAGGGAAATTTCCGGCACACAACCAGCACTCGAGTAGCCACTGACACTTACGCCACCCTCGAGGCAGGAACGAGACAGTCACTGCATTTCAAGCGGTCTTCATACATATCGTACATGTTGCATAACATGGTACCTCGTTTAAGCCTCATGTGAAGAAATTCAGCTAGGCAACTTTGATCAAAAGCTTGCCAGCCGTCGCACCGGTCGTAAGATCGGTGTGTGCCCGTCGGACGCCCTCGGCTGTGAAGGGATACTCCTCGGCTATGTTGATCCTTAGGATCCCACTGGATACCAACCCCCAGAGCTCCGAGCTGTAATGGTTGCGTTCTTGCAGCGTCACCAGGTAGTTGTTAACACTAGGAAATCCGAGCGGCACCGAAACTGTAAGATAAAGCAACGTGGGAAACACGAGGCGACTCACATGGGACGAAGAAGTTTGACATTCTTCTCTGAAAGCTTGAGCAGGTCTACGGGTTCAACTAGCCCAGATGCGTTTCCAAAGGACACAATTGTGCCTTTACGCTTGATCATCTTGAAATCGTCGTTGAACCTGCAGCATCGGCATGTAAGGCTAGACCAAACGCTTCTACGTCAGTACGCACGTTGTCCTTCCTACACCATCATAAATGACATTCACGCCCTCTCCATTCGTGAGCTCGAGCACGCGTTCGACTGTGTTTTCTTGTTTATAAAGGATTACGTGGTCGGCGCCATGGGCCCTGGCCAGCGCGGCCTTCTCCGGTGTAGAGGTGGTGCCAATAACTGTAGCACCACGGGCCTTGGCTACCTGGGCATGTAACAACCCAACACCACCGGCTACTGTGTGAATGAGGACGGTATCTCCCTCTTTCACGTTATAAGACTCGGTCACTTGACCGAGAGTCGTGAGGCCTTGAAGGAGCGCAGCTGCAGCGACACGAGTAGAAATTTCGTCTGGTACAGCGTAGACGGTGCTCTTCCAGTCAATTGCAACATACTCCTGGAGTGAGCCCGGAAAGTCCTGATAGAATTTGGGCGTGAATATAGGCAGATGGTGATAGAGAAGCGGTCGGGAAACTCACGATTGCAACGCGGCCCCCCTTCTTGAAACCCCGACTCTTGAAGTCGGAGCTCTCGAGCACGGATGGATCAGAGGGCAGCTCTAGAATAAGTCCGGATACTTCCTTGGCAATAGGGAGGGGACGCTGCTTGGATGGGTATAAACCAGCCCTTATATGTAGTCAGTGCGGGTAGATTAGTCGATCACAAGGTCAGCACCTGAAATAAGTATCAACGAAGTTGACTCCAGCCCATTCAACCTACAAGTTGTTCGCTATCGGCTATCATGTCATCACTGATACATGACAGATGTATGCACCTTTACGAGGAGGTCGGTCGGCTTCACCTTTGGAAAGGGTACTTCGAGGTCCTGAATGACCTCGACCCCGCCTGTCTCATTGATACCCACAGTTTTGATTTTCGTAGGATAGGACATGAGTGAGGGTTGTTAGAGTGGTCTTACTCATCAGTACAAGCCTCCTTCACCCCGGCAATCCTAGTTAGGCGTTCGAGATGCCTTTAACGGTGGCCAAAGAGCTCCATGCCCCTAACATTTTGAGAATTCACTGCTTTCACCCTCGTTATTCCCTCCATGCTTTGTCGAACTTAGCCGTGCGCCCAGCGGAGCGCATACAGTAGAGATGCCATAATATACACGTATGTGCAAGGGGAAAAATGCAGGTGATGCAAGAGAAGGACGGGTGGTAAAACAATTGCCAAAATTTGGATATTGAGCAACTAGCGAGCGATCGGAGTGGCGCTTAGACGAGCCGCGGGCAAAGAAGGTCGAGGGCGGCGAATCCCGGCCATAGACTTGCTTGTACCACAATGCGCGCCACCGCAAGGTACTTTTTGCGGTACTCATCTTCAATCAGCTCTCCAACTCTGGTATCCTCTCGCGTTCCATGGTTCATTGATTCTAATTCTTCGGAGGCATTGCTACCCCAACGAACTTCCTTTCAAAAAGGGAAAATGCACCCGCTTCCACTTGGTGTGCCCCCAGCGTTGAAACATTTACACGCGAAAATGGTCCAATCACCGTACCTTGAGCCCTCCCAATTACTCGTACGCGAGCCGATACCGCAGCCACCTGGTCCACCGCTTCCGATATCCGAACCGAAAGGTCGACGTAAACGTGGCCGCACGTACGCGGGTGAGGGTTTGCTCGAACCAGGTGGTATATGGAACTGGATCGTGTTGGCTCAGGTGCGACCCTAGTTCTACTTTTCCGACTACGTCGAGAGACTCAAGTGTTTGATTCGCGTAGGTGAAAGAAGGGACAGAGAAACGCGGAGCAATTGAGTCCCTCGTACGGCTCGTCCGAAAGACTGTTCGTTTCATATCCCAATCAGTCGATATAGATCAATGCTAACATGCGGTGCAGCTACTGTCTATGGAGCCGCCAATTGTTCTTCAAAAGAAGGCACGGACAGACACTCATGACGGCTGGGCTATGGTGGATGCGGGCGAGTTTGCCGTTCATATCCTCAGTGCAGAGGCACGTGAGCGATACTTTGGTGACCGTTCGCCATGGTAATATCTGCAAGTCTTTTATTTACCATTTGTACCACATCGGAAGTGAGGCCGTTATGACTAACTTCCAATCGTGCGAGACACGAAACCATGTACAGTGTCGTAGCCGGTCCTGACTACCTCGACAAACCCCTTCGCCGATTATGTCTGGATCCAATATCAAATAGTACAGTCTTCTTCTCTGGCTGTTTCAATTGTACCACTCGGCTATCTGGTCTGTTAGGTCTTCTGTGCGACTCGCGCTATTGATTATATCGCATACACATCCTAGCCGGTCTGTCATAACTTCCCTCATTTTACGGAGGCCGATGTCTCGCATACAGTATATGTGTATGACCCTGAATTTTAGGAGCATCATGGAATGATCTTGTCTAGATGGCAAGTCGGATCATGAAGAATTTTGGCCTGCCAACCTACGAACTCACGTTAGTGTCATTTCAGCCCCGCGGCAGACAAATCTGTGGCTGATAATCTCGGAGACCAACGCGTGGTCGTGATTTCGTGGTCCACTTTCACACTCCGCTTGAATCGTGACTGGTTTCTGGTTGTTCTACTGTAGTACGAGGTTAACAGCTGTACACATGAGCATCAAGCCCCAGCGCGTCGTGACAATGAAAGTGGCTGCAGTAGCCTTTAATCTTTTGACTCAAGCCATCTACGTCTGCTAGTACGGTGTCATCAACCGTGCTTTCGATTCGGAAGGTTTCTAATGATTGCCACCTTTACTATATCCTCATCCACACCATTCCGCTATTCGAATTGGTTAGCGATTTGGTTATATTTGTACCTAATATCTTCTTTTCATCATTCTTTCGACATTACATATGACTTTACATCGATATTTGTTTTCTTTTTGTTTATTGACAGTGTTTGTCACCGAGTACGCTATCTGCGATTGATATCTGGAAGCGTGATTCGTACACCGCTGTCACTACCATGATGTATATCTGGCATGGTCTCGATTATCTCTTCTAGGTCCGAAGTTAGCATATTACGGTATAGTGCCGACATCACCTCGGGGCTGTGAAGCACGGAGGCTTCCTTGGACCGAGTCGTGCGGGCCGGTTGCTAGGGGTCGATTGTGTAACGATTTTAGTACCTCATTGAGTTTGACATGGTCCCTCGGGCTTCTTGGTTTGTGTGCTATCCGTGAATTCTGCCGCCGCTTGATGGACATGTATAGGCTTCAGTCGTTTTCATGGTACTCGTTGAGCGGCCTTTAGGGACAAGATGCTCTTGAAATCATTGTATCTTACCCCAGATATGGCAGTCCCTTCGACCCGAACCATCACAAGCTTCACCTCCTACCTCGCACTTTGTTATACGCCATCTGTGCGCCGTGTGGATGTACGCATGGTGCATCACGTTGCGACGTTGATTGGGTGGGCCATCCTCTGGCAGCCAGCGTGGCAATGGCCGGGTTTCTCCCACAGACCTGGGATGTCCTACTTGGAATTGACGATTTTCGCTGGCTCCAGGTTTTCTGACATCTCTTCATGGCCTTGGGGCACTCATTGAGAAATCTGACTCGTTCATTGGCGCATTCACAGCATCCGCCGTCCCTCATTACGTAGGTGTATGTGGGTCGGGGATGGAACGGCACTAATCACCGCCGAGGTTTCTCCTATCTTATGGCCTCGGCACGTGGTCAAGGTGTTGCAGGTGAAAGGTGGATGGTTCTAGATCATGCTGTGGACGCTCATGTGGGGGGCCCGACGCGGAGTGTTCGCAAGTGTTAGAGCCCAATTGGCTTTGACCTTCTTTGGTTGTTTCATATCTCTTAGTGACAGTTGGGTGAAATTGGAGTCTTAGAGTCGAAGAGACGAGGTTAACAGAGCCCTCCTGGCATAAAATTCATCACGGTTACCTAAAAGCCATATGTGGCTAGTATAATTCAGAGAGGGCACTGGGGCCTTTCTGTGACCATTACTGTACGTACAGTATTCAATCGGAAGTACTGTACAGTATTATTGCGGTCTTGGCTGTCTCGCCAAAATGTTACAGGAACGGGCTGCGACGTCCTCATGATCCACACTGGTAGGCTGTGCCAACTCATTGGTCATCTCATTTCTCCTTTTACCAATATCCGTCCTCGCTGCTACAAATAGCGCTGTTATCAGTGCCGCCTATGGGAACTCCGGCACCATCGGAAGGCCCCACAGTGCAATTTCAATGAAGCTTACTGTCTCCATCTCAGCTCTAACCTAGGGTGAGTGCGAGTGCGACAAATCTCGGTGGGACACGCCTCTTGCGCTATCAAAAAATGGAGCTGAGGTTGAACTGCCCGGTCCTGTAAAAATGCTGTGGGGTTGGGACTGAGGCAGATCGGGGGCTCGGACACGTGTGGCACTTTGCAGGAACCTAATTATATTATTGATTGCATGACGACCGCATACTAGGTCGGCTGCGCTGGTTGGGCGGTTTGTCGGCTTCATACCGTAATTTTGCAGGGCATCTCGACCACACTTGACGATCTCCCATGCGATCGCCAGCGTTCCGTCGAACGATTCTACTCCACGGCTGTAAATTAAACCCCAACTAGCCCACACTTTTTTAATCTGTGACAACTCGGAATTTGAAAGGCGGCCATGGCTTGCACGTAAAAAATATTCAACGCCCGTGTCCTCTGATATCCCCTGTGGCACCAAAGGCAGTCTTGGTTTAGCCTTTCTATCTGTCCTTCAACCACGTTCTACCCCTCGAGGAAAGGTTCAACTACGCCCTCCATGGCTGCCCATGAAAAGCCCCGGTACGGTGCAGGCCCCACTACATCGATAGCCTCCAACTATCCCTGCTCGCCATCATCTTCTAGCTACCTTGATGCTCCAGGCCATACCCTGCCTTCGCGTTCTGAGCTATCGCAAAAGCAAAGTTCTTCACGGTTCAGATATCCTCGACGTCTTCCCACTCCTCCAACCCTTACCTTACCATCATGTACCACGTTGAAGTCTTCTTCATCAACGTCGTTGTCATCATCTTCCTCATCGTCGTCGTCAACATCATCAATCGCGTCGTTGGCACCGACCTATCACCCATCTTACCACTCGTAGTCTGTGTTCACTCCTCGAGTATACATATAACGTGTCTCACATAGATCCCTGACTCTGGCACAGTTCCACTCGTCCTCTTCCAAAGCCGAAACTAACACCAGCTGTCCTCGAGACCCCTCATGAACATGTACATATTATCGAACGGTCGCCCCGTCCTGCGAGCCCAGCAGATTCCATGGTATCAACTGTGTTATCGCAGCGTCCGACTAATCTCGAGGAGATTCGTCGTGGAAATTTGACCAAGCTTCGGCGTCATCTGGGAAAATCAATTCCTCCCGATTTAATCGCTCCCCGACTCGATCGAGATGAGTTGTCCGACAGCTCGAGCAGTGATGAGGAACAAGATGTGGGACCAATCACACCGGAAAGCCCCTCAAATATGTCAGAAGGTAACAATGCTATTTTGGAGGAGGCCACGAATAGACAGAGCCGCAGGTGGATATGGGAGAAGAAGGGGAGACGATGGGAAGAGGATGATTATAGGCTGATTCTTCAGAGGCTGAGGGAGCTTCGCTAGCGCTATCGGAGTTTGAAACATATATGCGGCGACTGTGTAAAACAAATGCGCATATACGCACTCCTTTTTCCTTGTCATGTCAAGTAGAGCTGGTGGCCTCTATGGAGGCATTCAGTTCTCCTCTGCCTCCCCTTTTCTCTCTTCCTCTCAACCCGAATCATCTCCTTCTGTAGCCCCACCTCAACAAGAACTACCTCCTGTCAGTGCACAGACCCCCCAATCAGAGCCCGCACAGCCTGCGGATGATACCGACACCGTAACCAATGAAGGTCATGCAGCATCTGGCAAAGCCTCAGCTGGTATCTAATCTTACTGCTGCCAAAGCTACCTTTTGAGCACCATTATTGAAACATTTATTCCGTCTAATCCGAAGGATGGTCTGCCTCACTCGTCTTTGCACCCGTCAAACGCAAGCCCAAAGCGCCAACTGGCAAACCTCCGAACTCGCCGCACTTGCCGCATTTCCTCAGGTCGGCGTGACCAGCGCTCCTCCGTCAACGATGTCTGCCACCGCCGTCATTGCAGCACCCCCAACTCTCGTTGACTCGTCGAAGCCGCCCGTCCCAGAGCCAATCCCACTTCTGGTCCCGGCTCTGGGCACAAGTCGGGATGGGGAAAGAAGGTCAAACCTCCGTCCATGGTGTTGGATGATGACATTAATGGCTTTCGCGGAAACACAAAACGCAAAGGAGGTGGCGGTGGCAAGAAAAATAAGAAAGTGCGTATTACCACTCCTCACTCTCCTTCACAACCAATTTCTCGTCTAGAATAAGAATGTACAACAACTGGCCGTGTGGGATCCTTCCGAACCATACGATCCAAGCCGCCCGAACGACTACAACGAATACAAGGTTTGGAAACATCGGGAGCATGAAGAAAGGTTGGAGCGTCTCGCCAAGGAGCGCCGTATGGAAGCACAAAAGCGCTTCCGACGCAGTAGCTCTCGAAGTGACTACACTGAAAGTGATTCAGACGATGCCCGGCCTAGAAAAACAGGTATTGTATTCAATGATGTCACCCTTTCGACGAGAGCCTCATTTTCTGTTTTGAAGGTCGGTACGGAAGCTACGATGATCATTGGTCTCATGAAGACGACGAACGTCCCCGAGGCGGCATCGGTAGTGCGCCCGTAACGAAGCCACCTTCCCAGATATGCATATGACTGGAGAAGAGGCCTACCAGCGTCGCCTGGCCATGTCCACCACTTTGCAACCGACCTCACAGGCTGCGCCCTCATCCACCAGTGCCGTTGAAGGCACTACCATGGGACCACCTGCGCCTCACCAGAGGGCAGAAACGGGAGAAGAGGCATACCTTCGACGTCTGGCCATGTCTCAGCAGGGCCTACCACAGACGTTGCCTCCCCAGCCCCCAGCTCAGCCTTCCCGAGATGCAGATGAAGATGTATATCAAGGCATGTGGCGCTGTCGAGCCAGCAGATGCCTCTTCCCCCATCGCAAGCCGAGCAGGACACCTCTGAGCCAGACTCGTCAGGATATAACCCATTCGCACCTCAGTCAGTGCCGCCACCGCCACCACCTTCGTCTATTCCCAACGCTGCTTCTGCAAGTAATGTCTCTACGGACTTTGAGAACGCGTTCGCAACAGCCGAAGTGCAGCTGCCGCTATCGCTGCCAAATTCAGCGCGCTTGTACCCCCTGCAGAAGACAAGGATTCATCAGACTCAGGAAAGTGTGTCCGGCCCCACTGAGCGGTACGCTTTGTAGACTTCCTGACAAGTGTTGCAAACTCACTTCGAATGTCCAGACCTGATCCTCATGGATTTGCTGCTCGTCTCATGGCAAAATGGGGTCACAAGGAAGGCCAGGGTCTCGGTGCAGACGGCAGTGGTATCGTACATGCACTGTCCGTCGAGCAGGTGAAGAGTGGCAAGGTCGCAGATGGCAAGGGGGGGAAGGGTATGGGTTCCGGTCGGGGCCGAATCATCGATGCGAGCGCAGAAGCGCGCGCAAAAGCTGAGGCAGAAAGATTTGGCGAGCCGAGCCGGGTAATCGTACTCACGAATATGGTTGGACCTGAGGACGCGAGGGATCCAGATCTTCCCGCAGACGTCGGTTCGTATTTTTTTTTGGTTTTAGCGCCGTTCTTGCTTGCTGATATTCATGGATGACACTAGGTGACGAGTGCTCGAAGAATGGCACGGTTGAGCGTGTTGTTGTACATGTTGTGCAGCCTCCACCGCCGGACGAGACCGATGCAGTACGCGTTTTTGTTCTATTCGCGGGGCCCGCGGGTGCATGGAAGACTGTACGCGAACTCGATGGACGCTTCTTCGGTGGTCGCACCGCGCGTGCTCGGTATTTCCCTGAGTCATTGTACAATCGTTTCGCATTTGACGAGCCACTGCCCTAAAAATGACAAATTGTGTGCAAAAGCGCTCTCATACATTCGCATACTTGGGAATAGTCGTTCTCGGTTTATTTATTATCGGTTTCGTCGACTTACTGATCTCAGTCTGGGGAGATCGAGCTTGATTTGCGGTACCGGGCGTTCAGACCCTCCGGCTTTAGATCTCACATATTTCGTCCCTACAATATATTGTTTCCGATTGGGCCCGCGCCCCCTGCTGTCAACGATGGTAGCCTACTCTAATCCATCACCCCACTTCATTATTTCATGCCCATGCTCAATTAATGCAGCCACCTCATCATGCATCATGGTTTGATAAACCCTTGCCGGAGGCGTCCAAATTCAAATCCAGACTGAGAGACTGCCAGGTAGCGATCTGGGAATCTTTGATTCATCTACGTAGTTGAAGCATACTTCTGTTCACGAAGCGATAAAAAGATTCGGAAGCCTAAGCGAGTAACGCAGCGTCCGGTTGAAGCCAACTGCAGTTGACTGCCTCCTAATGGCCAATGGGCCAAAGTAAGGAAATGATGTGCACGCCCAGACTCGGGGTGAGCATACAGTATCGATAGCCATGATGGTGATGGGTTCAAATGCTGATATATATGGTATCTCAATGAGTGCTCGTGGCCCGCCTTGCGAACATACATACAATTACCATTCAATGCAGTATATCATTCCCATACCCCAACTCTTTCTAGATATGGATCCTTTTCATCTGACCAGCAGGAAGATTATCATCAGGTATGTCTCAACCATGACAGTAGGGATCAGCATGAACGAACCCATGGGTGCTGAGAGGCTGACCTCCACCCCACCCATCCAGGTGTATGATCTGTCAACCCATAGGTCATCATGATGGGTTAGCAATGGGTTGAATGGGTAATGGCTCACTCATATGCGTAGTACCCTAGGTGTGAATACAAGCCAAAACATGACTGTCCAGGAATCAGGCTTGGCCCTCCTGGCTGACTCGCGTGCATGGCAGAGGGAGATCACTGTGGGCCTTGGGACAGCGGCGGTGGGCCGTGGAAGGACAGTGTGCGATGAAAGTGTCGACAGGGAGGCACGGAGATGGCAGCAACAGCAGGGAGATGCACCCGAGGGCGATGGTTAGGAGAACACACCACGCGTAAGTGCCAGTCGCTGGCATCAAGTGCTCAGACGATCGCAACAGCGACGCCTGGGCAGCTGTGATGCCATTAACTGGTGTAAACGGCACACCTCAGTGCCACTTGGTGGTTGTGAGGCCAGGGCGCAGGGGTGATGCAGGGGGATGCGGAAAGAAATGTTAGTGTGAGAAATCAAAAATCAAAAAATCGACGCACCAGCATAGACCATGGTTAGTACAGAGACTCAGCGCTCAGCAGTGGCAGCGGCAAGGTGATGGTGGCAACGGGGGAGGGCGAGAGATGCCAAGGGGCAGGCGATGGTGGCAACACTGGCAGAGGGGCACCTGAGTCTCCTCTTGTCTTCTTCACAGAGCGCAGTACAGACAGCCAAAGAAGCAGACGCTGAGGTACTCCTCGCTGACACGAAGAAAGTCAACAGAAGGCTCACGTCCTAGGGGATCAAGCACGAGATGCGTCCGGCTTTGGCAGTGTGGATCATTGCTAGCCTGGGCAGTTGTCAAAAAATGGCTCGACTTGCAGACGCGTCCCGTGCGGTCTCAAACCTGTTCGGTCATCTTTCTAATCGAGGCACCACGTTAGGAGGATATGAAGACGGATGACTCGGACGCAGAAAGCTAAAAGCTCGTCACCCGCGCCTCATCGTCTGTCTCTATGCGTACACATAGTAAAACGGTCTCCGAAGAGGGGGGCTACTAGTAGTGGTCACAGAGAGCAGAGAGAGACCAAGCGACGCGATTCGCAAGAGGTGAGATGTGATTTCCAGCAACAAAAATACCCCCCCCCCTCATGAATTGATCGAACCTTCTTTTCCTCTGGAGCGCTGACAACGTGCTCATATTCTCAGACAATAAACCTACCGCGGTCTTTAAATAAAGATCTTCTGTTTACGATAACCTCGGGATTCAACTTATCTATCCCCTTACAGTGTTGGTTTCACACCGCGCAATCCTTACCCCTGCGCCAAAGGCTGTTGTAGTCGACAGAACAAGCACATCAAATGTTTCAGAATAGTAATCTGATTTGTCTGATTTAGGGTCAAGACGAATGACCCTAGATATACAGTACTGTAATTAGGTCGAATATGTCAAACGTTGCGCCCCCAGACCCTCTCTGCTTTCTGAGTTTCAATAGACTCGCTTGAATGGCGGTACGGGTTTGCACTCATTTTCATCGAGCGTGTTGGCTATGACGCCTCGGTATTTGATTTCAACGTCTGGCGACGCGACATCGCGCTGCCACGTCAGCGTGTGCATCATCCAGTTTTCGTCGTCGCGCTATGCCAGGTACGTTAGAATCCGCAAATAAAATAAAACAAATCAGCGTGAGAATGGGCCAAAGCAGCTTACTTCTGTGTAGTCCTCGCGGGCGTGAGCACCACGCGACTCTTTTCGTGCAGCCGCCGCGGTGATCGTCTGAACGGCATTCTGAAGAATGTTCCGGAGTTCAAGCGTTTCGACCAAGTCCCTGTCATATCATCAGCATCAGCCAACGTACATGCCGTGAAATCAGGGCAAATGGAAATGGGAACGTACGAATTCCAGATCATGCTGCGGTCCTTGATGCCGACCCTACCAAAGCTCTTGTAGATGTCTCGTATCTTCCCGACGCCTTCATCGAGGGAGCTCTGGGTGCGGAAGACGGCAGCGTCCGCTTGCATCGCCTTCTGCATCGCAAGCCTGATCTTCGCCGTTGGCTCAGGGCCATCTGCATTGCGGATCTTATCAAGGAAGGCAATGCTCTCCAGTCCAGATTCTTCAGGGATATCCTTGTGCGGCTTCCCGGGAGTGAGTGTCTCTTTAATGTGATGCGCGCATGCACGTCCGAAGACTACAATATCAAGCAGTGAGTTGGCGCCTAGCCGATTTGCTCCGTGCACGGAAACGCATGCTGCTTCGCCCGCCGCGTAGAGGCCGGGAACAATTTGGTCCTTGCCATCTTTGTCGACTGTGATCACTTCACCCGTGTATTTGGTCGGAATACCCCCCACTGCATGGAGTTAAGAGATGTAAACTTTGATAGTTGGATACGTACTGTTATAGTGGACGGTTGGTAACACCGGAATTGGCTCCTTCGTGACGTCGACGCCTGAGAAGATGGCGGCAGTCTCCGAGATGCCAGGGAGGCGCTCATGCAAGACCTCAGGAGGTAGATGGCTCAGTTGGAGATAGATGTGGTCTTTCTCTGGGCCGACACCACGACCCTCGCGGATCTCGACGGTCATCGAACGAGAGACAACGTCACGCGAGGCAAGATCCTTCGCGGTCGGTGCGAAGCGTTCCATGAAACGTTCGCCTTCTGAGTTGAGGAGGTAGCCGCCCTCACCACGAGAACCTTCATTTTGCTACTGAGCCAAATATCGACAAGGCTGAACAAGACGCTCACCTTCAGTGATCAAGCATCCTGCACCGTAAATTCCGGTTGGGTGGAACTGAACGAATTCAAGGTCTTGCAACGGCAGCCCCGCACGAGCGACCATGGCATTACCGTCGCCCGAGCATGTATGCGCGCTCGTGCAGCTGAAGTAAGCGCGCCCATATCCACCTGTTGCAAGGACTGTTTTATGCGCACGGAAACGATGGAGTGTACCATCTTCCATATTGAGTGCGATAACGCCGACACACTCGCCACCCTGCATTATAAGGTCGAGCGCAAAGTATTCGATGAAAAAGTTGGTATTGTGACGCAAAGATTGTCCATAAAGTGTGTGTAGCAGTGCGTGGCCGGTACGATCAGCCGCAGCAGCACATCGGTAAGCCTGTCC
Organism: Lactifluus volemus; assembly: GCA_022376515.1. Taxonomy (NCBI): domain Eukaryota; kingdom Fungi; phylum Basidiomycota; class Agaricomycetes; order Russulales; family Russulaceae; genus Lactifluus; species Lactifluus volemus. The sequence goes on along the minus strand of WTXI01000007.1, from coordinate 1,051,973 downwards.
ACCCTTGCCATACTTGAGTGACTGACCGCCAAGGCGCGCTGATAGATCTTGCCATCTTTGGTACGCGAAAACGGTAGGCCGAATGTTCGAGCTGGAGGAAAGGATTATAACGATGCACTTGAGGCAAAAGGAATTCATGTGTAGCTTACCTCGATGACTGCACTTGGGGCCTCACGAGTCATATAATGAATTGCATCCTGGTCGCCGAGCCAATCTGAACCTTTAACCTAGAAACACAAGGATGTAAGTACGTACAGGGGAACGAATGAACTTCGTCAAGCCGAGCTCACAGTATCATACATATGCCAACGCCAATCGTCCTCAGTCATGTTCTTGCGAAAAGTGAGTGAGAGTCAAAAAAAAATCAATCTTGTGCATATGCATGTGATACTGCACACGTACTCCGAGAGCAGCATTGATACCGCCCTAGACACCATGATGAGGATATGGACGCGAAACGACGTAGACAGCTGATAACTGACCTGGGCGGCGACGGTGTGACTTCTCGTCGGGAACAGTTTAGTGATGCACGCCGTATTGAAACCAGCCTCTGCGAGGCCAAATGCAGCTCGTAGACCTGCCCCGCCCGCACCGCTGGGTCAAACAAAAGTTAGAACCGTGACAACATTGAAAAGAGAGAGGAGACTTACATGACGATAGCATCATACTCGTGTTCAATGAGAGGATATTTCCCAGAGGACCATGACTATCACATTACCGATTAGGCCTCAATTTTTGGAGTTCGATGAAATGTTTACCTTGACCTCCTGGGCCTTGAGGGGGTTGGATGCCACTACCCTGTGTGCTGGGGTAGAGGAGTGAAACGGACGAGTCTGGGCAAGCGTGCGTGAGAGTGATTTTCTGAACATTCGAGTCGAGTTGGGAGAGTTCTGTCCGTGAGAATATTTTTAAGAGCGGCTCTTCGGACCCCTGACCAATCAAGATCCTTGCTTTTCAGTACAAGTACTGTACAGCTACAACAAAATTATCTCTTGTTCTACAGTAGTGCACCTAATGGATCATGCACTGGGAGCCGCGATGATGGCGGCGGTTGAGTAGATGGTGACGGTGTGTTTTGCACCGTAACCGCAGGTGGAGTTAACGTCGTGGATGCCCTTGGTAACGGAGCTAATGATGGCACCTCCGCTGAAAACCCGATCGATGAAGAAAAGTTTGATCGGGTGTAGTTCCATGGCGCGTGTAGAGGCTTAGCCTCTTGGGTGCTGGATGTCACAGTGAATGGTGGAGTCTTACTAGAACCCATCGGCGCGCCAGGGCGGGGCGTGTCGAACGATGAACTTGGCGATGACGAAAGCGCCGAGTACGAGGCGACCGACCTCGGTCGCGGCGCGTTAGCAGCTTGCATTGGCGCCGCAGGTCGCGACGCTGGTGGCAGCGAGATGACAGCTTTATTGAATGGCGACGTTGGCTCTTCCGTCGACGTGGCAGCGTGTTCTTGCTGCGCCTTGCGCCGCTTCTTGAAATCCTCCTCGCTCATCAGCCTTCCTCATCTACCTCTGTGCTTCCGCTAAGAAGCACGTCGCGCACATACGCCAGCGCCTCGAGCGCTTCGCGCTTGCTCTCCCTCACTTTTTTGACGCGCTCCTCTGACTTGTCATCGTCCTCGTCGAGCAGCAAGGTATCCACGATCCAGCTGACAGATGCGCCAAGCGTGCGTTGTACTACTCGTAGTTGAGCAGCATCTCGTTCCACTTCGAAACGCGTGCGTGGCTCCCACGGCGGACGTTCTTCAGGCGGCCGTTCATCCGTGAGTGGATAAGCCGAATACCCCACTGGCGGTGCCCGCACAAGGTTCGCCGCAAGATCCGGTAAATTTTTCTACCAGACACTAGTCAGTCATCACGTCACGGAGGAGTGGCACTAGGCGTACCTTTATTTCAGACACCGCATTTATGAACGTCTTATTGATGCCCAGCGCTTCTCCACGGTCCAGTAAGTTCTTCGCAAAATCTGGCAAGTTCAATTGTCCATTGCTTGTTCGCCCTAATGATCCACGACTACTGGACCCGCCCTCCGGCAGGCTTGCGCGGGTTTCGGACGCGCTCTTTCGTCGTCCACCAGTGCGTTCGCTTCGTCTGCGGGAAGCAGCTGGTGGTGGTTCTGGTACCTCAGCGGGGAGATTGAGTAGGACGCGATTCTCGAGAACTATAGATGCGCCGGCAGCAGCAGTAGGTGACATTTGAAGCATCAATGCCTGTTGTAGTAGTAGCGCTGTGTGATGAGGTGCTGTTGAAGGTATAGAGGCCATGGAGAGGTTGGAAGAATAGCGAAGGAGGTACGTAAGTTGACCACTGTAGTCCGAAGGTATTACTGTAAAATCGGTGAGCTGGTGCTAGAAGTTGGACGGATGACGCACATTGGTTCCGTGTCCGAATGAGCATGGCTACGCAAATCCAGAGCGCAATCTCTAATGAAGGATCCACCGCGAACATTCCGTCCCATAACACCATCGCGTCATGCATATTGAATTCCCTGGTAAACAGCAACCGCAACCATCGACTGTGTATCTCGCCGGCTTGTCAGCTTGCCACCGACTGAGGAATGAGAAAGCCGGAAACGCTCACATCCCGTACATCTGGGGCTCGATCCCTTCCGCCTGCATTCGTCCCCAGAGAACGGGATCGACGCTCTTGAGCATTTCCTTCTGCACACGATTGCAGGCCTGGATGATCGGTGCGACATACGGTTCCAGACCTCCTTGCCCATTCAGGTGCACCAGGCCCGCAACTGCAGGTACCTGCCGTTGAAGGGCTTCACGCCACTCGTACCACTTCCCTGCGCCGCTCATCACGCGATCAAAGAGTGCCCACGCATCCGCAGCGACCCACTTGCGTGCGCAGACTTCGGCGAGGTCGCTCTCGTTTGACGCGTCAGGTAACGAGTCGTAATCTACGGCGGAGTAGAGTGGCGCGAGAAGCTCGTGCATGCCTTGTCGGTAGCCGACGTCCGGGTGAAGCACGGCATAGAGAAAGAGAATAAAAGCGAGCTGGGACTGGACTTCAGGGGCGCGGAAGTACGCAATATCGGGAAAGCTTAGCGAGGGACGGGGTCAGGATTGGGAGATGTAGGGGAAGGACGGACGAGTATGATGGGTGGGCTTACGTGCGCTCCACATCCTGGGCGATCGTTTGCGCAGCTCGACTGCGGCAAACCACTCATTCCATGGATTCTAATGTGGATACGGAGTTAAACGCACAATGGGAATTCCCGCAGCGCTTTGATCCTGTTGATCAAACGGCTCACACACCTCATCGTGTAGACTAAGGGGGTTATTCCACTCCAAATTTCCCGGTTGTACCGTGCGGGCGGGTAGGGTTTCACCGCCAGGTACGATGAACCCATCTTCGTAGCTTCCGTCTGGAGCACGCATCTTCTCAAGTAGCAACGTTGTAAATTGCTTCCGCGACGTAGTCAAGGCACGTTTATAGAGTGCCAGATCTGGAGGGTTTTCTGACTGAGGGTGGATAGGGTCAACCTCGGTCAGAAAGATCTACGGATATTTATCAAGACGTCAACGAGGTATTGAGTAGGGAGAGGGCACGAGTGAATCCCGTACCTTCCATGCCAGGCTCCGACCTGGGACGCCGGTCGATGCAAAGAGGTCGGGATTGGTTACATTATAGTCAAAAAGTCTGCCTCCAAGCGCGGCGTCTTTGATCTTGGCAAGACTTTGGCCAGAATTGAAGAGATGGTCATACGCGCTCCTGCCAGGTATGTCAGCCAAACATTCAGATATATGATAGGCGTGTTGCGGACTGGATAGCTGTAGCCGGCGGGCGTGTAGGGGTGACTAGGTTATCTCGCGTTGCCATTTCATCGATATATGAGGGTTGTAGGTTGATCACTGCATGATGTTGACCGATAAAATCACCTACTGTCACGTGATATCACCATTCTCAAGGAAACCGTAACTTATGTCTACAGACACGTAGACTAGTTAAAACCACATAGAGACAGAAAAGCTCATATCCTCGCTTCTCATGGCGTGCCACCAACCTGGCGGGAAAAACAGAACATCTCCTGGTTCAAGTGTCGCGGTTAACGCCTCAGGTACTGCACGTTCCCAGAACAGGGGAAAGTTGTCCTTGTCCTGATCAAAGAATACGTCAACTTGAGACGTATTGGTCATGGAGGGCGCTAGTAGATTTGCAGCTGGGTTTCGCCCACGCTCTCTATCGTATGCTAGTGATGGTGGTGGGTACGGGTACAACGCTTCTGTGACCCTCTGCGTTGATGGAGCCAACCATACTGTCTTGCGACCGACGACCTGAGCTTTGGCTACATAAGCCTGGGAACGAGCGCGTATAGAGCGAGGCCCGAAGCCACATTACTAGGAAACGGGCGCTTACCGTACAAGTTGAAGTACGGGTCCTGGGCGCCAAGCTGAGAAAATTGCGCCTAATTTAGTGAGGAAACTATAGCATACCGTATGTGCGGGTGATACCGCCCCTGCGGGACCGAGCCACGCGTTCAGGACAAGTTCTTCCTCATTTTTTGGCGGTCTGTAAAGTGGATACGCAGTTGGTGCTTTTGGCGCAGTGAAAACATAATCAGGCACGAGAATGTCCTCTCTCAGTGCAGGGAATTGGGAAAATAGGTTGTGTTGGGCCATGTATAGGATGGTCCGCGGATGATTTTGGTCCCTCTCGAGAACATTCAAGAAGTCGTGCCAGGGCATCATGCGTTGTGTCCAGTCGTTGGTGCGATAATCGGTCCCTACTTCCACTGGGACTACTCGACCACGTCCAGCAACAGAGCGCAAATATTCAATTGAGTGCCACGGATGCTCATTCATGGCAGGCCAGTCCAATGCAAACCCAGTCAAGATGAATGGCCGATCCAGTAGCTCACGGCGAAAAACAGACAACGGCGGTGGGTTAATCAATCGAGGTATGGTTCCGGACGACGTTGAAAGGGTAGGTATGTGGGTTGAAGGAGATCTACTCTGGAGAACGGCAGGGTTGAACGGCTCCTGAGGTAAGTACTCGGCTTGGATTGTCAGTATAAGGTCCTGAACGAGAGTCTGCGTGCCTTGACCGGGGGCACCCGCAATGATCAAAGCGTGATCGAGCCGTGTAACGCAAGTGATGGCGGTCTCCTCGTTCGGGGCTTGTGGGGAAGCAAGATCTACCAAAGAGCGCAGGATGCTTGCATCGGAATAGAGTCTCCTCCATTGGTGATTATCTGTAATTGGTAAAGCAAGGAGATTGGCGTAAGCTTGGGAGATAAGTTGATCAAGTTGCCGAGAAGATTCGGATCCGGGACAGAAGTTGATGATACTCTCGGCCACGTTTTGTAGATCATGAATAATTTCCTCTCCGCAAATCTCAAGTTCTGTGAGGGGAGATTAGACCAATCAAGGAGAGGAAAAGAATAAAATACCTTTTGTGTAGGATTTTGCGAGAATGCGATGAAGGAAATCGAGGGCGATGTGGATTGCCGAGTACATATCGTACTAGTTATGGCAGTGAATTAAGAGGAATCGGAACGGAATCAACTGAGATAACCAAAACGGGAGAGAAGCCAGTAGGGGTAGACGAAGATTGACGGCTAAGACGAATAAGGGAATTTAGATGTCACGCCATGTTTACATTTTCGTCACACGAGTCAGTCAGCGGGAACTGATAAAAGGTCGCGGGCGGGTTCATCGGCCGTGAGAACCATCCCCAAAGCAAATCAATATTTCTAGCCACAGCCCGGCTTACCGGCCCGGTCCGATCACCTTCCTTTTTACGTTATGTCATCAAGGTCGGCCCGGATATTCCACCTCCTCAATTTAATTAATTAAAATTTATTATTTAGGTTGGACCGGCTCCTCCTTCTACTTGATACCGGCTCGACAACCTCAGTGAGGACAACTGCGGCTAAGCAGTTAGCACAGCTTGCAGCCAAGAGCGTAATCTCAGATGTCGCTCTTGAGGACGACGTCAAAGCACATCGCCATCACCAACCTCTGGGTGATCCATCCGGATGGACAGAGCTTATGGCAGTCATAGCCCGTGTTCGTCATCTTCCGACTTGTCATGCATCATATTCTCACCTTTGTCTTTCTTCACTGCCTAGGTTCTCCCTTATCTTCACTCCAGATCCCATGAAACTCGGTCAGCTGCGTCCAATGCGCTTTCACAAATATTTACCCTCGTTCCCCTTTGGCACCCCTTCCAGGATGGTGCTATTGACTCTGATGCCCTCTCTGATCATTACCTACCTCCAGAGTTTCCTATGGTCTCTGTCGAAGAACTCGTGCACAAGGGCACTCTTCTTTTGGCGTCATCTGGAAAGGAATTTGTCAAACCAAATGGCATTCTCTCGTCCTCCAGTGAAGTCAAGAAAGCACGAAAGGAAGCCATGGGACGCCTTGGGCTGGATTTCCTCGACAGTTTTGGCACAAATGATGACATGGACTTGGATAAAGAGTTGGCAGCTGGAAGTGAACCAGATAATCAGCCACCCGGAGACAACGAGGCCTCGATGACTGTTGACACATCCACTAGTATTTCTGTCGACGTTGGCGCAAAACCGAAGAAGAGGTCACCCTCTCCACGCTCCAAATCCACAACTCCCGTCGCACACTCACCATCCGCCCCATGCGGTCCCCAGCCCCAGCCAGATGAAGACCTGAGTGGCCTTTCCGCCCGTGAACGCAATCGTTTAAAACGCAAGCGCAAGCAGGGGAATACCGCGTTCGTGCAAGCGCCTCCGCCAACTTCGAATCCCAAGTTCCAAGCGACTGCGGCTGGCTCTACGAACAAGTGAGTTGCGTCACTGTCTCTCCAATCAAGCTCATCGTGTCATAGGGCCCGTCTTGTCTCTACAGAGGACAAACCATCTTCACCTTCGAGAGCCGAGAGTCCAGCGGCCTCCGAGAAAGTCATCATCGATCCCTCAAAGGGTGGCGCCGTTTCTCCCAAGACGTCTCAGCAGTCTCAAGCTCTTGAAGTTGAACCAGGACATTGGGTATGGGATGGCCTAGTCAAGATTCTCGAGATCGACTTGTTCAGCCCGGCATGGGAAGTTCGACATGGAGCTGCAATGGCCCTACGCGAGCTACTGAAAACGCAGGGTCAATATGGTGGAACAAAAGGTTTGGTCCTCCTATATTGTGCATATTCTGTAGCTAACTGTGTCACAGTTGGCGCTTCACGTACCGAAAATGGTAATTATCACGAACGATGGTGCAACATGCTTGCTGCGAAGCTTCTCTGTGTCTTCATTCTTGATAGGTTTGGGGACTTTGTCTCGGATCAGGTGGTCGCGCCTGTACGCGAGACTGTTTCTCAGACCCTCGCCTCGTTGCTTTTACACATGCCACGCCGCTCAGTGTTGCACGTGCATTCGGTTCTGCTGCAGATGATACGTCAAGATTTCACTATTCCTACTGGCGCGAAGGGTCTCGGAAAGGAAAAGAGCCATATTTGGGAAGTGCGACACGGTGGTTTACTGGGCATCAAATATGAGGTCGCTGTACGGAGTGACGTTGTTGAGGCGGCAGGGACTAACGATAACGTCAAAAATGAGGGCGGCGTCGAAAAAGTGGCAGACGCGATGACTAGTGTATGTGCAAGCCCAGAGAACGGTCTAGATGTGAAGATGGAGGACGTTCAAGAGGAGACAGAAGCACTTCCCTCTGAACCGGCTCCTCAACATATCTTGCAAGACGTCGTTGATGCTGCGGTACTAGGGTAAGTGTCATTTCCGTTTCTAGTTTCCATCACCAACCTGTTGATTTTAGGCTTGGCGACCGTGACGACGATGTCCGCGCGGTGGCTGCATCGTGCCTGATCCCAGTGGCTACTCACCTCGTCCGGCAATTGCCAACATGCCTAGGTCTCGTATTAGCTGTTCTGTGGGATTGTCTTGGTGACATGAAGGATGACCTCAGCTCAAGTGTTGGCGCCGTGATGGATCTACTTGGTAGCCTTTTTTTTGTCTGTTTTTCTCAAAGCATTGATTTCTTTCAGGAAAACTCGTCTCCTACGAGGAAGTAACCAACATCTTGGGCAATAGCTCGGCTTCGTGAGTCCCAAGCACCCGTACTTGCGCCTTGGTTTTGATTTCCGAGTTTCATTCCTAGGTTGCCACTCAGCGATCTTGCTCCCAAACTCTTCCCGTTCTTCCGACATACGATATCGACAGTTCGTCTCGCTGTTGTCGAGACGCTGCACTCCTTTATGAACGTTCCCTCCCTCCCTAAGGATTGGGTTGCCACCCCCCTCCTCCGCCTCTTCTTCCAGAACCTCGTTGTTGAGGAACGCACAGACATCCGTGATGCAACCATCGCCGCCTGGAGAACCGCTATAGACCTTTTACACTCCCAGCCTAGCTGGATGGACACAGTCATCACCTCTCCACAACTGCTCGAGTGGTTTGAGACCATGATGACACCAATGGGCTTCCCAATTGACGCTTCAGGCTTTTATGATCCACTGTCTCCTGAAAACGGTGCACAGGTGGCTGCAGAACGGCATAATGTGGACAAGAACATGCTTGCCCAGGACCTTACACTTGTCTCGCCGGATACCGTATGGAAGGCACGAATTGCAGCTGCAACCGCAATGGCTTACCTTGTTGCGTCCTGGAATTCGTCGGTATGTCTTGAGTCACATATATTGGGGATTGCTATCTTACGGGACTTCAGACTCATACTGTGGATAACATTTTTCAATCGATCCTTCTTCACTATGTGGATTCTAGCAGTATGCTGCAAAAAGTGCTCGCTGCCATTGTAGTAGAAGAGTGGGCAAAGCATTATGACGCGGATCATTCCACCTCAACGCGTCCTTCACTGATCGAAATATCCACCCTGGCCCGTGAAATGAGCAATCGCACTTTGGCGTGGTTGCAAGGCGAGCCCCCCGCCGCCTACCACGAGATGGCCTTCATCCTTGCGCGCATTCATGGGGAATGCACAAACCTTTTGCAGAGCTTTGCTTTTGACTGCAAGGTCCCCTGGGCCGAGATTCCAACTTTCAGTACGGAGATAGATCTCACGGGTTCAAAGCAAGGTGGTTTCTCGCTCGCATCTGCGGAAGCTGCCGTGGAAGAGGACTACACCAAGCTCAAAGAGCGATTGGGCAAGACCAAGAAGCGAGAACTCGCTGTGATAGCGGAGAAGCGCAAAACAGTCATGTCCAGTATCGAGCGGTATAAGGAGGTCAAGATGCAGCACGATATCCGCGTGTGCGCGGCCTTCGCTGCTGCATACGTCGCGCTGAAGAATACTCCGGACAAGGTCAGCCCGATTGTGAAGGGAGTGATGAACGGAATCAAGGTACGCTCCATGTCTCGGCTGATCACGACCTTCCTTGAAAGTTCCCCATATAGAACGAAGAAAACTTGAATCTTCAAACACGCTCAGCAGTTGCTGTCTCGTCCTTCGTTGACTTCTGCGCACACCATGGCCTTACACACCCTCCGGATAAGATTGTCAAGAACCTCTGCACCTTCTTATGCCAGGACGTTGAGCGGACACCGACCTTTGCCTACCAAAAGAAACACCTCTCCGGTATCCTGTCGTTCCAGAACCCTTCAAAACCCATGGAAACTGGTGCGCAGGAAGACGAAAAGGGCGAGAGCAAAGACAAGGCGCGCTTATCGCGGCGCGGTGCTGGGTTGGCCTTTGTTGAGTTATCTATCAAGTTCGGGGAGAAGCTCTTGGAAACTATTCCCAAGATGTGGCAATCAATGGCCGGAGGCATTCTCAGTGCTTGTGCAATAGGTGCGCATGACATATGGTGCTGAAACGTATTCCCGTCTCATTCATGCTCCGTAGACACGCCCGATGCAGCAGACGAGTTGATCAGCCGACGGCACGGTCAGGATGTTATCGACTCCCTTAGCGTTCTCGAGGCCGTAGTACCGACTCTTCATCAAGAGCTCTGGCCGAAGATACGAGAGCTCTTTCCCCTTTTCGCTATGGCCCTGAGAAGTCGCTTTGCCATTATTCGTCAATCGGCTGCGCGTTCCTTTGCCGCTATCTGCGACGTGATGACGGTAGATGCCATGCATTTCGTTATCGAGACAGTATTACCGCTCCTTGGTGATACCCTCATAAACTCTAACCGGCAAGGAGCTACGGAGCTAGTATTTAGTACGTGGATTTTGCCATCTGAGGGGCACTACTTGATGGAATTCCGCACCTGCAGACGTCGTTCAGAGGTTAGATCACAAAGCACTGCCCTACGTTATCTTCCTTATCGTCCCGGTCCTGGGACGTATGAGCGATCCGGATGATGACATTCGCTCGACGGCCACAAACACCTTTGCTTCCCTTGTGAAAATGGTCCCTCTGGAGGTACGGCGAGTTTGTTCTTACGCTACGGCGTTGTTTAATTCTATATAGGCTGGTCTGCCGGACCCCCCTAACTTCCCGGAAGAACTCCTGAAGCGACGAGAGGAAGAGCGGCAGTTCTTGACACAACTTCTGGATGGCAGCAAGGTCGAAGCATACGAGATTCCTGTGCAAATCAAGGCTGAGCTGCGGAAATACCAACAAGACGGCGTCAACTGGCTAGCATTCCTCGCCAAATACCAGCTCCATGGCATTCTTTGCGATGGTGAGCTGTCCAGCTGAATAAGTTCCTTACAATAATAACCCCGATTTTAGACATGGGCCTTGGGAAGACTTTACAGTCGATTTGTATCCTCGCCAGCAAGCACTTCGAACGAGCAAAGAAGTACAAGGAAACACAATCCCCAGATGTTGTTCATTTACCCTCACTCATCGTCTGCCCCCCTACCTTGACTGGACACTGGTATTACGAGATCCTCAAGTACGCCGATAACTTGAAGCCCATCATGTTTGTTGGAAACGCTCGAGAACGTCAACGACTCGTGCCAAAACTGAAAAAACATGATGTAGTCATCACGTCATATGAGGTTGTCCGCAATGAAGTCACTACCCTGGAGGAATTCAATTGGCATTATTGCATCCTTGATGAGGGTCATGTCATCAAGAACGCGAAAACCAAGCTTACCAAGGCCGTAAAGTGCATTCGTGCGAATCACCGCCTCATATTGTCCGGTACACCGATTCAAAACAACGTGTTGGAGTTGTGGAGCTTATTTGACTTCCTGATGCCGGGTTTCTTGGGCTCCGAATCTTCGTTTAATGAGCGGTTTGGCAAGCCCATCCTTTCTAATCGGGATGGCAAGTCGAAGAATAGCGAAGCTGGTTTGTACCTTCCAATCGATCTTGCGATGTAGTTCCTGACGCGTGCTGTCTCTCAGCGGCCTTGGCGCTAGAGGCACTGCATAAGCAGGTCCTTCCTTTCCTTCTTCGACGCTTGAAAGAAGATGTTTTGCACGATCTACCGCCCAAGATCATTCAAGACTATTTCTGTGAGCTGTCCGAGATGCAGAAATACCTTTACGACAATTTCTCGAAGTCCCAAGCGAAATTGACAGCAGAGGATGCCGTTAAGAACGCGAAGTCTGGTGACCAGCAGCACATCTTCCAGTCGTTACAATATTTGCGGAAATTATGCAATCACCCAGCCATGATTCTCAAGACTGATGATGACATCAACGCCGCCCTGCAGAGAGTCGGACAGAGACCGGAGAAGGCGAACTTATTTGACATCAACCACGCGCCAAAGTTGCTCGCCCTAAGGTTTGTTGCTGCCACAACTTACTTGACACCTAGTCGAGTTCACTAATCATGTTGCCGTTTGCAGACAACTCCTCATCGATTGCGGCATAGGCGGCACACCGTCACTCACCAATACAAGCGACCTCGGGAAGAGTGAACTTGCTGACGCCGAGCCGACGTCGTCCTCGGGGGCATTCTCCCAACACCGAGTGTTAATATTCTGTCAAATGAAGCAAATGCTTGACATTGTTGAGAATGTTCTTCTCAAGAAGCACATGCCTTCCGTCACGTACATGCGCTTGGATGGAAGCACGGACGCAAACAAACGTCATGCTGTTGTGCAAACATTCAACTCCGATCCTAGCATTGACTGCCTTCTTCTCACGACCCATGTCGGAGGCCTCGGGTTGACACTTACGGGTGCCGACACTGTCATCTTTGTGGAGCACGACTGGAACCCGATGAAAGATCTGCAGGCCATGGACCGCGCCCATCGCATAGGGCAGAAGAAAGTGGTTAACGTGTATCGATTAATCACGAAAGGCACACTGGAAGAGAAGATCATGGGGTATGTCAAGTAATGTCTGGTTTCGTTACGCGAAACTCATTTTGTTCCAGCTTGCAGCGCTTCAAACTCAATATCGCAAACTCTGTCGTCACGCAACAAAATTCAGGCTGGCGTCGATGGACACGGACTTAGTTTTGGATCTTTTCAAACACACGAACGCAGAGGACGTTACACCGGTGGCAAAGAGTGATGTTGATAAACAAGCTGCAGCCAATCCACACAAAAATATCCTCAGCGGACTTGAAGATTTGCCTGCAGAAGAGGAGTACCAAGAATTAGATCTTTCTTCCTTCATGGCGTCAATCGGTCGCTAACGCTTACTATACTTTTCGTTCTTATGTTTATTCGATTTGCATTTTCTTCTCGCGAACATTGACCGCTAGATAACGCTTCTTGTATTACTACACCCATTCTTAATTCACGCAGAGCAGTGTATACAAAGCAATATGTACTGACAAGTAGACCATCCTACGAAATGCGGCACCGTCAAACCTCTTCCGCTGCATGAGTCACATGACTGTACAGCAGGAAGAGTGAATGAGACGCAGTGCCATGAGCGGTTCATGTCTTCAGCAACGTACCGTCTGGCGCAGCCGATTTCCCAACTACACGATACATTTCTTCCAGTTATAACCGCGCTTTCATTTGACCCCACATCTGATACACTTTGGTCTGGGGCAAACACTGGGAAGGTCACTGCATATTATACTCCTCAGGGCGTACGAGGGGTATCTTTCCCTGTAGGAGGAGGCCTTTCTGTGAACAAACTTGTTGTAGACGAGACTCAAGTTCGAGCTTACGGTGTCTCAGCGGAAGGCGTAGGTGCATGGAGCAAGGGGGGGCCAATAAGTGGTATTACCGGTACGTGATAAGCGTTCTGCGTTGTCGTGGACAGCACGGTAACACCCTGCAGCCCCTCCGCGTCAGTGACAACGTTTTCAAACACACTGAGCCCTTCCAAAACACTTGCGGTTTCAACATTGACGCCAGAGATCGTGCTGTTAAATTCCATTACAGGAAGCGTGATTAGACAAGTACCCGTCCCATCTGTCATTCGACAACTCCATTTTACCCACTCTTATCTCCTCTCCGGTGACTCGGATGGATTTTTGCGTTGTCATGATCACAGGACGGGGCTGAGAAGAGAAGGGAGCGCAGAAAACACGGTTAAGGCCCATGCTAGCGAGATGCAAGGCTTGCTATCCAGTGGTAATTACGTCTACACAATCGGTTGGGGACTGAGGTGAGTAAAATATCACCGCCCCGAGCCTTTTGTCGCTGATGGCCTGTAGGCAGTCACGGCCAGTCCCTGATCCCTTGGTCAAAATATATGACATTCGGTCCATGAAACCTCTGCCCCCGTCCCATTTCCCGCAGGTCCCGCTTTTATCAATTGTTGCCTATGCGCTCATCGAGTCTGGTGATAACCTCAAACCAGGGACTCGTCAACATCGTTGACACGTCCAACCCAACGAGTGCAAACGAGTTCTATCAAGTAATAGCCATATGTATACCGGAAACGTTCCTGTTCTTACCAACGTTTTCAGCTGGACACAGCTGCATTTATCAGTTCTACGGCCATCTCTCCTACTGGAGCGTATATGGCATTTGGAGACTCGGAGGGTGTAATTCACATAATGACAGCAACCGATGAGAGTATGCCCTTCAATGGGTACGAAGGTCAACCTGTAGAATGGGCCGACCCACCCGAGCCACTACCAGAGATTGAATGGAGCGACGCAACGTAAGTCTTATTTGAAATCTTCACCAGTTACATGAGCTTTTCGTCGACCCTAGGCCGTTGAGTAGCGTCGGTCTTCCGCACTACAACAACCTACTTCTTTCGTCTTGGACCCCACGGCTAGAGTCAGTCAAGGTGTCAACCGCGCCGATGAAAATTCCGCAGTCGGTGTTATCAGCGATAAAGACGAACGATGGCGTTGCATATGCTCCCCTTCCGCGTGAGCTCAAGGGACGCAGAAACATGGTCACTGTTGCATCAACCAAAGATCAGGGTCGGTTCAGGAGTGGAAAGCACAGGAGTGACGTGAGCCCCGAAGCGATTCACGTTTCTTTGTCATTCTGACACCATTATTACAGCCCGAGGTTGAATAGCTGGGGCTAATCACAGCCCGGATGAAGCGCCTCCTCGCTATCGTGAGGTCGAGATCGAATACTCAAAGTTCGGTGTCGAGGATTTCGACTTCGCGTGAGACAGTTCTCTGCCAGTGGTTGTGTCGACTCGTTGATATTCGTGTTCTCATTCGCCTCTAGGTTTTTCAACAGAACTGAATTCAGTGGCCTGGAGACTCATATATTGAATTCCTACACCAATTCTCTTCTGCAAGTGTTACACTATTGTCATCCAATTAGAACAGTCGCAAAGGCTCACATCACGACGCGTTGTCCGAATGAGCACTGCCTCTTTTGTGAGCTCGGATTTGTCAGCCGGATGCTGGAGGATGCGAAGGGGACAAATTGCCAATCGACCAATTTCTGCAAGACAGTCGGCGTCCTTGCTCAGTGTAGGTTCCCAAATAATCGTTTGCTGTCCATCTGAGGCCTTAGCCTGCAGCTGTCCATGCCATTGAGCTCATTGACTACGGTGGTGACTTGGCTGAGACCAACTACGCTCGCATTATCCAAACGTTTCACCGGTTTCTGGTCGACCATTTGGCCGTCGAAGAGGATGATTATCAGAACAACCCTTGTCTGCTACCTCCTGACCCGTCGTTACCTCAATGTACGGCAAACTTGCAGCCGATTGTCCAGCTCCTCGGCATGTACAGTCGGAACGCCTTCATATGCACGTATTGCAAAGCTGTAAAGGAGAAGGAACAGATCACATTCGTCGTCGATCTCATCTATCCTCGAAAGGTTGATCGTGATCTACAATTTGTTATTTTTGCTCACATGTTCGTCAGGGTTCGTCTGAGATTGACCTCGCTTCGGTCCTACAGGCGTCACTCTTCAGAGAGATGAGCCTCAAGACAGCTTGTCAGAACTGCAAGCTAGAACGAATGTTTGATTCTACTCGCTTCATCGCAGCATCGGATTTGCCACCGATTTTGGCCGTAAATGCGAACGTCTATAGCGAGGAACATCTTGAACACTGGTTAGATAGTCGCAGGCAGAGATTCCTGTCGTCGTTTGTCGAACTACATGGTCAAGTCGGTGACAACGAACAACCGATATCTGTGACATATAATTTGAGGGTCAGTGCTTCGTATTTGTAGCGTGCTTTATGTTGACAATTTCAAGGCCATGATTGTCCAAGTGCTCAGCAAGGAGAAACGTTCTCACCTTGTAGCCATCATAAAAGGTACGCTATTCTACCCGTATTGTACAAGCACCGACATCTCGCCTGAATGATTACAGTCCCCGAAGCAGAAGGGCACCTAGAAGACTTGATTAGCCCGTGGTTCCTCTTCAACGATTTTTCGGTGCAGAACATCTCTGAGAAAGAAGCTTTGAGCTTCCCTGGAAAGTGGAAGGTGGGTGCCTTTATGTTAGAACGCTCGGGCGCTTACTTTGCCCTAGGTCCCTGCCATCTTATACCTAGAACGGGCCGACTGTCAAGAACGGTTTGATTACTCTGGGTTGTCTGGTGCCATCGATACTTCGATTCTCAGCCAAGATACCTCAATCTCAGTGTTCGTGTTGTATCACTCCCTCAGATCGCTAATTTATACCCACACAAAAACTAGACATAGAGACATGAGTTTGATCAAGCACGAACCACTGGGACCCAAGGAGCTACCACTTCCAGGTACTCTCGTTGCGATTGACGCAGAATTTGTCCAGATGCAACAAGAGGAGACAGAGTATCGATCAGACGGAACTAAAAAGGTCATTCGTCCTGCTCGACTTAGCCTTGCTCGTGTCTCTGTTTTGCGGGGCGACGGTCCAAAGCAAGGCGTCCCCTTTATTGATGATCATATACACACGAGCGAAACCATCGTAGACTATTTGACAGAATTTTCAGGGATTAGACGTGAGTCCACTCCTCTTCTCAAACCGGATTCCTGTTCACGTCCTACAAGCTGGTGACCTTGATCCGCATACATCACCGTACACATTGACGCCGTTGAAGGTAGTATACAAAAAACTACGTCTCTTAGTCGATCAAGGATGCATTTTCATTGGTCACGGCCTTTCCAAAGACTTCAGAATCATCAGTAAGCCCCTAGTCACTTTTGACGTTCTCTTGCAGACAATTGGCCGTCTTTAGACATCCACGTTCCTCTGGAACAAGTGATAGATACGGTCGATCTGTACTTCTTGAGAGAGCGTCAGCGTCGCCTTTCTCTCCGTTTTCTTTCGTGGTTTGTACTTCGCGAGAACATTCAGACCGATACCCATGACTCGGTTGAGGATGCGCGTTCAGCCTTGATGCTTTACAAGGCTTACCAAGAGTTCGAAGAACAGGGTATTTTCGACGAAAAGCTGGACGAGCTCTACAGAGAGGGGCGCAAACATGTAAGTTATCGCTTCCACTAAGCTGTGGCCACATCTTTCACGCCACGCAGAACTGGAAACCGCCAGGCCCGTTGAGAACAGAGACCGCATCACCCGCGGTACCTCCCCCTGCCCAGTCCGCAACACAACCAAATGCGCTTCCCGCAATGCATGGTAGCGTGACACCCACCTCGTTTATCACGAGCGGTTTCGAGTTTGGTGCCTTTCAGCAAAGCCGCTCATCGAGTCGCAGTCAGTGGCGCTCCGGATGAGAAGAAGCTTGTTATGGGATCTCATTAGAGTCATTTCCTTCCATCGCCCTCTATTTGTACCGCATAAGTTACGAGTAGTTCCGGTGGGTTGTTGTACGAGCTGAGGATGTATCAAATAGTTTACGTATCTAATGTCTCTGTATTTGTGCCACTCGGGCAAATTGACTCCAAGAGTCATTCCTACTATACTATCCGATTAAGATGCAGCTGGTTAGTACTGTACTGTACTAGCACCGGTCCGAGTCCACGATTCGTCCTTTTGGCTGTGCCAAAGCTGTGGGATTTGGCGCCCTACTTGACACCGGACGACTTGAAAATATGCAGTCACGTTCCGGTATTATTGCATCCGTAGTCCAAAGCATGATTTTCCTGTAGCTGTACTACAGCAGCTCCCAACCTCAGTACGAATGATGACCTGAAAGCAGGGTAACGTTGAACAAATACTAGTCATTGATCTTAGTGTAACAGGTATCAATAGGTATCAGTTAGTTATAAATCCGATTGCGACAACCATGAAGAAGGTCCTTTATAGCCATGGTCCTTTGAGTTGATAACGGAACGGGTATAGTAAAATGGAGGCAGGGTGAGCACACAGTACACTAGAAGTGAAGTAAATGTCAGAATCCTTTCAGGTAACACGGCATGAAACTGAGCGTAAAACAATAGGCACTGAACTCAGCCCTTGGGGTAATAGACTGATGCAGGGAAAAAGCATCATAGTCTAAGGAGACTCTGGGCCAGGCCAAAAAAAAAAAGAATGTGCAGTAATCAAGAGGAAGATTGTGTATCGTCGGTGGCGGTGCATCCGGGCCGGATCTTGCCCAGGCATCCACAAGATAGGACCGCAAATGTGGAACGTCGAAAATCCCCAGGCCCATCACGGACGGAGGACATTTCCATCGACGAATACGTGCATTGGCAGCAGCAGTCGCAAGATGTCCCTAAAGCCCAGGTCGTGGATAAAGCCGCCGAGGACGAGCTTGGATGGATCAAGCTCATTTCGAGCCCCATTTCCTGTGATGTACACTTGGTTCTAGGGCGTAGGGTGGTAATGCAGCAGCCGAACCAGAATAGATCACGGAAGGCAGAGGAGCGGGCGCGACGCATACTTCCACAACCTCGAATCGCGAGAGGGTGGATATCACGGGAAGCCAGGCCATTCGCCCGATTTGCACGGTCGAACGCGGAGCTTGACCCCGCACTGACTGAGGACTGTGGACCTCCAAGGATATTCGCTCACGGTCGACGTTTCTGAGCTCCGGAAAAACCTCCTGAGCAAAGTCGAGGGCTTGCTGAATTCATGAACCAATAAGCGATCCCGGAATCATGCCAAAAAAAAAATTGCAAACATGCCTCAAAGGTTTCTGCTGGCGTGACATAAACCATTCGGGAGCCATGGCGATAGGTGAGGATATCGGGAGAGGGTCGAGCCACATTTCCTGACATTGATGAGAGCGGGTTAAGTTGTTGAAGATGTTGTACACTCGACCAGTACTCGACCTCGTGCATTTTTATAAGGAACGACGCAAAAGGGTTGGTGCCGGATGTACAGCTGTGTGGCTGGGTAAAAGCGTCGATGTATCACGTGCAGCAGCCGATTGCCCCTTTCCGAATAGTTTCACCGGTTTCAAGCCACGTTCAAGGTCCCGTATCCGGATAGTGGCACACATGGCTGGAGTGCCAGTCACTGCAACACAGCTGAGATCCGCTGGCCAACTGTATACGCTGCCTCCTTGGGGGGACCAACCTGTATCTTTCGGAGCCACTGGCAATGGATAACTGAACCCATCCATTGTAACCCATGTTACTACCCATTTTACCCGAGAAGGTGATTGTTGCGTGGGCCATGTTCATGAAAATCGTGGCGTGGCTGTGGTTCCGATGCAAATTGACTGAAATCGATAAGACATCAATGCATCAAACTCCGAAAAAAAAAGCGCGTATCATCAAGGGATGCAACAAACACAAAAGAGTGAAAAAAGAAATGGCCAAAACAAACAAAAACATATCATCGCCACAGCCGACTTTGTTCGGCTGCGTTTGTGTTGAACAGTGTTGAACACATTCTCGTCGACTCGGACGTTTAGTCATCCTTCACCCGTCCCCGCCACTGGTGCTATTCAGGCCCTCGCCTAAAGGGCTGACATTCAAGTTCGAGTACATTCGGAGTGGATGGGACACCCGCTCGTTATCTCATTATGTATGACTCACCTGTCAAAGGAGTTGGTCCCAATGACCTTGTCGGCGCAAGGAAATACGGAGAATTTACACGCATTGGATGGCCTCAGAAACTGAAGGTTCTGCGGTGACCTTTCGCAAGCTTGAGTTATTGTAAATGCCAGTGACCACAGAAATGACACTCTCAATCGATGGTCATGTCACAGGTAATCACAACCATGTGTGTGCGTCATCCTTCAGACCTTCAGATCCCGAGCAAGTCGTATTTCAAGATGCGGATCCACCTTGGGATTCGAAAGCGGCATATTTACGTAGAATAATTCATGCCCTTTTAGCCAGACTTCATATCAAACACTTCATGTTCTGGTTGAGACGGTATTGTTGCTACAGCTGTATTAGGGTCATTTCAATGTAGTGATCATATACTAGTTCCTGGATCTGGTCAGGTTGAACAGTGTAGTATTTTTTTTGTCAATGAATCCATTCAACTACAGACCTTTTTTTTTTGACGACCCAGTTCAGTAGCTAACTTTTACAGTAGTAATTTGTCCTTACCGTCGTTTCAATTTCTCATACTTAATCCTACGCCGACCTCGGTTAGCGTGGAATGTTTTAATGCTGGGGAGCAGCTGCGACGCAGACTTCCACGATTTCGAATCGCGCGAGCGTGGGTACCAAGACAGCCCAGGCCATTCGTCCAATTCCCACCGTCGTCTGCTGACTGTGACCTAGCAAAGGACTATGGACTTCCAAGGATATTCGTTCACGATCGACGTTTCTGAGCTCCGGAAAGGCCTTCTGAGCATACTCAATGGTTTTCTGAATTCATGGGTCAACTTGTGCGCTCGATACCAAGCAATATATGGCAGACTCGCCTCGTATGTCTCTCCCGGCGTAAATTGAACCGTTCTGGAGTCATGGCGATACGTGAGGATATTGGGATGAAGTTGAGTTATATCGCCTGACATTCCCAGAGAGCCCAATGCCTTCACATCCCAGCACAATCTCGGGGCTGACAAGATAGGATAAGACATGACTAGGAGTTAGGGCGAGGTGTGTGGGTGATGAACATCACACCCCCGTGAGAGCCATTTATAGAGGAAGCAAAGGGTGGAGTGCCACAACGCATGGAAGATAACTGGCGCAGGTTTCCTTGCCCGTGTTGCCAGTGGAAGGCAGTCGTCTTATCGCATGAATTACCGTCGATGGTACCCCGTCCTTTCCGGAAAATTGAGGTTCACGTTCTCCCAACGTCTATCATGTGTCTGGATAATACCAGGCGGTGAAAGTGCCAGTCATGACAGGACGGCGCCGGCGCCGGCCACCTGAACAGCTGTCCCCTTGAGGTCCAACCAAATTACTCGGCGTCGACGAAAAGTCTAGACGATGACCATACAGTGCAGAATAGTGCCAGCTAGCCAAAGGTCGATTTGGTGCCCAAGACCACTACTATGTCGAAAAAAAAAACCATCGTGCCGGCTTCAATCGGAAATTTGATTGGAATAGGCACGCCTAGAATTGAAACATCCTGAAATGGCACCTCATTGTCCGCCTATTGTACTGTATAAGGTGCAAGATGTCAGAACGGCATTGTCGTTGACAATGAGATACGTGCAGGCAGAATAATGGCCATTGTTGAGAAATTTTAGTGCCATTGCGATGGCCGTGAGAAATTTGGTCTTATCCATGGCTGTGCATAACAATGGCTTTGGTGACTTCTTTTTCCAACCTCCGACATCCTGACCTTCTTGGAGACTTTGGACTTGACCTCCGACTCAAAGCACTTTCTGTAAGAAGGTCGAAAAAGGTCTAACAATAGGTCAAGTTGCTGTAACATAATTTTCCGGGTGGAACTAGATACCATGCACAATAAGGCGGGTGTCGCCGTGTCGGTTAAGTTACAATACCACCCATCCGAAATGCTCCTTTGTTGGATGTTGCACGGAATTTTCGTTATGGCCGAGCTACTGGTTCTGGCTCTCTCCGTTTCATCCCGACGATGGCTCATCATGGCCGTGCTTCGCAAATTGAGGCACACACGGCACAGCCGTCGGCGCTTCAATACTGGCCACTATACCAAATGTCGATTCTCCTCGCCATATTCAAAACCCGCATCCGCGTCCGATGCAAGATTGCCCAATGACTTCGAGCACCTCTGCACGGAGATGATGCTTGTCTTCCTGTCTTCCCAACGCACGTATGACTCCTCTTATCCACAGTCAGGCTGACGCAGGGCTACGTCACGTGCCGTTCTTGGTGGGAACTCGGCGCCGTGCTCCGCGTCTTGCGTAAACGTTTGCGTCTCGTGTTCTCGTCGATTGGGGCACGGCGTGATGAAGTAGACCGCACAGGTCCGTACTTCTTTAAATTTCAGATATTGCCATGTGAAATTAGAGTTATCAAAGATATCACTGTCTGTCAGTGGGCGCTCCGCCCACTGGCAAGCACCTCGTACGTCATATCCCCTCTTCCACTTGGGTCTCAGGCGGGAAAAGTCCAAGAAATTAATATCTACAGTATCAAGGCTTTTCGTTGAGTGGGCAGACAAAGCACCACTGACGAGAGTCCTTCTGTGACGCTGTGCGCATCACTGATTAATGTTCTTCGCGTATCGAGATCACTGCTTTTGTGGCATGTATTACCGACGTCAACTTAAACCCATGGCGATAATTAATTCAAGAAGGAGATACTAGTAGGACAGGGCTTCTGTGCAAGACGGAAAGACGAGCCACAGCTTGAGAAATCGAAGCCCATGTCCATTTTATCTCTTCGAATTTTTTATTTGCGCAACCGCCAGGGCCAGGGCCAAGTGCAAATGGTGTAGGAGGCGACGAGTCGAAGGTGCTGTTGATTATTGAGCGTGACCGGTATCAATTGTTTCTACTTTGATCTAATTACTGTTTTCTGATCTTCGGTTTGATAGTTACTTGGTTATTAATTACAGTATGACAGCACTGGCAAGCGTGGCCCGCGGCTACATCTGGTGTGCGCGGAGATACTGTGACCTTACAATCGACCTCGGCTCCATATCTTTGCATAGTTACATCGACTGGACTTATATATTCTACCTACAGTAGTTAGCCTCCCTTAGTTCTCGTGCAAGTTAGTGTGCAAGTAATCTGAGCATTGTCCTTTGTATGGGACAATCATCGCACACGCCATTTAACTTTCGGCTGCTGTCTGATGCTAGGTTGAATGCCGAACTTAATACAGATGGCGAGGACATTCAGGGTCACGCATCCTCGCGCCATTTTTTTGGGAGTTGCTGTCTATCTCTCGGGTGTTTTACAGTAATATCTGTACTGACGTAACAGGTGATCGAGATGAAACGCTCATCGCCCTCGAATTCAGCGGTGAATCAAGTGTACATAGCGGTCATTCGTTCGTGTTCTAGCTCATACTGTTGGCCACAGAACGAACGATTAACCCCGTGCCATTTGAAATCGGTGGCGATGCAAGGTTCACTCCGCGGTAGCCGAAGTGCATCGCCTCGTTTCGTCATAATGGTTACCTTATTTGGGTATCATTGCCTCGGCCTCGGAGGTCTTGCAGCCTTCGTCTGAATGACAAAGGCGCTTTATTGTATTGCGCATCGCTATTGTCCATCGTTGCAATTCTTCGGTATAAAGCCCCCCTCTCTTCCTGGATGGCCCACCCAACTCACTTCACTTCTCACTTCTCACTTCTGACCTGGTTGTCATTCGGGCTACTCTTCTGGTTTACCTGACACCTAGTTAATATAATGCTCTCTAAACTCTTCGCTATCTCTGCCTTGTCTGGCCTTTTGGCCGTTCTACCTGCGAATGCTGCCAACATCCCGGTAACAGTCGGTGGTCGAGGTGGGATTATCGCGTATACCCCTTCCTCCGTGGTAGGTTGCTTGTATCCGTCTCTTTTGTTTAGCTCTTGACAAACAACTATCACTTAGATGGCCAATCCCGGAGATATCGTCACCTTCACCTTTTTGCAGAAGAATCACACCGTGACGGCGTCCACCTTTCAGCAACCCTGTACTCCCCTGCCGGGTGGCTTTGATTCTAATTTGTATGTCACTTTTTTTCCCGTCTGCATCATTACGAGTCTGACGCCCTTTGTCAGCGTTCCCGTACCAGACAACAACACCAGTGGCCCTTTCCCGCAGGCCCAGTTCGCGGTGACAGATAGGAATCCCGTCTGGATATACTGTCGCCAAACTGGCCACTGCCAAAAAGGCATGGTTTTCGCCATCAACCCAGAATCAGATGCCCAGTTCCAACAATTCAAAGCTGCTGCTATGAGTACTGGTGCCGCCTCCTCCATTGCACCATCATCTGCTTCCCCAGTTGTCTCAAGCGCCGCTGCTCCGGCTACCTCAACAGGTACTTCTTCAACCTCCCAGGACCACGTGATCACAGTCGGTGGCACGGGCATTCTGGCCTTCCGGCCTTCAAACATTACTGCTCAGCCTGGTGACACCATCACGTTTAAGTTCAACCTCAAGAACCACACCGCGACGCAGTCCAGCTTCAACGCGCCTTGCGTACCACTCGCGGAAACGAGCAGCCAAGTTGGGTTTGACTCTAATTTGTACGTCATACTTGTCTTGTCTTTTCCCCACGCCCCGCGTTTGCTAACTCATACCTACCACTAGCATGCCTGTCGATGCGAGTGCCACCTCGTTCCCCACCTTCACCGTCGTGGTGAACGACTCCTCACCGATATGGGTCTTCTGTCGTCAGACCGGTCATTGCGGTCAGGGCATGGTCTTTTCGGCCAATGCGAACGAGTCTAGTTCGAAAAGCTTTGAGGCTTTCGTAGCGCGTGCGAAGGAGATCAACGGAACGTCGTCAAGCTCAAGTTCGAACTCGACGGGCTCTGGCAGCGGAAGTAAGAACGGCGCTGGCGCCGTGCATCTTAGCGGTCTGCATATGATTGCCATCAGCTTCGCAGCGGTGCTTGTTGGGCTCATGTTGTGATGACCACGCGTCAAAGCTATTTATGATCACGACGGACTTTGTTTCGGGCTAGCTGTAGATTCTTATAATTAGTTTAGTTCACGATTTATTACGACCAAAGGACACTGTTGCATTGTACTCATTTATTTGATATAAGTTACCACGCAATTTCTTTTCATGTTCTCAAGTGTCGGTCTCGTTCGCGGGGGGGGGATTTAGACACGTTCAATCATGATCGATATCAATCTCCTTCACAAGTAAACTAAAGCCGGGAGTCACTGTAAGACTGATTTCTATCGCCGAGATAGCAGCATCCGAGTCATCGGGGAATCGGCTTTCATCAATGTGAGAGGGGGCCAGCCCTCAACGGCTCAATCCTACTTCATTGGTAGAAACTGACTTGGCACGTCTACCGCTTCGCCATCCGAGATACTTGGTGGCGAGATCGAGTGGGAGTTATGGCAAGCGTGATGAACGCAATAAGTTACAACTTGAAGGTTATCGATACATTTCACTCATAAGTAAGCCTCGACGAATCCTCCCCACTTTTCAATCACTGGTTTCACAATGTTCTCCCACTCGAGACCCTTATATCGACCTTCCGTGACTCGCTCAAACGAAAAAATTTCTTGATGGACAGTGTTGCCTCAAAAAAAAACACGACACACGTTAGCCACGTTACGCAGACACCGAGGGAACACCTACAATCTACGCATTTAACCGCATCCCTCTTACCTCCGTTTTTCACCTCTTTATTCGCAACGGTATTCGGATATCCGTGCTCAAGATACGGAGTAGATGTCACCAAGTCCGCTAGTTCGATATGCACCAGTCGCTCTAAACGGTGGCACCACGGACCTTTCGGTCCAGCCTGGACGAGACCTTTCATCGGCACACCGTCCTTGTCCATTCCTCCCGGCCAAAACCCACGAAGGATCTGCTCTTTGGAGCCGCACTGCTTGCCCCATTGATCCATACGTCTGTTTAAGTTTGTCGCGCGACCGACCTTGAGATGTAAAAACTTCTTATCTGTGGGATCTACGCGCATTGAGGGTTGGTATGACAGTAGGAAAGCAGCAATAAGAGAGGGCAGGGCATACCAAGGATCTCAAAGACATATATGTAACCCTCGACGTCGCTTAGTGCGCGGGCCTTCTGCATCTCTGACCGTAACGCGACTTGGGTTGCCTGCCCCAGATATTCGGGTATCCAATCTGCGCGCGGTGATTCACGGTGGTGAGAACCCACGCACATATATGCATATAGAAAAAAAGATGGTAAGCGCATGCAACTCACCCTGAAATTTCACGAACGTCTGTCCCGTCTTACGGTCATAAAACCCGCTCGGCTCGCCAAGCTTGTTCCCGTGTACATGACAGAAGACGTCGCAGTCTGTGCGGGCTTGCGCATCAGATGCCTTGACATGCTTGCGACACCGCTTTCCTGCTGCGGTGATCCCGCAACACTGCCTCGTCTCCTTTCCGACGTCTGAAGGGGGTGTAGCGGGAGGTGGGGGAGGGGAGAGCGGCTCCGATCGCGCACGACGGTGGTAGAACGGAGGGGCGGGATGCAGTTTCGGTGGTTGAGGTGTCCTGGAGTGCCCAAGAGGGGGTGGTAGTGGTGGTGGCGCAGGCAAATCCCCAGAACCTGGACGTGGAACTGGAGTGCGGATGCCGAGATCCGCAGGGGAATATGAGGGACCTACGACCGTGCGGTGCGACGCCGGGACGCGCGGTGGCGTGGCCAAGGCACTTTGCGGAGGGAGAGAGCCGGTAATGGCATACTGCATCGTCAGCGACGTCTTCTGGGGAACTGGCATTCTCGAGTGCAAAACTGGGGGAGGGGGTATCGCGGCAACCGCATTATTGAGGTGAGGTGGCGGTGGTGGGTATGGCGAGGACGGGAGATGCGGTGTGGGCGAGAGTGGGGCAAAGCTGCCAGGGATTGTGTAGTATCCCTGTGCGTGTCGAGGCGCACGACCGTCCACGATATCTGGCTTGTCAGTCGTGGTAGTGGCCGACTTGCTCTGGCCCGCAAGCGTCAGCGCCTTGAACGAGTCGAGAAAGTTGCGCGCGCGTTTCTCGTCTGCTTTGTCTCTCTTGCTTGTCATGACGGTCACTTCACGGCGGGACCTAGTCTTCCAAGGGAGACAAAGTGGCATGCAACGAGAGGGGAGAAGGAAAAGTAGAGTGATGATGATATAGTCATTTTCATCAAACGAGAAGCATAGCACAAAAGGCGAGGCAGTCCGCGTGGCGCCGCCACCTTTACAACAAAGGTTTACCGTAGCGCTCACAGCCACCACTCCGCCTTCCTCCCACTTGAGTCAGGCCAGAAGAGCAAAATCGGTGCGTGCTTTTGTCTTCGACTCGACAAAACGGGTGATGAAACGCACTGGGCTCTGAGATGAAACTCTGCTGCCATGCACTACGCCTCACAGAGGCGGCGGCCTAGAAAACCGTTAACTGATTTCTGTCTGTGTGTTGTTGCGGAACCCCCAAGTTTTGACATTTTTTCTCTCTTCAGTAGGACTTCGTGATGGCAGAAGAGGTCATCGAGGGAAACCAGCAAGATTTCTGCGAGGTCATGACAGAGATGACAAAAAGCGTGGTCTCTGTGCGCGAGCTAATACAGGGTCTGCGTGAAAAGTACGTCCCTGAATGTACAGTGTAGATATAACTGCATCTCGTAGCCCATTTGCACAGACGAGAAAAGACGTCCGATCTTGACTTCAAGGATGGCATCTCGCTCCTCTCGTTGAAGCACCACCTGCTCCTTTCATACATGCAATCTCTAGCTCTCCTCCAGTCGCATCGCGTTCTCGGGCTCTCCCTCACGACCCGCTCACCGCCTCCGGAGCCCTTCAATTCTTCTGAGCGTGGTCGAAGAGGGGCAAACGCGGGTGACCTGGTCGATTCAATGATCGAGGGCCGTGTCGTGCTCGAGAAAATCAAATTACTTGAAAGCAAGATGCGGTACCAAATCGAAAAACTCGTTCAGCTCGCGGCGGAGGAACCCTCAGATAATAAAAATGTCAATGGTCAGCTTCTCTCAGCTATCGCATCCCTCGCACATATTTTCGTTAGACGCTGATGCTCGAGTTCCGTAGTAGATCCACTTGCGTTTCGCCCAAATCCAGAGGCCCTCGTTGGTGAAGGATCCGACAAGGACGGTGACCAAGATGCGGACGCAGCATCTCAAGACGGGATCTACCGCCCGCCAAAGTTGGCACCGATGCCGTACGTTGAACCTACATCGAAAGAGGCTCGTTCGCGCCGTCCGCCGCCTGCCCCGCACGCCCTCGCTTCGCTTGCACATCTTGATCCGGAGAGGCCATTTGTGGAGTCTGCCACTGGCTTGGGCATCGTGCCCTCTATGCAGAGCGTGCGCGCGCGGGAACTACGGCAGATGGAAGAGTTTGAGGAAGATAACATGACGCGGCTTGTCCTCAAGAAGAAGGATGAGCGACGTCGAAGGAAAGACGAAGAAGATATTGCACTAGGAGGTGCGGGAGGTATTACCAGCAAAAGAAGGGGTGGCGGATTGGAAGACGAGTTTGCGGAGATTCTCAGGGAGGAACGCAGGGGCAAGGCTCTTGCTGGCGATGGGTACGAAGAACTGAGAGCGAGGGGACGCAAAGAAGGCGCCTTGGCACGATCTAGAGTTAGGGCACGGGAGGACAGTGGGGACGTTGTGGAGGGGCAGAGACAAAGGAAGAAGGGCCGATTCGAGAGAGATATTAGAGTGGCGAAGAAGAGATGGGCTCGGAAGCACAAACAAAAGTAGGTTTCGATTGAGAAAGGAGGGAACTATTACATGGGTAGGAAACAACCGTCAAATATCAAAATCGTCATCATCCAAGTCCACCCGCCGTTGGAACTAGAGGAGGGAGGGTCAGTCTGAATGTCTTTTGAAAAGTCGTTTACTACTAGCACATACTACGATGGTACCTTGGCCCGAAGCTTTCTTCTGTGCTTCGTCTGCCTGCACAACGACGTGAATAGCCATTCTAACATAAAGGGACATAATACACACCTGTTCGAGGAGGTCGATGAGCTGTTGCTCGCTGACTCGTCCTCGGAGCTGCCCCGTTTGTGCCATACGCAGGAGGATTGATTCAATCTGATTTGATCTGGAGGGTGATACAAGTGCGATGCGGGACACTGTACAACATACTCGGCTCGATAAGCTTTCCTACCAAGGCAGTAGCCTGTACGTACGACGTTCACGAGCAGCAGGTTCGAGGGCCGAGGCGAGGAGATCGCGTCTTAATTGTTCCTCTGCACGCCTTTTTTCAGCCTCTTCGCCGCTACCCGAATTTTGGCCATTATTTGCTGCGCCAGATTGCTGTAGTTGGTTTAGACGTGCAGCACGAATGGCGGCTAGTTCATCAGGATCGGACATTGTCTTAAGGTCGAACAGGGGATCTGAGCGTGGGAAAGCGGGTACCACACCTCATTGTCGCGTCGTTTCTACCAATAACTGCTCTCACTCTCACTCTCACTTTGATCTCTTCACTGACGCCCTTCTCCAATGTCCTCTCTTAAACTCAATTCGTCCTTTCCCACTTCCGTACTTCATGCGGGTACATCACTTCAAGCAAAGTCTTCCGTCCTCACAGGCGTGCAGGACGCGTACTGGAGCGATGAAGAGGTTCGATCTCTTTGTCCTTTTTTTTTCTTCAAAATTAATTGTTCTCTCCATTTCTAACAATTTTAATTTCCTCTCTAGGAAGTGAAAGAGTGTCCCCTTTGCCTCGAAGAAATGGATATCTCAGATTTGAACTTCAAGCCGTGCCAGTGCGAGTACCAGGTACCCACTCTCTTTCTTTTCCTTTTCATCTCTTCTAAGACCTCATGAATGCCATTATTATGCAACAGATCTGCAGATTCTGTTGGAATCACATCCGTAGGAACCTCAACAATAAGTGCCCTGCGTGTAGGAGAGATTACTGTGACGATGTAGGCCAATTCAAGCCTATTAATAAAGAAGAGTGCGTGATTTCCTTTTACTCACTTAAAGAATCCAAACTTAGCTATTATTTCCACACGTGTAGCCAGCGTCGTTTGGCGCAGCAGAAGAAACAGCGTGAACGTGAACGGAAGGATCTTGACACACTCGGTCGTCGTCACCTGGCAAATGTTCGTGTTGTACAGCGCAACGTGGTGTACGTTGTAGGCATTGGCCCTCGCTTCGCTAAGGAAGAGGTATGCCTCCTATGCAGCATCCTTATTACGGTTGTCAATCTCATTTACATATTTACTCTACAGTTAATTTCTACCCTGCGCTCAAACGATTACTTTGGCCAATATGGCCGCATTTCCAAGATCATATTGGTAAAGCGCACTCCGCCAGGTGCACAGACGCCAGTTGTAGGGTTATACATCACGTATCACCGCCGAGAGGACGCCGCGCGCTGTATTGCTGCCGTTGATGGTTCTGCTTCACCCGGCGGTGGGAACGAGATCATGCGGGCAAGCTACGGTACGACAAAGTACTGCATGTCTTTCTTGCGCGGTGTCAATTGCCCGGATCACAATTGTATGAACCTACACGAGTGGGGAGACGAGAAGGATTGCTTCACCAAGGAAGACCTCACCACATTGTATTTGTCCTGGTGGTATTTTTCTCTATTACTTGTTGACATCTGTGTAACAGGCAGCATACCATCAAGGATACCGAGGTACCGAGAAAGAATGTCGTCTTGGGCAAGAAGACGGACGATCCGTCAGGTGAGCCCATAGCCCCTCTTCCACGGGAGTAATCCTCATTCTGGCTTCATAGCCCGGCTTCCTCGCTCTGCCTCGTGGGCGAAGCCGCCCCACGATCGGCCCCTGGGCACATTGACTCATCACCACACTATGCAATCTGCGGTAGCTACGACTGTTCGGTCTACTCGACGAGAAAAAGGCCCCCGTCCTCGTCCTGTTACACCAGCAACCCCTGAAATTCCAGAGGCATTGCCAGCATCCTGGAAGGGCAAGGATGCGAAGGGTCCCTCCGCGAAGGCTTCTTCAGTTTCATCCACGTCCCGCCCATCAACACCAGCAAACAGTAAAGTCACAAGACAGAAACATGGATCACCATCTATTCCTATTCCGCCAAGGTCTCCGACTTCTTCTGTTACGGTTGAATCCGATGCCGGCTCTGGGTCCCAAGACGCACAGTCTCTTTCCCCAACCCCTTCCACACCGGCAATTCCTCCCGGACTACCCTCCATCCCTCCAGGTCTTGCTGCCCCTCCTGGACTCCCTCCTCTCGGTAGTCGCGGCCCGCCAGGCGCTCCTTCATATCAAATGTCAAGTCAGGTCCAGGCCCTCTTAAACGACGTCAAAGCGCGCCGCGAATCGTCTTTCCCTTCCATAGCCACGAGCCCCTTCCCTGACTTCGATCGCACATTGCAGAATCTGGCAGAAGTGGATGGCAAGTTTGGTGGTTTCAGTTTCAATCTTGATCCGAAGCTTGCGGAGACGGAAATGGAAGACAACACTCCCGAGTTTCCGGAGACTACTTCGCCATTCCATGGCTCATTTATGGACGCATTCCCTGCGCTCCGAACGCCATCTCACCCTCCAGGACTCAACGCTTCACATTCACAACGTCCTATCTATGATCCGCATACTTCACCCATTCCCAGCCAGGCATCTCCCGCACTTTCTTACACTGGGTCATTCAACCCATTCGCAGAGAGTAACGAACCAGATCCCGCAGCGACAGTGAGACGACCAGCGCTCGGTGACGACTCGTCGCGGAAGATGTCAAGGTTCGGTTTTGCGAGGAATGCACGGCAAAACGGTAATCTTAGCGCAGCCTCGAGCCCACTGATCTCATCGACACCGCTAAGCCCCGTTGAAGGTATTAGTCACGGACAACAGCACCCCTCGAGCCCAGGCTCTGGAGATCTTGGTTCCTCATCGCCGTGGCCAACTTACCAACACCACACTCATACTCTCCACTCGCATAATGTATCCGCAGCCAGCTCTCCCTTGGTTTCTCAAGCTCAAGCCCAGGTACAGAGCCAGGTTTATCAACAACACCTGCCGTCAACGAATCGGTTTCAGCCGTTCGACCAGAGTGCAGGTGTCAGCGAGGCCGCCCTTCGTGAGTTCATTCAGGACAGCCGAGAGCGACAACATCGCGCGAATGCAGCGAGGGGTGCTGCGCTAGTTGGTAGGAGGCCACTTCTCGTATGATATTGTAGCGGCTGTTGACTATTGGATCTACCTTCCCCAACTCTATGTACTCTGCCACCCTATGTATCATTACTTGTCTTCGTTTCTTGTCGCAGATCAAGAACAACAGCAGTACCGTTTTGCTCAGCAGCAGCAGCAGCAGCAGCAACAACAACAACAATCTCAGTTTAGTGACCCGGCGATTATGTTTGGTGTCCCACTCGCGGGACCGCACGAAGCGTTTGGACGTTCACCGCAAGCGTTTGGCCCACCACCTGGCCTCACGTATCCTCCCGACTTGCAAAATAGCGTGGTGAATGACGGTGAGTATTTCTTCGTCTTGTCCTGAGAGGGGTGGCCTGTGTTCGTAGTCCTGAGCGCCATGGCCCATCTCTTCTATCTCGCAAGACGCCGGTGACTCCTCCTATGATTAATTCACGTCCCCTCATTTACTTCTTATCCCTCACCTTCCACGCATCAGTTGGGACACTCTCTTCCCCGTTCTTCGCTCGTTCTGGTATTTTTCCCTAGTGGCCGGACGCTGACATGCACTCCCTTTTGCTTCTTTCCTCATCCCTAAAACATCTATATCCCTATGTGTAGTGCCACCCACGCGTTCACCCTCGCCGCTGCTCTCGTCCTCCGATTTTCCCGCGCTGACGGCGCCGCCCCCACAGCCTCCCAACGCTTTGTCCGAGCCTCCCGCTAAGACCTGCGAGGACGCCGGCAGTACCCAGCCTGACGAGAAGACGGCACGACGCGCGGAAAAAAAGGCGGCAGCCGTTGAGCGTGCAGCAGAACGTGCCAAGCGGCGTGCAGAAAAGGAGCGTGAGAGGGCGGAGAAGAGAGTCGAGAAGGAGAGGCAGGAACGAGAGCGAAAGGAGAAGGAGAAGGAGAAGGAGAAACTGGAGAAGGAGCGAGAGGAGAGGTTGGAATGGGAAAGGACCGCAAAGGCGCAACGGGAGCGCGAGAAGGCAAGGGAATTGGAGGAGGCGGCGGCAAAGGCAGACGCTCAGAAGAAGGCACCTGCGTCCTCCAAGGTGCAGAAAGGGGATGTAATGGGGTCGTCCACGTCCAAGCGAAAGTCAAACACCAAATCTACGCCGGCTTCGAAGACGACGTCCACCCCCGCCCCTGTTCCGGCCACGTCTTTGTCTCCACCTAGCCAAGGTCCCCTGCTGTCGAAATTGCCAAAAAAGAATCGTCCGGTTACGAAGCCCATCAGGATCCCCAAAGAGGATGAACTACCGGCGGAGGCCCCATCGGTCTTGACATCTGCCGCTAACTCCGAACCACCACAGCTTCCCCACGAGAAATACAGCAGTAGCAGTGTCCTGGATGCCAACTCGACGAGTTCTCGTGGACAGTCTATGGAAAGGACAGCAAGTGATCCAACGTCAGTCGGGGAACTTTTGGCACAGATCGAGCGTCAGTATCCGATTATGGATCTTGCTCATCACCCCTTCTTCGATGCACAAAAGCTCAATCCGACGTCCAAGATGACGCTTGAGTACGGTCCACTAGCACATGCGCTTTCGGCACTTTCCGTCGGCGGTGGCTCGTTTGCAAATAACATACCCTCTGGCTCAGTCGACAACGCAGTTTCGTCATTCCAGCAACTCCTTGAGACACTCACACAGACCATATCCGACCTGCTCCGACTGCTGCCTCGTACGACGTGGGACGATAGCTCGTCTTTTGATGGCGTGTTACGTGACATGCTCAAGGGCGATGACTTTTTCGATGACGGTAGCGAGGACAAGTCACACACCGCTGCAGGCAAGGATGAGGTCGCCGCTCTCACACTTGCGCTCGAGCGCCGCGCGCGTTGGATGGAGGTACAGCTTTCCAAGCTTGAGGAACTCCATCGCGATATCAACAGGGCTGCCGTTCGTGCTGTGCTCGCCTTCAACGACTCGGGCTGGGATCCGCACGGCTTTGCACCGCGCACGGGCGGCACATTGCAGAAGTTCGACACTTTGGGTGTGGTAAACGTTGAGGACGGCGAGTCGCGCCCGATGACGGCCGATGAACTCGAAAAGAAACTCGCTGTCGCCAAAGAGGCTGCGGTTTTTGCAGAGACAGAGGTGCGTGAGATTATGGGGCGCATTCAGGCTGCTGGGTTATTTATAGATGGGGAGTATTGAGCGTGAAGCTTTCTTTCTTGATGCGGAGGGGGACTCGGTCTGGTGATACCGGTTGTAGCCTATCTCACTTCGCAGTTTCCTTTGAACAAGTACTCCTGTTGTGGAACGACAGGGCTAAGGAGAGGAAAGTGGGCCAACATAGACTGAGGGCATACCTCGTCCTCTCGAGGGGGTCAAGTAGAGTTGGAAGAATAATGGAAGCATACCAACGGTCGACGTCCCAAACAAAAAGCGTTTGATTAGAAGCGTGAATTGGGATTCAATTGTGTATTTAGTTTGGACCTGAGGACGACGCACTGGCAGTTTACCTACAGTAGTTGTATTGCTACCTCATATACCGCGCCCGTTTCTGTGTCCGTCAGCTATCTTGCAAAATAACTCCTCATCGTCTGACACCGTTTACCCTCAGCCTTCTCGGTCAACGGCTCGGAATAAATATCTGCGAGTTCGCGGGCCATTTGAGCTGGCTCACCGCCTTCTGCAAAGACGCTACAGTATTGGACAGGACAACTACGGAAAGATACCAGCGCCCATCCTGTGCGATGAACACTTTGAGGACCGATCGATATGCGTCGTACTGTATAGAATTAAGGTGTACCTGGAGGTCAAGTTATTGGGGGTGTTCCTCTCAGACATTGGTGCAATTAACGCGAGGGGGACTCGTCAGATGCAGCACCAAACGTTAAGGTGAGCAACCAGCCACTGCAGGCGCTCACTAGTACATCGGCGGGGCTGCCGCCGGCTGCCTTGTCCGTCACGCGCTTCACATTTACGGGATCTCTCCGTCCAAGCACGAATCGACTGTCGAGTGTACTCACGACCTGAGAATCTCATTGTCATCTATGCGAACGCGCTGACTGATAGGCTTTACATCTTCAGAGAAAGATAATAACAATAACACGCGATGTACTGGAAATTCCGAGTCGTATATTGATGCAGTCTAATATCTCTGGCTTCTTAAGTTAAGGTCGCGACCCACACTGGCATATCAGTGGCCCGGGCAACAAAATTTAGCCTCAGGCTGGCACTGGAACCGGCTCTGGTATACATCGCACATCTCACTCTCCCATTTATTCCTCTTCTTGAGGACCTCCTGGCAAAATCGGAGGGCAAACCTGGTATTCACTCACACAGGATCAATGTTGTACGCAAAGCAAATGGCATAGACACTGTGACAACATAAAACATACTCATTTATTACAACACAGAAGTCCGATACTAGCTCCTGTTGCCCAAAACATCTGACCAGAGGAACGATGAGGCTATACTATGTGGGCGTTGCTTGGTCCGAGAAAGGTGTAAGTGTAGGTACTTCTCCTAGTGCACACTTCTAAGAGTCAACGACAACATTACGATCGAACAATGACAGTACCATTAATCGAGAGCCCCAACAGAACCGTCATTGAGGAAATTGATAGGAACATCGGCATTGATGACAGCTAATTTGAACTTATCAAGCGTATTCAAGTTCTACGCACTGATATAAAAAGGACATACCCTGTGGACTCGGAGCGGCAAGAGCAATAAACGCGAAAGAGAGAGTAAGGACGGCTTTCACAAACTTCATTGTGGCTCGCAGTAAGACAAGTTGAAAGTTGATGGAAGAGGATGAAACAGTCAAGAGACAACTGCGTTGGTGAAAGAAGGATGACGATAGCCTCCTTTTATACCGCAGAACGACCTGAGTTTGTGCGGGCGGTGTTCGATAGCTCCGAAGATGTCAGGAGTATCGGAGGACCCCATTTCTTTTGTTTGATGGACACGCGCAATCCGTCAGTTGCGGAACATTCGATCACATAACATGGACCCGTCCCAAGAACATCGGGAATGGAGGTAAGAAAACAAATGTCATAAAGCCTTTGTTGCTAGTCTGACTGCTTCCATGAGTAAGGTTGTTTTGCTAGACCCAAAACAGAACGAACTGTATGTAAATGCCCCACACGTGCAGCATTCGGGTAGACGAACGGGGATCTGTCAGTGAACGCATTCCGTCAATAAAATTTGGTCCACTAGCAGGTGGCCTCTTCCTAGAAAATAGCGTGCTATTCAGCGAAGGTTCCATCCCAGATGTCACGCTCAGTACTGTATCTCTATACCCGAGGCGCAAACCTTTTGGTAGTCGTCACCTGTCATGGCGCAATTGGAAATGATGGATCGCTAGTTGCGGGTAATACAGCTCGTGGGCCACGTAACCACTAGCCACTACGCCCACTAGGACGAGTAGCCTTGTTTCCAGCGCCCGATGGACACCCTAACCGATCGTGTTGTCATCTTACCGTCTACAGCACTGTATCCTTATTGCAAGCATTTGAAGAACTAGAGCCCAAAGCTTTGGCGATACCACGGAAATTTGTATTGCAGCACTTTGATGATAAGGGGGATGAGCACCAGTGCCGTAGTCATTACTTGCGATCGGCGACAGCTACTCCGAACCTCAAGCAAGGGAATATCATGACGGCTCCACCGCGTATTCCGCTCTGTGTACCAAATCCATGAAGCAGTAGACTATTAGGATGAAGACTCATGGCTGGGATGAAAAGGAACATGAGCGTGGCCCTGGCCCATCTCCTTGCACGGATCACGTGATTCTTCTTTGTCCAGTACACCACCACCAATTGTACAAATCAGGAGTGGAAAAAACAGAAGCGGTGACGAGCTATCTGTGACGCGGGTGCGCTGGAGGCAAGCTGTGCGGATGGTCTTGCAACCACGTTCGGAACGACGAGTCTACACAAAAAGACACGGCGAAGCCTGGGCCGAGAAGCAAGGTGAACCAGACGAGTTTAGAGGGAAAGGCAAAGACGAGATTTCTACGCCAGCATCGATTACAGACACGAGTCTCCCGGAGTCTGCAAAAGGCGCCGATTGGGAAAGGGGCCCGAAAACCGACGTTAGGGGCACAGATGTGCCAACTTCACTCGCGGTCGGCCTACAGAAGAGAAATATATGTCCCCATCCCCTGACAGACGAAGAACGCGCACGCGCACTAAAGGGGCAGTGGATAGATGCTCTTGGCAGCAGCGCCGCCAGTGGCGGGGCGGCCGACGGCGACTCTCGCGCATGGGCGGTGCTCATCGGTATTGTCATCAGCTTTTTTTTTTCTCGCGCTACCCGTTTTTCTTCTTCCGTCCATCCAACGTCACGTTCTGTAGGAGGTGGACATGTCTTCGAGACCCCCGAAAACACCGTGTTTTCGTCCTTCCTGCTTTCTGTGTTTAGAGCTGATATTGTGGTCAGATGGCGCATGCAGATGGGCCTAGTCGTGGGGTTCATTCATTTAGGTTGGACAAATAGGCAATCATACGTTGGCCGAGTCGAGGGCTTCCCATCTCCCGATGGTGTTCGCATCCTCATAGGCATGCAGAACCTCCTCGATGCATACTATTTCAGGTTCCCCTCCACAGGCACCACAGGCACTCCTCGTGCGCCTGCTGCTGCTTCCGGACCAGGGCAGTGTCTTTTCATGGTCATGGCTCGGGTGTGTGACTCTGGATGGTTCGTGCGAGTCCTGGGATTCAGGAGTGGTTGATGGGGCAGCCTGAGATAGCGGGTTTGTCAGTGCAGGTTCTAACGATGCAGCATGCAATGACAGTGAGGTTGACAATTCATTTCTATTTCATGCTGCCTGAGTGTCGTCCCCACATCTACCGCTATCATCTCATCAATTGCTTGCCCCTGCCCCTCTACCGCAGCCATCCAAACGCCTGCCTGGCAGCGCCTGCTGTTGGGAGCAGCACTCCTAACTGATGCTGCCGTCACCCGGCGCCTGTAAGATCGCCTTCACCACCGCGTGTTCTCCGTCTTCAAAATCGCATCGCCAATGTCCGCCATGGGAGCCTGAGTGCACGACAGCATTGTGTCGGGAATGTTAGTGAGTGAGACGGCAGGGTAAAAGAGGATATCACAAGAGGTGCCGTCACCATGGCCGATACACTCAGGCTGTAGGATGACTAGGTAATCTAGATCTAGTTTGTATATCGGTTACTAGAACATGCTTGCCACTACATCAGTTACTAGGGCCTCAGAATGCTAGTCAGTCCTACCAAGAAACTTGTAGTCTTCAGCAAGGATTGCTTGCTTTAAATGAGCAACACAGAGTCCCACATGCATGGGCATCCCCAACTGGTTGAAGAAGTTCTGGACTAATCCTGGTGTTCCAGGATTAGTCCAGACCTTCTTCAACCAGTTGGGGATGCCCATGTGCAGTGGGAAGGTTTGCTGACATACTCAGTCATCAAAGTGATTCAGACTGGCACCCTTTGATGGTGTTGAATACCTCATACTATCCCTCCCCCCCTACCGGATCACCCCCCCTACCGAATCACCCCAAATTTCTCGCCCATTCCTCGCTCAATCACCACAATTTTTTGCCTACAGTATCTAGTACCATGTGTTATCATATTCCATAAATTTTTTTGGTAGAAATCATAGTGTGTGGCAAAATAAAATACAGTGTGTTTGTCACGCCTGCTTGTGTCGGAGTTTACAATATTTCCAAAATCGGATGCTTAGCACTCACAACAGCCAATCAGAGTCTGAAAAATGGCATGTGACATTGCGTGACTGATCCGGTAGGGGGGGGGATCTGGTAGGGGGGGAGGGATAGTATGGGTAATGCCACCCCCTTTCCCATGAAGGGCAAACAAGGCTTTGACATCCTTATCCCTTATCTCTTCAAAACAACCATACTCAACAAATTCAAGGTCAGATTTATCATTATTCAAGTTAAGACTTGGAACAACCAGCACTATAGTGTACCTGATCCATTTTGAGGAAGAGATCCAGATCAGGTACACTATAGTACTGGTCATTCACTTGAACAATGATGAATCCAACCTTGGATTGTCTGAGTTGAGGTCCTTGAGGACTTGGATGGTCATTTTGGAGAGATAAGGGATAAGGATGTCAAAGCCTTGTTGGCTAGTAGCACCTAACAAAGCCACACCTGAAGTAGGTCATTATGTTGGATGAGTCAAGCCCAAGCCCAAGATGAGCAAAGCGGGGTTTTAAACTCCACGGACTCCTCTGAAACTCGGTGTACGCTCCCGTTCGACGTCCGGATTTTCCCGCGCCACCACGGTGACCACCACCACCTCCCATGAGCAACCCAGACTCAGCCACCGAAACCAGCCTTCGCAGTTCTACCCTCGTCGTAGCCGCTAAGCCGCTTTCACCTCCCCCACCTCCGCCCCCAGCTCCTTCAGACTTTGGAACGGAGACAAGACAGGTTTGGGACTCGGATCACCGCAGCTCGAAAGCAGTGTCGCGATGTGTCTGATGCGCCAGCCCATACAGACTACAACGTCATCTGTCATACACGGGAACAAGCTGGGAGAGCCGAGTGGGTATTACAACCGCAGATTAAATTTAGGGATGAGCTACGCATGTTTCCCATTTACTTATATACATCGTCGAAGTAACGCGTGTATATTGGATGCCCGAATATTTGGGCAGGTAATGCAGGTCGTGTTACGGTCAGAGATGTAGAAGGCCCGCGCTCCAAGTGATGGCAAGGGTTACTTCTATGTCTTGTCTTTGAGATCCTTGGTATGCCCTACCTCTTAGTTCTCCTTGCTGGCTGTTATGCGAACCTACAACGCGCTCTACGCCATACATCTCAAGGTCGGCCGTGCGACCAACTTGGAGAGATGTATGGACTACAGTGGAACGTAGTGCGGCTACAAAGAGCAGATGCTTCTGGCCCAGAGGTATGGACAAAGACAGTATGCAGACGCATTGCCAGTGGCTAGCTGCCTGAATCGTCAACTCCAATGCCGGTCTATGAGACACTGCCCGCGTTCCAAGGTCAAACTTTTGCAAATTCAAACGTCCCTCTAGCAATGTCCTGACGTTGTTGTCATGCTGTAGCAAAGTCTGGCGGAAAGTGAAAAATAAATTACGAATGTCCCGTCACAAAGTAAGAAGACGCACCTAGGGAATCGTTGAGAGCAGACCCCATGCAAATGTCGCATTGGGTTCAGCTGAGGAACAGAAGTTAGTTCAAGGAAGGATACGATAAAAGCAGTATTTGACATACTTCTGTGATTGAACTCAGGTTAACGACGTCCGTTACCATTACCCAGTTGTATGCAACATTCCTATCTTTACACCTCAGGCTCAGGCTTGGTTTATTAGTAGAGCCACACAGCCGCCCTCGTGTCCGAATACTAGTTTGAGTCGTACCTTAAAGCCTGTACTATGTGCTCAATGAACCTTTTCACTTTTGCAAGCAATTTAATGATGCGGAGTTTCCTTACATCTGACTCCATGAATCTGTTCGCCACGGCTGAGCGCTGAGCTTGTGACTGTTCCTCAATGCTGTGGGTGAACTTGAACCTGGTCGGTTCTTTGGATATACTACGTGGAATGTAATCGTGCTCCAGGTACATGAGTGCCTATAACCGGATCCATTGGTACGTATGGCTGCTCTCTTGTGCATCATTACCAATCTGCAATGAGCTCTTCACCACGCGACAACTTGAAATGCAGTACGTCCGGTAATGCCGTGCCAGATTTCATGCGTCCCCTAGATCATTCACTGACTCATGGTCCGTGGACTCTGTGGATATGCCAGTACTCGGGCCTTTCCCACCTCCCCACCCCCAGCCTCTCCACTTTCACCATCCTATTTGCATCTTTGTGGCCAGACACACCGATACTTTCAACAAGAAGATAAAGTCATTTGCGTGTGTTACACTTGTCCTCTTTTCGAAGCTACAAGGCAGATGTACGTCCATGGATGATGCCAGACGACGGCCCCACCCTACTCTTCGAAGAGGAGATCCTGCGCGTGGGTATGTCACGGTGCATGGGATGCTTGGTGACCGCGTTCGCCGCGTTTCTGAGATTTAAAAATTCATTGACAAATTCACTCGATCCCCATGGCCCTCGCGTAAGTCATACAGTACCGTTGCTAAACTGGGCCTTAGGACAAATCATGCTGTCGCGAGCCAAGCGGCGTCCGTAAATCCGGTGTTATTCGTTCTCGGGGTCACAGAACTTGCGGATTGCATTGTCAACTTGGAAGTTCATGGATGGTGGGTTTGGGGATGCTACGTACCAATGCGACATGATATCATTTAAAATCTGTCTGGGTCGACCTTTGCTGTGGTCCTAGCAAAACCTGACCGCGACGGCGTTTCACGGGATCAGTTTTAAAGGTTAAGTGATCGTGAAATACCATGGAGGGACAACTTGAAAACTTGGTCATCGAAACACCGTCCTGCACGATCACATGATCCTTTGTCCTAGGGACGAGAATATTCTCCGTGTACACCAATGGTACCGGTACATTTTATTTCGTCTTTACCAAATGGGGTGTGTATGTGGCTGTGGGTGCCAGCCCCAGCCCTTGTTGTTCACGACTGTGGTCTAAAGGATGACGTTTGCTCGTATTTTTTCTTGATCATAATGTCGTGCTGTCTGCCCCTTAAACACCCCTGCCTTCAAATCCGACCGGGAGGATGGCGGATACCCACAGGGGTGAGGCACAAGTAATCAAGCGTGCGGCGTCCCAGGAGCACGCTTGCTCCATTTGAGCTCATCGTATCAAAGTCGAACCGTTGTGTCGGGCCAATTATATATATGGGGTGGAAGAAGCCCATTTTACGTGTACGGAGGGGGCGTCAACTGCTGCACAGTACTGTACTCCCTCGGTCATTTCAATGTGCAAAACCTCCCTTGGGCGATCATGTCGACTTCTCGTTGGCTTTTAAAAGACGTAATCGGCGGCCCCAATCAGAAGAGGTCAAACTCGACGGGAGGAACCAGGAACGGCCGAGCGCATGGCCACTGGCAGCGCCAATGGATAAACAAAAACCCCCGAGAAACGCGGTGAGTTGGCTGAGCAGCGAGCAGCGAAGCAAAATCCCGTGACCGTTTATTGCCAAGGAAGAAAGTGCGTAAGCGCCACCGTTTTCATGGCGACCCTATACGCCGAGCACGAGCGATGATTGGGTGAGCGCAAACCAACCCTGATACAAGTACTTTACATACGCGCTTTCCGCCCGCGGCAAAATGCGCGTCTGCTTTGCGGCGTGTGCGTCCCTCCGTTGTTATCCCCAACCGAGCCAACAGAGATGAATGGCTTTGTTCTATCTAGAGGCGTGCCCTCGGTGCCCACCACATTTACCACTCGAACACCAATCTCCGTCGGATTTTCCTTGATCACCGCTCAAAACATCCTTATCTTTGTTAACGCAAGGTCACGCATGTCACTCCCGGCGCCACGTGCGACCGTTGCGCCAAAGTTCTGATGCTCTCCGGAGTACCCTCGCTGTATCTTGCCTCGCCCATCAAGGCCATTACTCAAGTCAGCAGCTGTCGAGGTAAAGTGCGTATCGAAGCAGATACATTTTGCGTCCTTAAAAACTCCAGTCAATAAAGGTGTGCTCACTCCTGATGGATTCGTGATAGGGAAGTGATATTGAAGAGTAACATGATTATGTAGTATGGTTTAAACGGAACATCAAACAATGTGACGTGTGTGAGTGAAACAAGACAGTGTGTAATCGGAGGTAAAGTGCAGAGGAGCAACCACTAAGCACTGCCGATTG
This sequence comes from Lactifluus volemus, assembly GCA_022376515.1. Lineage (NCBI taxonomy): Eukaryota > Fungi > Basidiomycota > Agaricomycetes > Russulales > Russulaceae > Lactifluus > Lactifluus volemus. The sequence continues at coordinate 1,010,078 of WTXI01000007.1, read as the reverse complement.
CAGCTTCTTCTGGCTGGTTGCCGGTCTTTGCATTTTTCCATCTTACAAAATCATCTATAACAGTGGGCCACGCCTACAACGTACTGAACATTTAGCGGCCGTGATAGATGCAACACACAAGACTGACCCCGTCAGCTTCAAAGTTTGACAAATCTTGTTGAGTGTCCCTGCAGAACTCAAGCATCTGTATTTGGTGTAGTAGTGTGTGGGTGGCGCTACACCAATGGGCGCATCACGCACCATGCTCCATAGATCCTTGTTAACCCCTTTGTAATTCCCCGTGGTCTGAAAGATGCACAGCAGGTCATAATGCGGTCGTCGGCATCCCCACCCCGCTGACGTACGTTGATGAACTCGATAACATCCGTTATGAGTGGGAACTGTGGAGCTAACACGACCGACCAGAGAGCGCACGCAGTTTCCATGTCGATGTTCCTTGAACTCCTTGAAGGTTCAGGTGAGCCATGCATTCGAAAGAAGTAAGGGCGTCGTCACGTACTCGGGCTTGGCAAGAGCGAAGCAAAAACTGTAGAAGGATGAAAAGGCCTTCCGTGCGTCCACGGCATAACCCTCGTAACGAGACTTGTTATACACTGCTCCCCTTTGTGACTTCACATGTGAATTACTGGGGCGCGCCGTGGGTTTCCCCAACACGATGAGGTTATTCAAGTCATTCAAGACTATTGTGAACGACGATAGTGACGACACTCTGAGCCCAAACCCTTTAGAGATGATCGCTTTATGAATGAAGCCGCTCACTGTAGAGCGGAGGTGCCACACATCCATTCTTCCTTTGAGATCTTACCCATTTCTCCTGATTCAAACTGCCATGCAAGCAATAATGGCATAGCACCGTCGAGAGGCACTTGAATTTCGTTACACAATCGCTCGAATCCCTCAGCGCCAATTACATTCGGACTATCATCATCGGCGAATTGAGAAAACAATGCCTTTGCTTGTTGCTCAGTGTACGCTTCAGTTTTCTAGTACGCAATATTAGCATAGGAACACAGATAGATGACCGAAGGATGAACCCACCGCTGCATCCGACGGGACTTTCTTCGCATCACTGCTTGGGGCAACGACATCAGCAAAGGCATCTCCGCTTGAACAGCATAAGAGAGAACGGATATGCATCTGGCGACCTGACTCTCCGGAAAACCGCCGAGGAATGACGGTATAACCAAGATAGGTTGCCAGTGCGAAGGTGGAAATTGAAAGAAAGCAAGGAGGACAAGTCTCCTAGCGGCTACAAATGGGAAGCAAGAGAAGACCGCACACGAGACCAGCACGCGGAATACCTTTTAAGACCAGCGGGTTCCTGTCCTCGGATGTCCGGCGCAGTTAGCTATAGACACCGGACAACACGGAGGAAATTACGGCTTACGTCATCAACGCTGCCCGAAGAGAAGTGATTAAAACGCGCACGGACAAGGTGAGAGAACAAAACAGGCGTACACCTCTCCTTGAGACTTCTTTACTCGAGATTTCCTGCCATGGCATTCAAAAGTCCTGACGGCCACTATATAAGAAGGGAAAATGTGGATCGCAAGGGGAAGCTCACAGCGCGTGGTTAATGATAGGGTGTTTGATTGAAAGGAACTCACTTTGTAGCACCCTTGGCCTTTGTTGCATTAGCTTTGGAAGCATCAGCCTTTTTTGACGTCTTAGTCGGTGGTGCAGAGACATCCTGGAAGTGTGTTTTCAGTGGACAGATTATATAGAGCAATAAGAGGCGTGCATACATCGTCCTCATTGTCAAGTGTGTTTGCCCTGTGGAAACCCCTATCTGGTGAGCTACAGGGGAATGTACGTGGGCCGGCATGAGGAACACCTCACCTTGCTGGGGTGCTCAAAGTAACATTCGCTAGTTGAGATGATCACCATCCCTGTAGCATATGATTCACAATACATGCTTACTTCCCTGTCCACCCTTCATTGCGCTGCGCGTAGAACTTCGTGTTGACCTCGCCACGGATGGCTCAACGTTGGGCTGTGAACGTTTCCTCTTTAGGCACGCGCGTCGAAAGTCGCGTCAAAATGGGTCATTGTCGCAAAAGAAGACCTTACGGGTACCTTCGGTGGCATTTCTCCGGTCTTGAAGCGTAAAAGATGGCAAGTTAGTAGTTTGAGTATGTTGAGAATGTAAGGCAACGTGTGCACTTGATGTGAAGGCACGGCAGGCGAGAGAGGGGCCAAGAAGAGCTACGGAGCCCCTCGGCCCGCCCATATTTTCTCTCTCATCCGCTCTCTCCTGTCCTATGGCCTCCGAAATTTTTAATCCGAATCCAACAATCATCGCAACGGCGGGCCCAACAACTCGAAAACGAGTTTCTCAAGCTAGGCATTCTCTGTGGCTTTCAGATGATGAAGATGCCACCACCACCTATGACTCGGACGACGAATCCGAACCGATAGATGCAGACGAGGTCTTCGGTAATGTGATCCTTTTTGTGTACTGGATCCAAAGCTAATCCCAGACTTCTATTGGTAGATCTGATACGATCAATCAGCGACCCAGAGCATCGCTCGATGACGTTGGAACAACTGGCCGTCGTTTCTGCCCCCCAAGTCATTGTAGATCCCACTCGCGTCCTTGTAGAGTTCACTCCGACCGTACCACACTGTGGCATGTCGACCCTTATTGGGCTCTCTATTCGTGTTCGCCTGCTTCGCGCGCTGCCCACCCGCTTTAAGGTCGATATACGCGTTAAACCAGGTTCGCACCAGAGCGAGCACGCAGGTTCGTGAAGGCCCGCTATGCCTAGATCGGTGTGAGAATGTACTGATCATCATGAGCTCATGCAGTCAATAAGCAACTAAATGACAAAGAACGTGTTGCCGCAGCACTTGAGAACCCCTCTCTTGTGGAGGTATTGGAGACATGTCTGGAGAGCGCGGGGCGCCGTGGACTATAACACGCTTATTCATGTTTCATGGTTTGAACGCCGTGTTCTTGTATCTGCGTCCGTAATGAATGTAAAAACTCATGTATACATTTGCGACACGTAGCTGTAAAATAAAGGGTATAATATATGTATGTATCTGTCTAGCCAGAGACGATGGTGATACTTGTATAGACATCATAATGTCGAAGGGGGAAAATACATGGTTGAACGGATATGATGTGATGCTACAGTCTGGTTGAATAGAGTGGCTGCTACATATGAGGGCAGGGGGAAATATTATGCGCGAAAAAATATTAAAACGGAGAATGCAATAGAAGGTCCATCCAAGAAGTCCACCCTAAGTGGGACGAGGACGGCCATATAACAGAATGACATGTTAAACAGAGAGGAAATGGACGATGCAATTAATCGTCGAGGAGAAAATCCCAGTCGATAGCTTGTCTAGGTTGCTGTTCTGCTCGTAAGCTTTTCGAGCTGGTGGCACGACGACACATCTTGCGCCATGTTTCACGTGCAACGCGTTCTGGTGCACCCTCCGAAACGTTCCACATACGAAGCATGATATGGCCAGTAGTGTGGATCTCGACTTCATCAGAACCGTCCTCACCGCACCCATCCACCTTCTCGGGCCGGAAGTTGGAGATCCGGGTGAAGCGAACATGGGGAAGGATATGGTTAGTGAAGCCGGCTGAGAGGGATATCTTCGGGGCGGTGGACGAGAGGCAAATTTTTCCAGCAAAGTCTGATGGCAGGAATAGCGTCACGGGAGCGGTGCCCGACGACGACGAATGTACAGACAAGAAGAAAGGGGTGCGAGACGATTGACGGCACTGTATGATGGTTCAGTGATGACACTACGAGACCTGCGGGTCGGCACTCACAACCGTAGACTTGATTTCAGCTCTGCTGTGAATATACATACTCATCCGATGTCCCGTAGGTTGGCTACGCGCACGGTAGTGGGGAAGAACGAGCGAGACATCAACAGGACGTTCGTCAGCATCCGCGATAAAATCCCATTGTTGTTGAGGTTGATAATGGACTTTGTGGGTACCGGCGCCGGGACTCTCAAACTGAGATGTGTGTAAAACGTAAGAATGAGTAAAAAAAACTTGGTAAGAGATACAAACATGTTTTGGCGAATGCGAATCCTCGGAAGAGGAAAGTGAGGATGTCTGTTTCGTGAAGAAGGGTCAGTAGGCGGTAAAGCCCAAGATTGTGGGGATACGCACTGATGTACTTGGCGCTGAGCGAAACATGGAGTAGAGTGTGGAAGAAATGCTCGTGAATATATCGTGAAGAAGAAGGGGGACGAAAGTTGAGAACATAGACTGAAGGTTATGAGCCCGCTCTATAAAGCCTTGTGAGCGCCCATTTAGGGTATTCCTTGTTCTCGAAGAACAAAAACCATTCTTCGTCCCTTTTCCGAAACAGGTAATTCCCCGGAACTGCCGAGAATGAGTACAAGGCGACCTCAGTTGAGTTGAAATACTCCCTCTCCCTGCGGCACAATACAGTACCTCTATCTTTGATCATCTTGACCCGTACCTATCCAGATCTATATCCAAAATTTCTTCTCAGTCTCTTCGTACTTTCCATCATGCGAGGGGCACTGCCACCCCCGGCTCGCCACTTTGTCCACGTCTCACATATCCCTTGCGGCCGCCGTCACTTGAACCTCCCCGGACCCGGCTCCAGCGCGCGCGCTTCTACCGGCTAACTCATTCCGAGTCCTATTACCGCTGTCTTTTCATTGTTATCCAGTAACCCGTGGCCGTACAGTTGGTCTGCATAGCATTCATTTCAAGCATGGACACAGGTATTTATTTTCTCAGGTACGCTGGTGTTTTTCAGAGTCCCATTTGGTTCATGCTTGGCTCAATCTCGATCATAGCCCTGACCTTTATGTCTTTTTCAACTAGCTGTGCTTCTATACAGCTCCTCGTCGTGTGCACTGGTCGACGTAGACAGCCATAAGGGTGTTCCTCGCTAGTTGGGTCTGACCTACCCTCCATGTTGCAGGTCTCCATTTAGCTATTAGTGGCGTATTCGTGTAGGGCTCCTACGATACCGTGATGTTTGTTACGGCCGCCTGTGAAGTAGGCTTCGCCTTATCGTCTCCCGGGGCGGCCTCGTCGGCTGATCTGATAAAGGAATCTACCCGTCTTCACACTGGAGCTTCGAACTGTGGATTGCTGACACCGTGTTTACTAATAACTTCTTATGAATGCAGCGACGCAACCACACCAGAAAAGAGGGCAAGTCGTTCAAGACGTGGGAGCGTCACATCGACCCAAGCTAGTGTGCCATGTGAAATAGAGAAACACGTTTTTGGAGGTGAGGATGCCAAGGTACCATTTCGGTGCCCTTCTTGTGATATGATACGAAGGTCTGTATCGAAGCGAATCTGGGCTAGACACAAGCATCACCATATTTGTCCCGGATAGTTTCGAATCTTTGAAAGTCCGAGAATAACAATAGTCACACACATGTTTCAGAACTCTGCTTGTCTCTAGTGTTCGATGACCTTGAAGACTGGATGCCCCATCAAGAGGTCCCGTACTACACTCAGGCCAACGTGGGACATGCACCTCGATACTGCAGATGGCTATGGCACGCAAGGGATAGAGCATGGTGTGCAGGTCGGGGGGCTGTTCTCGATGGTCAGCACTCAAGATGCTACTATAGGGGAACCACAAGATGGTGGACGAAGTCATTGAGGGTATTCTTGGTTCCATGACACAGAGGCGTGTGCCCAGTCCTGCCCTTGTGCGATAAGGAAGGGAAGTATATGGAAGGTCCCACGGTGAATCTATGTAATCGCTTGCGTCCAGGCTGAGTCCAAGGGGACTGAGGTGAGTTCTCACTTGGACAGATTGCAAGGTAGACGTAGACGATGCTCTCATGTCTTTCGCGATACGAAAATGTTGAGGGGTCGGGCAACTCGTGAATCATTTTAAGCACGCGAAGCTGGCCCGCCAGGTGATCAGTAGCACAAACCACCTCAGAAAAGTTAGGGCAGCAACTCGGCGGCGGTAGATCCGTAGATGCCCGACAAATAGGGAGTCCAAATTAGCCGTGAATCCATGGACGCCCGACAAACGCCGGGAGCTCCGAGAACCGTAGTCGACAACCAACACACGTAGGCTCTGCGTGGCGTACGAAAACAGACGCGTTATCCCTTTGCGTGCATCAATAGGCGGCAACGTGAAAGCTCTGTCTAGCCAGGAGGACAAAGAGGAATGGTTCCCTACGCACTTGCGGCTTTGTGATGAGAATATTTTTGATTTTATCTAATCTTGACTTTTTTGTTGCCATCAAAGTGGGGAGTCTCCTGCATAGATTAATCATGCTCATTCGGGCCCCATCCAAAATAATTTATCTGGATTATGTGTTGGTTGGCTAGGTTAGTGTTACCGTGATCAAAAATTTACAACAATTCAGGATTTCCTAATGCCGAGTAGCCCATGTTACAGCATCTCGAGAAAGCAGCAGACCAAGTCACAACGAATCTTTTTGGATCGCACTAGGGACGAACGTGGAACCTTGATCGTGCATAGTCTGAATAAAAAACGCACGAGCCGTAGGGAAAGAAGAGGGCGTGAGGGCGCATCGGTGTGGTCCTTCAGTGTTTCCTGGGCCGCCACGCGACACGCGACGGGATCTTCACCCATGACGCATACTCTGACCGGTGCGGTCGAATGGACAATCACCTCATCTTCAAAAAGGTACGCGCGTTCATTCAGACGCAGTCCTGGGAGGCGATGAGCAGCTTCAGACACTGAAATGCTCGCCCCTGAGAGGTCCCCGTGCCGAGAGACGGCGCCCTTGAAATCTCGCGGTACGTATATCGAAATTGGCTCTACGATTCCGGTCATCAGAAGGCCGAGCGGGTGAGCTGCATTCCTCGTTTGCCACATGCCGGTACGATACTATGAGCCCAACGGAATCAGATTGTTGAGAAATGTTAGAGGGGTGATAAAAGAAGCAATACGATTTCTGCGCAGGTGACGCCGCCGTGGTTCGAGAGGTGCACGTGCCAGTGCCCGGGACTATGGAAGTCCTTCTGGACTCTGTTTCCCCCATGCACGGGCCTCGCGTTGCGCGCCGAGGTTTTCAAGACTCTCGTGCGCTTGTGCCAGTGCCAATGTGTGCTGAACTTTAGGGGTTTGGAGAGATGCAGCCTGGCACGGAAAGAACCGGCTTGGAGTGAGGCTGCAAGGTCATCTTCCATCAGGAAAGAAGATCGCTATGGCAGCCATGATTAGCATGACGAGTTGCCTTTGAGATGTCCTTACTCGATCTGCCATATTCAAGTTGCAGCGCTCGCTCTATGAAGGTGGCCAGAGTAGGGGGAGGGCCTTTCGGGAGAAGAGAAACTGAGAGGGGGGACACAAAATACGTTGGTCGTGAGCTTATAGCTTACGGGATATGAGATTCGGGACTTCGTTAAAATGCAAGGGCATCCTACCACCCCACGGGCACATCTTCCGACAAAGTATTGTGGACGAGCCCGCCTTGTCTCCACGATCAGGAGGCATCGGATGGCAGTTGGGGGATATATTTAGGGAGCAATATCGCCAATGCTCCATTGGCTACTTACTAGTGACGAAAGGCCAAATTAAGCCATTGCTTCTTGGACTGTACCCCCAGAGGAGATAACTTGGCCCAAAGCACCTGGGCTGTCACGTGGCATGATTTGGGCCGCTACTCACTGGCACATACAAGGAAAGTCGTCGTAATTTTGCACGCCAGTGTGTTCACACCAGTAAACCGGATGAAGTGGGCACACGGCACACGTCCTTTGAGTGGTGCCATCGGGCGTGTCCGGAGTGTGGGTCGTCCAAATAGGTAATACCCTCTAGCGCGTTCCAGAACATGATGCCGCTCAAGGAACACGAACCGAGAACAGGACAATCACTGCCAACAAGGCATAGCTTGGTGACTTTCCCCCGGCTTCTCAACATTACAGCGCCATCACTTCCACCCATCAAGCTGGCATCGTACGTCAAGTTCCCTTTCCTTTATTTCTTGTTTCCGTGCATTAGATTGCTGACGCTCTCTTGCCTTGCTGGTTGACATGCCTGTCGTCAACACCAGGGGTTCTCCACATTCACCGTTCAGTGGAACAACAGAACGTTCTCGATCTGGACACTCCCCCATCAGGGTGTGCCAACTGTGGAGAACCGGATTTAGCGAATGCGGATAAGTACGACACGAACAGCTTTAAGTCCTTCCAGGTAGGCGCGACGCGAGGTAGATCAACGGCGCTCATTCAAGTTCTAGCCTCGACCGAAGGGCAACGGCACTGGTCCTGTGTATCGAGGTAGCAAGGTTATCGCCGTCAGCGGCAGCTGTCCGTTCTCCCGGGTCGAGTGATTCGTGTCTCCGAGTCTGCCCTCACGATCACGATGGGCATTTTATCTTCATGCTACGTATAGTATTAGTATTGAATGCCCCTTATGTCATAGATTGGCTATTTTGTTGGACAAGGGAGTCCGAAGGGTCATTTTCCCCGTGGTTATCCCAGTCGAAGTAGAATGTCTTCCGTCTTCCTGTTTAGTATTGAAGAATTGGCAGACGCTTTCGCCATTCTCGATATATCACAGCCCTTAGTGCGTGATCGCAGTTCGGTTTGTGATCCGAGTGTTTGATAGCACGTGTGCGTTTTGTTTCCATTCTTTCTCAGATGAGCTGTGTATGTAACGTTCGACAACACGTCGAACCATGATAAGTAGAGGCCTGGGCCTCTAAGGGAAGCCCGTCCCGTCCCGAAGTTGTACATGCACCGCTGATTCGGAAGCCTTCCGAATCCGCCATGGAAATGGAACCCGAACCAACGTCCGAATATCTGAATGAAGTATGCCCCTATGTACAGCCAGCAGCTTGGATGCGAAATGTGCCTCGTGATGTATCTAGACTGACATACAGCCTCGGGGGGGGCATGCGGCCGATCGTCTCATCTCCAGCCTTTGCAAGCCCTCGCAGAAGCGCCCGGAACTCAAGCTAGAGCTTGACAGAGTTCGTACTGAGGGTTATCGCTTGCTGGTTGCCCTCTGGAGAACAGGATAGGTATGCTTGTACCGTATATAGTGGATCATCCAACCATAAATATGTCATACAGTACAGTTATCAAGGCATCTATCCTACACTCGAGCCGCGCCCGACTGTGTCATTCATCGTTCAACAGCTGCTAATGTCGCGAGTACCATATCTATTACGTTCTTAAATATCATGGCCGATCGCGTCTTTTGATATCGCTTGACCAACCCAAATCCGGGCGCTGTATGGGGTATTTCAGGTCCCTCCTCTGGGTCGACCTCTGCGGCATCGAGCAATGCGACGAGCTCCGTGTCGACTGGTAGTGCACCGAGAAAACGTATACCCTCTTTACGCGCCATTTCCTCCCCTCCCCCAGTCGAGAACACGTTACTGACCTCCCCGCAACACGGGCACACATACCCGCTCATGTTCTCCACTATTCCGAGAACGGGAAGGTTTACCGCGCGCGTGAACGAAAGGCATTTCATCGCATCCATGAGGGCAACGGCCTGTGGCGTCGTGACGATAACAGCAGAAAGGCGATCGTGCACAGGACTCATGTGCTCCAGCAACGAAAGGTGTTCATCAGACGTTCCTTGAAAAGATGCACACTTGTAGTCGGCATACCATCGCAATACAACTCGACCAGTAGGCGCACGCTCACCTGGTGGTGTGTCGATGACCAGATAGTCCAGTTCTCCCCAGCGTACATCACTCAAAAACTGTCGTATCATGGCATTCTTCTTGGGACCTCTCCACACGACCGAGTCGCCTCTTTTCTTGAGTAAAAAGCCGATGCTCATGCATGCAAGCCGCGCGTGGCCCGAATCTGCATATATGGGCACCCAACCGTCACTGCTTTGATGAACGTCATGTCCATCCACACCGAGCATGCGTGGAATCGAGGGACCGGTGAGATCAACATCCAAAATGCCAACTCGTGCATTGGGAGATGAGGAGTATAGAGACAGAGCGAGCTGTACAACGACTGAAGATTTTCCAACACCGCCTTTTCCAGAACAAACGATGATGATGTTCTTGATGCGATTTAATCGTCTGAAAACTGGTGTGTCGGGTGCGGCAGCGGCCATGTGTGGTTTTGCTTGCTGATTAATGATTTACAGAGATAAGAGATCATCTTATCGTGAGCATAACATTCCTTTTGTAGCAGCTTACTAGACACGATAAACTCGTACGAAATATTGACTTGTATTGGGAAGATGTGTCTGTTATTAAAGCGTAAGCAGCCTATGTTTCCCATTCTCTCGCAGCCAACGCTTCCGGTGGGATTCATCACATGAGGCCATAGGGAATTAGGAACGCAACACCTCGGGCGCTGGAGAAGAAGCATAGAACGAAGGCGACAAGTCACCTCTTTGATTGCATAAATTACTCCAGTCTTATGTTGATATAAACTTAAAGGGAATTTAACTCTCTATCAGCTAATCTAACTTTGAATATAGTCCAACGTCCAACTGCTTTCAGGTGTGGTTTGTGTTTACGTGCCGGTTTACCGGCAGGGGTTCGCTCACGACACATGTGCTTTGAGCCGTGCCAGCGGGTGCAGCCAGTGCGAGGCAGGAGCGGGTCATCCCCTTCAACGCAAATATGCAACGTCTTCTCAGTGCGTACCAGAACCTGATCTTCAGTTCCGTCCGCCACCCCGCTGAAACGCAAGTTGTCGGACTCTTTGAGGATCAGCGCGGCGCGTGAACAAGAGATGCTCCCCCCTGAGTGGCCCAATCGACGGACTACACCGTGGAAATCACTAGGAAGGAAGATCGTGACATGGGTAAGCGAGTCGTCCATCTTAACCCGAAAAACGCCTTCGCTCGCGTCGGGGCGACGCTGGGACGCGTAAGTATTAGTGCCAAAAGCAATGGCGGAGGGAGAGGGATGAGTACACACAATATTGGCGCACTTTATTCGATTATGGCTCCAAACGGACAACTCGGCGCACGGTTGCCCACTCGTGTCGCCTGGAGCAAACACGTTATGTATCTGGAGGACCCCACGCAGACCTCTACGTGCTCCTGTTGTCTCGTTAATTGGAGGTTTTTCGAAACGGGATATCCGCCGGCAGAAAATAGAGACGGGATTACGTGATGCTATGGGACAAACGATTAATCGGGATTTGGACATGCAAAAGTTGTCCGGCACACGCGCGATGGCACTGCCAACGAGGGTGTTTGAAGGAGAGTGCTGGAGAGAGATGAGTTGTATACTTGATATTGAGAAGATGATGTGCCCACGCACCATTTTACAACTCGATATGTCAAGGTAAAGGAGTGACAGAGTAGATAAGTGGGAAACGAACCATGAGGGTCTGCGCGGTTTTATACGGCCATCCGCGTACCAACGGTCGACCTGCCACAAGGGGCAACGCAAAAGCATGAACAAAAAATATGGCTAGCAAGCCACACCTAACCAAGTTCACAGTGGGTGTCTAACAATGTACCACAACTCCGCCACAGAGAGGCATGAGGTCGCCGGTCACATGCTCGCACCACTTTGACTTGGAATGAGAGGCTGAAACTGCCGTTGTTGAAGTGGACTATCGTGTGAAAACGTGGCTCTACCGCCCCGCTGTAGTTTGGGCTGTTCAGGGAACAAACCATCCAGATGCCAGTGTGGTATCCGATACTTGAATATTATAACGGTCGTGGTCTCAGTCACCGGTCTATAAGGCATCTAGGTGACAAAAAAAAGTCGTAGGCTATGTCGAACGCCCTTCAAAGGTGAGAAGTCAGGGGAATTTGCTTGAATCATCACGGTATTGTGTACTAAATTGCTCTCCGTTTTGGTGAACGCATGGGATGTGAGGTGAGGGTAAAGACGGAATCGGAATCTAGATCATCAAATATTCCTCGTCTTCGACGCTTGGAGAATATGAATATTCAGCTATCGAGGGTTTGTGGTGAGGTAATGCGAGACGACTCACGACTTGGGGAAGAGTTCATTCTAGTGAGTCCACCCTTGCCAGCACCCGCAACGCGTGCAGCCAGCTCCTTCTCAAGAATCTGACTCTCGCTGGTACTAAGTACAGGCATAGACACGCTCGTAATATGTGCGTCATGAGGGTGTTCAGGTTTCATGACTTGGGTATTGAATGCGCGCAAGGTGCGCAGACCGAACAACGCGGAAAGTACGAGAACACATACAGCGCGGGCGTAGTTGGCGTCCAGCGGAACAACTACAACATGGGCGCCAGGAGTCGCAGCTGGAGATGATAGTTGTGCAAGTCCGAGGGGGGAGAAGAACGAGAATAGGATTGTGTGGAGATAGGCGAAGAATGGTTGGGCGTGAGTTAAGGTAGCGTAGAGGGCAGTCACGAGGGGTGCGACCCATAAATCAGTCGCGGTCCAACCATAGGGCAGCAACTCTGGAGGAGTCGTCACAGTCATTGCAGTCGGGTGTAGAAGAGAGAAAGTGTTGACAAAGAAGGGACCGGCATTGGCAGCGATCTATCTCCGGTCAGTAATTCGGAGAATCGATATTCAGTCAAATGCGTACAAATGCCGTCAGCAATAACGTATATGGCGATGTTGACACAGCGGGAGACGTATGAGTCGTAATTATCCGTGGGATGAAGTCGCACAAGAGAAGTGCGCGAGTCAGCCCGTCAAGTGCCGACAATGGCAGTTCAGTGAACAGAGATAGCTCTGGAACAGTGGGTAAGGATTCAACGAGTGCGCTGGCACCTAAGTACAGTAGGGGATAAGCACTAGAGAGGATGAAAGTGGGTTGCAAGTCGAGCCAAGGAGCTATTGAGGGAGTAGAAGCAAAAGGATGATGAGAAACAACCAGACCTCTAAGATGATACCATATCTCCACGCACCAACGACTGCCTCACCACCAAAAACCATCACAAGAGCTGTCGCGAAATCACGGACACGACTGCGCTTCTCCAGAGGGTCGAGCTTCACCTGGCCTGATGTTGACATCTTGGCGAGATGTTGTTGATGGTATAATCCACGCAGTTGACGAAGAATCAAAGCGAGGCGGAGGGCTCCCGCGATATCTAGGAGGGAGAGAGGAGCGCCTAACCATGCAAGAGGAGATAGAGGCTGAAGGGCATAATCATAAAAGGTGATGATAGAGGCAACAAGGGGAGACATGGCAGACAATGTCAACCCTCGAGGTCGACCTTGCTTGCGGGGGCAGGCGGCAGGCGAGCACGTAGCCACGTGGATGGCCACGTGGATGGTCATGTTACTTAACGCGACAGTGACGCGTTAATTAAACGAACTTCAAGTTGAACGACTCATTACACTACCATGCCCAAAACCGAATTAAAGGAACTCCTCGATAGCGCAGACATACAAGTCCCCACAGATTTTCCACCGCAACCTACAGCTCCGGGACTTAGAGCCCTTGACAGCGCACTGCGTTGTAAAATTTGCCAGGAGCTCTATGATGCACCAGTCGTGCTCACATGTGGTCATTGTTTCTGCTCGCTAGTACGCGTGAAAGTCATTGTCCCAAATGCCTTATCACTGTCTCTCGCTTTCTCTTACAGTGTGCACGCACCCAGCTTGATGAGAAGCCAGTATGCCCCACATGTTGGAACGAAACCACCATCAGTAGCTTCAGGGTAAATCCGGCAATGGAAGAAGCCGTGACAGCATGGAAAGACGCAAGGCACGTCCCCGGGCATTGTGTGATAATCATGTATGGGTTGCTTGATGCGAGCCGTTATTTGTAGACGGGTCGTCCTTGGCATCATCAATAAGGCTACAATCGAAGCCTCAGGGTCGCCACGGCCTGCAAAGAGGCATAAATCCAACGCCCACGCTACCCAAGTTGGTTCTGGCCTAGTGTCAAATGCACCCCAGGGAAGGTCTGCTCCATTTGATCCTATCGGCACAACCAGAGAACAACATAGCCTCTCCGTCGGGCCCGCCGACGATGACGTAGGGCAAGAGTCCGAGCAATTGCAGGGTAATGTTACTTTTCTGTGCCTGTAGGCCACGCTCACGCAAAAAATCTATCAAAGGGAATCCGAGCACAGACTCGGAATGCCCCATTTGTGGGAAGGCTGTATCCACTGCAAGGATAAATGATCACCTGGATAGCAATTGCAAAAAGTATATTTCTAGTGGGAAGTCGTCATCTTTGAGTAAGTCTGGGCAGAAGGATGCGTGGTCGAGGCTTCTTGATGGTAAGAGAAGTGGGAAGGAGAAGTGAGTACCAAGTTACTCTCAATTTCTCGTTGACGGCGTTACATTGGAACTTATCACAGGGAGGCAGAGGTTGATACGCCGATTCCCAAGGCCTCTTACACCGTTCTGAAGGATAAACAAATTCGTGATCTACTCGCCGCTCATGATCTTTCTACTGCCGGCGATCGTTCTCAACTTATTGTACGTCACGAGCGGTCAGTACTATCACTTTCTTAGTTACCCATCCTTCTGACTAAAGACAATCGGGTTCTCCCCAGGTGGGTTGCGTTGTATAACGCAAACCTCGACCGTAGTTCCGCTCTGCGTAAACGTCCTGTGGAACTCCGGCTTGAAATGCGGCGTTGGGAAGAGGACAGACGAGGGTCAAGAAAGGCCCCCTTGAAGATTGATATTACTGAGCACCGAGTGCGCGCATCCTTTCTCCTCTCATTGATTGTTTCTTAAAACACGAGCAACCTGCTACAGCGCGCCAATAAAGCCGAGTTTGACAAACTTGTCCAAAGCGCTCGAACGAAGCCCGGCCGTGAATCGCCCAAATTGTCTCCTGACCGGGACACGCTGGCCATGTCATCGGAACTAGCCGAAAGTGAGATACCCGAATTTGAGCCACAGTTGAAGAGGCAAACCATGGCAAGCGGAGGGGAGACAGATGCTATTATCGTAGATTCAGATCCAGACAGCTAACACCGTAAATGTACCAGTATACAGTAGTATCGCTTTGTATATGTGTGATATAATATCGCACTTATTCCCACTTTGGACACGTGGTGAGGTCCTGTGAAAACTTGGGTTTATATGGCACGCCTCCGTCGCCCTGAACGCGCCCTCTTCTCTTCAAATCCCCCTTATGCTTTTCCTCCTCCGCCCCGTCGTTGCTTTTTATGACCTCGCTCTCCAGCCTATCCCCCCGCTTGCGTGGCTTGGCGTTCATGTCTCCCTTCTAGAAATCGCGGGTGCATTACGCCTTGCCGTGGTTCTCCGCCAACAACGGGAGTTGTACCACGAACAACACCTTGCCAAGATAGCCGCGGCCAGTCACGGAGCCAAGACGGGGAAACCCAGCGAGAAAGCTCAACGTGCGGTGGTCGCCGTCGATCCACTAGAGCCGCGTAGCCGCGTTCGCGATTTCGTCGCGACACTGGTGGTTGCTCATGGTGGAGAAGCTATCGCTGGTGCGTCGCGATTTACCACCATCTTTCGAGGCGTCGATTTGACGTGGTCGAATTTCGTCTTTTCTTTGCGGTTCGGGTCCTAATTCAAACCTGCAATAGCACCCTGGCTCGACCTGCGACCTTCATTTTTCCTGTCTAGCACAGGTCCCGCGATAAACCTAGGTGCTCAGGCCCTCGTCGACCTATTGCCTAATCTCCCCACCCCATCGTTATATACCGAGCTTGCCCTGACCATAACCCACTCGCTCTTTCGTATGATCCTGTTGTGCAATGTTATCCCTAGAGTGGTTACGGGACATGTCGAGCCCAACGTAGCAGCGTCTTCATATACCCTATTGCTGACTGCCTTCGTATGTGTCAAACCACCTTTCTAGCTCCCCGTCGCTGATTGCAAGTCCCAGATTATGCCGCATGGAGGACCTTTCGTCGCCAATCTTTTCTCCCTCTTGCGACCGACGCCAATGGGTATTACTACTCCCCCGGAATTACTCCCTTATGGGTGGGCCGCAACAGATCTGTGGGCTA
This sequence comes from Lactifluus volemus, assembly GCA_022376515.1. Classification (NCBI taxonomy): domain Eukaryota; kingdom Fungi; phylum Basidiomycota; class Agaricomycetes; order Russulales; family Russulaceae; genus Lactifluus; species Lactifluus volemus. The sequence goes on along the minus strand of WTXI01000007.1, from coordinate 994,247 downwards.
CACCGCTCGTGGTGGGATTGTACGCCACATTGACGCACGCCCAACCCTTCTTTACCTACCTTCACACGCTCCTATTCGTCTTCTTCTCCCCCTTTGGACTCGCTACTGTCACTCTCTCCGATGCTTCCGCGAAACTGGGTGGCTCTCACAATCAGCCTGTGGTTGCCCCGCTTGACGCTAAGGCCGCGCGGGCAGTATGCGCCGTTGTGCTTTGTGCACTTCACGCGAACCGCGCCTTGCGTCTGTACGGGTCCGGATTAAGCGAAACAATCGCGCGGGTTGCAGCCGCTAGGAATAAGAGCGAGTCGAGTCCACCATCAAGCACAGAAGAGAGTGAGAAATCGCCCGAAGACGAGACCGCGGATACCAGGGCGAGAGGACGCGTTGAAACAACAACTTCTAGAGGTCAGTCGGGACGAAATTCATGAAATGTCAAGCTGACCATATCCTCAGATGAGCCTACGGAGAGCAGAGTGTTAAGATCGCGTCTGCGTCGACGACTCCCTTGAATTATTATTCCCTTTTTCTTACTTACTGCGTTCCTCGGAACGCACTGATTGACTTGTATGATGTAGACGATGTAGACTTTAGTACGAATTGGCGGGCGAAACAGGTCAGCTGCCAAGGCGGCCGGTTTTGCGGTGGTCCAAAGAGTGCTTCTAGGTACAGTATGTTTTGGAAATTTGTCAGCGCTATGGATGCGATGTGTTAGTTACAGGATTCACTCGACCGGGTTCAGCGATTGTCGATTGTCCCTGATCCCCGTGACATGTAATAGGATTGGCCTGTGGCTGTGTTAAGGTGCAATGGATTTACTATTCTGTTCGACTATTATAACCCAATGTCCATCGTGGGCTAGACGGGATTGAATGACTCAGAACACTTTCGCGAACATATGAATCTATCAAAACTTGGAGCAGTAGATAGATATGATATAAACCCATTTTTATCACAGGCTGTTGTCAACAAGTCCTGAGGTAAAGGAGATGCAAAAGAGAAGAAAAGGAAACGACAAACAAAACCTTGAAGGATGGAAGGGGACCAAAACGCGAGATCCGAGAGGGACACATCGCAGTAGAGTTGGAGGCCAGCCTTTCCAAGAGGCCAAGTAAGCGTCCGTGAACCATGAAAATTTGTAGATGACCTCGCTATTGAGAAAGACAGGAACATGAGGAGTGGACTTCCCAGCGATTTTGCTGTAACCTGAAGTGAGGGCAGGTCGAAGCAAGGGACACGAGTGCTCAACTCATCCAACAGAGAAGGTGCAACTATGCCCTTAACTTGTGCTGGCGTTTACTAGTGCCGCGACAAGGTGATACGGATTGCTGACACGAGATCAAGGCGGCGATCGTGGTCGATGAAGATCGACATCGAGGAGGGGTTGACCAAGAACCCGTGAAACAAGCTGCCGACAGAACTCCTGCTTGCTAGCCTCGTGTGGTAGCTGCCTTGAACTGAAGGCCCCTTCAATCATGCGAATGTAGCCGGCTCACGGCCTGAGGCCGGGCCAGGAACAAAACCAAACTCATGAAGCACACCACATCAGCTATGATCTGGTGTCCTTTATGAGTTTGGTTTTGTGGATTGCTAATCGCCAACAAAACAAACTAACCTGGCGAGATGCAAGAGGGGGACAAAGGAGAGGCCCCTAAGTGGAAGCGGACTTGCACCTCCTCAACCGGGAGGATCCGACAAATGTAGCAACCGCCACTGTCAAGGACTTGACAGACCAGGTGAACATAGAGAGGGAAAGAGGATTCCTGATAGAGAAGTGAGACAAAGGTGAAAGGCAGGACATATATAACTGCTCAGCCGCTCAAAAATCGATCCTCAGGCTCCTGCAATGGCCATCACGCCCGAGGAGGCTCACATACTCATCACCCTCCCAAACGCCACGCTCACCTCGCCCTCAACCGGAACACTCACTGGCCAACTCTCTCTCGAATACATCACCTTTGATATCCCAGCGTCGGCCGTGACGCGTGATGTCCTCCTCGTCCTGCGTCTTGACAATGGCGCGTTCGAAGCCCCGCTCGATCCAGCGCGCACGCTCACGGCGTCCGTGCAGAGCTCTGGTGCGGCACGGCGTTACGTCTTCCACGCTACACAGGACGATGCCGAGTTCACCCTTGAGATTCCAGTGACGCCCGAAACCTCGGACGACGTCGAGCTCTTCCACAGCGTGCTGGTCGAGTATGTGACGAACCTTCGCGACGGCGTGCCCCCCGTGGCGCCTACGCCTGGCGTGGCCCAGAATGGCGTTGGTCTCGTGGTGGGTGAGGCGGTGCAGACTGGAGATGACCTCCGGGGCCGATTCGTCCTTGTAAACGAAGATAATGGGGAGATCGTTGACGCGCTGGGCAGGTCGGTTAGGGTGTACGAGGACCCGTCGCTTGGGAGAGGGGTCACGAAGGTGACCCAGTCGTAGTTGAGCTGCCTGAAGGTGCAAGTACACTTGACGATGTTGAGGTGCTCGTGCGCACCGTCCCGCCCGAGGATCGGGACTGGATGATGAAGGGGGCTGTCTTCGCCAGGCACGTTCCTCACTTGTCCTCCTATATCTTATGCAAAAACCCAGTCTGATCGATCTTTGGAACCACTTTTAGCCGTGTTATCTCCGACACCGCCACTTTACTTGCGGGCGCGATGACCTCCGCATCGAATCATTTCATCGCGCATTCAACTCCATCACCCGCATCAAGTAAACTTCTTCTCCTACAATCCCCCACGACCAAAAAGCACCTCACCCGCGTCCACACCGTCACTGATGACGCCGTAAAGCTGGGCAACAAAGCCACGGTAGCTATCGAGCGACTGATAAGCCGCCGCTCCCGCACAGCAAATCCCCCACCAGCTTTCGTGCACCAGAGCCCCCCGCCCGCGCCCCAATCACTGACCCCCCTATTGCGCCCGCTCGCGCGAGTAGCATACCCCGCGGCAATCGTCCTCACATCGTTGGAGGCATCGACCGCGCGGGTCATCGACGCCGGCAGCGCCTCGGTCTCCGCCGCCGTCTCGCACAAGTATGGGCCGACAGCAGCTGGAAATGTGGCGCTTGCGGGGGGCACGGTACGTAATGTCGTGCTCGTATATATGGATGTACAGGGATTGGGCCGGAGGGCGGTCGTGAAGGTCGTGGCGAAGGGCTTGGTCAAGGGACACATCGCGAGGGCAAAGGGGGGTTCGTCGGGCCCAAAGCTGTGACTCGCCGATTGTTGGATTCTTTCGTGGAGCATGGTTTTAAGGGTATCGCCTCGGACAATAGGTAGTTCCGAGCATAACGGACGCTAAAGGCAAGGAAGAATACGGCAGCAGCGGTGCACAACGCACAAAGATACGCGTGCAGTATTCGGGGTTGGCGCAATCCCGAATTTGTCCCTTTCTTTCTTACTTGAACCTACATGTACCTCGGTCGGTTAAAATTTTACCCAACGATCCGGGACTTTTTAAGCTGGAGTCCGAGGGTATCAACCCTCTCAAGAAAGTATACGGGCGGCGCCTGCTGGCAGCCGAGAAAGTTTACCAATACGTTTGATATTTTCGTGTTTTGCAACACAGTAACAGTATCTAGAACAACGATATCTCCGGGGCTGGTCCACGGCTCTCGAACGCGAGCCAGTCGCCCGTTCCGGTAGGAAGCAGCCCCATGGACCGACACTTCCACAGACCGAGAGCGAGCGTGAGAATGTTGCAGGCGAGGTAGGCTAGCTTCTGTAGCGGGAGGGTAGTGAGGTATTTTGCCGAGGGTGACGACGGCGGGCCAGGCGCAAAAGGCGCAAAGGCTACCCGATCGTATATGACCGCGGGGGCGAGGAGGGGGAGACAATGTTTGAGACGGGTGTGGAGGAGGGAAGGGAAGTTGGGTAGTAAATGAAGTTTACGTGTGAGAAACAAAGAACAAAGGATGATTTATGGGATACGGGGACGTACCTGTATTCATGGCCGATAGATTCTTGAACGGGGAGAGCAAGAGCATCGCGACGATGCCCATGCTGAAAATCTGTACGCCACCACCAGACATGTACAACATGAACGCTTGCATGGGCAGCGACTTGACCGGCGAGATGGCAAAGTCCCATGCTCGTTTCTGCTTCAGCGCCTCGTGTGATTTCAGGGTGGCTACCGCCGTCGCAGAAGATTTGCTCGATTCCTTGGTCTACAAATGGCACAAGATGAACTGCGTGTCATGTGCAGGACAAGGTCCATCGCACCTTTGAAATTTCCGAGAAACCTGGCGGAGGAGGAAGCTTGTTCCATCTACAATCGAGTGAACGGTTTTCTCAAAAGAAAAGGAAGAGGAAATGCTACTGACTTTGAATTTGAAGTCTCAAGAGACGCATAGTCGAGCATGGTGGTCTTAACTAGCGAGGACATGAACAAGCGCTGGCTGATCATCTCACCGGACATTGCAAACATGACCTCCTGGAATTCACTCTGACTCTAGACAAAACTGTCTACATAGTAAAGCCGAGTATATACCGATGCATTTTGTATCATCGTTCGGATAATATGTATAGATAACGGCCATGCCTCATTGACCCATATAAGGTGGCGCTGACATCATAGGACCGCCTCCCATCGGTGCAAAACCAGGCGGCGGGGGCGGCGGGTATCCCTGTGCTGGGTTGAACATCGGCACCCCACCGGGTGGTGGTGCTGATGGTGGCATCCCCGCAGGCACACCCATATTCATCGGTGGTACAGGGACCGCTGTTGGAGGCTGCATCTGCGCTTGCATAGGCACGGGGTTGAACCCTGGCGGAGGCGGAGGGGCGGTGGCGAGTGCGCCAGCGAATTGGCCTTGGTAGGGGCCAGAAAAGCCACCGGGTACAGGTTGGACACCACCATAAGCCACCGGGGGCGGACGCGAGGCCAGAGGGAGTGCATTATTTTTTCTGGCCTGCGCCGCCAAGAGTCGTTCAGAGGCGGTACCATGACGCTCACCCTTTCCGTCCTTTTTAAATGCATACTGGACCGTGATGGGCTTGTTCATAAGGAACTGCCCATTCATGGACTCAATAGCCGCATCGGCAGATTCAAAGTCAGTGTAAGACACGAATCCGTAACCTTTCGACTGCCCTGTTTGCGGATCGCGCGCAATCTGAAGGAATATCAGCGAACGAGGGGATAGACCACGCATCATTTGGCATGCGTGCGATAGGTCGGCGTACCTTTGCGGTTGTCGCCATCATACCAAACGCACTGAACGTGTCGTAAAGCAGCCTCTCATCGACATTTTCATCGAGTGAGCCAATGAAAAGGTTTGCACCAACGTCAAGTTGCTTCTTATCAGAGGAAGCCTACGTTATGCGATGAGGGTAAGGGGATTGAGCGAGGAACGGTATTGAACGTCAATGATCTGACACGCACCTTGTTAACTCTTATGGGCTTTCCCCATAGCTTTATCTGATTCATGATCTTACATGCGTATTCGGCATCCTCTTCTGTCAAAAACTCGCAGAACCCAAACCCTTGATGTGCCATGGAGATTCGGTCTTTGGGTAGATGTACATTGACTAAAGGTCATTAGATGAGAAAGCATGAACAAAGGATAAAAGAAAGGAGAAATTTCACCGACGGGACCAGCCTGGAGCATAAGTTCCCAAATGAGAGCATCGGTGCAACGTTCATCGAGGTTGCCCTGGACAGAGTTAGATCCAGTGAACGAGGCAAACGATATAAAACTTACGAGGTAGACCGTTGCTTCTTGATTCCGATCATCCTGCGGTCGGGACATTTACAAAGACACTGCCAGTGCCGGTGACTGTGTGCGTGTGTGCAACCAGAGGACACGTGTTTGGCTTTGTTTGTTGAGCCAGAGTTTAGGGCGGTTCTATCACCGCAATCTAGTACGGCCGAGGGACTTTCTTCTTATGCTCAAGGACATTTGTCCATATGGCAAAATGCGGGGCGTGTGTGACTACGGTCGCGGAATTATAGATGCTCCAGATCGTCCTTGGCTAGCCCGGGCTGGCACCTTGCTCTTCTCTGATGTCCCCTGCCAGATTCATCTTATTCTTCCCAGTCCTCGGTCGCTTTCAATCTCATTGACAGCTCATTGGCGATCTTTAAGAGATTTGGCTGTTGTCCTGCCACATGTAAAAGTGCTGGTTTCTTTTATCTCAAGCTTCCTTTCTCCGAGAAATCATAGCCCCGTTCTAACTGCAACCCCGAGTGACAAGATGGACAGGCCATCACTACATCATCTGGCCCTGGCATCGCTGGCAGTTCTCCACCCTCAGAATAAACTAGTCCCTGTAATGTATGTTTCTGCCTCAAAAGCGCCTACCCCATTGAAGTCCTCAAAAAGGTCGTCCGCCTATGGTCTGACCCTGCAAATGACGATTTTTTGTCTCTTGAGGCCGCGAAGTTATCGGACTCTCCGATCTCCCGGGCCATTCGCCTAGACTTCGCCCTCTAATCGCCATCTTATATATCTTCTTTGCTTACCGATGAAACCGCAACTTCTTTCAATATCTGGTTATTATTATCGACCATGTTACGACACTGCACTCTTTCGCATATCCGGGTTTCGTATTGGCACCGTGCCGACTTAAAAAGCCATCCTATTTTCAACTGCTGGGCTAGGGAAAAATCGCACAAGCAACATCCCCCCTCCTGCCAACGTCACTACCACCCGTACAAGATGTATAAGCTCGGCTTGGTGACCATGGCCCTCCTCATGCTCGTTCTGAACGTTGCCGCTGCTCTGCCTCCGCGTGCCCTGAAACAGGCAAAGATAATGCGTGACGCACCAGAGCATGTCAACAGGGGCGAAAAGCCTCACCCGTCCAAGATGTAAGTGCCGGGTTGATCCACATTCATTCGATGCCTCTAATTTCCTCTGTTCCAGTTATTACCCTCCCGCGCCAACCTATTACTAGTAACCCCTAACTCGACTCACCACTCGGTGACAAAGGACGCTACTCCCCGCCCAATACTTCGGCAGCCCATTCTCTGCTAGACAATTTCGTTACACCTCTCTCTTCCCAGGACTGTGGTGTGGTTTCGTTTCATGACCATCCTTGATAGTTCTTGTTCTTTTTTTTAATTTAAATTCGTGTGTATCCTTTGTTTCCTCGTCATGCCCTTCTCGGTACAGTTCGCACTCTACGTATTGGAAGCATTCTAGTTGGTCCTATGGACCGAACTTTAGGATTGTTAACTGCTACGCTGTATGGTACTCGTGGGGACATATATCTCTTGTTTTGACTTTACAAGACCACGAGGCGAGGCCCGGTGATAGGTGACCGCGATCTCTCCAAAATTGAAAAAAAAAAAAACCCCCCCAATAAATCCCAAGAGGACCTAAAATAAAAACCATATCACGCCGTGCTCAAACACAAAACACTGATGTCGGTTGAACCTCTCTTCTGGCGGTCGAAACGCGGCGCGTGCCCTGAGCAGTCTGTCACGGCAAAGTTACTTAGCATGGTTTGAGAGCTTCAAGTGTAGATGCTGTCAGACGGTACGCGATATTGGTTGCCATCTTCCGAAAAGCTTCTGTTGACCACGGAGAGCCGGTTGGAGTCGTAAACGTCTTCGTCATAATGCCCGTCGGGTACTCTCCTTTGCCTGAAGTCCCTCATTACTTCAAGTTGTTCCTATCACAATGCCGATGCCGATGCCGAGGAGCTCTCGGTTTGGATATAGTCGGTCGCGGATCACCGCGCCGTCAACCTTCGCTTCCATTCATCAGCATCAGCATCATCATTACCATCATACACCATACGTTTGGGACCCACGTGTGGAGCACATTGCTGGTTACGTCACGAGGAAACGGTTGAAGAACCCCACAGGCTTCATTCACACACGCTGCGTCGTGGCCGCCTGCTGACAAGTCCATTAGCAAGCACAGGTAAGCCGGGACTCGCTATCTTTCCCAATTGATGGTCATTCATTCATTCCGATATCAATCCTGCTGTCGTGATCGTGTCCTGGGATCTCGTCAACCACTCCACCTATCAAGCTGGCATCGTACGTCATCGTGTTCCCCTGTCCTTTAATGGGGTTTTGTCCGCGCATTAGATTTGCTGACGCTCTCTTACCTTGCTGGTCGACGTCCCTGTCGCCGACACCAAGGGTTCTCCACATACACCATTCAGTCGAAAAACAGAACGTTCTCGATCCGGACACTCCGCCGTCAGGGTGTGACAATTCTGGAGAAAGGGATTTAGCGAATGCGGATGAGTACGGCGCGAACGACTTAAGTCTTTCCGGATTGCGCGAGGTGAGGCAGATTAAGCAAGTGAGTCACGCGGAGCTAGTCAATGAAGATTGTGACAGGGTCAACGAGGAGGTGATGTTGCCGAGTGACGATGACAACGTTTCCCTCGAAGTAGCAGCTTTGTGGGCTGGGAGAAGGAGTCACAAAAGCACAGGAGAGAGGTAGGCGGAATCCGGACCGCCAAGCCAAGTCATCAGTGTTGACAAGACGGTTGACAAGACCCCGCAAACAAGGGCGAGAAAGAGGAGGTCGTCGTGAGAGGGCAGAGGGAATGTCGCGGTGGCTGACTAAATTGACGCCGACGGTCAGAAGAGTACTGAAGGCAAACAATGCGACGGAGTTCGCAGATGGGTGGGAAAAGGGGCTCGAGTTGGTTGCAGATGGGCGATTCACATAAAAGAGATATATACAAAAAAAGCACCAAATATATGGAGGAGACTGCCGGTGTAACCTACCGTACATGTGTCTATTAAAGCATAAGAGGCCTATATTTCCCGCTCTTTCACAACTCGCAACCAACGCTTCCAATGGGATTCTTCACAAGACCCCATAGGAAATTGGGAACGCAGTTCATCAGGTGCTGGTGAAGAATCATAGAAGGAACGCCATGGGCCTCCTGGCTTCAGCAATCCTGCCCACTGCGCATGTGCATTCCCGACTGGTTGAAGAAGGTCTGGGCCAATCCCAGAACACCAAAAGTCATAAGCTACAAACCGTGGCTCTCCTCGCTCATCAAAGTTGTCCAAACTGGCACCCTCCGATGGTGTTGAGTACCTCATAGGGGTGACAACAGCCCCTTCACCACGAAGGGAAAAGACGATGCGGATAATGGGGATGCGGAAACATCCATCAACATCTAATTTGTCCAGCAGGCCACAGGTGAACGGATCCATTTTTAGGAACATATCAGCATCAGGTTCACTATTGTTCCCATCGTTCTCTACTCGAATGATGATGAATCCAAGCTTGCTTATGTCGAGGTTGGTGGTTTCGAAAAGGTAAGGGAGTACGGCGTCGAAGCCCGGTTGGCCGTTCGCACCTAACACGGCCGCACCCCTTGCTATGAATCCAAGTAGATATTGATGCGATGTGACTTTTTGCTCTTGAGCTTTTATAAAATGGTTGAAGTGCATGTGAGCCACAGCAGCAACCTTTTTGAACCTCAGCTTTTTGCTTGTTGATAGACATATCGAGGGGATGCTTTGGAACATTGATTTGAAAGTCTTCTCAAAAAAGAGAGACTTGAATAGGTCTTTCACCAAGAAGTGAGAACAACACTCTGGTGGAGGAAGGCTGGGCTTCAGTGATATCGCCATGTCACGAGCCTGTGTAAGAAAGGCAGCAACCAAGAGTTCTCCACGATCACCGACATTAACGGAGAAAGCAGGTACAATTGTTCGAAGGGTATTGAGCCATTGGAAGTCCGTATTCCTCATGATGATCGAGGCGGCCTCCGAGAGAATAGGTTCTGAGGCGGCAATGCCTCGTATATTTTCATTTTCTTCACCAATCTCCACGCAAACTTGCATGTGATTCGCTATCTGATCCAAAGTCTTTTCACGAATAGACGTCGAGGGTACCGAGACATATGCTGCGGAATTGATATCCAGAGCCAAGCGCTGGGACAGAATAGCATATTCCTGGGCTTCTGAGCGAGCAACGCCTTCATTACTGCCAAGTAATTTCTGAATCGCAAACAAGAGAATTTTATTGTGGACAGATATGTCGCCATGGTCATACATCGTGCCCCACCTAAATATCTATGAGAAACTGATGGAAGAAGGCAATAGGGTGTGAGACTTACAAAGGTCTTCCCATGTGGGAAATGCATTCCAAGGACGTGACGGCTTCCAGTGTTGGATATCTGTCAGGAATCCTGCGATCCGTCATGAGTTGGTCAAACCCAAGCTCAATGAATGCGCGAGGTTGCCGAGGTGTTTGGTAAGCAGGTGGCATAGATTGGGAGATCTTCCCAGTGGTGGAGAGAAAGAATGTGAATAGTGAGGACCACGAAAAAATCGTAAGAGCTCGTTGGAGTTCTGTGAAATTGGACAGTCCACCACAGTTGGGCCAAAGTGTTGTCAAAGAATGGGCTTCATCAAACATGATGAAGACGTCCACAGTTGTTGATTTTCTTGAAGGCTCCTGAATACATATGCATTCTCGAAGCTCTTCAAATGCATCCTGTAATTTTTGTCGGTCCGGAGTTGTAATCGCTTTATCATCAAAGTCCTTTAAAAGAAATGATTAAGAAAAGGATAAAAGTGATGAAGAGAGTCCAGCATACCATCTTGGCCCGAGTAACAACGTCATTGTAAAATTTCCACCTGTTATACCCCACATGACCAAACCTTTGTCCCTTAGACATAAATTCCCTGAACCGCTTAACGCAATCTTTCTTCTCCTCAGCACCAAAACGGACAACCACATCCTTGGTATGGATGAATAATGAGAATAGGAAGTGAGATGCTCGGGAATAGGATGTTTCTTGCCAATGTTCATCTTCATATCTGTTGTTGAATGGCGTAAGAAAGTCACGAACAGCAACATCAGGGGGAGGGTATCCTAGATGATGGATATAACAGACCATGAGTGTAGAAAAGGTACGAGACTCACCACTGGTACTCGCTCGCAAATTCACGGGGATGACGAAGTGTAGTTTCGAAAATTCATCTAGGAGGCACGACTTTCCCATTCCAGATGACTGGATAATCGAACAGTAGCGTGCATGCAGATGAGGGGCTTTGATTTGGTTTCGAACGTGCTCTTCAAGTCTCTCCACCACCTCACGACAAGCAAAGGTTGAGGTCCAAGATCGCTCAACAGCTAAGTAAGCATTAGGTTCACTGCCACATCTACATATTCAGTTGGACTTGCCTTCAACTTGAAGTTGCCGTGACGAGTCGAAGTCGAAGTCTGGGGAAATGTAACATAATTATCGACCGTTTCGATAGGTTGTATAACAGAAACGAAGCTCACGGCTGAGAGGGTCAGCGGGTAGTTCTGTCCAAAATACATCTCAGAAAAGAAGTAATGTATAAACTAGGTTCGTCATGACGAAAGAGCAAGACACATACCATGGGTAATCACATTCTCCCAGTCCTTCTCCGTCACTGCCTTGTTTACTAGGTTCCGAAAATCGGATGAATTTTTGCGGGTGACGTTCTGCTTAAAGACATCCAAGGAGACAATATTTTGAGGGGCATCATTGTCTAAGTGCAGACCATCAATATATGCATGAAGCACTGTATAATCTTTGCTTCTGGAATGTTGTTCCATGTATCTCTTTACACGTGAGGGCAGGTCAAGTGAAAAAAGTCGAGCCGAGGGACTGGTATCCATTGATGCGATATCAAGATCGTCTGCTGGAACTGGGGAGCCGACTTGCATTTGTTCTTCGGAAACGAGAGACGGACCAGCAGAAGGAGTGTGGTAAGAATACTCTGGCCCAACCCTAGCCTTCTTCCTGTTAGCTGACTTGGAACGCCTGTGTTGGAAGCGCAGCCTCGCAGAGCGTAAGTCGAGCCAACGCGCGGTGACACGTTACGTGACGTGTGACCGCTTATACCCGGTGATACCAGTTTCGGACAGATTACTGATTTTGGACAGTCGTTATCTACGTTTCATCATATTGCCCCGATCCCTTCGTTTCACATAGCGTTCCACCTTTTATTGCTTCAATATTAGTCTACTAATTATCTCAGTTACCTTCTAGCATAAGTACTGTAACTTCTGTGTTCCGCACACCTCAGTCTTTTCTCTTTCTGACTGAGGTTAGTATCTTATCACTATTTACTTCACTTCTAAGTTACTTACTATCTACCTAGCCTCAGCATTGATCTGTCGTCCAATAGGTAGATAATATAGTCTTTTCTCTTTCTGACTGAGCCTCAGCATTGATCTGTCGTCCAATAGATTATGAGACCTGAGCTTTGAAGCTCTGACAGACATCACGCGCGCACCACTTTCGAATTTGCAATACTATGTCTACCTCTACGCAGACGTCCCCGTCACAAGGCGGCAATGCTCCTCCCGCAGGGGCCGCGACAACCTCACAGGCTGCTCCGGGTAAACCACCACACTTGCTGAACCTTCCCCTTCTCGAAATGGACGGCAGCAACTACGCGTTTTGGAAGTGCCGTGTCGAAACCGTCTTCACCTTTCACGATCTATGGTCAGTCGTTGACGGATCCTCTGCCAAGCCAGATCCGGTAGCCGATCCTGTTGGTGCCGCTGCCTGGAATGTCAAAAACGAGAGCGCGCGAATGCATCTCGTTATGGCCATGACAGATGAACCCCTGAACTCAGTCCTTGACACCAAATCTGCAAAAATTACCTGGGACCGACTCGCTGAGCGTTACGAAGGTAAAGGGGAGCAGAAGGTTACCCACCTGATCGACGATGTCTTCCGTCGTCAGCTCCTCGATACCGAACCGCTCGAGCCCCAGATAAATTCCCTCATCCGCTCTGCCCGCACTATTACCGCTCTCGGCCTTGCCCTCGATGATCGCATCATCGCGCACACCATTATCGGGGCGCTCCCACCTTCCTTATCCACCCTTAAGACTATCCTATCCACCCGTGATAACATCGACATTGAATATACCAAATCACAAATCATCCGTGATGAGCAGCGTCGAGTTCATGAGTCCGGGATGGCCGCCACCGCGTTCTTCGCCAAATCGGGCAAGACCGCTAAAAAGGGGAAAGGGAAGGGTAAAGGGAAGCAGGAGGACAAGTCCAAGAAGTACTGCACTCACTGCAAGATCTCGGGCCATGACGTGAGCGAGTGTCGGAAATTGAAGAAGGAGCAGGAGGCCAAGGCAGCCGCAGCTAACAGCGCAAAGCCAGCGACCGCGACGCCAGCCGCAACGGCGAAAATTGCCTCCGCAGACGAGCCAGCCTCGGACGAGACCGTTCGCACTGTCCACGTGTTCCGCGCACAGTCGAACGCGAGCAGCCAATCCCCCCATCATCACTCCTGGATTATGGACTCCGGAGCGTCCCGCACCATGTGTTCTAACCGCAACTGGTTCCAGCAATACTCTACCCTTGCTAAAGATATCCCCGTCGTCCTGGGTGATAATAGTGCCATCCATGGCGTCGGCCAGGGTCGCGTTCACGTCCGAATGCGGGCTGGGAAGCAATGGAACGAAGTGGTCCTCCAAAACGTCCTCCATGTCCCGGAGTTGCACGGGAACTTGCTGTCCGTCTCTCACCTTACTGATTGCGGTGCCGACGTTCGTTTTATCGGACAAGGCTGCCATATTTACGACCCAAGCGGAAATGTCATCTGCGAAGGTCAGCGCCATCTCAACCTGTATCTCATGCATATCCACACGATTCCCCTCGCATCCGCACACCTTGCCATTGTCGAATCTTTCCCCGCTGAAGGAGATGATCTCACGCCCACAAATGTTGTCGCGCTAGCATAGTGTTGCTGGGGCTAAGCCGAGCAGTTTCGAAAAAATTGCAATATAGCTTCAAATAAAATAGCTAAAAATCTGAAAATATTTGAGCATATAGATCTCCCCGAAAGCCGAGGGGTCTTCTGCCACCACTAAGCAATCTGTGTAGCCAGTGAAGAGGTATTTGACCGGCTACGAAATAAGCCAAAAATCGGCTTATTTCGTAGCCGGTCAAATACCTCTTCACTGGCTACACAGATTGCTTAGTGGTGGCAGAAGACCCCTCGGCTTTCGGGGAGATCTATATGCTCAAATATTTTCAGATTTTTAGCTATTTTATTTGAAGCTATATTGCAATTTTTTCGAAACTGCTCGGCTTAGCCCCAGTGTTACGGTTATGCGGGCCGCCCGGCCCATTTCTTACTGTTTTCCGTCTGATTTTCGACTTGTGTTGTGACCTAGGATCCCTTTCCTTGGCCAGCCCCTTCTGTTCCGCTTCTAGGGGCTGTGCATCGCCATTTTGGACGTGTATTTGACTCAGGGATCATGACTCAAATCTTGAGTCAGCGTTCTTGACTCAGATCTTGAGTCAGACGCACTGAGTCAGTTCTTGAGTCATCAGAACTGACTCAGGTCCTTAGTCAATAGTCTTGACTTCGCTACTGTACTGTGACCTTTGTAGGATAGTTGGCTGGCCCTCTGTACGCATAAATAGGGCCTTGTAGACGAGCTAAAGCCCCAGCTTCAGCTTCGTCTAGAATCGCAGTTCATTGTCTCCTGCTCACACTCGCATCGCATCTCCTCCTCTCTTCTTGTGAATCCCCTCTTCGTACCTTGATCTAGGTACTTCGCGCCACGATCAGACATCTGTGAACTTGTTCCATTTCCGTGCAACAAGTCCCCAGACGCCTGAACCCTAATACGAACGCGCTGTGAGAAGTAGTCCCCACTTCTCACCCCGCGTCCGCCCTCGAACCTTAGTTCAACCTCTCACGAGTGTCCTTGGAAGGCGAGCACCTCTTGCATTCCAATTACACTCGCGCCCGTGTTGCGGTTGAACCTACACATCGTCATTAACCCATCTGCCACCGTCTATCCCCTTTGGGAACGGTAACTCCGACCATCGCGTGCGCCGGTCCGCTAGTCCGTCTCGCGCGATACAGACACCCAGAGTTCGCACAGTCAAGTCTACTCCACACAGGACCTTGCCTGCGCGTGCTAGAATCGACTATTTGGTGTTGCTAGTCTTGTCCGACTCGCCACAGCAAATAGCCAACCAGAACGACGCTCACTTCGAGCCACGGTCCCTGCGAACCGTGACACCCAGCAACACTACGCTAGCAGCCCGAGCGCCATCCGCAAAAGCTGACTTAGCCACCTGGCACCGGCGCCTCGGCCACTTAAATACCGACACGATTTTGCGCATGGCTAAGAAAGGCACTGTCAGCGGCATCGAGATCACATCTGGGAAGTCCCTTACCACCCCATGTGAATCCTGCTTGAAGGGGAAACAGACCCGAGCCGAGATCCAGAAAACAACCGAGTCGCGATCAGACACCATCCTCGGCCGTATCCACTCGGACCTGTGTGGGAAAATGTCAACTCGATCACACAAAGGGTACCATTATTTTGTCACCTGGATCGACGACGCCTCTCGGAAGGTCTTCGTGGCGGGTTTGCGAGAGAAATCAGACGCATTGGCACGCTTCAAAGTGTTCGTGACCAGGGTTGAGGTGCAGACCGGCAAACGCGTTAAGCGTCTCCGCACCGATGGAGGGGGCGAGTACAAAGGGGGGGAGTTCTCGGAATTTCTAGATGAGCGTGGCATTCAGCACGAGATGACGACGCCACATACACCTGAGCACAACGGCGTTGCCGAGCGCATGAATCGCACGCTGCTCGACAAGGTGCGCTCCATGCTCACAGATGCGAAGCTTCCCGAATCCTACTGGTACGAGGCACTTGAATATGCCGCCTTGCTGCATAACGTATCGCCCACACGCGCACTCGACAACCGAACGCCCGAGGAAGCTTGGAGTGGCAATAAGCCCGACATCTCGGCCTACCGCGTCTTCGGCTCCCGGGCCTTCATGCACGTCCCTAAGAAAAAGCGTGTGAAGTTAGCTGCCCGCTCATTAATCTGCACGTTTCTCGGTTTTGCCAAGAACAGGAAAGCCTACCTGCTTGTGCACCGACAAACCCGCCGCTTTTTTGAGTCTCGCGATGTCGTGTTCGACGAGGGGGGGCCAGTTAAACTCTACGAGCGTATCATCCTCGAACCCGACGATGCCGACGACGTCCTAAACACCACCACGCCGGGCGCAATGCCCACACCAGCCGCAACGCCACCTGCGCCGAATGACTCTTCCAGCTCCTCTTCTAGTTCCTCCGATTCCGAAAGCAGCTCTGAAACAGACTCAGTCAGCGAATCAGAGATCAAGCAACTACTCGATGAGGCACCCGAAGTGACTCCTCAACCTCCCGATCTTCCGATCGCGCTCTCGCGACCGAAGCGGAACGTCCACGCGCCCGTCCGCGATGACGATCCCCGCTACTCGACCTCCTCATACGGAGCACATAGGCGACCTGCCGAACGCGCTACAGTCGCGCGCGACCCCGCTAGTGATCCGAGGACTTATGCCGAAGCCATGGCACGTCCCGATGCCGCTCAGTGGGAGCTTGCCTGTAACGAGGAAAAGCGAATGTTTGAGCATATGGGGGTTTACGAGGCAGTCCCGCGCCCTACCAACCGAAAGGTTGTGGGGAGCAAATGGGTCTTCAGGATCAAGAGAGGCCCCGACGGCTCCATCCAGAAGTACAAAGCGCGTCTCGTCGCGCAAGGCTTCACCCAAACGGAGGGCATCGATTTCGACGAGACGTTTGCGCCCGTCGCGAAATTCGCCTCGCTTCGTACGATTCTTGCACTTGCCGCCGAGTTTGACCTAGAAATTCATCAGATGGATGTCAAGTCCGCTTACCTGAATGGGGACCTGAAGGAGGAGATCTTCATGGCTCCCCCCCTGGTTTTGATACACCTGAAGGTATGGTCTTGAGGTTGAAGAAGGCAGTCTACGGCACGAAGCAGGGGGGGCGCGCCTGGTACGAGAACATCAGGGCGACGCTCAAATCGATGGGATATACCCACACGGACGCCGATCACGCCGTTTTCACCCGCCTGAAAGACGGCATCCATTCCATCATAGCGCTGTATGTTGACGACATCACCATGGTCTGCAAAAGCCTGCAGGTCATTAACCATGATAAGGAGATGTTGAAGAAGACCTACCAGATGACGGACTTGGGTGAGATCGCTTGGATCTTGGGTGTCCACGTTACACGCGACCGCGATGCCGGATGGATCGCCCTATCGCAGGAGCGCTACATCAACGACGTTCTCGAGCGTCACGGCAAAGCAAACTGTAGACCGATCAGCACCCCTGCAGTACCTAACGAGCATCTAATCAAGCTCGACACACCCGAAACCGACGTCAAGTCGTACCAGAGCGCGATCGGCGCACTGATGTACCCGATGCTCGGTACGCGCCCGGACCTGGCCTACACAGTGGCCGCGCTAGGTCGCCACGCCGCTAACCCCGGTGACGAGCACCTGCACGCCCTTGACCGCGCATTCCGCTACCTCCGAGCCACGAGCGATCGCCGCCTCGTTTTCCAGCGAGGGACCAAAGAGGGGACCCGTCTCCATGGTTACGTTGACGCAGACTGGGCCAGCGACGTGAACGACCGCAAATCGACGTCCGGTTTCGTCTTCATGCTGGCAGGGGGTGCAATTAGCTGGAGCTCGAAGAAACAACAAACTGTCGCACTTTCGAGCACCGAGGCCGAGTACATAGCCGGAGCGCATGCAGCCAAAGAGGCCGCTTGGCTGAAAAGCCTTATCAGCGAGATCTGGAACGATCAAACAAGCGACATACCTATTACCCTCTATATTGACAACCAATCAGCCATATCCATCGCGAAAAATCCCGAATTCCATGATCGCACCAAGCACATAGAAGTCAGGCATCATTTTCTGAGACAGCAAGTGGATCTGAAAGCCATTGTTCTGGATTATATGCCTACTAACGAACAAGTTGCTGATGTGCTTACCAAGGGGCTTGTTCGCGAGAAGCACGAACGCTTCACAGCTTGTATGGGAGTACACCCTGCGGGCTGAGGGGGCGTGTTGGAAGCGCAGCCTCGCAGAGCGTAAGTCGAGCCAACGCGCGGTGACACGTTACGTGACGTGTGACCGCTTATACCCGGTGATACCAGTTTCGGACAGATTACTGATTTTGGACAGTCGTTATCTACGTTTCATCATATTGCCCCGATCCCTTCGTTTCACATAGCGTTCCACCTTTTATTGCTTCAATATTAGTCTACTAATTATCTCAGTTACCTTCTAGCATAAGTACTGTAACTTCTGTGTTCCGCACACCTCAGTCTTTTCTCTTTCTGACTGAGGTTAGTATCTTATCACTATTTACTTCACTTCTAAGTTACTTACTATCTACCTAGCCTCAGCATTGATCTGTCGTCCAATAGGTAGATAATATAGTCTTTTCTCTTTCTGACTGAGCCTCAGCATTGATCTGTCGTCCAATAGCCTGCGCTTCGTCATTCGAGATACGTAGTGGAGGCGAGTGCGAGTTTTGACGCTACACAATCTCAAGCCCGAGAGAGGGGTTTTAAACTCCACCCCTTCCGAAACTCGGTATCCGCTCCCGTTCCACGTCCGGCCCGCGCCACCACCGTGACCGTGACCACCACCACCCCTACCTCCCACTGGCATGAGCAACCCAGAGATACTCAGCCACAGAAACCACCAGTGCAGCCTCCACAGTTCTACCGCCGCCGTAGCCGCTGTCACCTCCCCAACCTCCTTCTGACTTTTGGAAAGGAGACGAGACAAGTTTTTTTGGGATCACCACATCTCGAAAGCAGTTTGTCGCGAGGTGTCTGATGTGCAAGCCCGCAGAGATTACGACATCATCTGTCATGTACACGGGAACAAGCTGGGAGAGCTGGGCGGGTATTACGACCGCAAGACGGGACAGTTAAATTTAGGGGTGAACTACGCACATTTCCCGTTTACATATATACATGCGGATTCATGCTCACGAGTCACGACGGTGAAGTATCGCGCGTAGATTGGATGCCCAAGTATTTGAGCAGGTGATGCAGGTTGCATTACAGTCACAGAGGTTGCCTCTTAGTTATCCTTACTTGCTGTTATGTGAACGTACAACGCACTCCAGATCATATATCAAGGTCGGCCGTGCGACAAACTTGAAAAGATGTATGGACTATGGTGGGAAGTAGTGCGGCTATAAAGAGCAGATCCTTCTGGTCCGGAGGCATGGGCAAAGACGGTGTGCAGACGCATTGGCTAGCTGCCTGGATTGTCAATTCCAATGCCGGTCAATGGACAACTGCCCGTATTCCAAATTCAACCTTTTGCAATTTCAAACGCATCCCCCGTGTCACCTCTAGTAATGTTCTGACGTTGTCATGCTGAACTTGCTGTAGCAAAGCCTGGCGGGGAGTGAGAACATAAAATATGAATGTTCCATCACAAAGCAAGGAGACGCACCTGGGGAATAAATGAGGGCAGACCCCATGCTAACGTCGCATGGGGTTCAGCGCATTTGGCATACTTCTGCGATTGGACAAATAACATCTATTACTCACTTGAATGACGTTGACGGCACTGTTCCATGTTTCCACCATATCCAAGGCTTCCTCTGCCCGGTCGAGAGTACGTGACATCCGGCTGGCTGTCCGTTACTTCTCCTATAGGAGTGGTGCCGCTTCCGATGGAAATGCCACCCTTCCGAGGTAGACATGTGGTGATTGCTGTGGGTTGAACGGTTTCACTGTTGGCCTGAACAGGAGGACGGGCAGCACTTCCTTCAACGGTAGGGTTGTCTAGAGCGGCAGTTGCAGCGTTCGGGGTGCTGACCACCACACTCAGAGGGGAACTCTTTTTCGCCGGTTGTAAACAGAAATAGAATTGAAATACGGATTTCTCACAAAGCGTCGACATTCTCATTCCATTCCACACACATTTCTTTCCGGAGGGGGAAGAGCTGCGCGCTCTGAGAACTGGAAAGGGAAAGTGATTTAGTACTTCAACGGCCATAAAAGATACGTATACTAGTCACCTGGACTGGGAGCAAGCTCGGTTGCATCTCGGTGACCTGAACGCGGCTTCTGTCCTCTTTCACGGACATGTGAGGACCTGGGCTGTAGTAACGGTCAACAGTGGGGGACATCTGGCAGGAGAGACTTTGGCATACAATTTCAGGATCACCGGGGTGTGTTAGTAGCTAGAGAAGGGTTAAAATACAACACATGTAAGAAAGCTCGGGGGAGGGGAGTTGAGATCTCTTTGAGTGTTTGAGCGCTGAGGCAACCGAGAAGGTGAGCCCGGGCCGTCCGCATTTTGCCAACGTTCAACAAACCTCATTTTTAAGTCTTTCCGGGATTGCCCGAGGCGAGGCAGATTAACGGCACTCATTCAAGTTCTAGCCTCGACTGAATAGCAACGGCGCTGGTCCTGTGTATCGAGGGCGGCAGCTGTCCATTCTCCCGGGCTGGGTGATTCGTGTCTCTGCCCTGCATGATAACGACCGGTTTCATACCACGATGAGTACGTTTTATCTTCATGCTACGTATAGTACTAGTATTGAATGCCCTTTATGTCGTAGATTGATCATTTTGTTGGACAAGGGACATTTTCCAGTGGCTATTCCAGTTGAAGTAGAATGTCTTCCGTCTTCCTGTTTCGTTTTGAGGAATTGGCAGACGCTTTCGCCATTCTCGATATATCACAGCCCTCAGTGCCTGACCGCGGTTTGGTTTGTCATTCAACTGCTTGATACCCGGTGTGGGTTTTGATTACCCATTCTTTTTAGATGAGTAACGTTCGACAACACGTCGAACCATGATAAATAAAGGCCTGGGCACCTCTAAGGAATGCCCGTCCCGTCCTGAGGTTGTACATACACCGCTGACTCAGAAGCCTTCCAAGTCCGCCATGGGACCCGAACCAACGTCCGAACATCTAGATGAGGTATAGCCCGATGTATAAAGGCATGCACATACGAGGTTGCCGATCGTCTCATTTCCAGCCTTTGCAAGTCCTCGCAGAAGCGCCGGGAATTCAGGCTAGAGCTTGACAGAGTTCGTATTGAGGATTATCGCTTGCTGGTTACCCCCTGGAGAACAGGATAAGTATGCTCGTACCGTAAATATCATCCGACATAAATATGTCATACGGTGCAGTTCAAGTTATCAGGCATCTATCCCTCACTCGGCCTCAATTACTAGTAAACCGTTCATCATTCAACAGCTGCTAATGTCGCGAGTAACATATCTACTAGTATTACGTTCTTGAATATCATGGCCGATCGCGTCTTTTGATATCGCTTGATCAACCCGCTGTATGGGATACTTCGCTCGGTCGACCTCCGCGGAATCGAGCAATGCGACGAGCTCCGTGTCGACTGGTGGTGCACCGAAAAAACGTATACCTCTTTACGCGCCATTTCCACCCTCTGGCAGTCGAGAACACGTTACTGACCTCCCCGCTCATATTCTCCACTATGCCGAGAACGGGAAGGTTTATCGCGCGCGTGAACGAAAGGACTCAAGTGCTCCAGCAACGAGGTGCTAGTGTTCGTCAGACGTTTTTTTAAAAGATGCACACTTGTACTAGTCGGCATACCATCCCAACATATTGAATATCAGGTTATTGAGCATTCAACTAGTAAGAATGTGTCAACTGATAGTAGTGGGCATCGACAAGGTCCACATAAAACAAATCGCTGTTCTTATTGGCCGGAATGAGGTATGGAGACTCGGAAGAACAATGAGACGCGTTTGATCAGATGAAGTAACGTTGCTCAGCAACGAGCCGAGGTAGCAGAGAATCACAAGAACGCGATCTGAATGAGCCGTCAGCGTCATGACCAGCCGGGGTGCATGCCGTCGCAATTAAGGAATCGCTGAAGAGGGGCTCGGTCGAAGCAAGTTCAAGTTGCCGCCAGAGCGCGACTCGGAGGTGAGTGACTGTGACTTCAGCGAACTGTGCAGGAGGTAGTAGAAATGATTCATATAGAAGATATATATATACAAAAAAGGACCAAATATATGGAGGAGACTCTGGCGGTCAGTATGTGTGTCTAATAAAGCATAAGTGGCCTACATTTCCCGCTCTTTCACAACTCGCAACCAACGCTTCCAGTGGGATTCATCACAAGACCCCATAGGAAATTGGGAACGCAGTTCATCAGGTGCTGCTGAGGAATTATAGAAGGAATGCCATGGGCCTCCTGGCTTCAGCAAACCTCCCCACTGCACATGGGCATCCCCAACTAGTTGAAGGAGGTCTGGACCGATCCCGGAGCACCAATAATCATAGGATAGGAACTGGGGTTCTCCTCGCTCATCAAAGTTGTCCAAACTGGCACCGTCCGACAGCATTGAATACCTCATATGGTGACAATGGCCTCTTTCCCGCAAAGGGAAAAGACGAGACGGATAATGGGGATTGAGAAACATCCACCAACATCTGATTTGTCCAGCAGGCCACATGAGAATGGATCCATTTTGAGGAACAAATCAGAGTCAGGTTCACTATACTTCTGTCATTCACCACTTGAACCATGATGAAGCCAACCTTCTCTTTGCCGAGGACATTGTGTCGAAAAGATAAGGGAAGATCGCATTAAAGTCTGGTTGACCATTGGTGCCTAACACAGCTGCACCCCTTGCTATGAATCCAAGTAGATATTGATGTGATATGACCTTTTTCTCTTGTGCTTTAATAAAGTGGTTGAAATGCATGTGTGCCGCAGAAGCAACCTTTCCAAACTTCAGCTGTTTGGTTGCCAGTGTTGGTGGACATATCGAGGGGGTGTTTTCGAACATCGATTTGAAAGCCTTCTCAAACAAGAGAGACTCGAATAGGTCTTTCACCGAAAAGTGAGAACAACACCGTGGCGGAGGAAGGCTGGGCTTCAGTGATATCGCCATGTCGCGAGCATGTGTAAAAAAGGCAGCAACCAAGAGTTCTCCACGATCTCCAATATGAACCGAGAAACAATGTAGAATTCGTCGAAGGGTATTGAACCATTGGAAGTCTGTATTCCTCATGACAGAAGATGCTGCCTCCGAAAGGATGGGTTCTGAAGCGGCAATGCCTCGTATATTTTCATTTTCTTCCCCAATCTCCACGCAAACTTGCATGTGATTCGCTATCTGTTCCAAAGTCATTTCACGAATAGATGTCGAGGGTGCTGAGACATATGCCGCAGAATTGATATCCAGAGCCAAGCGCTGCGACATAATAGCATATTCCTGGGCTTCGAGCGAGCAACACCTTCGTCATTGCCAAGTAATTTCTCAATTGCAATGGGAGTATTGTATTGCGGACAGAAAAATTGCCGTGGTCATACATTGTACCCCACCTAAAGATCTATGAGAAAACAATGGAAGAATGCAATAGGTTGTGAGACTTACAAAGGTCTTCCTAAGTGGGAAACACATTCCAAGGATGTGACTCTTCCAGTGTTGTATATTTTTCAAGAATCCTGCGATCCATCATAAGTTGGTCAAACCCAAGCTCGATGAATGCACGAGGCATTCGGTAACCGCCTTCAAAGATGCGATTAGAGGAGTCGTGAAGATGGGGTGTCATAGATTGGGAAATCTTCCCAGTGGTGGCGAGGAAGAATGTGAATAGTGAAGAATTCGAAAATTTCGTAAGAGCTCGTTGGAGTTCTATGTAATTGGACAGTCCACCACTGTTCAGCCAGAGTTTTGCCAAGGAATGGGCTTCATCAAACATGATGAAGATGTCCACAGATGTTGATTTTCTTGAAGACTCCTGACCACATAGACATTGTCGAAGCTCTTCAAATGCATTGAGTAAATTTCGTTCGTCCGGAGTTGCAATCGCTTCATCATCAAAGTCCTTTAAAACAAACAGTTCAGACAAGGATAATTTGATAAAGAGAATCCAGCATACTTTCTTAGCCCGAGCGACAACGGCGTCGTAAAATTTATGCCTTTGTTCCCCCACGCGATCAAATCTCTGTCCCTCAGACATAAACTCCCTGAACGCACAATGCGGCCTTCCTTCGTCTCCGCACCAAGGCTGACAACCACATCCTTTGTGTGGATGAATAATGACAAAAGGAAGTGACATGCTCGCGAGTAGGATATGTCTTGCATATTGTTTCTTCGATGTTGAACGGTGTAAGGAAGTTGCGAACACAACATCAGGGGGAGGGAAGCCTAGATGACGAATATAACAGACCACAACTGTAAAAAAAAGGTACGGGACTCACCACGGGTACCACTCTCGCGCAGATTAACGGGGATGACAAAGTGCTCCTTTGCAAACTCGTCTAGAAGACGTGACTTTCCCATTCCGGATGACTGAACAATAGAGCAGTACCGCGCATAACGATGCGAGGATTTGATTTGGTTCTGGACGTGCTCTTCAAGTCCCTTCAACACCTCACGGCAGGCAAAGTTCGACATCCAAGATCGCTCAGCGGCTAAGTAAACAAAGCAACATTAGAATCACCGCCACATCTATATATTAGACTTGCCTTGCTGTGACGACTCGGAAACTGGTCTGGTAAAGTGATCTGCTTGGCTGAGCCGATATGTAATATAATTATCGACCTTTTCAATGGATGGCATGACAGAAATGAAAGCTTACGGCTGAGAGGGTCAGCGGGTAGTTCGGTCCAAAATACATCTTAGAAAAGAAGTGATCTATAAGCTAGGATCATGACGAAAGAGCAAGACGCATACCGTGGGTTATCACATTCTCCCAGTCCTTCTCCGTCACAGCGTTGTTCACTAAGTCGCGAAAACTTGATGCGTCCTTGCGGATGACGTTCTTCATGAATACCTCCAGGGAGACAATCCCTGAGGAGCACCAGTGCCACTTGTTTGGCGGTAATGATGATCAAAAGATGTGTACAGCACTAGATAATCTTTGCTGCTGAGACGTTCCATGGATTCCTTTATCCGTAAGACCAGCTCGAGTGAAGGAAATCTAGAGTCCACTGAAGGACTGATTTCCATCGCTGGAATATCAACAAGCATTTGTTCTTCAACGTGAGAAGAGCCAGCCTGAGGAGAAGGCAAATGTAACGGATAATCTCGTTGATTCCTAGCCTTCTTTTTCCTGCTAGCTGACTTGGAATTCTTGCGCTTCATCATCTGAGATACTTGGTACAGTAGATAGAGGCGAGTGCGAGTTTTGACGCAAGCCCAAGCCCGAGATCAGCGAAGCGGGGTTTTAAACTCCACAGACTCCTCTGAAACTCGGTGTACGCTCCCGTTCGACGTCCAGATTTTCCCGCGCCACCACGGTGACCACCACCACCACTACCTCCCGTAAACAATCCAGAGACACTCAGCCATCGAGACCAGCCTTCGCAGTTCTACCCCCCGTCGTAGCCGCTTTCACCTCCCCCACCTCCGCCCCCAGCTCCTTCAAACTTTGGAAAGGAGACGAGGCAGGTTTTGGGATCACCGCAGCTCAAAAGCAGTGTCTGATGCGCAAGCCCGTACAGACTACAACGTCATCTGTCATACACGGGAACAAGCTGGGAGGGCCAAGTGGGTATTACAACCGCAGATAAATTTAGGGGTGAGCTACGCATGTTTCCCATTTACATATATACATGCGGTGAAGTAATGCGTGTATATGGGATGCCCGAATATTGGGCAGGTAATGCGGGTCGTGTTACGGTCAGAGATGCAGAAGGCTCGCGCTCCAAGTGATGACAAGGGTTACTTCTATGTCTTGTCTTTGAGTTCCTTGGTATGCCCTGCCTCGTAGTTCTCCTTGCTGGCTGTTATGCAAACCTACAACACACTCCATGTGAGTCAGTTAAATGTACAGCACTTGGTACAGTATGTCTGTTAGCACTGCCAAAAGCAATGTCAGAATCGAACTTGATATTGTTTTCAACAGTGCTAATAGACATGCTGTAAATTTAACCAAGTCAGTAGCCAGACACATGACTCGGGAGTGAGAACTCTAGGGAAAAAACAGGATGAACAGTGTTGGGGTTTACAGACTATCTCATGCCTTCCTCCGGCACGGTCCCTTTCTCATAAAGAAATGTTTGTAATACGAGAGCGTATTAGTAGTTGTATAGCACTGTAGGTGATTCAGTTGTAAACAGAAATTGAATTGAGATACAGCATTTCTCACCAAGCGTCGACATTCTCGTTCCATTTCACACACATTTCTTTCCGGAGGGTCTTGAGATGGGGAGGGTTGCGCGCTCTGAGAACTAGCAAGGGAAAGTGATTTACTAGTACTTCAACGGTCATAAAAAATACCTATGCTAGTCACCTGCGGTGATGTCTTCTATCCCGTGAAGACCTGGGCTGTAGTAGTGGTCAACAGCGGGGGACATCGGGCGGGGGAGACCTTGGCATAATAGCTCGGGATCATCGGGGTGTGTAGTGACTAGAAAAGGGTTGAAACAAAAAACAAGCTCGGGGTGAGGAGGAGTTGAGATCGTTATCATGATGGAGTGGTTGAATAACGACTCGGAAGCGGCGGCCGGCCGCATTTAGCTACCGTTCAACAAACGTCAATAAATGCTTGTGAGTGTGCCCTTCACCTCAGAAACAAAAAGAATTCCCAGGGTAGCCTGAGAGAAACTGGCACTCGTAGGTCGTTCAGCTGCCTCCGAGTCCTTTAACTTGAAACTATTTCTGCTGTTTTCGCGTCTAGGGTATCAGTACGGAAACTGGTACAATCTTTGTCTGCTACTCATATGCGTGTTGTGCTAATCGTGTGCTGCGCTACTGTAATACACTGTGTCGGGGATAGCGATTCAGCTAATCCTCCTCTTCCTCCATACGTATGGCATTGGCACGCCTGTATTGCAATAACTTGGCAGGGTCGCCGTAGATATCACTCATATCATCCGGCGGGGGATCCTCTTCCTGCTCTTGTTCCTGCTCCTCTATTTCACCGTCTCCGTACTCTGAACCATATGCACTCTGCGGGCCAGGTGTCGATGGGGCCGTCGACGTCTGGTCCGTTTCAACTTGAACGTGCAAGTCGTTAAGCATATAAGAAGGTAGCGCCGTGCCGGGGCCGATAAGAGATCGCATCGAGGCATGTGCAGAGGTTTCAACAGAGACATCCTCCATGAAAGATATCGATTCTTCTCTTTCGGGTTGTGGAGTACACGACGCAGCGTGAGCAGTGATGCCACCGCTGGCAGAAGCAGCACTAGCAACAGGACCCGCACCATTACCAGCGGCGGCTTCCTCTTGCTTGGTGCGCTTCTTCGGGTTGGCCTGGGCACGTTTGCGCTCACGCTCCAACTTCCTATCCGCTTCCGCATGCGCAGTTGCGGCGCGCTGCACAGCCTCGACACGGGCCTGTTCCTCTTCGACCTGATCGAGCTCCCATTGCTCCTCCATAAATTCAGCATATCTCTCGCACAGTGGACGCCATATCCTGGGCACTGCTGCGTCGTCAACCTGCTGCAATGGCGACGCTGCCTCCTCTCCAGCAAGAAGCATCGCGTCAACATCGGGCGGCGGGGGGAAGGCAAAGTCTGGGCCGGGATTGAGATGAACGCGAGCACCGTTGAAAAGAGAGATGAAGGGAAAGTAACCCAACGAGCCATCATCAAAGTGGTTCTCCTTGTGCTCGCGGGCACCTTCACGCGTGCGACGCTTCGCCTGCGCTTTGCGCGCATCTGCGGGTGTGCGAAGTGGGCGGAAGTCATACAGTTCGCGGAAAGCAACACCCTGGCACTGTCCGTTGATAAAGAAGGCGATTTTAGAGGAGGGGAGAGTAGGAAGCTGACGTAGTGACGGCGTGAGCTCGGAGGAGCCAGACGCGGCGCCGCGACCGCCAGCTCCGGTGCCACGCTCTGGCACGTTCTTGAGCGTCGCCGATTTTTTGGTCGAGGGGGGTACGGGAGCGCAATCTGCAGATTTTCGCGAAAAGTCCACGAGGGCGACCATCTCCTTGGACTGCGTGTACTCGAGAGACTCGAAATATTCCTGGCCTTTGAATTCGATGGCGATGCGCTCGCGCTTGACGTGTGCCGGGTCATGCGGATCGCGTTTCACACCTGGGCGCAGAGGGGGGAGAGATATGTACATGCCTACGACGTCTCCGGTGCCGAATGGTCCTCCATACGGTCGCGGACGCGAGAGTGTGATTTTCTCGCCCGTCTTGTCACGTATGCCGTACGAATACCCGTCCAGACCGCATGGCCCGCCCAGTGGCGCCTCGCGGCGTCCCCAGCCAAGACGGACGTGTGCGCCCTCTCGCCTCTGTGGTGCGCCCGGGGCGTCAGCGACGCGGGCGCGGGCGCCGCCTCCGTGCTCGATCTTTACCTCCATGTACCAGCAGCCTTCACGTATGGGGGCGTTACAGCGCGCGCTGCGGAAACCCTTCTCTCCTAACAAACCGAGGCCATCCTGGGTCACCTTTACGAACGGACTGCGGTCCTCCCAGCTTACGCGATAGGTCTGTGGCGCGCTCTCGATCGTGCGGAAGGGAAGGGTCGAACCGTCGGGGGCGAGGCCTGCGGGCACGTAGCGGAAGCCAAGCCGATTGTGTGCGAGCTGGTCAGTTTGGTGGTAAGGCGAGTCATCAGAGATGGGAAGGAATGTGGGCGCGCGGGAAATGGTGAGCCGTGGTCGGGCGGAAAGGTCGTAGATATAAGCGGGTAAGACAACATTCTCGGTTGGCGCAGGATCCGATGGGGCTGGAGACTCTGCGGCACTATTGTGAGAAGGTGGATTTTGCTTTCCTTCTTGGCGGGAGGGCCGCTAATGGTAGACGTTGTTGCAGGCGAGTCCTCACGAGGTTGAGGCTGCATGAAAGACTAACACAGTAAACCTTAACCCTTCGGAAATCAATAGCTATCTCATGACTGGCTATGTTCTGCGTCTGTGCACTGGCACTTGCTTAACCCCACAACGTCCTTCTACTCCTTTAGCTCGGGGAACGGTGCCTTTCTCTCCCGTTGGTGTATCTTTTTCGTACGCATAATGGGACCCAGCGCGTAACCGATATGGTATGGTGCCTCCTAAGTTGACTTTCGACTAGGTTACCAAGCATCCACCAAAATGCACGGATGTCTGCTGGGGGACACAAGCACAGGCGTGACAACAGGTCGAGCCTGTGCGGATGGGCTTTCATTGGTAATCCCACGGGCGAAACACGGTGATTACGGATGTTCCAATGCCGACCTCACATCTGCATCTGTCTTCCCTGTCAGATTCTCCCGTGCATTTACCCACGCCGCTTATGCAGGTATCAAGTTCGTATCTATGAGACCGTGTTCAACTGATGGCCCAAAGTCCTCACAGCTGTCAGATAGTGTGTTATATGGACTTACAAGCATACCGAGTCGCCCGCGACCGAGCGCTCGCGTACGTCATCTCGACCTCCGCTCAGGTTGCTTGCTCGCTGCACCATCTGAGGGAGACCCCAACGTGCTCCGCAGTTCAAGTTCAGCTGACGGAAAAGCCGTCGTAAGGGATTTAACGTGCAGCTCGGTCTTCTGGAAGAGCGCACCCAGAACAAATTGTCTGCAGCACCATAGCTCTACACTGAGTATGTTCACGAGAATTGAGGGATCTAGATACGCTCAGATGCTGACCACTCCGTTAGCTATGAGTCGATTGGAGCTTTCTGGAAGACAAGCCGCAATATTGACATAACTCGTCCCAGGGGTTGACAACGGGCGTTTACCCAGATCTGTGGTTCGGTTACTCAACAGAAGTTCTACATAACCGACGTCTGTTGCTTTGTTCTCAGAAGTTTATCACTCTAACAACTCAATTGCCAGGACCTTAGCTCCCTCACCATAATGACATTGTACGTCTCGAGACGAGAGATCTCAAAACGCGAACAGTCTATCTTTGAAGACAACCAGAGTACGGTATGGGAGCATAGTACACTAACCCTCAAAAGCGCGCGGATAATTCGGTAAGTGGGAGGCTGCGACTAGCTGCTTATAAATACGGATATCATCATTCCGCATTCCTGTACCCTATACTCCATACAGTTTCAAAGCGTTCAGTAGATTCGTATTTGATGCGACGCCGGTGGACTTAACCATACCATACCCATCGAGGCTTTTTGCCAACAACCGGCAAATTCGGGCAAACAAGCGAGTCCAGGCCCGAGAACTGCCTGCCGTAAGCAGAACGACTCGGAGTGCTCAAACTTGAAAGAAAAAGCACGGGCAACACAAAAAGCATGATGAGGAAGAGAAATATACAGAGGCGAGACCAAGGAGAGCACGAAAGCTCGACCGCGAATGGATAAAAAGGAACCAATGCCATAGGCGAAGAACGGCAGCAGTAGTAGTGACATCGGTCAATTGCGCAGCCGAATGTACACGAGAACCAACGGGCAGTATCGTATCCCTGGGGACGGTGACCCTGAGGCCCACCTTGAGTTTCCGAAGTTCTATGTAAACACGTAACTTGAACACATACGATGTGAGGAATTACGGCGTCATAAGTGTGAATGACAGGCAATGTCACCCCAAATGGGAAATAGATCTGGGCTTCTTTTCAGGCGCCCACAAAGCTGGAGAAGACAAAGTTTGTCAAGCCAATTTGTATACACTCGAATTTGTCATGACTTTCATCGCATAAGAGTAAGTGCATCCCCAGCCATCACCTCTAGCTCCCTTGTAGACGGGTATTAGATTTGGCCCCTAGTACCATCGTGAAACTAAGAACTACAAGACAGCAGACATAGGCGTCCGCGGTAGGGAACGCTCCATGAAGAAAAAGGAACTAGAGGTATTGGGCGGGAGAGCAGCCAAAGCACGATAGGGAAAGGGGGAAAGTAGATACGCGAAGACGCGGGTAGGTCGGTAGTGAAGAGAACTCGTGGTGGCAATCGTCATGAAGAGGGACTCGGAGATAACGTAAATATGAGGGTGGTGAGCTCGGTGCTGTATCTAACCTTAGACAACAATGCAGTTTCTTTTCTTCTTGACGACAGGAGGCTCAAGAGCAGCCACGATAGCCTTGATGATCGTCAAATTTAAAAAAAAAAGAATGGTACGTAAAATGAAGCACTTGCCTCGTCAAAAACGTTCTTAAGGCCCTTCTGGGTAAGTGCAGAGCACTCGACGTATTTAACCGCACCAAGTTCACGTGCGAGACGTTCTCCCTGGTCAGGAGCGACGGGTCGCTGCTTCTGTCGCTGGAGTTTCTCCATCACTTGCGGGTCGTCACGTAGATCCACCTGGGTGCCCACGATAAGGCATGGAACACCCGGGCAGTGGTGGTGCACCTCAGGGAACCACTTCTCCTTTACGTTCTCGAAAGACGCCGGGGAGGTGACGCTAAAGCAAACGAGAAAAACGTCCGTCTGCGGATACGATAGTGGACGTAGACGGTCATAATCCTCCTGGCCTAAACGTCGTGGCGATAAATGAACACAAATGAAATGGAATGATTATGCCGTGATAGGCGAGAAATCAAGGGCGCTCACCGGCGGTATCAAACAGACCCAATGTGTAGGGGTCGTCACCGATCATTACGGTGACCGCGTAGTTATCAAAGACCTTAGGGAAACGGCTAAGAAAAAAATAATTCTTCGCCGCGGACGGAACACTTTACCGTTGGAACATACTCGCTGGGAAACTTGTTCGTTGTGTATGAAATCAAGAGACAAGTCTAGCGATGGAGGGATGTGGTTAGGTTGTCAGGGAGGGCAGTCAGAGAGAAAAAAAAAACCCAGGTGCATACCTTACCGACGGCACCATCACCAACTACAACACACTTAATCGTCTGCATATTGCTCAGAAATTTTCAAAAGATACGACCGGGGCTATTCTTCAGAATGGGGCATGAGCAATGGGACGAAAAGGGGATGATACGGAGCCAAAAAAGGTGAAGTTGAAGATGCTGGGTTGTGGCAAAAGGCGGATGACACTCACGATTATCTGGGCCGTAGACGAAAGAAAGGCTGGAGCGGAGGGGGGGAGAGGAGGTGACGTTGTTGAGTTGGAAGGTTGATGAGGGAAAGGCGGATGGCCTCGTATGATGAAGAATGAGGGATTGGAGGATTGAATTTAGGATACGCGTGGGAGAGAGAGAGAGAGAAGAGGAATAAGTAGAGCGGGCGGGAAATGGGGAAAGGGAAGAATACTGAGTCGAAAGCAGTGGCGAATGAACACGAGCGTCGTGCGAGGCAACAACTGGCTCGAGCCAAAGACGACAACGGCCTCTCCCACTTTCGGTCGGTCATTCGGTCGGTCGACCGGCCGGCTGCTCCCCGGCCTTAGCGATCCATCACACTCTCTCCAGCAAAATCATCTCAGTCTCATTATACATGTGGCGTCCGTAATATCCAGTACAGTAAATTCTAAATAAATCCCCCGCAAGTTTATAAGTTAAACGAAAAAAAAGGAAGGTGTTGGTTGCACGATCGCCAGCGTCGCAACCAGGCCCGGAGTTAACTCGTCTTGACACGTTTGTCGACGTGCATTGCCTCCATAGATGCTAGATATAAATGTCACTCTCAGCTGACAGGTGCCAAATGCCAATTTGGAGTCATTGCTTACATGTCAATTCCACAAGTTCTGCCCACCAACTTAGCTTTCCGTCTCGACTTCCAGTAACAATACCGCCATCGTTCATCGAACCGCTACCTCGATGTGTCTGTTTAAAAGGGGGCATAGTTAGCACTTTCTTCGAGTGTACCCAACACATCCTAGCTCTCACCCCAATGGCTTGCACCACGCAACCTGCTTAACATCAGATTTCTCGTCTCACATATATTCTGTGGTTACGTACCTTGACCATGATCCAAACCGCAAAGGACCTTGGCATTCGCTTTGTCTCTCGCAAATAGATAACCGTTCGCCGAGCCGTACAACACAGCGTCATTTGGACCCACAAACAACGCATTTGCATCATAGACTGCATCAGCTTGTAGATCGGGTTCCACCGTATAGACTTGTTTGACTTTGCCACAATTTTCGTCCTGAGAAATCGCAACAAGATGCGCCCGGCCCACTTGCTGAGAAACCAGGGCGTGCGTTCCCGTCGGAAGGATGTCTATACCACATCTATAGTGCTCATAAACATATGCAAGACCAAGAAGACAGAGAGGCGTACATCCTCGCTTTGAAAAAATTGAACACTCGCAGCTGGCCATCTGGCAGTTGGCAATACCAACTATGAACTCATTCAGGACACTGGTCTGACGTCGTTGCGAATGAGCACCTACAGAACGCCGTCCTTCGTTCCCCCAAGCAGTGCGGTACCATTGTCGATGAACTCTATTGAGGTGACGTTCAGCCTGGCGATAGGCCGCTGCGACTGCCATGAACCTAGTAATATCCGGTAATTTCTTTACGTCATGTGACCTGAGCAGACAGACTCACCCTGTTTCATCGCCCAGATACGTACTCCAAACCTCGGAAATGACGCTGCAATCGATCACCTTTATACGCGAGCGCAGTTGGGGCGTCGTCTGGCGTTAATCCCAAAGCAGGTTCGGCAAGGTGTCCCCAGTGCCATACGTCGTGCGCACGAGGAGGCGTGCTACCTGCGGGTCGCGACCAACGCACCAACGCACCGTCTGCGCACAGGGCAAGCACACCAGCGTCATTATCCATCCATTGTGCAGATACTATTGAAGACGAATGTGGCAGCCGGGCCACTTCGCTATACGTCATATTATCCCACACGCGAATCGTGCAATCGGTACCTAATAAGGGCCTTTAGTTGGTCATATCATATCCTCAATAGATGAAACGGGCACTCACACGTGACGGCTAACAATTTTCCAGTGTCGTTGAATTTGATGCCCTGAACAGCAACAGACTCGCCCTGTACGGCAGCGCACCGGATAGGTAACGAGGTTGGCCACGTGGATGGTGGTGGCCGCTTAGGCGGAATCTCGAGCAGCATGGGGATTTCCGTCCGAGGGGGGGATGCCTTACGTTTAGCTCCCGCGGCTATGGAAATGCCCCGCCCACGGCCATCAGCGGGCGAGCGTGGTGCGTGAGGGTGCCTCTCTAAATGAGCATGTTAGATTCGCAGGTCAAACTAGGATTACAAGAGCGGTAGCTGCAATCCGTCAAAATCACTCACGATTGCGATGATATTGAGAGTACGATCTGGGGGTCATGATTCGTCCCAAGGAAGCCGGTGCCATTGATTGCATCGCGGCCTCCGATCGCGGCTGTCGAGGCGGATGGCCACTCTCTAATATCATTCCATGAGACGGCTTCCGTGGTGGCTGCGATGGTATCGTCAGTGGCCCGAGTGACTGAGAGTTACGGAGGGATTGAGCAGCAGGTGAGGACGGTCTTCCCTGGGCTGGCGGGAGAACAACCGAGGAATGGCGTGGAGCAATAGGTATAGTGTTCGAACTGGACATTGCCGCCGGCCGTCCATGCATGGGCGCGTGAGGAGGCGTAAAACCTCGGGTTGCACTGGGTCCCGAAATGGGTCGGAAGGGTGGCGGCTGGGGTTGCTCGCCAAACTCCGGTCCCGCGCGGAAGGGCGGATCAAATTCTGTGGGGCCGTCACCTAGGCTTGCCAGTGGTCGAAAGGGCGGCCAGGAAGGTCCTGATGGTCTTCTTACAGACAGGTTTGGTGATGAAGGGTGAGAAGGGACACTCGTAACACTACTTTCGCGAGCGCCGTGGCTGAACGAACCTCGTGAACTGACGGGGGACAACCGAGATGGTGAATGTTCTCTCCTGAGTCTTGGTGAAGGTGCGTGCATTGGGGATGATGACAACGGAGTTACTTCCGCAAAAGGGCGTGAAGGAGGCAAAACAGTATCGGGCCGTGCGAGCTGTGGTATAGCGGAGGAGGAAGACGAAATCTTCGCGGGTAGGGGATTAAACTACACGAGTGAGTAATGATGTCAATTGAACCATTTATCATATGAACGTATGTTGATAATGTACCTTGTTGCGGTCTTCATCAGATATCGGTGGAGAGAAAGGCCGACCAGCGAAGCCTGTTACGAAACCGCCAGAGACGAATGGGCTCGTGACATTCGACTTTGGACTTGTGGAGGCCCAGTCTTTGAAGGAGAAAGAGGAGTTGGTGAGGCATGGGTGGGAGAGCTCGGCTTATGGCGGAGTTGTGTGGATAGACTTGGCTGACGATGGGTAGTGCCATTGGCAGTATCCGCTTGCTCTGTCCTGCGGTTCCTGATATTATGTCTGCGAGGAGGTCGTGTTGATAAGGCCGCAGGTACAGAAGGACTCCACGGTCTTTCTGGTGCAAGTACAGGAGGATCTCTATCCTCCGTGTCGCTACTCGAACTTGCAGATTCAGAAGTCTCATCGACTGGTCTTACGGTGGTGGAGAGATAGTGGGCACTAGAACGGAAGGACTCCAGCGTTCCGGTTGGCCATTGATATGGGCGTCGACAGAAATCTGTTTTCCCCATTAGTGGTTGCATCAACGACTTCTCTAGGTTAGCACATACGTCCGCTGTTGTATCCTCACGTTTTTCAGGTGTGGATGGAATTGGAAGCGTATTGCCGGTAGAGGATGGTATTGAATGTCCGTGGTCGAGTCTATCTTTATCGGTAATGGGATATGGTCGCGATGCCGCCGGAGGGACACAGCTGCCACCTTGGGCTGCGTGACTCGAGTGGGATGTGGCACCGTAACGTTGGGTTTAATGTCAGATACAGAAGCGGCGGAAACTGGGACGTGGAGGGGCATAGAAGGAACAGACTTGGATACGCCTGGGACTCTGGGAGAGACCGTCTGCGAGACCTGGCCATGCGCAGGAGGGGCTGGGAGCAGAGAGGGTGCATTCCCTGTAAGTTTGACTGGATCTGTTTGAACTCCAATGGACTGTCGGGTACCTTAGGAAGCGATGCGGGTGCTTGGAGAGCAGGTGAGTGCTGTAAGAAGGACAATGACGGAGTATCGCACGTACTCAATGCACCGGATACTTCTAAACGTTTTGCCCATGGTTTTCTCATCTTGAGGGTAGAGAGTAATCTGTGGGCACAGGATTGTCGTCGTCTTCTGCAATCTGGGTCTCTTCTTCAACATCCGAGAGAGAAGAAGGCTCCAGCTCATCGCCTTCGAATATGATAGCACGGTCCTTGAATGGGCCATCGGCAACGGTGAGGAGAATCTCCTTCCCAGGCTTGACCTCGATCCGTTTGTAGGCAAATAAGCTGAATTGAGCCACGCCTTTTGTTTCCCCTTCACCCTCCGAATCGCTTTCTGGTTCGACACGTCGAAGGACGACATGCGCTTTCTGGCTGGAGCCATGGAGTCGGAACCGTAAGCTACCTTTAATTCCAAGAATTGAAGCAGCTGTGGGTGCCAGGGACACCAGATCGTTATCGATACTGGAGGAATCCGTCATTCCGAGTAGTTTGTATAGGTCGTGGTAACCCACAGAAGGAGGAGGAGGGTTCAGTCGAGCTGAGGAGTGCCAACGACTGACTTTGACTCTTTGGTACAACCCACCGCACGGCATTTGCCGTATTCCGACTAGCCAATCCGCGCCCACCCGCGGTACCAACCCGAGTTTTGCACATCATTGGTAGCACATTTTTCCTATTTACTCTTGATATATACATCCACCCGTTCGAGTTAGTTACTCCTCCACCTCCGGAACGCTGTTTCTCCACTTCACTCCTATACTTTGACATGCCTCTATAGCTATCTGCCTGGCTGCACGAGCCTGTTCGAGT
This sequence comes from Lactifluus volemus, assembly GCA_022376515.1. Classification (NCBI taxonomy): domain Eukaryota; kingdom Fungi; phylum Basidiomycota; class Agaricomycetes; order Russulales; family Russulaceae; genus Lactifluus; species Lactifluus volemus. The sequence continues at coordinate 957,870 of WTXI01000007.1, read as the reverse complement.
GATGCACCTCCTCGACGCGCATTATCGAGATGCCAGACAATCTGGCGGGGAGTGTCCACAGCGATAAGCGCGCCGACCAAGACGAATGATGTCTCCAATCGGTTTAGTATGCCGGTATATCCGTAGACAGAGCCATAGGCAATCGTGTTGCTGAACCACCCTGTGCAGCGGCTGTTCTAGAACTCGTATGACAAGATCAAAAAGCATAGTCTGCGTACCCATATCAGGGTATATCTTGTCCAACAAACTCTGCACGTTTTCTGCAGTCTCTCCATAGAAAATTCGAAAAAAATCTTGACCGCGACGTTCGACCTCGGGTAACGATATTGCTGTTTCTCTGCGTAACCGGTGACTCAACCCGTAGTCTATTTGATATGTCACTCACCTCTGTCGTTCGGTATCACGTAGTTCCTCAGGGGTAACCTCGAGCAGAGAGACTAGGGCATTTATTGCCTGCTAAAAGTTCAATACTGCGCCAATCTGTCCAAGATGCCAGGCTACATACCTTTGAGTATCCCCCTGTCATTCCGCCCTTGAAGATGGCATCCCGAAACTTCCGAGCCAGGAGCAGCCTTTCTCCGTGTGCTTCATGTTGCGGTACTTCGAATTCTTGATGTGCGTGCTCAAGTTCTCGCAAGACATAATTGAACAGGATAGGGACAGCCTCTGGCATATTTCCAGCCATGTAACTGACTACTGTCACAATATACCACGGGTTTTGAATGACTAGAGGCAACGATGAGTGCTAAGAACGCCCGATAAGAATTCCGTATGTTACCATCAGCCGAAGCGGAGACTTCTCCGTAGGGATACAACGACTTGAGGTGCTGGAGATCCGTATCAGAGGCTGCATCTGCCATCCTTTCTACGAAATATTCAACTCAGAGAGCCTTGAACACGTCAGATACGGTCGTTTGGGCCTGTTTGTACATTTGCCTTTGTTGGCCATGTCAAACAGCGCTTCGTGTCCGTTATCTTGGTGTAGCGGTATTCTATAGTGGAAGGCATAAAACGAGGAATTGAACATGGCACATATGTAAATATCTAATTACAAGGGGTTCTGGATGGAAGGAAAATGAAATGATGCATGTTACGATATGATATGCTAAATGAAATCTGACGCGATATACGGGTGAGAGCACGGGATCTCCTCGACGTGGGGAAGACCAGCACAGCCGTCAGCCTCGATACAGTGAGCGATCTCTTCCGCCATTCTCTGCCCCTCATAGTATGCACCATGCAAGTAACCTAAGCGGAACGCATTTCGCGCCGCACCAGTCAGTGGTACAAGGCCGAGGAGCGGAGGAACCAGATGCAGGGTCGGGCGATCCGGGACCTACCAAAGTATTTCAAACTCGTGGCTTCGCCGCCGAACCAGAGCCTCTGATCAACAGTGGCCCTCAAGTTCGTGTGATGGCTCTTCAGAAAACTTGATGGCCAGTTGCTATAGCTTCCCCGATAGAGGGGATCGCTCTGCCATCTGGGAAAGTAGAATGCGTCGGGTTCGGGAATCGTTGTGTTAGGGTACATCGACCGAAGGACGGCCAAGACTTCTTCTTTCACGACTTCATCGCTCAAAGACTCGACCCGGCTCGAGAAATCACCCTTGGAAAAATCGTCAGCACTCGAGTTCCGGCCGAAGTGGTCAAGTGCCCGCCAAGCTTACGGTGACGGTCACAAATAGGATTCCGGAACCTGGGAAAAAACCATCCATATCAAGACTCTGCCAAACAGGGTACCAGCCCCGTTCGCGGTGAGCATACAGAGCGAACTGATGTCCTTATGTCAGAAGGTCAAACTGACCAACGTGAAAACCAGGCACCTCTGTGTCAAACCAGAACTTCTCCGGGAATTGCAAATATATCTTCGTGTATATTCCCTGTGCGTAATTATAAGACGAGAGGTCATCGCTGCGAGTTAGTGCGCTAACCATTGCCATACCATGTATGGCTTCCGACTTCCATTTGGGTAAAGGAGGCTCGAAGATAACATCATCATGCTGCAGAACGCCGAGACTGAACGTAACGAGGGCATAGTCCGCACTCAGGCTGGACCCATCCGAGAGGCTCACCGATACTCTATCATTAGAGTAGTTGATGGTCTTAACGACGGCATTCAGCAGGACCTGCTCGTCGGAAAGAAACACAGCGACTTCGGACTGAATGATGCTCGCGAATCCGCGTTGATCAGTCGTCAAGAGGTTCTCAGTGGAAAAGCCCCCTTGATCTCCATTAAAGGTAAAGTTGTTCGCCTGGAATATTCATGATAAGTAGCAGTGTGGCGACAAACCAAGACGATCTGGCTCCGAGTAGGACTTTGCATCATCACTCTTCGGAACAGCAAACGCGACTGGCGGTAAAGAACTGGTACGTTACCCAAGAGGACGCGACCCAAGAGCTTTGCTCTGGCGTCTGAGCATATTCCCAATCAAATTGATAATACTCAGAAGCTGTCTCGTGAGGAGTTCTAGGTTTGGCACCAAGAAGAGCGTAGCCGCTGCGAGTCGTTGTATCTACTAAACCCCTGAGGATCCGTTCACCTAGAAAACGATCGGTTCAGATGAAGCCACAGGCAAGAGAGAGGAATCGTGGACGTACCTCCACCTACAGTCATAGCAGCAAAATTCTCGACTGCGGCGTTGAACGTCTGCATATAGTCAACGGCCCCGGTGTGATCGTAGGTCGCTGAAAGCCAACAAGCGTCAGTGATAACCGCATCTGAGATAGGGGACGTACTCATGCTGCCACGGTAGTGATTTGGTTGAGTAGATAGATTGTGTTTCCGAGCCAAGTCGTATATGGGATTCGATGGGCCGTTGTTCGTCTGCGTGCCGTGTATCCAGTCCGCGCCTAACTCCAAGATATACTCTCTACCCGGAGCGCCAAACGAAAAGCTTTTCATGCGTCCACCCAGCGAGCTGCGTGCTTCAATGACCTTGAAATTGTTTATACCTCTGCGATGGAGGGTCTCAGCAGCCATGGCACCAGCCACACCACCTCCGAGGATAAGGACCTGGAAGTCGTTGACGCTAGTCGCATGACTCTGATCCGTGGGAACAGCAATGCCTGAGGTGAACCCAGCCTGAGGGTTAACCAGTCCAAGACCAACGGGGGTAGACAGTCCTAAGATCCGTATAACTACGAGGAGTAAATTGTAAAATGTAGTGAAGGAAGGTGAAGCAAAGGGCATGGAATCCGCGATAATACGTTCAAATGAGAGGACGGAGAATAAGATGAGGCACGGGCGCACGACGGGATAGCTGCAGAACCCCTTTCAGGGCCCCTTTTTCCCAAGTCTGCGGATACCATCGGCTTGCGTTCTATTTAACCCCAAGAAAGCTTTTTGGCCGTAAGACTATCAATGATATCGCGCCGGGGTTGAGGCCAACTGGTCTTGAGGTCAGAGACCACGAAAGTTGGCGATAACGCCACAAAACAACTGATTGGACACTGGGTCAGCAGCACAACAGCCAGATGATAGACTCGCGCAAATTACACGGCTGGATCATATCCGTTTTGGGGCAGAGCCTTTCAAAGGTGCTTATCAGTAGCATCATACATACGCATCGGGAGAAACCTAACCGATTACCCGGTCGGAACATATCTGTATTTGGATTGGACCCGCACACGTTGCGAACCCCTCAAACGTGCGGAGATAACATAACGTAACGCTGAATTCGTCATATTCATCACCCCTCGCCTGGGATTATGAAGCCGTTTAGAAGTAACGAGGTGATGTTTCGAACATACAGTAGAGTAGATAAGCTGGAGAGCCAAAAAAAAAAAAAAGGTCTAAAAATCTAGTGTGAACCTTCAACTCTTTCAGAACTTCGGAGAATCTTCTAATCCTTTTGACAAGATATACACTTCACGCCCCAGTCGTTTCTAATTCGTCATGCGTCCGTGACTCCTCACCATCTATGTCCTCTTCCTGTCTCTCCTGCTGGGGATCACTGAACTTCTCTAGTTCCATTTGTGCTGCAGCCGCGAAACCAGTCTCGGTTGCATCGTCAATGGTATCATGAGGAGTAGGTTCCGCTTGGGAGGTATCGACCACTTGCTCCTTGCAATCGCATATTCTAACTAGTGCTTTATCCGAGTCTTCCGCTTGAAGGATCACCCGCGCACGCTCTGAAGCGAAAGCGCGTGCCACGGGCAAGCTAGATGCCGTCACAGGGCCAACGACAATGGTGTCATGAACGACGACGCAAACGGTATCGTTCTGTTTGGATTCAGGACGACTGCTTGATTTACTGGACGGTTCATGTGAAAACCCAGGTCAAAACGTGAACGACACCAAACACGTACCTAAGAAGAATCCGTTTGCAGCCCGATTTTGCGGCCCACAAAAAGAACGCGGATATCGGCTCTGGAGGCAGATCAGGGGACAGGATCTCTAAAACACATTGCATGGCAGCTTCTACAATGCACACTGTTTTTTCAACGTTGTAGCCCGAATCGATGAGGATGGCTGCAACAACGCTTTCAAAGATATCGCTAATTATTTTGGGGGGATCGTGTGCCCAGCTCTGCAGGACGATAGCACGGCTGGACGTCGCTTCCAAGGTGGGTATGTACTTCTCAACGGCGGCGGTAAGTTCTGGGTTGTCTGCCCATAGGAACTCGTGTAAACTTAACACACGGACTGCTATGAAGGCCAGGACAGGCCCGCAGACAGCGCGCGCGCGCAACGAACTGAGCTGCCCGGAGTTCGCGTGGGGAAACTTCTTGAAAAGGTAGGTCATGACGACAGTGTCGACGACAGCTTTGACGCAAACGTTAGCCCGGTCATAGCAACTATGAGAGCCGTACCATCCCCGAGGAACTCGAGCCTCTGATAAGATTTGCCACCGGACCAAAATGATGGGTGTGTCAAGGCCTCCTGCAGCAATTCGGCGTGTTGGAAGTCGTACCCGAGCGCGTCTTGCAGCTTCGCATACCCAACACCGGCAGGTTGGACATTTGATGAAGGAGGGTATCGCAAATGCCACGGCACAGGACCACCGAAGTTCAACCCGATCGCAGCGCCTACCTGCAGAGCCATCGGAATACCTCCAGACAAGTAACCTGCGCCGATGATTGCTTCCATGCAGTCCTGCAGACTTCTCCGCGCTATGCGTCGCTTTACAGATCTGTCACTACGTGCCCAGTCTTGTCGACTTGGGCTGTCATCCGCGACTACGGTGGGCCACGTCTTAACATTCTGACCCTCCACGCTCAGGTAATGCTCCAGGCCGATAGTTTTTGCTCGAAACATGAGCGTACGGTTCGAAATAGACCGTTGGCGTAGGTTGTCGAGTTGACCTTCATGGTAATGAGGGAACTTGTTGTACAGATGCACAGACGTGCAGAGCTTCAGTACCGAGTCGCCAAGCGTCTCGAGGCGCTGATTGTTGAAACATGCTGCAGCTGCAGGCAGTGTCGTTGCTTCGATGAGATGGTCGTCGAGAATCGGAGGTAGGTCAAGGCCTATGCGAGCACTGCGAGCGCGCCATATATCTTGGACACGGTGTAGGAGGCGAGGAAACAAGGCAAAGAGGGAGAACATCTCCTCTGACATAGAGAATATAGAGGTTGAGGCCATCGGGAAAAGGAACGGTCTTGCATCGTCACCTGGGGCCATGTCCACGTCCACAGACGTATCCCGGGGCAAGAGCTGGTATGCCCTGGAGGTTTGTCTCGGCATGAGAACAACTTCAACGAGCGGGCCATCCGTTGGTACCTCGATAGTGCAACCCTTTCTCTTCCTTAGAAGCCATTGGTAGTGCTGCCAGTATGTCTGAAAGCCAGTCTCGCGACTACCCGCCAATGGCTCCGACAATGGAGTCAGGTCAAACCGAATCTTTTGGAGGAGAAACGGACGACCATGCTGCATGTTATTCATGACCAGAGTATGATCATACGCGCGTTCATCCATGCCCACCCAATCGGAGTTGCCGTACGGCTGCGTTAAAAGATGCTCCATTGCTTGAAAATCTGGTTGACAGCTATTCGGAACCAAAGGGACCAAGAAACACGACAGCGGCGCTGGGCGCGGTCGAGCAGAAACGCGCCACCACAACCCAAGGTCAGTGTACTCTTGCATGAGTTTGCGTTTCTGATACTCTTCATGCGTGTCAAAGTGCACGAGCTCGGCTCCACCCATAATCAACGTAGTGCCTTCCCAGACAAGTTCGGCGGGCGGAAGTTGTGTCCCTGTTATGACTCCGGCAACGCGTTTTCCATCCATGCTAACCGGGTGTGACCATAGTTCCGATCCCAGGCTCCATGGATTCACCACAACGACGTCCATAATTTCGGGCACATGTGTGACATTATCTGCCTCGTCGGGGTCCTTGTCGATCTTGGCCTCCGCCTTGCCATGTGCTGGAAGCAGGTTATCGTCAAACACCCCCAACGCATATAGAGCCTTGACGGCTTTGAATGCAACAGCTCGTTTAGCCTCCTTTTTCGAGTGTTTGGGGGGACCTTCATACACAAGGTACTCGGGATGTAACGGCAACGTCGGGGGGAGTCGCACGGTCGAGGCGAAGACACCACTATAACGCGGCTTTTGCACGCGAGTGAACGCATCGCATGGAATGAGAGCACAAAGATGTCCAAGAAGTCCGATTGCCATGTTGTACGTCAAAATCGCACCGGTGCTTGGCACGACAAAACGCTCCCGCTTAGCAAGATCGGTCGGATAAACATAATCGCTACTATCTTCTTCATCGTCTGACTTGCCGCCTTCGGAGACTGATAACGATTTGAAACCTCCAGACTGATAAAGGTTCTTGATATGAGGCTCTCTCTCGGAGAGAGATCGATAACTTTCGATTTCCGAGGTCTTGTTTTGCTGTACCATGACTACAAAGGTGGAAGTAGCGCGTCGTGCGCGGCCACGGGATTGGACATAGCCCACCATATCCTGCATGGCATCGAAACGAACAGTGATGTCACAGGCCTGTGATTTTTCGGTCACTTGTACTCCGGACATAGCTCTCAAATTCCAAGGACTTACTGGAAAGTCTAAGCCTTCTTCGGCCACCGGCGTAGCAATAACTGTTACGAATGGTGAATGCGAGTAGCATCGAGGTATACTCACTTACGCAGGTTAATTTTCCCATCTCGGAAATCATTGACGATTTTGCGCTGTCGCTCTGTAGGCATCCCACCTCCAATGCCTTTCTCGTCGCCTCCATGACCCACACACTCTGCACAGGTGATAATACCCTTTAACAATGTGATACGAGAAAGGATGCTAGAGAGCACTCTCGCGATATGGCGGCGGGCGACAAACACGATGCCATGGAACTCGGGTGTGTAGCTTTCCAGGAGAATCTCAACAAGGGTCTGAACCTTTGGAGAGCACCAGCTGAGGCGAAAAGACCAAGGGACGGATTCATCTTGACCGTCGGGAACATACTCGAAGAATGGTTGGTACTCGTCCAAGACCTCACATAAATCGTGTAATTCGGGGATACGATGGCCGGTAGGGATGCTAGGTTCGCTGAGGACGTCAGTATATAGATATCTTACACGCAATGACTCCATCTCGTTGACGCCTTGAGGCTGAGCGAGCTCAGATATGCGGGTCTGGAGGTCAGAGTAGAGAAACAGCTCGGCAGCAAATATGCCCAAATTTTCTAATGTATAAAGATAGCGGCTGTTCAACTGTTGCCAAGGTATGTCGATGCTTGCAGGGACTTGAGAGTAGTCGAAGCGACTCCAGATGGGGGGGATGGGGTACTCAAGATAAACCGATGGAGGCGGGGGGAATTTCCGGATGATCTACAATAGGGCGTTGAGACGGGAGTTCGCACGCGAGGACGCCAGTGCACTGATCTACCTCGGTAGGCTTCGAAGAATAGCGCGCGAACTCGTCCAAATGCTCTTGAACGGTGACAATTTTTGAATTCAAATTCTTTTCCAAGCTTGCTAGCGAGGTTTGCTGAGCGTTGGAAGATCGAGTCGGGCAGGCTGTCATGCCGAATACTTTCGGTCGATCGGACTCTGGACAGGCGCGGTATATTGTCATGACAGTGGTGTAAGGATGGTTCTTGTGCGCGTGGTGGCACTCATCAAAGATCAGAAGGGAAACCTGATACCATTTAGGGTAAAACCGTTGAATGAACACGTAGGACATGCGCATACATACCCTGTTCATGCCCCAATGCGAATGTGTGAGTACGTTCAGGAATATTTGTCCTGAGAAGGATGAGAAAGAGCTAACTGACAAAAGACAAGTTGGCTTACCCGTCATGACCAGTACGTCTGATTGAGAAAAAAGGTTGGACCATCGTGCACGGTCCATGACACCAGCAGAAACGTCACTATGAACCTGCGCAACGCGCAACGCTGTATGCTGAGCAATGAACTTGCCCTGTTGTTCCACCAGGGGAACCTTCGGAACGAGGAAGACAATAACTTTGTTTTTGGAGGATTCCTGCCTAAAAACCCACTTGATAAGGAGGACAGATATGAGAGTTTTCCCACTGCCTGTGTCAAGAACGGCGATGACATTTCTCTGCTGCGCTTTGAGAAAGATTTCTTGTTGATACTGACGAGGGACGAGTACATCGCCAGATGATAGATCGGAGACCGGAACCATGGTGCAAAATGAGGAAGAATCGAAGGTGAATGTCATGCATGAAGACCTTCGAGTCTGATTTTGTCTTGTAAACTTCTAAATGAGAAAGACAAATCCAAATCCGATGTGGCGTGGCGTCCTAACACACGAGGACGGAACAAGAAAAAAAACAAACTCAGCCAAATAGAAATAATAATGAATCCGAACGAGGACACTGAATTGTGAGCCATAAATCCTCTCTCTCTTGTCTACACATCCGACATTTTATAGCAATGAAGCCCTACGCAAGCATGGTATACTTCCTCCGCTAGAGCCTGCACCGCCTTCTCCCTCTCCACCACCTTCACCAACGTTCGATGACATTCTTGAGGGCCTCACCCCTACAGAGCTTCGCCAACTCGGTGAGGATACCCAAGATGATACTGCAGAACGATATATTGCGCAGCATCGGGCTCAACGCCTGGCACAGGAGCGACTAGAAGCTCAGCTCAACCGTTTTGGCACTGTCATCCCCATCGGAAGGGATGACTACACGCGTGAGGTCACAGAAGCCAGCAAGCAGGACGAACTCGCTGACGATGTGGCACGAGGGACAGGAGTGGTCTGCGTTTTGTACAAGGATGGGTAAGCTTGATGCTTCCCCTTTTCGCGCACTCACACTCTCCGACAGAATCCCACGGAGCGATCGCGCATACATCCACGTTCGTACTTTGGCGGCACGCCATCCGCGTACTAAATTTGTTTCCATCGTCGGCGACAAATGCATACCCAACCTGCCGGACTCTCGTGTGCCCATGTTCATCGTGTATCGGAAAGGGGAGATTGTCACTCAGATCACTGCTTGGGGATCGGACAGAGAGCGAAGGCTTGAAGGTGGGGGCACCATCGCCTTGCTGAATCCTATGGCTCGAGTTTGACTGACATAAATACAGAGTTAGAAGTGCTACTCATTGCATCAGGTGCCATCATTCCTTCAAAGAAACCGCCAGCAGATTCGGGGGATGGTCTAGACGACGAATCTGAGGAGGAGGACACTTCATCTCAGGGACGCTCAAAGTCCACCTGGGCTAACAAGAGTGTGCGCAATGCGTCAAAGAGGGACGATTCCGACTCGGATTTCGACCTTTGACAGTCTATGTGGCGTATTCATGGAGCGTTCATCAACATATGTGGGGACAACCTTGTTTTGGCCTCGGATTCAAGTGAAGTTATGTTATGTAAATCGTGGCAATCATTAGCATCAGACGAATCAGCCGAAATACAACAGAGCAAAGTTGACATCATTCTGTAGCCTGCTCGGCGTCAACAGGCCCGTCCTCTTCCGCAGCATTATCCTTGGCTTCAATTTCTGCCTCTCCCTCCGCTTCCTTTCCGGCTTGCTTGCTACCCAGAACAACAGCATTCACTCTGTTTACAGAGTCACAGATGCAGAAGGAAATTGATTTAGTGAAAACACGTACGTCAGCATCACCTGAACGTTCGTTTTCTCGCCACTGCTGGGGTCGACGAGCTCGACCGTGAGTCGTTTGTTGCCCTTCCATCCGTAACTTCCTGTTGTGAACGTGCTCGGTTGTGCTACAAGCCCGCCGAGGAGGTCCGAGTCAGCAGGAACTACGGCCACTCCGTCATTGTCGGGGGTGGTAGGTGGTGTGTAAGTCACAGTAACGTGCAGTGGGCGAGCACCCTCTTTGAAAGCCGAAGCTGGTATGGTCTGCGCAGCGCGAGTGGTGACGTAAAAAGATGGAGAGACCATTTCAAAGAGGACGAAAGACGCGCACTTTGGGCCCTCTCTTTGTTTCTTGTCTTGACCTAGGATTCGACCTACGTTTGGCGCTGTCACTACGCGTGGCAACATCCGCCTCGTCCGCTGAACGCTTCGTCTCTGTAATAGTCAACGACAAAAAGGAACGGTGCGACGGAGACACGGAGTGAATGACATACTGGCCATGGTTAAAGCGCTCGAGCAGTTTCTTGATTGGCGCTATAGCACGAGAGCGTTCTTTATGCAAGGAATCAACAATGGGTATCAAAGCGACTTGGTTGTGGCTCATCCGAGTCCGCTCGGCTCGTCCGCCACAATTATAGCCACACTCGACTCACAAACTGCCAGTTCCTCAGACACACGATGGCGCTCACGACCCGTAGGCACACTACTCGCCAGCTACAGTTTGTCGTCCATCGTCGTGGAAAAGCCAGTGGAAGGCCAAGGCCTGGGGTGATTGTGGAGCCGATGCCGTCCGCAACCGAAAAATGGCTTACGAACACGATCATGATGCTCATACACTTACATTCGGGCCTATCGAGAATTCCCGTATCGTATAACGCCCGGAAACCCGGAGCGAGCGATGACCATGGATCAGACGTCATTTTGTTATTTCCCTCCTCATTAACTACTAGTATCATGTTCATGCTTCTTGCTTATGCAGGTGATACAGGATTCTCGAAAATACAATAAAGCATAAGATCTGACCATCATGAAGACAGGTCAATCACGTAATTTGACTCACAGGCGAGCAAGTCAAAGTAGACCGAACTGGCCGTCGATTATGTAGATATGAGTATCAAGACGTAACCTAACGCGACGGGCTGAGGCTCAGGCCGAGAGACTTGATCTCGGCCTCAAACGACTTGCGCAGTCGCTGACACTCGCTCTCTGAGAACTGCGCGACGGGCGCTTCGGGCGTCACGTGCGATATCATGATATCGCCCGGCGTATCCTGGAGCTCGTTCTTTACCCACGCAAGCAAGCGTGGATCACTACGCATCTCCTCGGGCGGCGCGCGATAACGTCGTACTTGGTCGATACACTCTAGCAGCCTCGCGCAGCAGCTGAAATTAATCAGCGGGCGTTGGTCAACGACTACTACAATGTTGTTCAGCTTGTAAAGTGCTTTTAGGTCGCGTAGGTGGACCGCTGGAAAGGTTGGTTGACGGAGTGGAAGGTTAGAATGATGCACGCATTAGTTTCGATTCGGAAAACCCCAATGAAGGAGAGACGGTGCAGCGGCGTGAGGGAGGAAGCGAGGACACACCTAACCACGGGATAGCAAAAGTAGGAGGCTTGATGTCTTGTAAGGCCTCGTGATACTTCTTGTGGCTTCCGAGAGGATTAAGGACCTCTCCGAGTTGATGCAAGAGCTGCTTTTCACTTTGCAGCTTGTTCCCATGGACAAAGGCGAAGGTCGAGGGCCGCTGCGTGACCGACTGCAGCGCCGTAATGATCGCAGACATGGATGAGAAGTTCTGGAGTTTTCGGCATTCCTGAAAAGGTAAAGATATCATGAGATCTGCGCCCGGGGGTGAAATTCTCCGGGGAAGGACTGAAGTACCTCTGCAACCTGGATAAAGAGTTGAAACGTGGTCGCTCGTCCAAATTCATGTCCAAACCTAGGACGTGGATTTAAACACCAAGATACCCACCAGGTAATCACCTACTCACTCTAGGATTTTCTTCTTCACCCAGCTCTCAACACGGTTGTTGAGCTGGGTAACGCTTTTGATGTGCTCCGAAATGGGCGCCCCCCGAAGGTAAGCTATGTAATCGGCTTGGGTTATCTTGTTGTAGAGATCCCCTTCGATCACGGAAAGTGAGATGGCGATATCCACAGCCTTTATTTTGACAATTTCCAAAGAGGGTAGAGATTCAAGACTGGGTTGTGAACGTGGAACGAGATGTGTGACGACAACATTCATCTGAGGGGGTGGTCAGCCCATTCAGCCTGAAGAGGCATGGGCTTCAGCACATACCTTCTCGTCTACGAGCTCTACTATGTATTGCGCCACTGCATTTTTGGCGTCTGAGCCATCCACAGATGTTGCAAACTGCTTGATAGAGATAAGCAATTCATGGTCCATGTTTTCGCCATCTTCGCAGAGCCAAGTTCGTAGAAATAACAAAGTGCTTGGTCTATGCGTCAGTAACCCCACGTTGTAACGCATACAAAGTACGCACTTGTCGGGAATGGAACCTAGAGGAGTAGAAAGATTCGGCGTATCCGAGACTCTGATTTCCTCAAAGCGTCTCTTGAGAACCCTGAACAGGTTCTCGTCCGTGATGAAAAGACGGTATGTTGCAAAGAAAACCCTCGTAACTCCGTCGTCCTTGACAGGGTCATGTGTTACCTTGAGCAAGTGGTCTACCAAGCCTCCCAATGTCCCAGCTTCTACAGTGCCGTCTGCAGATCTTCGGAGGGCACATTCAGTATCACGAACGGCTGCATCTAGCAAAGTAATAGTGGGAGTGCTTGTCGGGGGTGTATCAGCAAAATTACTAGTCGGGAAAGTGCTAGAACTAATGCTTGTCAGGTGAGTGCCGGAATTAATTCCTGTCAGGTGAGTGCCAGAACTGATGCTTTTCAGGTGAGAGTTAGAAGTGATACTTGTCAGGTGGCTGGAACTGATGCTCGTCAGGTGAGTACCAGAACTGATACTTGTCAGGAGTGTGTCAGGGCGGCTATAAATCGAAGAAGATGGGGAAATGGGTCGGTCGAGCCGGGCGGCGCTGCTTGGTAGACGTAAGGAGGTGAGGTCAATTGGGTCTAGAAGCAAGGGTGAATATAAATGAGAAGACGTGGAGGGTTCTTGTATAAGAGGGGACGGGAGAAGTTCATCAAGGTCATCATTTTTGGAGCCGTGAAGTAAAGGTGATGGAATAGATCGAGACAATGTTGTTGACCAGACATTCTCGGGTGATAATTCTCCTCCTTGAGAGGGAGCGGAGGAGCTCACAGGCCCATCCTCGGGGATAACTTCAAGCGTAGAAAAATGGGTGGGATTTGGCCGTCTGAAAGGTTGCACATATATGGAACCTCCTTCGTGCATTGAAGAGGTGGGAAATGGTAGCGAGGCAGAAAGAGGGCCCATGCCAGCAGCGATAGACGGCCCCGACCTGTGGCCGTGGGGGAGCGAAACGGGACGCCCATCGCTCAAAAAAGGAGCAGCGCCGGAGATGGAAGAGTCATCGCGACGATCCCCTGATTTAGAAGTCGAAGTCAAAGATTTGCCTGACTGAGAGGCTTTCGAGGTGTTAAAAAGAACATGGGGAAAATGAGTCCGTAAACGCACATGAACGCAACATATGCATGTGCTGGATGGCTTCACAAATTTTGGTCATTGACGGGCGGGATGTGGGGTCACGTTGCCAACATCGATTCATAAGGTTCCACATGGCATCGCTAAGTCCCCTAACGCTGGCACGGTTCTCGGGACGGGTCGGTAGCAATCCCTTGTAGATAACGACTGGGATGAGCATTTCGTTCATAATATCGCCGAATGGCACATCCTCAGTGAAGATTTCGATGCAGAGCATCCCGAAAGACCAGACATCCGTCGCCCTCGTAGTCGGAACATGTCCGCTATCGGCTATGAGCTCTGGGGCAAGCCATCGTGTACCCCGATAAGTAGGGGTCCCGGTGACAGTTCCCTGACATGAATGGTCAATAGAATGTAGCAACTAGACATGAAGATTGTGTGTACCTCGTCAACACGAGCGGATCCAAAATCACCAAGACAAGCATGGCCGTCTTTAGAAATCAGGATATTTGACTGACGTAGATCATAGTAAGACATTTTGAGAGTAACCTTATAAAGAAGCCACTCACCCCTTGTAAATCCCCATGAATAATTCGACGCATATGTAGGTATTCCGTAGCTAGCCGACTCAGTGCGCTGTGATGCAACCGTGTGAAGGGTAAGGACGTACCAGAAGCAATCTCTTCCAAGAGAAGGACCCTGTCAACCTCTGGATGGCCTTTGAGGTATTGTATGGTGTTGCCGAACTCCATATAAGGACTAACCTGAACGACAACGATGTCAACCAACCTCTCAGGTAATGGTAAGGACACACCGAATATACGGATTCATTTATATGGGCTATGCCAAGCAGTGGGAGAATATTAGGGTGCCGGAGGGTCCTCCATATTTCAACTTGTCTTTGGAAGTACTGAAGCAAAGTTAAAGGGCCGGTGCTTTATCGAGGAGCTCTTCTCACCTCCTGTGCTACACGAGATTGGTTTCGTGGGTATGCAAGGGCAACCTGGACAGCCTGGACAGTAATTAGTAACAATGGAGAAATACGCTGTCTACTGTACCTTTTGGCCAGTTAATTCGCCAGTGTAGATGTCCTGCGAACCTCCCCTTGCAATAGCATGTTTGCTTGTCAGGACGACGTCCTCGGTGACTAGAGGGGGGCCAAGATAAGTGCCAATAAAAAGCGCGCGAAGACGGATTACAGACGGTCAACCAGAGGTAGTAGTCTCTCCACCCAACCACGCAACCCTTCAAGATCTTCTTGCAACTGTTGCCCTTGTGCGTCTCCGACATCTGCCGTTTTCAACTCCTATATGCATTACGGGCCTGAGGATGAACGTCATGGACATAAGATGAGTGAACGAACCAGCTCTATAGCCTGCACGATGCCTCGAGCATCCTCCGGGGTGCTGCTAGCAAGCTCTATTTGTAAGAGACTTGGATCACGAAGCACCCTCGTTATCATCTCCACAAGTTCGTGGTGATCGCGCCGACGAATCTCCTCGAGCTCAATATTTCTATGGTTTGCATGTAAATGCAAAGTAATCTAGAGGCACACAGAATCGTCACGAGTTGAGCGGCACAGTCATATAGACGGCAGAGGGGGGAGGGGAAAGAGCATACGTTAAATTGTACAGAGCATGACAGCAGCTCGCGGTAAGATTCTTCGAGGCCCAGTTTGATCTCCGTTTGTCGCACAAATGACTTGATCGTGTCAAACTCCGCCCATTTCTGCATCCTCAAAAGAATACGAGTTAACACACTAGATAAAGTTATCGGCCTTGATCCAGGAGAAATAAGTTGTTCTCTTCACCTTTCCACTTCGTCTACAGCGCGCTGAGCAGGCCTGCCCTCGAGTCCGTCTGAACGGTACCGCAGAATGGAAGCGAGATCCAGACATCGCAAACTGAGTTCATCGCATTGCGACTATGGCTAAATATTGAGAGAGAGAAAAGAATATGTGAAAACTAGAGGAACTGACTCGATATATCTTCACATTCTTCGCAGCACGTATTAGCGAAGTTGCTGGAAATTCAACAACGTCAATATATATTGTGATATTCATTCGGCAAAATCCGTGACATACGCACCGATCAAGGAATTAAGGAGTGTTTTGAGGGCAGTTTCTGACCCAAGATCTTCTGCTGGTTTATCAAATGCATATTTAGTTAATGTGGCTACTTTGAGGTTTAGTGTCTCAGCTTCCGAATCGTCCTCGCTGGTAGAAGACCAGTCTGCGTGCGCAAGTTGATACCTTTACTATGGGGCCCATGGATTTGTAACACTGTTAGCACTCACTACACTGAACCTGATATATCTCTGGCTTGGAGTCCTGGAGGCAACCGACAACTGCATCTGGCTGGAGACTTTCCAGTGACTAGAACAGTAAGCAGGGTAGTGCAAACAACAGATCTATCAACATACAGCACCATCAATGCACATAAGGTCGTCATCATGAACAAGAGCCATGTCGCATTCGGGTGAATTCTGCGTGCAGTAAGATCGAAATTAAACACTCAGCGACTTGAGTCCAAGCTACCTACGGTAGCAAGATAATCTAGAAGCGTCCGAAGAGGATCCCGATACTTCGACGCGTCAAACGAAAATCGGATGATGGCAAATGGACGGCTTTACGTTTGTATTCGCGGGGATTCTTATGAGCTGAATCTCGAATTCAGGTTCGGGTCCGTCTGGATCCTGAGTTGGACTCGCTGCCCCTCGAAGCCTCGGTAATATCTTCATAAATCGGGTGACACGGAAACCTCTGACGAATATGCACTGATTCTCTAGTAAATTCTGATAAATCTCATTAAGCCAAACGCCATCTCAGTGTCGTAGACGGGAAGCATACCTGACCACTTGGACCACAATTGAAGACCACTCCTCGAATATCTTCACGCGAGAGCTGCCACTCTAAATTGGCACCAGAAGTATCGGTAGTGACTCCGTAGGCCACCTGTTCCCCACCCTGGCTCTCCGAAAAGACCACATTGATCGACGATCTCGCAAGGTGACGTCCAGTGACGAAGACGATCTCCTCCATGCGGCTCAATCCCAAGCCAAGGTTCTGGGCAAATGCAAACCAGACATCGATATGCTTGACTATCCATTTTGCAAAATCTCCAAGAGCGATGGTGTCCGCGCATTGAGCTGGCACTGGAAGAGATAAGATTGCGCCTTGCTTCCTAAAGCATGAAAACGCGACTTGGGCAGGTTCTGGCCTGACAAGAGGTCAGTAACAAAATTCCTGTGGAGATGTTTCCAATTACCCCGAGGCAAGTAATCCAAGTCCACCTGATTCAACTTTAATTCCCTTGGAGTAGATGTCGTTGGGATTGAGTATGCTCGTACAAATGTGCTGCTGTATGTGTAACTCCAGTCGCTCATAATGTTCCGGAACGCCAAAGTTTTGAAATGGATGGTTTCTGGGGAGTAGAGCGTTGAAAAGACGGTGGAATCTGCCTCCGCGAATGAAACCAACGTCTCCCACTTCCACGGAATTATAAAGTCCCCCTGGGTCAGGTTCCCACAGCGCATGTCCATAAGCAGGATGCTTCAGTCCAAGTTCGTCACGGAAAATGTCGTAGTTCATTGCTATTAGGGAGAAGCATGAATGGAAAGACCGGACATATCGAAAAGCGCCCTGTCAGTACCATCCTTGGAGCCATCAATAGTTGTGGTTCCTGGTTCACAGCTAGTCACGTGTCGTTTCTTTTTCATTGATTCGATTACAAATGACATCTCACGTGAGGCTAGGCACGCTGACTTCCCTAACTTAGTAAATAAGCGACTTTCGTATGGGATTTAAAAAAAAAAAAAGAAACTCCGCTTTGATAAGCCCCGTGATGAAGCTTACGTAACTGGTTACTCTTGCGCTCAGTTCTACCAGATGATGAAGCGGGGGCGTTCCAAGTCAGCTTTTACTAATATTTCGAAGAAGGCTAGGATTGGGCCGTATTCCTCCCATTCCCCTTCTCCTGGTCCGTCTCGCCTTTCCGAAGAACAAATGCAAGTCAGCTCCCCTGTTCCAGCAGACGATGTTGATATCGCATCGATGGAAATCAGTCCCTCAGCTCCCTCCTCTAGACTTCTTTTACCCGAATTGCCCTCACGCGTAAAGAAGTTCACGGAATTTATCAGCAGCAAAGATTACCAAACGCTTCATACATATATTATTTCTCAGTACTTCAACGCTGGTGTCCCTGAAGTTATTGTCTCCCTGGATGTCTTTATGCAGAATGTCACCTGCAAAAATGCATCTGATTTTCGGGACCTAGTAAACAAGGCAGTGACGGAAAAGGACTGGGAGAATGTGATCACCCATGGCATGTGTCTTGCTCTTTCGTCATGACGAACCTAATAGTAGTTTATACATTACTTCTTTTCTAAGATGTATTTTGGACCGAACTACCCGCTGACCCTCTCAGCCGTGAGCTTCGTTTCTGTTATGCAATCTATCGAAACGGTCGATAATTATGTTACATATCGGTTCAGCCAAGGCTATCATTTCCCCAGACTCCGAGTCGTCACGGCAAGGCAAGTCCAACTGAATATATAGATGTGGCAGTGAACCTAATGTTGCTTTAGCTGTTGAGCGATCTTGGACGTCAACCTTTGCTTGCCGTGAGGTGCTGGAGGGGCTTGAAGAGCACGTTCGAAAACAAATCAAAACCTTTCATTGTCATGCACGCTACTGCTCCATTATCCAGTCATCTGGAATGGGAAAGTCGCGCCTCCTAGATGAATTCTCAAAACTACACTTTGTCATCCCCGTGAATTTGCGAGCGAGTGCCAGTGGTGAGTCTGGTACCTTTTTTACGCCATGGTCTGTTATATTCGTCATCTAGGCTACCCTCCCCCTGATATTGCTGTTCGTGACTTTCTTACGCCATTCAACAGCAGAGATGAAGATGAACACATGCAAGAAACATCCTATTCCCGAGCATCTCACTTCCTATTCTCATTATTAATCCATACCAAGGATGTGGTTGTCCGTTTTGGTGCTGAGGAGAAGAAAGATCGCGTTGTGCGGTTCAGGGAATTTATGTCTAAGGGACAAAGATTTGGTCATGTGGGGTATGACAGGTGGAAATTTTACAACGACGTTGTTACTCGGGCTAAGATGGTATGCTGGATTCTCTTCATCAAATTTATCCCTTTCTTAACCATTTCTTTTAAAGGATTTTGATGATGAAGCAATTACTACTCCGGACCGACGAAAATTACAGCATGCATTTGAAGAGCTTCGACAATGCATATGTAGTCAGGAGCCTTCAACATTTGTGGACGTCTTCATCATGTTTGATGAAGCCCATTCTTTGACAAAACTTTGGCCCAACTGCGGTGGACTGTCCAATTTCACAGAACTCCAACGAGCTCTTACCAAATTTTCGTGGTCTTCACTATTCACATTCTTTCTCTCCACCACTGGGAAGATTTCCCAACCTATGCCACCCCATCTTCATGACTCTTTCAATCGCATCTTTGAAGGCGGTTACCAAACACCTCGCACATTCATCGAGCTTGGGTTTGACCAACTCATGACGGATCGCAGGATTCCTGACAGATATCCAACACTGGAAGCGGTCACGTCCTTGGAATGCATTTCCCACATGGGAAGACCTTTGTAAGTCTCACACCCTATTGCGTTCTTCCATCACTTTCTCATAGATATTTAGGTGGGGCACAATGTATGACCATGGCGACATGTCCGTCCACAATACAATTATCTCGTTTGCGATTGAGAAATTACTCTGCAGTGATGAAGGCGTTGCTCGCTCAGAAGCCCAGGAATATGCTATTTTGTCGCAGCGCTTGGCTCTGGATATCAATTCCGCGGCATACGTCTCGGCACCCTCGACGTCTATCCGTGAAAAGAGTTTGGATCAGATAGCGAATCACATGCAAGTTTGCGTGGAGATTGGCGAAGAAAATGAAAATATACGAGGCATTGCCGCCTCAGAACCTATTCTCTCGGAGGCCGCCTCGTACATCATGAGGAATATGGGCTTCCAATGGCTCGATACCCTTCGAAGAATTATACCTGCTTTCTCCATTAATGTCGGCGATCATGGAGAACTCTTGGTCACTGCCTTTCTTACACAGGCTCGTGACATGGCGATATCACTGAGGACCAGCCCTCCTCCACCAGAGTGTTGTGATCACTTCTTGGTGAAAGACCTACTCGAGTCTCTCTTTTTCGAGAAGACTTTCAAATCAATGTTCCAAAGCACCCCCTCAATATGTCTATCAACAAGCAAAAAGCTGAGGTTCAAAAAGGTTGCTGCTGCAGCTCACATGCACTTCAACCATTTCATAAAAGCTCAAGAGCAAAAAGTCACATCACATCAATATCTACTTGGGTTCATAGCAAGGGGTGCAGCCGTGTTAGGTGCGAACAGCCAACCGGCCTTCGATGTCGTACTCCCTTACCTTTTCGAAACCACTAACCTCAACATAAGCAAGCTTGGATTCATCGTCATCCGAGTAAAGAACAATGGGAACAATAGCGAACCTGATGCTGATATGTTCCTCAAAATGGATCCATTCACCTGTGGCCTGCTGGACAAATCAGATGTTGATGGATGTTTCCGCATCCCCATTATCCGCATCGTCTTTTCCCTTCGTGGTGAAGAGGCTGTTGTCACCCCTATGAGGTACTCGACGCCATCGGAGGGTGCCAGTTTGGACAACTTTGATGAGCGAGGAGAGCCACGGTTTGTAGCTTATGACTTTTGGTGTTCTGGGATTGGCCCAGACCTTCTTCAACCAGTCGGGAATGCACATGCGCAGTGGGCAGGATTGCTGAAGCCAGGAGGCCCATGGCATTCCTTCTATGATTCTTCACCAGCACCTGATGAACTGCGTTCCCAATTTCCTATTGGGTCCTGTGACAAATCCCATTGGAAGCGTTGGTTGCGAGTTGTGAAAGAGCGGGAAATGTAGGCCTCTTATGCTTTAATATTGTTCAGGTTGTAGGAGGCTTAGGCAGCATAGGTGGATTGCTGGAGCGGTTTGTCGAGGGAAGATAAGGTTAAACCATTAGTCTCAATTCGGAAAAGCCAGATGAAGGGTGGGGGAGAGAACGCGAGCATTCACCTAGTCACTCTCTTAAGCTCATCTTCCTTAGTTTGGTCACGCGTTTCTTGAGCAAACGGTTCACTGAACCTTCCATTGTCCCTGCTTCTACACTCCTGTCTCGATATTCGGAGGACACGTTCAGTATCACGAACGGCTGGCTTCTAGAAAACTGTCAGAACCAATCCTTGTCAAGAGTGTCAGTATTATAAGCCGATGTAGAAGATGTCGCTCGCGCTGCCCGGTGCTTAGGAGGTGAGGTTGACAGGGTCTAGAAGCAAGGATGGATATGCGTAAAACGATATCGAGGGAGTTGTAAAAGTAGTGGATAGGTGACTCGGAGATTCTGGAACGCTGTGAGATTAATGGTGATAGAACAGACGGAGAAGATTGCTGGTGTTAAATGGAAGTCGTCTAAGGGGGCTGTGCCAATCCATCGTCACCGAAGAGTTGGGTAACAGCAGCGGTGCAGAAGAGGAGTCAAGTCAGTGGCTCTACATGCGAGGCACGACTCGGAGACAACGGAGGGCGACGAGAAGCGGGCACGGCGTCTTGTACCTGAGACAAGTCAACGTAGACGTGACGACAGGTTTCTCGAAATCGAAACTTTAGACTCGGAGGCACACGTAAAACTTGGAAGGGGAACTAACACTGGTGATGCTCCAATGCTCTCAAATACATTTCCGAGTTCAAGTTGTAACTACTTGTAGTGGTGAGGGATATAACTTAGTACGGACGTTAGGGTAAATATTTCGGCCACAAGTAGCACGGGGATGAGAAAACCGGAAGTGAGATGAAAGGTTATGAGCCTCATAGGAAGGTATAGTATCATAGCACAGTGAGATGCAGAGCCGAAGGACGTGGAATAGTAGAAAAGAAAATGACTAAAGGGTTTCGCCTGTTAGGCGGTGCGAGGCAGAAAATGGATACGTTTTCTCCATGGCTTCACGAATTATTGTCATTGAAGGGCGAGATGTAGGGTCGTGTTGCCAACATTGATTCATAAGATTCCACATGTCATCACTGAGTCCCCTAGCGGTGGCGATGTCCTCTGGACGGGTTGGTGGTAATCCCTTGTGAATAATCACTGGAATGAACATTTCGTTCGAAACATCACTGAATGGCACATCTTCGGTGAAGATTTCGATGCAGAGCATCCCGAAAGACCAGACATCCGTCGCCCTCGTAGTCGGAACATAGCCGCTGTTGGCTATGAACTCTGGGGCAAGCCATCGTGTACTCCCATAAGTAGGGGCTCCAGAGACAGCTCCCTAACGCAAATGGTCAATGAAATATAGCAAACTAAACATGGAGATTATTTATACCTCGAAGCGAACTGATCCAAAATCGCTAAGAAGAGCGTGGCCGCCTTCAGAAATCAAGACGTTCGACTGATATAGACTGTAAGACATTTCGAGAGGAATCTCATAAAGCAGTTACTCACCGCTTGTAAATCTCCATGAATGATTCCATGCTCATGTAGATATTCCGTCGCTGGTCAACTCTCAGTGCACTGTGCTGCACGCACGTGAACGGTAGGGACGCACCAGAAGCCATCTCCCTTAGGAGAAAGACTCGGTCAGCCTCTGGGTGGCCTTTGAGGTATTCTATGGCGTTGCGGAGTTCCATATAAGGACTAACCTGAACGAGAAATGTGCCGGTTAACCTATTAGTCAATGCCACTTAGTCAATGGTAAGGACACACCGAATATATGACTTCATCCATATGAACTATACCAAGCAGTGGCATAATATTAGGGTGTTGGAGAGTCCTCCTCATTTCGACTTGTCTTCGGAAGTGCTGAAGTCGAGTTCAAAGATCGGCGTTTTATGGAGGAGCCATTCTCACCTCCCATGCTTCACTGGTTTGGCTGCGTGGGCAAGCAAGGGCAAACTGGATAGTAGTTAGTAATGGTGAGGGAAAACGGTGCAAACCGTACCTTTTGGCCAGATACTTCACCAGCGTAGATGTCCTGAGAACGTCCCCTTGCAATTGCATGGCTACTCGTCAGGACAACTTTCCCGCTGGCTAGAAGGGGGCCATGATAAGCGCATGAAAAAAAGCGTGGAGATCGATTACAGACGGTTAATGATAGGCGGTAGTTTCTGGAACCACTCACTTGACTCCCCAGAGTCTATTAGTGGCCGTCGCTCTTGGATCTCTCCGGCTGTCAATGGCTACACGCCGCATTACGAGACTAAGGAACGTCACGAACATATGACAGACAAACACACCATAGGCCGCGTAGCAAATTGCGGATCGTCCGGAGTGCTGTTGGCAAGCCCCATGTTTGAGAAACTTAGATCATGAAGCATCTGCGTCATCATCCCCACAAGCTCATGGTGGTCGCGCCTACGAATCCCCTCGAGCGCATCGATTCTACGGCTTACATCCAAATGCAAAGCAATCTAGAAGCACATGAAATGATCGCGAGTTGAGCGGCACGGTCGTATAGACAGGGGTGAGGTGGGTGAAGAACATACAGTAAATTTCGCCGAGCATGACTGCAGCTCGCGGTAAGATTCGTCGAGCCCCAGTTTGATCTCCGTTTGTCGCACAAATGACTTCATCTTTCCAAACTCCGCCCATTTCTGCACTTTTTTGAGGATGCGAGTCAACACACTAGAGGAAAACTTATTGGTCGTGGGCCAGATGACAACAAACAATTCACTTCACCTTTCTACCTCATCTATAGCTTGCTGAGTGGGCGTGCCCTCGAGCCCGTAAGAGTGGTCCCGCAGAGTACAAACGAGATCTAGACATTGCCGACTGAGCTCATCGCATCGTGACTACAGATAAATATTGAGCATAAAGAGGATATGCGGAAGATAGAGGGACTGACTCGGTATATCTTTATATTCCTCGTAGCATACATCAGCGAGGCTGCTAGCAATTTGATGAGGTTAATATATATACTACAGCGTCCGATCAGCACTACCAGATAAACTCACCAGCCGAAATGGCATTGGCATCAGAGATTGACTTATGAGCAGATGACAGTTCTTTCGAAGGCGCGAATAAAGGAGTGGAGCTCGCGAGAAGACGTGTCTTCATTTCGACGACGCGTTCTGACCTAAGATCATCTGCTGATTCTTCAAGTGCGTATTTGGATAATGTGGCTACTTTAACCCTTGGTGTCTCATCGTTCAAATTGTCCTCGCTGGTAGAAGACCAGTCTGAGTGCGAAAGTAGATACCTTCGCTCCTAGAGTTGTAATATGGTTAACACTCACTGCACTGAACCTGATATATCTTTGGCTTGGAGTTCTGGAGGTAACCGATAACTGCATCTGGCTGCAGACTTTCCAGTGACTGAAAGAATAAGCAGAGTGGCGCAAACAACAGATATATCAACATACAGCACCATACATGCACATAAGGTCGTCATCATGAACAAGAGCCATGTCGCATTCGGGTGATTGCTGCGTGCAGTAAGATCGTTGGAATTGAACATCCAGCAACTTGAGTCCAAGTCACTTACCGTAGAGAGGTAATCTAGAAGTGAGTGAAGGGGATCCTGATACTTTGAAGCGTCAAACGAAGATCAGAGGGCGGTAAATGGACAAAATTTTACG
The DNA here is from genome assembly GCA_022376515.1 of Lactifluus volemus. Taxonomy (NCBI): domain Eukaryota; kingdom Fungi; phylum Basidiomycota; class Agaricomycetes; order Russulales; family Russulaceae; genus Lactifluus; species Lactifluus volemus. Next base: position 933,619 of record WTXI01000007.1, on the reverse strand, counting down.
TTTGTATTCGCAGGAATACTTATGAGCTGCGTTTCGAATTCAGGTTCAGGCCCATTTGGATCCTGAGTTGGACTCGCTGCCCCTCGGAGCCTCGGTAATATCTTCAGAAATCGGGTGACACGGAAACCTCTGACGAATATGCACTGATTCTCCGGCAAATTCTTTATAAATCCCATTAGGACAAACGCTGTATGTGGAAAGCGAAGAAGCACACCTGACCACTTGGACCACAATTGAACGCCACTCCTCGAATATCTTCACGCGAGAGCTGCCAAGCTACATTGACACCTGACGTATCGGTAGCAACTCCGTAGGACACCTGTTCCCCACCCTGGCTCTCCGAGAATACCACATTGATCGACGATCTCGCAAGGTGACGTCCAGTGACGAAGACGATCTCTTCCATGCGGCTCAATCCCAAGCCAAGGGACTGGGCAAATGCAAACCAGACATCGATATGCTTGACTATCCACTTTGCAAAATCTCCAAGAGCGATGGTATCCGCGCATTGAGCTGGCACCGGAAGAGATAGGATTGCGCCTTGTTTCCTAGAGCATGAAAACGCGACTTGGGCAGGTTCTGGCCTGACAAGAGGTCAGTGATAAAAAGCCTGTGGAGATATTCCAATTACCCCGAGGCAAGTAATCCAAGTCCACCTGATTCAACAGTGATTCCCTTGGAGTAGAAGTCATTCGAATTGAGTATGCTCGTGTAAATGTGCTGTTGAATATTGAGTTCTAGTGGCTTGTAATGTTCTGGAACACGGAAGTTTTGGGATGGATGGTTTCTGGGGAGTAGAGCATTGAAAAGACGATGGAATTTGCCTCCGCGAATGAAACCAACGTCTCCCACTTCCACGGAGTTATAAAGCCCCCCTGAGCCAGGTTCCCACAGGGCGTGGCCATAAGCAGGATGTTTTATCCCGAGCTCATCACGAAAAATGTCGTAATTCATTGCTATTGGGGAGGAAAGGGAGCCACGGAAAGGCAGGACCTAGTCACTACTGTATCGTAAAGCGACCTGCCATCTTTGGAACCGCCACGGTGCCTGATGTCGTAAAGTTGTAAATACATCACCGCCTCAGCGTCTGTGATAAGACACGGTTTGCATCTGCATTGATCACAAACAGAATGTTGCAGAGCAGATACTTACTTTTATGCAGATAACTTGAAACGACCACATGCCAGTGGAATACATCATCACGTGAGCGTGTTGGTACTACTTCATCACAACAACTGCACCAGATCGTCACTGATGACAGCTGGTCTTACTGACCATTCACGACTTAGTTAGACATTGCATCTCTCTGGGCTCGTCGGCGTGACCATCGCCTCATAACTGCTCGTGACCGCAACTTGTGTGGATCTAGTATAGCGGCAACAGCACTACATTTGGCTCCATCGAGTCCCCCGGGCCTTTGTCACTTCGGCCAGTACATACCAAACGTGTAAGGTGAGCAGGGGTGCGCACCCTTCCTACAGGTGACAAGCCTTGACAAACCTCTCATGTCGGCATTACCGCTGTGCATGTCACAGCGCAGCATGATCAGACCCCGTAGGATAGGCGGGAGGAAGAGGTATGGTCGCGGAGGAGAATGCTGTTATGTGAACACCGTGCAGGTCGCTGCAAGGGTATCGGATCTCCGACTGGGACCACAAATGCTAGAACGAACTGGATCATAACAACGGCGACTGGCATACGTTACATTTAGTCTTCATACCAACTATTTTCAAACACGTCCGTCTACTCCAACCCGGTATCGCTTTAGAAGGTCATCGGAAAAGAACCCACGCAGTTAATATACCTAGTCTATCCTGCACTAGGTCGAACTCTAAACATGTGGACACCATCAGCGCCGAGCTGAAACCGATGTGAAAGGGAGGAAAGAAAGACGGAATACGCACCTGGGCACAAGATAATGATTTGTATAAATGAATCCACCCGAGGAGGACAGCATGGGCAATTTTCCACCAACTTCCTCCACGGCGGATTTCCTGCCTGCCATTGAACGGCTTTGCAGAACTTCCCCATCTTATCACAATATCCGGCACCCACGTCGATCTCCACAAATCTGCCTGCCGCCACCCACTCCCCTGCGCCTCGCCCGGCGTACCCCTACCGTCGTCCCCAGGCGAGGCTCCGCGACGGAGCCCACAAAACCGTCAGATATCGTCATCATCGGAGAAGAACTCGTCTTCATCGTCATCCGCAGAGCCCAAGTTAGTAAAGTCGACCTTGTATCTCAGCAGACCACCAATGCCACCGAATCCCTTGACGAACTGCGCCCCCTCCTGTGAGCGGTTCGTCACGAACTCCAGATTCGCACCAAACTCTTTGTACTTTTCCGCAAACCACTCAAGGAGGGGCTGCGGCTCTTGGGAATTTTCCATTTCAAGTCCCGTTGACTTGTCAGCGAATTTCTCGCGGTCCTTTTCCTGCTCCTTGTTGACGTGAACGATTATTTCCTCTAGACTGCGAATTAACAAGTCGCAGAATCGATAGTGACGAAAACGGTTACCTCCAGCCGCGTTGCGAAGAATGAAGCGAGTAATATCCAAATTTTCCCAAACAATCAAGGTTTCGACAGCACCGAGCTCAAGCGCTTTGAGAGTGTCGGCGACACCGAAGCAGTATTTGCCTGAATCTTGGCTGATCTCATCAAAATACTTCTGGATCAGCTTCTTCTCCTGAACAAATTTGACGTTCGCCAGAGACTCAGCGGCCAGTTCGATAGCCTGGAAGGAAAGACGTCAAATTTAATCAACAAGAATGGGGGAAAGCCACACGCACCTGATTGAAACCATTCTCACCACCATAACTGACGTCAACGACTTTGATGACCTTCGCAGCGAGGCGAGGGTCGAACATATCACTTTGGCTTAGTTCAGTCTTGAAGTCTGCACTGCCCGCCAGGACCAAGCCGGTGACATTAACCTTGTCGTTCGTGATGAAGTGCTGAACTGCCAGTTCAGCGACCTTGCGGACATAGTTGTGACGCTTCTCATCACGCAAACGTGAGAAACGGAGGGCGGACTGTCCACCTCGTCCATGCTTCTTCGGTAAATCGACGGTGAATTTATGGATAACCTCGCGTGTGTTTCCGGCGAGTGTTCCAAAAAGAGTTCCGTTACCATCCATGACGATGAAGCCGAAACGAGAGTCCGATTCGAGTAGCTCGGAGAGCGCTTCGGTGTGAAACTTGTTGTCACAGAGATACAAAGACCTGAGGCAACCTTGTTTTAAAGCCAGGTTGAATGGGGCACAGTGAAGGACTTACGTGTTGATTGGTTTGTGAGGTTCAAAGTCGAACGAGACCTTCTTTTCCTTTCCCTCATCGGTCAAGATAGTGCCCACGAATAACACGAGGCCATTGGGTGGCACACGGCTGTAGAGCTTGAGCCGCTGCTGCGTACTGGTGATGGCAGCAAGCACAGAGAGACGATTGACACGAGATTTGATGTTGGATGCGGTCCCGTATTCCTGAGTCAACATAGCATTGGCCCTTGAAATTTGATCCTGGGGGCGTAGGGTTTCATGAGACAAAAATCTTGAGAAAGTAGGAGGGGGTCTCACCTTTGGGGGGATGATCAGACTGATCATAGAAGTGCCAGCGCTGCAAGATTATTCAAATATGTAAATGCCATGATACGTGAAGTGGCTAGGGGGGGGGGGAACAAACGCACCCGCGAGCAGAGTCAAGACTCTTGATGAGTTTCTTGACTTTCCACATCTGTATGTTCTGTTCCGCCTGATCCTGACTCATTTTTTTCCAACCGACTCGTAGGCAGGCTCTTGATAGTTTGGAAGAAAGATAGATCAAGACCCCGGGATGTTAACCTCACCCAAAACTTTCCGGCCCGTTCATTCCGATAACTTAGGGCAGGTCTCCTCACATGACTCGGACGTTCAAGTTGGCCTTGCACGCACACGCTTGAACATAAATGACGCCTGGACCTATTCGCACGTCCAACCATCGAGTCAAGAAACTCGTCCCTCCACGCCCTTTCCCAACTGTACCTGTTGGAGTTTCTGCGACCGGGCCTCGTTCCGCACATCACCAAGGAAAGAACTACATTACTATCACTCGTAAAACCAAACTAGGACCATATCTTAGACGCTGCAAAGACATAGTGTTGAAGGATGGGTGTGTAACTTTGAGTCGTGAGGCGCTCCCGATAAGCTGACTTTGTACCCAGCTACAAATCACTGCATCTGAGCGCACTCGGCGCAGCCATTCCACACCTTTGTACTCTAGTGGCATCCCTCCCTGAGATCCTACCGTTCCCTGCGGAGGATATTCGAACAGAAGTTTTCACAGGAACGGTGGATGTACAAGATGAACTACTCCCAGATGACGAGGACGAGGATATAACGTATCGCACAAGAGCAAAGTCGAGTCTGAACGCCGTTATCACCATTGGAGACGGTGTAGACGAGCCGATGGCGGGCGGCAGTAAGTGGGCGCCCCGAGGTAAGCGGCGGAAACGTCCTATCTTAATCTCGTCAAAGGCAGATGAACCGGGTGCACTGGAAGGAGATGCAGAAAGTGACTCGGGTGTATCTTAATCGGTCATTTGTTGCTAGACGTTGATCCCCCTGTGTGAGCAATTAGTATGGCCTGAGCGCTGAGCATTCACCGATATACATCCGGAGAGATGTGACCTATTCACCCGCCCTGATTGCGTCATGCATGGCTTGTGTCAACCTCTTTAGCTGCGCGATATTCGCTATACGCGGCTACGAGCTCTCACGTCCGCTCAATATATAAGCTCAGAAACGACCACAGTTCCCCAAGTCAGCTATCCTATAGCAAAAAGTGATCATGCCAGCTCTTGCACTCGAGACAAACGTTAAGGCTAGTGAATATATCATGTAGGATATCTTCTACACGCTCAAGTTTTGCAGATCATCGATCCGAGATCGTTCGTTCTGAACCTCTCGAAGGTACCGCACAGCTCTTGCCCCTAGATCTACTAGTATTGTCAACATACCACAGACCGGTGCGAACATTTTGGGGAAACCGGAAGAATACATTTCAGCCTCGTACCGGCACAACGAATTTCTGACGTTCAACGGAAACTTTGAGCCCGCATTTCTACTCACAATTGTACGCTCACCCCCCTAAACGCTTTGTTTGAGAATAATGTCATACACCATGCCAGACGAGTTTGGACAATATCACGCCAGAGCGAAATGAGGCCTACAGCTCCGGTCTCTTCGCGTTTTTGGAAAAGGAGCTCGGGGTTCAAGGAAACAGGGGATATATGTGAGGATGTACTTTCCACTGCCGGTGATTTATTTAAAACTTGGATTACAGAACATTCTATGACCCCGGGAGGGCCAATCTGGGGTAAGTCATGGTCACTGTCAGTGACATCTAGCTTAAAAACGCCTTTCAGTCACAATGGAACGACCTTTGCCCAGATTTTCGCAAAGTGAATGAGAGCCAGACGTATTGAGGATGGAGACATGATTGTACGAATAGCAGATGTATGTAGCTCGTAGCTCGGAAGCGGCCTCGGCCAAAGTACGCGTGTACACTCAGTCTGGTTACGTAAAGTATAAAGAGCTCACCTTCGTATCATCACTGAACACACCGCATTCCTCTTATTGAGCAAGTGCTCACGATGCCGCTAGCATCGTCAGGACTTTTGTCGTCCACAACGCGACAAGCGTTCCGAGCTAGTATCCATAGCCCTCCTAACATATCATCTACTCGATCCCTTCACACCCCGTCCTTTGCACCCCGTACCATTCAACAACCATCTTCCTTTGCTTCTCGTGCATTGCATAGATCCAGGAACATCATCAATGCGTTCATCGGTCATCTCACAACACCTGGTACCCTACGGGGTCAAGTCCCTGCGTCGCGTTCTATTCAGTCAGCAGCGTCTCGGATGCCCACGATCGAGACCAACCTGTCATTACCCGTTCGTCGTGCTCTATCGATGCCGATGGGTGCTCCTCGTCTCCCGCGGCCACCTGCCGTGCCACGTAGCGTAGCTCAAGTGGGTCTTGGCACCGCAAGAAACTTCACGACAGGCCGGCCCATCTTCCAGAGCATCGCCGACAAGATCTACAATGTCCCCGTGACGAGCCGAGCATTCTTGCAAGCCGACTTGGACATGCGGACCAAGGATGCGTCAGCATTCAAGCACAAGAGGGCTGCCCACGAGGAGAAGGAGCGCACCAAGAGGCACCGCCGTGCTCGCACGAGCAAGGTCGAGTTCCACCCCGTCGCTACCACGCGTACCACCGCCGAGCCTGTGGTACAGGCCACAGAGTTTGACAAGTATTTCGCCCCTGCTCAAGTTCCCGATGTATCCACGACGCTCCTCGTCCCCCTCGCACCAACTCCGACCACCCGCATGCCTCTCGCGCACATGTTTACATACGACCGCCACCCGCTCATCCCGTTCGTGGAACTCTCACAGCTCCACATCGACGCAGAGCGTCACGCGTCCCGCGTGAAGACCCTCTTTGACCAACTCGACACGGCACAAGTTTGGGATAAAGGTGCGACGTGCGAGACTTTCGGCGGCGCTCGAGGTGCGGGCGTTCTCCGTGTTCGGTTCTCCGGATGGTCACCGTATGCCGTGCGCGGCATCCTCGGCGAATCTGCGACGGGCTGGTGCATTCTCGAGGAAGAGCGCACAGGGACCAAGGAGGAGGACCTCAATGCGGCCATGTCGGACACGGATATGGATATGGGCCTGGCTTCGGCCGCGGACCGCTCGGGGCTCGCAGAACTCAACTTGAACTCGCCGATCGATCCGACTTACTCGTTCGTACTCCCCACCCTCGACTTTTCCGCCTCGGCCGACCACGCACCGAGTGCGAGCGTCGCTGCTCCACTTTTCTCTGACCCGACGTCGAACGTATCGTCGAGTGATGATTTTGAAATGATTTCAGATTCTGGCTCTATCGGTCTTAGCGGCTCTCGTTCCAGTTCCCCTGGATGGATCGAGCCTCCAGATGCGCTGCACTCGTCCCGCTCTCCGAGTTGGGTAGGCCTGAGCTTCAGCTCTGCGTTCTGCCATCGATTGGAAGAGGGTCCTCAGGAAGAGGTATTCTGAATCTGAACCTTCTGATGATCTCTCTTTTTCTTTTCATAAACTCGATTGCTAGTGGGTACTAAAACCCGAATCACACTCGCTGTTTCATTTTGAATGTAGTCTATTACTAGTCAGAACCGTTAGTGAAAAGAATATCAAGCATCCTTTCGATTGTATACTGTCAGGAAATTTTTCGCGGTTCCCTGGTACGAGTTGAGTTTCCGGTCGCCCAAACGCAACGAGGACGTCAACGACCTCTTGCGAACACTTTGGTATTAATATGCACTGACAATTGATCCGGGTGGGGTTGGATACTGTAACAGTTGACCACAACATAGAACATTTTAAGTTCTGGCATACATTGAATACCCAATATGCTCCCAGACTCGGAGCGTTAGCATCTGTAAGCCACTACAATCGTTCGATTCGCTGCCTCCGATGTCTACCGGCAGCATTGACAGCAAAGACCGGCAAAATAAATAATGTGAATGCAAAAACCCGATGCAGCCCCAACGCATTTTGTTCTTTTGGTGGTGGTCACAGGCAGCGAATTGCGGATTCACAAAAAGCCAGGTGCCAGTTCCCCGCTGCCACCCCGATTTGGGGAGGCAAGTCGCAAACCGGAGGGAGTGAAGTGCAGCGGCGGCCCCAGCATCTTGGTATACTACGCGTGCGCATTTATGCTTCACCCAGCACACCAGGCCATAAGTAAATGTGTGGGAAGAGCGTTGGCAACAATCCGAAAACCGTCGAAACCGTTACAAACTAGTTTTCGGCAAACTTTTGGCAAGCAAAACGTGATCCCGGTCGGTGGCCGTCCTTTTATATGCAGTACGAGCGAAGACGGCACCTCTATCTTACCATCTGGTCTGTCCGGGTCACAAAAGTGAGACGAAACGGATGACTTGAAGCCAGCACACCGAGTTCGGAAGCTGAGGCGTTTTTGTGGAGGAAGACCGAGACTACTCCTCTCCTCTACTCTTTTTGATACGAGGTAGATAAGAAACTTCAAGCAACGCCGGTGGTGATGATGCGCACACCAATGTCATCGGGGCTGATATCGAGCTCAATCCCGGGAGGTGATAAGCATGACGCCCATGGTTGGCAGTGACATGATCATTTCCTCGTTTGAACCCTCTCTTTTCCTTCCACTCCTCACATTTCTCCAATGTCTCAAACTGAACACCGGGCCCTCGATGTAAATGATCCCGGGGAGGCGAACCGCCAAGGTATCCCACCCTTCAACTCAACGTCAATCCTACCCGCCAACTCGTACCCAGATGCGAGCGAGGCTCACATGCCCCAGAATCAGGAACCGACGTCCATATTTACCGATAGCTCGGAGCCACTCTTCACGATGTACCTCAAGAAAACAGGCATGACCACAAGTTGGTCGATAACTGGATAAAACAAATCGACAATATCGTTATCTTGTGCGCACCTTTTTTTTTCCATACAGTACCGCTTCACACATCAAGTCAATATCACAGATGAGCTTGTTCTCGCGGTCGTTGCTGCGTTACTATCGGTGACAGTTGCAGACCTCAAAGAAGACCCACAAAAGACATCCGCATTCTACCTCGAGAATATCTATAAGCTTCAACTCGCAGACTCCAACGCATCTCGCCTTTAACCCCCGATCAACCTCTGTTCTCCGCTCCGAAAACTGCCATATTGGCGAACGCTCTTTTTTCATGAGCTTGTGTCTCAATATTTTCGCCGCATTGATGGCTCTTCAATACGGGCATTCGTACCTGTTACCTGTTGGACAGCGTCTACGCAATTCAGTCCCCACTGGCGAGCAAGGGCACAGGAAATTCTTGCCAGCGAGTGGTATGACTCGAAGGTGTTTGTGCACTAATGGCCACATTATGGCTTTCTCCTTTTTTTTTCTTTGTCGGCGTTTCCGTTTATCTCTTCGATATTAACCGAGCCGTCTTCGGCCCCGTCGTTGGTTGCATATGCCTTCCGTTTGATAGATAGTTATCCACCAATTGGCTGTACAAGGTAAATGCATCCAGTCGTGTATTTGCGATCAACCCTGACTCGTCGTTTCTTCGCAGATTGGAGAGAGGTCAAATTCGTCAGCGGGGAACGACGACCGCATCTTGAAACGGCTATTGAGGCTCTCTCCGAGGATTCCGACTTTGTCCATTTTTTCGAGATCATCCCTGGCTTCTGCCGATCGTCAATAGTGAATAATCCTTTGGGCAGGGTTACCGATTTGGGAAAGGACAAGCTATGCTCTGCTGTCAAGGGATTACTAGAACGTACTTGGCCATCCCATTTCCTCTCAGACTCTGAAAAGATTCGGCGACTCTCCGCCTGCGTGAATTTCGCTGATGCTGTACGCCTCCCGAATGTGGCGTTGGGAATCCTCGAAGACATATTCCCTCAGGACTGGCATTACGCGCTGCGGTCCGTCGAAATGGGGCAATTCTGAGAAATCAAGGAAAACGCATCGGGTTGTGTGCACAGTGCATTATTGCTGGCATCATTTTTAACGTGCAGGAGAGCAACGGACGTTGGGTTTCCCTCGCTGCAGATCAGTTAGGCAAATCAGAAGACGTCATTCGAGGTTACCTGGAATGCGGAAATAATAACGTGCTGTGGTCAACCTGACCGACATCACTCGTCAGATCTTTCACTCTTTCGACAAGGAGATGGCTGCATCATTGGCGTTCATATTATCATCTTTTTCCAATTTCGACATACGAAATACCCTTCCTGAACTGCAGAGCGATTTCCTTGCCTTGTGGGCTGAAATCGAACGCGCACCGAACGGCGCGGTTCGTACAAAGATCCGCGACAACCTGCTTGATCTGTACAATGCCTTACCTCCGGCTCAAGGTCATATCACCGCAGACTCTGCTGATAAGCCGTCACCCGATGGTATCCCTGAAGCGACCCAACGTTCCGCCACAGCCGTTGCCTCGTCCGATCCCACTCCTCTCGGGAGCCAGAACCGATCCGCTACTTCACAGGCACTGCTGCCACCGCAGCAACAGATGGGCGGTGCTAGCACCATGTCGAGAGAGCAGCCTACTGTTCTGCCTGACTATAGTGGTATGCTACCCGCGATGGTCACATCCGCCCCTTCCTCTACCACTCCAGAGGTAGCTTCTGTTTTTTGCCCTCATGTTACAGGCACACGGCTCATCACGATTCTCAGGGACCTGAGGAATCCAATTGAGATGCGATCGCTCCGTACACGCTACTCGGATACGTCAGCTGAGGATCTCAATCCCACGGATAGTCGTTGACTCTAGTACCTGTAGTTTTATGCCTTGAGGCCTCAGCATTTTCCTCTTTTCTGACTCACCCTCAGCTGTGACTGGATGATTCCGGAATTGATTGCAATCAACTCTGGAATCAAATTCCAACAATATCTCAACACATATTCCATGACAGTACTAATACTGACAGTGGTTATTCCCTCGCGAATTTTGGCTCATTCTCTTCGAAATTTTGGACAAAATGCTTGATTCAACTAGTATATGCCCATTGAGATCTTTTGCACGTATAATGGGCCAGTGGATTTATTTCTTACTACCCGTTACTAGTACCGCTTTCGAACTTAAATCTCGCATCGCATCGCACCCCTTCGTTCAGTTGGCTCTGTTTTGGGTACGTGGCCTGGAATCGCAATCAACAACTTGATACTTGCCTGGTGTAGGGAAATTGTCAGTGTGTCGGGTACAGTACAAGTGTCAGCGAATCCTACATTCATGGAGTCCAAAAGGGCTATAGTTCATTTCATGCGTCAAACGATACACGTTTATTAATAACGTTCAACGTTCAACTGTTCTGTTTCGAAGCCTCAAAGCGGAGTGTGAACTTGGTAGGGTTACACTTTGTAGGGAAAAGTAAAAAGGAACCTTATTGAAAGACGAATCGGCATACATGGTAAGAAACGGCTTACTTGCAACTCACCGGATTCCATTCGTCCCGCGCAAGTTTTGGGGAGGAATTCTCGTCAAAGGAGGGCTGGTCCGTGATCGCAAAAGGGTGAGAGAGAAAACCGCCAAGTCGCTCAGACAAATTCAACAGACAAGTGGTGAAATGGGACACGTGAAAGTCCCGCGACTCGATTTGGGGGCGTGATGTGAGAAGCCGCTTGAAACGGTTATCTTGATTGGCGTGACGACCTGAAAGACCTGGAAGAAATCGGCATGATCAAGCAGACTGTGTACAGTCCCGGGAAACTCAAGGATAGAGGCAGACGGAGATGGCAAGGGTTGGACTTTTAAGTACCAGAATCAGAGGAAGTGATAAAGTGGGTCAAGCGTGACGCTTCCCAGACATACCCCGAGTATACCGAGGGTATTACATGCGCTGGGGAGCCTCACAGGCGGTTCCATCGCGTGCGCCTCGTCCACAGACGAGGCCGATATGACCTTTTTCCCTGCACATCACGCAGATGTGCTGATATCGGCATCTGACCGGATCGTGGTGAAGCCCACGGTTATACCTCCTGCAGATCTCACTTGACCGATCTCGCGCAGGTCTGCCAGAAGGTTGGGACTCTCTGAAAAGTCCAGGGATTGCGTTGAGGACGACAATCTGTGAAAGATCGACGTAGAATTCCGCAAAGTCGGAGAGGCGTCGTCCAGCTTCCCTTGCAGTACGGGAGCGGACGCGCTTGTCGTACAGCAGAACTCTATCGGGCACTGCGGGGAAGTTGATAAACATGTCAAAGATGTGACTTGCGTATTCCGACAATTCGCGTTCTCGGTGCGGGTAAAGGAACAGCACGGCTCGCTGGTATATGATCCAGGCAGTACCCCAATCTTCAGCAGAATGGATTTGTTGTTCAACCTTGAGCGGCGATTTCAAGACGAGTCTGGGCTCCCCAACCTCGTAGGAATATCGTTTTGCTCCGTCTGTGGAGAAGTGGTAGTCAAAGACATCATTGAGGTCGACATAGTCGTTGGCAATGACTTCTCCCCAAAGTGATCTTGGAAAGGCTGGTCGTCGCGGATTTCGAAGTATTCGGGATTGTGCAAACTCCGGGTCCCTAGCGAAATTAACCTGTATCCTCCGGGTGCGGGCAACTTGAAGCTCCCTTTGGCGGTCGATCGGCTCCTCCTTTTCCGAGGGAAAGAGAGATAGGTCGACTCGAGCAGGGGGCTGGAAGAAGTCGTCCTCCGGCGTCTCATGTCCACGCTTTTGCGGAACGATGACTTGGGTGGCCCGGGCCTCGGGATCTTGGCGGCTCTCGTCAGAACGGGCGGCTCGTCCTCCTCCACCGGTGGCCGCTTGCGCCCCTTCGGAGTCCACCTTGTTGATCATTCCAAAGTACACCAGGAACGGCTCAAAAAAAACTTCCCGCGTGATGAGGGGGTGACGTTTTCGCTGTTGGAAGACGCGGTCAACAATCCGCTCCATTGCCCCCTCTCGGGAGCACGTTCCGTCCCTGTAATCCTGAACAACAGCGTTGCACTCCTGGTTGAATTGTCGTAAAGGGGTAGTAGGCCGTTCCTGCCGTGCTCGCTGGCCGTTGGTGCCAGTCTCCGAGTCAAGGGTCTGCGAGGGATCTGATGGTCTGGCCTGGGCGGTTACAACACTCGACATGAATTGGTTCAGAGGTGAGAGGCACGAGAAATTTAAGATGTGGGCGACTGCTGAAGGAGCAAAACAAGTTAAGGGACAAAACCAGAGAGAGAGAAGGCCGCAAATAAAACTGACCTAATGAGTTGCAAGTTGGGAGCAACAAGAGAACCCCTAAGTGAGAAAGAACTTGCACCTTATCAGACAGGAGGATCCAACAAGGCCTGACTCTGTGGCACCTGCCACTGTCTGGGACTTGACTCACCTACCAAGAGAGGTGAAGAAGGAAAACTGTGTTCTACCAAGCGAGACACAGATAGGGGGAAGTGGAGCAGTACCCACCACAGGTGAGCCAATAGACTTATGTAAACTCAAGTTTAGAGTCGAGAAAACAGGTCAATGCTGGCAGGGTGGAGGTTAGAAGGCTGAGAGGATGGTGGTCAGACGGGAAAAGCCCCTGTCTTACCGGGCTCCTGCCGACAGGGGCTGGACTCCCACATTCGTTCGAAGAATGCTATTGGTCGACATGGCTCAAGGCCCTCTTGAACATTGACGGGGCCAATGGCAAGCAGACGTAACGGCCAAAGGTGTCGTTACATTCGCGCGAGTCACTGGCAGGTCGCGCAGGGCGCTTGTCTAAAGGGGCATTTTCACGCAAGTTGAAGCAAGATGGGGAAGAGTAAGATTCTAAGTGTGTCAAAGGGACACTAATACAAGTAAGGTCGAAGAGCGCATCTGTCATACCAAGATGAGAGACATCGCTAGGAGGTCACGAGCGCGTCCGGCAGTGCATCCGATCCCCCAAGTCGCCTACGGGCTGGACAGAGACAAAGACGGACCGGTCAGTGAGCGAAGGGGGAGGGGAAGGAAGAGAGAAGACGCACCTACATGACAAATCAACTAACAAAGGCCTCACATCCAACGACAACAACCCCGGAAAGTGGGGGCGTAGCCTACTTCTTCCGGACCGGGAAGGCCTCGGTGAATTTCTCGTTGGTGCGGATGGTCTTCATTACGAAGCTGATCGGGGGGGCATAGGCGACGTCGGTAGCGGTGCTGCCGCTGCCGCCGGTGAGAAGGCCACCGAGACGACCGGCGCCGTCAAGAGCCAGAATCACCCGGACCGGAGAAGGGGCCGGACTTGCTGTCGTACGGTAGATGGCCCGCTCCATCGAATACTGGCCTTCTTCTCACCGAAGTAGTGGCGCGTATAGGATACGATGTTGTTAGCGCAGAAAGGCCAGTGGACCGACCATGCTTGAGGACGATTATGCAGGGGTGGTCATTCTGATCAAGCATCTTCGGTTGTGCATCTTGTTATCGGGGATGGTACCGCGGAGGCTTAGAAAGCGGTCGCTGGGGAAGTCGAAGTTGTATATATTCTTAGGATTGGTACATCATCGATGTCAGCGTGTCGAGTGTATACTTGAAGCCTAGGCTAGGAGCCGTTTCGCTGCAGAAAGAGTGATGGAGATGGTGGCAGTCACTGAAGGTCACGTGCTTCGCGTTCAAGGCGCGTCAAGTCGAGCTGAGCTGAAGTCTTCAACTCACTACAATGGCTAATTGGACTGCTGATTCAAACGACGCCCTTCACCTATCACTCGGTAACTTCTTCACAACCTTGACCTTTTCTTGTGCTCACTTTCATGCTGAACAGTCCGCGCGAACGACGACAAGGAAGTGCTAGGTGACAATGAGTCGTATGAGAACTTCCACCCGACCTTTACTTATCCGGTTCGTAGACTTTCCTTTTATGTTCCAATAATTTCCTGATCTGCTTCAGATATATGGTGAAGATGAGAAAATATATGGGTATACAGACCTTGTAATCGACGTGCGCTGCTTATTAAATCTCGATCTCATGGTCTCCATATTACAACCTTGCTGTAGCTGCGCTTCACATCTGGTTCGCTCTCGCAGTTCCTAAATATCACTTATTCCGCGAAACTTCCAACCTCCTCGACACTTGATGACGTCCAAGGTACACTAGAGAAGTTTATCCCGAGGGATACTATCAATCCGAAGCGGAGTTTCTCGCGCACGTCGAGAAGGACGCCTCTTCATTTCGGCCCCTTGGAAAGAAGATCCATTCATACACCCGCGTTGCGCCGAATAGCGCAAAGAAGGGCAAGGGTACTGCAATAACGATTTCCGAGGACGACCCTGACGCGATAGTGTTTGAAGCGTGGCATGTGGGTGGCCTTACTCCCTTTCCGTGCGTTTTTTTGACACTTTCTCAGGTAACATGGAGCACACCGGGATTTCGAGAGTACCACCGGCGGATGCAACTTTTCATCCTGCTCTACATCGAAGCTGGGTCATACATCAACGACGAGGAGGATTCATGGGAATTTGTGGTTCTGTCGGTTTTTTCCATTCTTTGTCTGCTATCCAATGATTGCTGACGAGATTAGATATGAAAAGCGAAAACGGCGGACGACTCCTGTCACAGAGACGTACCATTTCTTGGGATACTCGTCGCTCTATCCCTTCTACTGCTTCCCTGACAAACTCCGCCTCCGACTGAGGTGTGTGTGTGCCCCTTGATTCTCGGGCCTTTGGCACTCTATGACACAACACCCTCCCAGTCAATTCGTGATCATTCCCCATACCAACGTCAGGGACACGGCTGTCAGTAAACCACTCGCACTCCTCTTCCTTCTTCGCGCTGACCGATAAGACACCACAGCCGCGCTATACAACGCAATCTATCAACACGTCCTCACGCGGCCTTCTATAACCGAGCTGACAGTCGAGGATCCCGCGGAAGCTTTTGAGGACTTGCGCGACCGGAACGACCTCGCAATGTTACTTGGCCATCCGCCTTCATGTCCGAGGGTCTCGGCTCCGACGCAGTGTCCCACGGCGGTGGACGCGTTGGGCGTACGCCCGCGAAGAGCAAGACAGCGGGGAAGCTGGGCCCGCCAGCTGACCGCGCATGGTTGGAGCGTTGGCGGAAGGAGTTAAAAATTGCCGGGGTGCGTATTTTTTCGCTGTCCCCTAGCTCTCGTTCTGACGCGTCTCTTCCCTCCCCCACAGCGCCAGTTCCACCGGCTCGTGGAGATGTTGATACAGTTGCATCTGAATCCCGCGGATACCCGCGCTGCCAAAGCCTACCGACTTCAGGTGAAGGAACGGCTGTACCGCTTTAACTACGTGAGTACGGGACCTGCGCGAGTGACGTCGTATTCACGGGTGGACGTTGGATTGCGCAGGAAATGCTTATTCAGCTCGATGAAAAGGACCGCATAGAGAAACTGGAAGAGACGTTTCAAACTGTGCGCGAGGATTATCAGAGGATCCTGGCGACCGTGCGATAAACAGACCCCCAAGGCGTGATTCCGTACGATCCACTCATTAATTACGTTGTTCGTTCGTTGATATTATGTCCCACTCCCAGGTGATCCGACTTACTTCATGTCTCTGCGCTGCTGGTCTGTCGCTCCCCCAATACCATCCGACACTTTCATTCGGCTGTATTGGCTTCTACCAGTCTACAGACAGATCCTCAGAATCAAGTCGTGCTGAATTACGACACATGGTTCATCCCTGAAAGTCATCAATCCTGACACTGTTGTACATCATTGTAGACTTCTCCAAACCTTTTTTTTGTCTACCTTAACGTGACCATCTCTGGAAATTCGCGTATGAGAACCCGATAAATCACCTTTAGAAAGAGAAATTGCACTTACCCTCGGCGGAAGTTGGGTGGATTGCAACCGTGTCGTCAAAATCGCGTTTCGTTGCTGTCGTACATTTGCAGCATTATTAGGAAATCAAGCACCTATCAATTTTCACTTACCCCCCATTTTGACAGCGACGGAAAACCCTTGAAGGAGTTCGTCACTACCCATGCCGATACAATGGACGCCAACGACACGTTCTTCGTCCCCGACGACTATAAGTTTGAACAACGAGGGCTCCTTGTGTTGCTGAGGAATCATAGAGAAGTAGAGGGCTCGGAATGATGACTCGTCTGTCGAAACATGTTTTAGAAGGAATCAGGCGCATCGATAGATAGGCGCGAACAAATTTTGACTGCGTCACCATACTTCTCCCGCGCTTGAGGCTCTGTAAGACCGACAGAACCGATGGGGGGATGACTATACACCGATAGCGATCAGCAACGTCAGTAGCAACCCTCTGAGAGGCTCACGAGAAGACAACAGTTGGAATATTGGTGTAGTCAAGTTTGTCGTACTTGAACCCCTGTCCACCGTAGAGCCTATTGGAAAGCCTCCTTCCCGCCGCAATGGCAACTGGTGTAAGTTGCGCCTTTCCTTGGACGTCACCAATAGAAAAGACGCCCTTAATGTTCGACTCTTGCCACTCGTCAACGATAACATTTCCTGCGGCATCGAGTTTAACACCGACGTCCTCAAGACCAAGATTCTCTGTATTTGCTCGGCGGCTGATTGCCCAAAGAACCACGTCGACTTGGATGACTTCACCAGCGTTGGTATGAACAGAAAGCGGGCCACCGCGCTGGCCCTCTATCTTGACGACTTTGCTATTACCATGAAAGTTGATGCCAGTGTGTTGCATCCATTTCAAGAGCACGTCCTGCAAAGAGGGATCAAACTTGCGGAGGACTTTGTCGTAGCGGGCGATGATGTGCGTCTCTGAGCCAAGCGCGTTCAACACGCCTGCGAGTTCGACCGCGATGTAGCCCGCGCCAACAACTGCGACGCGCTTTGGACGGTCCTCGAGGGCGAAGAACCCATCCGAGTCGATGCCAAGCGATGCGCCAGGGATCTCGTTATCTGAAGGGGTGACTGGCCGGCCACCTGTGGCAATGACCACGTTGCTAGTGTGGATGGTGTACTTGGTGCCATCGTTGCGCTGAATCTCAATGCTCGTGGGTGATGTGAGCTTGGCGTGGCCATCGTGGTACGAGACACCTTCCGAGTTGACATTTTTGTCATAAATTCCGTTTAGGAAGCGGATATACGCGTCGCGCTGGGGCTTGAAAGTGGCCCAGGAAAACTCTTGTTTGTCCTGAGGTATGTTGAAATGGTAACCATCGGCTGCGTGACGTAGCTTGTCCGCCATATCTGCAGCATGCCACATAATCTTCAAACGTCCCGATGAGGAATAAACTTGAGAATGCGGGTAATCGATCTCTCACCTTCTTTGGCACACAACCTTGCGTAGGGTGCATATAAGCACAAGTAAACCACGGGAAGACTCATACTGACCGACATTGACGCAAGTGCCGCCTAGTTTTCCCGATTCTTCTATCAGGGCAGTCTTCGCACCATAGAGTGCGGCGCGGCGCTTTGCTCAAAGCAGTAAGTACTGTGAACGGTGGACACGTCAGGTGAAGCATACCGAACCGGCAGAGCCTCCGCTGCCGCCGCCAATAAACACAATGTCATACTTTTCACCTGGGATGGGTTTCTCAATCGGGGGCATTCTCGAAACTGGGGTATGACTGAAAGCTCTGTATATCTGGAAGGAGCGCCAGATATAAGTAAAAGCAACACACAATGTATGACGAAATCGCCAATTAGTATACCTGAGTAAGTCTCCGAGCGGGAGAAGATAAAGCTTGAGAGCGGACCAGGGAAGAATTGGACGTGATGGTGAACGCCAGAACTGTAGAAAGGGATTCGAATTATCCAAGCTGCTATTTATCATCAAGCAAGGAGGAGAAGTCGCGTCACGTGACCCGTCATATGCGATGCGTCATCGCGTCATTTCTCGGAACACGCCTAGTTCTTTCTGAACATCGAGTCCTCATGCCACCACTAGCTTTGTAGAGCCCGCAGAATTTGTGCCGTTAGTGCATGGAATAAGTCACCACACGACCACATGTAGTTACCTCGTTCTGCTACAGAGCGATACTGCACGCGCCCGTTTTAGTCACCACAGGTCTCGTGAACACCGCTGACAACAACTCGGAGCTTCTCAAAGACAGTGGCGATGCTGTATTTGGCATCGTTTATCGTTTTCCGGAAAGTGGCGCGGTGTCTCCCGACTTCAACTTTGGCGTTCCTTCGAGCAACACTGTCATCTACAATCAATGCGGCATTTAAACCATGCACCCCGACTTTATCTACCTGGCGACCTTGTTTCGTGTGGACTAATCTTGCTTTGCCATATTTTCGATTATGGAGTTCCAGAGCCTAAAACGCCATTCGCTGGAGACGCTTGCTCCAGAAACATTAGGACATTCATAAAGTGAGGTCTTCTGATGAACATGTGCAGGTTTGTGACCTTCTTTCCAGTGTCACTGATCCCAAACTTATATTACAGAGAGTGAATGCTAAGTTGCATATCAAATAAAAAGGATATCTGATATGCTGAATGCCCTTTGGTTGCTTTATGGCCTTTGTATTCACATTCCTTGGGTACCAAGGAATCTGAATACAAAGGCCATTGAAGCTGTGCCAGTGGCAATTGAAGCCTGGTTTGTATAGTAGGTCCAAGTGATATGCCCATTGTACAGTATTCTTAGGCTGAATTCACTCATGGGATTGGTGGCAGCAACTGTGGTATGCAGGGTCATGGCGGCCTGCTGACCTGGCACCGGTGCTAGGTTGTCCTAGGTACTGCCTGCTGCCAGTGTTAATGAGATCAAAGCTAAGAATAGGAAGGGCCAAAATATCGTCCATGAAAGGAAAATGGTATCATAAGATTCGTAACTAGCCGAGCACTGGGATATGCCGTCTAGGGGTCTAGTCGCTTGTATCGTCTCACCTTAGCAATCGATATCAGCAGGCCACCGGCCACTCATCGACTTTTGAGTCAATATTGCGAAGAATAAAGAGTAACATTCTCCAGCCCGCAGATACTAAGTAACAGTGTGTCCCACTCACGTAGCCGGGCCCATCTTCTCTATCGAAGGAGATATGAGGCGAATCCCAAGATATAGCAATATATCCAATAATAGGTGCTGCACTGTTCTCGGTGTTCACGACCGACGAGACATGAACATCCACCACCCCACTCCGCCGAACATCTTTCCACCCCAACACGCATGCGAATCCCGTGCAATACACGTTATTGGGGCTATCACGCGCACTTTGGTGTCAGGAGGTGCACGCTTCCCCGTTTGTTTCTCCATTACAAGAAGCACGCGAAGCCACGTGGACATTCCCGGTCATGGACAGGTTCGGAGGGGGGTCAAAGGACTTCTGGTACCGCTCTCCCCTACACACCATGTTTTTTTTTTCTAAAAAGAAATGGTTTGATATGTTTTCATTTGCGCGCAGAAAGTGGAAATGACATTTCACGATCTGATGGTACTAGGGAACGTGTATGGAAGCTTTCAGATTCAGGCGAAACAGTTTCCACTTCGGGTTTGGGTATCTTGTGTATGCTGCTGGAGATAAATAGCCTTCGATGACTCGGGGTAAAAAGGTGTTGAGTTGGAGTCACAAAATAATTAAGGTCAACGGCTGTCGTCACCCATCTGATGCTGTACCATGAACCATGATAACGATCGGGCGATACGAAGCGCAAGGGGGCCTATAGCTACAATGGGTGGCAACAAGCGCAATTGAGACAACCCCATTAATTTATTACATCCGCCTCCTGCCAACATCGATGGATATGAAAGCGCCCGTTGGGCTTGTTTCCTTGTAACTTTAGAAACGTTGGTTCTCTAAGCGAGAAACGTGCCTGCGATCATTCTTACTCTTTTGTCCATATTCCGTGTTAGCAGCTTCCGATGCCGTTCTTGCCAACTTTATATTCTGAAATTAGATGTACTCAACTGACACTTGATCGCTGTGCAGTTAAAGACCGATTAGCTCCGCCGATACGTGATAAAAGGAAAAAGTCCAGTTCAGTTCAGGCCCTGGTGAGAATGTCTCATTAAACACAATTGGATCGACGAACTTCTTTGGCTTGTGAATGATATTGTAGGACTGTAAGCTGTAATGTACACCTTTCCCGATACCTCCAGAATAAAAAAAAGGTGTCTCCAATCAATGATAAGCGGTTACAGTACTGTATGCCGGTCTCGTCTTCCCTGTGCTTGTGCCAAGACTGTGTGGAAATTGGGCGCAGATTCATGCTGTTCTGGACGCCTTCAGACGCTCGCGTTTTTCTTGAATGAATTAGAAATTTAGACAATAGCAACCGAATCAGGGAGCGGGGATCCCTTTACAGACCAGCCGTCCAAAAAGAAATCATCAAACGTCTTAAATCGGATTTCTTCCCACGCCTCCGACACAGCACTTGGCGCTGCGGTGCATCAGGGACGACGTGTGGCGTTGGAGCGCATGGGGAATTTGGGGCTCCCTGTCTCCACCCCCCCTCGTAAATGTCGACGACGGGAAGAGCCTGAGGACGGATGCCCGCGGTCGGAACTAAAATTCAACAACGTGTGTGTGCCCAAAAGAGGGGTGAGTACAGGCAAAAGAGAGTACGAAGAGCTGAAACAGCCGTGCGAGCGAATTTTTCGGTCCAGATTTTCATGTCATACCCGAATGATTTGCCGGCCGTGATACGACCCTGAAGTCACAGTGAATGAACCAACCTAAGAGACGGGTAGAATACTATGCATCAACAATGCATCAAGCATCTATTGCGGGTCTTCTGCCATTGAGCCAGCATAAAGGGAGCACCGGTATCCCTGTCTTGGCAGGGGCTTCTCAGATAACAAAGTGGTCTGCACGAGCGCTAATAAATCCAAGTTAAGAAAGCCAGTCCAAGGACGAATAGAGCCATGATAGTCCATGATTACGAACACACACACCACTTGCGGAGTGGAGAGGGGGCTGTAAGGCGCGCAGCATTAGTTAAAGCTGTGTTCTTCGCAGCCGCCGGAGAACGGGAGTATGGTAGGAGATAACAGAATGATATATGGAGTGAGAATGCCCCGGGACACTACGTACATGTACCCGATTTTGTACACACCTTCTATCGATTTGACTTTTTGCTTGAACCAATAGCATACTACATTTCATATCGTATCGAGCGGATAGCGAAGATTATAGGCGCCTCGTACAGCGCCGTGCGCTTGTGAAGGCACGTTCCCCGGGGACCGCAATGAAATGCACTTCCGCTTGACTCCATACAGGACCTTTACCGTCCGTTCGCGAAAAACGAAGCGGAGTACTATGACGTCACATCTGGCCTGCGATACCACATTCAGTGATCTCTCAACAAGAACGTACTGTACTCCAGGGAAAGAGGGTGGACACGTGACCGCCATTGGGGGCTTGTGAAGTTGCAGATAAGTTACAGTACGAACCCCAAAATATTGGGCAAGTCATGATCGAGCAAAGGACGAAGTGGCAGGGAGATGGATATGGTATGATCAAGCTGCACGTCTTGCACACCGTACTAAAACCCCCGACCAAGCTTGCCATAGTACGCCGCCGGTATATTCACATCTTGCGCTCGACAGAAAAGGCCCGACATTTCATTCGTTCCTCGCGTGCTACGTGTCTTTTCAGGGAGAAGACTTGGAAGAAGGGGGAGAAATGAAGTCACCCTTCTTGAGTGAAGAAGGGAATAGAGAAGATGAACGAACGCATGATAGACGCTTGCCGTTTGCCATCCCATTTGAGTGTTGGTGTGATGCACCAATGTTAGACGTCATGCTTGCTGCAGTGACATTTGACGAGTGGTACGGTAGAACCGCTGGGTGGGCTACCCTCAGCACGTAAAACGTCAAAGTGTCAAGGAACGTGTTTTCGGTTCATATGCCAAGGAGGCCCGAGTGAGCAATGCGCATGGTAAAGAGGTTGCATGGGACATCAGGGCAGAGGGCAAGAATGAGCGATTCCTGCAAAAATTTGAGACGGGATAAGGTCTTATGGGGTGAATTGATACCGGCTATATGGTGCAAAGACCAGGCGAGGACAGTGCGTGGCCCGCGTGGGAGGACTCTCGACCTCTGAAACCGCCACCATAAGACAAAATGATATAAATTTCAGACAGTGGCATGTTTGGTGTTTGGGACTATTTGGGAACCGCACTAAAATGGAGCAAATGTTAACCCCTTTTGACCCTAACCATCGAGCGGCCTCGACGTTGTTCCAGCCTACACTGTCTCGTCACACTTGCCGAAAACGAGCGACGTAGACATGGTTGATCCCAAATAGACTGGGTTCAGTTTGCGCTGGGACACAAGCGTATGTATTCGCTTTGCCTGACGTATGTTCTGTCAAACCTTCTCTGCGCTTTGATATAACCACTTTTACGTCATGTGCAGCTTACTGTTGTCTTGCTAAGTTTACGCGCCCGGCGAGAGATAAGCAAAGGACGTGGTGGAGATACCCTCTCGTTCTCGGAAAGGTTGCAACAGTAATTGATGTTGAGTAATCAGCATTGTGTGGCGCAGTGCCCCCCCAGGCTAGAAATCACAAAGGCACGCAACAGCTGATGTTGGGGCCAGAGATCCGCGGAAAATCACAAGCTCTTGGGTCTCGTTCTCGAAAGAGAAACAACTCCGGAATGCCTGGCCCGGGAAGGCTATGCAGGCCAATTCTAGAACAGCCGTACGAGAATCGAAGCTACGGGCGGGGATCCGAACAAGTTTACCAGGTGTTCCCGTTAGGATTCGTGAAATACAAGAGACGTAACATATACCAATGAGGTATCTAAGGCAAGTCGAGTGGGCAACTACACGTGAACCTACCTTTCTGGTTCCAGAAGCGACGCACCTGCGGGCTGCGGGGAGAAGGCTATAACGCACTGATAGGGGATTGATGCGTTGATACATCGTCGTAAAAGTGATCGAGCCGCGTAAACTTGCCGAATTGATCAGTCAACACGCAGTCAAAAAAGAAAAAGGTGAGTCATTTGGCGGCAGCAACGTGATGCGACAGAAGGATTGGAAGGGGCGGGTGATTGATGTAGAGGCCGAGATTGGACGGGTATGCGAATGAATGTGGCGTGGCGTGGATAAAGCTAGAATGAACTGGAAAGGGAATTAGAAATCGCGATAAGGTGTACCCACTGCATGCGGTTACGTTTCAGGATAAATTCGATAGAAAGAGAAAGGAGTGTCAGGGGGTTCACAATAATGGTAAAGGCATTGCCCTGTAATGGCATTGCTTCCCCCCCTTGAAATAAATCAATCAAGGCTCTCGTTCAACGCTCTCTCCACTCTTTCCTCAACACACAATGTCTTTACTCACTTCTGTTATTCAACAACCCCGTCTTCAACCTTATGGTAGTATCCTTCTCAATCCAAGTCCAATACGTTCCCCTGTATCCCTTCCCTCCTCATATCCCTCTCGCTCAAATCACTCGCTCGACTCGTCCACCTCTTCCTCCGAAGAAGTCAATACCCCACCATCCTCTGATCACGCAACCCCTCCAGCCCTCTCCATCCCCTATGCCTCTGATGACGACCATGTAAGAAGTGGTTCAACCTCCGACTATGGTCCCTCAGGCAGCCGTCATATCCGTTTTGCTCCCCTCCCCTCCCCCCGTCGGTCGGTTCTTGTCACAGAGAACGGAGAAGAACTCCTCTGCCCTCCGACTTGAACGATGATCCCAACACCGTCACCCACCCTGGCCTCCCTAGGTTGTCTACATCACATTCCTCATCTCTTCTTTTAGGTGATGGCCTTGCAACTCCCAAGGACTTTCCTACCATCCTCTCCTCGTCTCCGTCCTCTCCACCGCCACAACGCATATGGTCCTCTATGTCGTCTCCCTCTCTCCCCCTTCCCCAGCGCCTTACCGACTCATCTGCTTCTTCAACTGTGACAATCACTTCTCCCGGTGCATCTTCTACCCGCTTTGCAAAACGGCTCTTGTTGCCCTTCCGGCAAAAGGTCGATTGTTCCGGACGTTCTGCTTCACGGGATAGCAGTTCTTCGCGCGACGATCCCTCTCCTTCTCGCGGCACTCCACTAGGTCGTTGGACAAGTGCCGACACAGCTTCTCGCTCAAATGCCACAAAACCTGTACCTCTTTCCCGTGTACAGTCGGCCGGTGCTGTAAGGCCACCAAACACAAAGCGCCTACTTAACGGTCGCGTCTATGGTGCTCGAAAACACCCTCGCAATCAATCTACCAATGTATTTGCCAATGCATCGGATGAGCCAGAATTTGTCGAGTGGGGCCACGGGGGATGGGTAGTGTGCACTCTGGGGGCATCTGGTCCAAGTTGCAAAGTGATCAGAAACTCCTCATTGGACATACCGAAGAGCGTGGCCGCCCTGGTGCCCCTCAGCCCACCACGGTCAATGATGATGATGGCAGCGGTATGGGTTGGGTCAAGAGACGACGCGAAGAGCGCGAGCGTAAGAAGCGCGAAGAGCAGCTTGCGCGCGAATCTGCAGACAAAGCAGACCCTGGGCCTCCATCTTCCCCCATATCGGCGCCGGAACCGGCAGCAACACCTGCCCTTTCGGTGGACCACAAAATAACCACAGTTACACCCACCCTGCCAATAATTGTAAACAATGGTGATGACGAAGATGACGATGACGATGACGAAGATGAGGTGAAAGAGGATTTGGTTGACGATGAGTCGAGCGGCACGGAACAGGAGGATGAGGATACTGCCCAGGTTCGTACTTCTGCATCATTCATGAAGCGAATGACTAACAAAATCGTCATTCTCCAATAGGAACGACATCTCATGCAAGTCGTCGGTGCTGGCGTTGAACGCGTCAGTAGGCATCGCGATTGATTGATAGCTCATGGCGTTATTCTTTATAACTATCTTAATCCACCCTCCCGTTCGGCATCTCTTGCCCTTACCGTCGCCGCCGTGTAATTTTACATTTCAATGGTGCTGCCCTTCAAGCCACTCGCATTCATTCACGTCTTTGCTCGTTTAATCGTGCTTGACATCTCCACAGTGCTCATGTTCTGCGTCCGACCATCTTCCTCTTTTTGTACGGTTGTATACATACCACTACCATACCAATCTGTTTCCTCACACCATATCCGTGCTTACGATGGACCTGACAGTATACATATATCCGCTCATCTTGTTCCCGCTCTCCAGCTGTTTTTCACTTGACTAGTTTAAGGGTCTTTTTGTATGTCAATACATCGGTTTTCACTCCCTTCTGTCGCTAATAAATCCTGACCATGTTGGGATATTTCCCCGTGCCGCGGGCGGGGAGTCGCTGGGGGTCGTGCTGACGTGGACAACGGCGCCGTATCCGCCCGCACCTGTGCAAAGGTGGAACGAAGGCGGGCCATGCCCAAACACCCAAATAAAGGGTATCGGACTGATACGTGTCATCTGCTCAACCGTACAATGACTCCCATTCACTTCCATTCTTTCACCCCAACTCGCTGACGAGTTGGAGGCGGATACGCCGCTCACTCGCTGGCACCGTGGTGTTCTACAAGTATTCTATACAAAGGGAAGCAAGCATTCCTATTCTATCCTTTCGTTCTGTCTCCTTTTTTTCTCCTTTTAGAAGTAAATGAAGTAAATGCTGTGGGTCATTTTCTTATCTTTTTTTTTAAATGCTGTGCGTGTTAGGATCATGACCGACCGCCGACATGTTCAACTAGCTTGGCATCGGATCAAATACAAAGTTAAGGTTTAATTTCAGAACTTTGGATGTTGTGCGTTTCTCGGCGAGTTCTAGCTCTCGAACCCTACCCCTAGAGCTCTTCTCACAAAACAAGTTCCGTGCCCAGCCAAGCTTCGGAGCATAAAGCCACCACCAACTTTTTACGCCACCTACGATTTTTGTCCCCACCTGTGCTTCTTAAAAAAAATTCTTATGGTCTGGTGTCACGGGGTTCCAGAAAAAAAAAACATACACACAACAAAAGGTTAATATTTTTCAGGGGACCCCCATCACCAACGTTCGTTCCCCTGTTGCTTTGGGGTGGCTGAAGGCTTTACTATCACGTGTACGTAAAGAACAAGTGATCCTATTACAGCCGTCCCTCGGCGGTTTCCGTGCTGGTTATCGCAGTGGTTGTGATGGACGTCCCGATGTCTGCCGATGGGCTATTTGCGCGTGTCAGTAATTCGGGTCCGGGCTAGTAGCGCGCGTAGACCCCGAGGTCAAGTTACTGTCCTATTAAGAAGCAAAGGTGGGGAGCACATTGACACGGCGAATAACTTGCATGTCGGTCGTGAGCGGAAAGAGAGCGGGGGGGGAAGAAAGCTTTCCGGCAACAAGTAAACAAAGGAGACGAAGAGAGAAATCGGAGGGTGCTATTGTTGTGTTAACGGGAAGGGTGTAAACTTGACGGCTTATCACTACATAGCAAATTCGAAGGGATAAATTTATGACCCTTCACCGAACGATCCGCATAAGTACGAGTTTCAGTAAGCAGATAACCGAAAGCGTCGCGAAGCCACGCCACAAAACACAGAAGGGATAAGCTCAGCCGGGATCGCGCCACTCGCCATCGACGAGTCGCACGCCTCTGCGCAGGAAGCGACGTCGCCACTCATGCATCTCACCCTGTACGCCCGCCTCGAGCGCTTTTCCCGAGACACCCGCGCGCAGCCAGCGCACAGATCGAACGCGAATCACCGTGAGTGAGGGTAAGCGCGGCAGCAAAACCTCGAGCCCACGCAAGAAACGTGCATTTGGCCGCGGGATCGTCAACACGCGCAGCGGATGTGGTTGTGGAGGCGGCACGCCCGGCACAGGGGGGGCCGCCGGCAGCGTTAGCGACGGTAAGGGGTAGTTCAACGTGAGGCGGTGCAATTCGGGACAGGACGTGAGCACCGACCAGGGAGGTGGGTCACCCGTTCCTGTTGATAATATGGGTAAGGGGTATCGTGGGATGTTGATGCGCAGAGAGGTGAGGTTGCATCCGTGAGCGGAGAGTAACGTGCTGAGTTGTGGGCTGTATAAGTCGCCGCAAGGCGTCACCACGAGGCGGCGCAGCGCCGGGAGCGGCGTATGTAGGAGGATCCGGAAAAGCGGACAAATGGGGATCGCAAACAGGCAAAGGAACTTGAGGTAGGGTAAGTGAAGCGGTGGCAGGAGGGACTCGTCATTTTGGAGGGCGCTCGGGTCTAGGTCAATATCGGGATCCAATTCTGAATTGGCCGTAACTACGCAAATAATCTCGAGCTGCTCTAGGCGCGGGCAGTGCCGAAGTAGGTTGATGACTGTGTCGAGACTGGGGACAAAAGGCTGGAATGAACCCTGTTCGCTGGATACGGAAACCTTGAGGCCTTTAAGCGAGCGCAGCTCGCTGATACCATCCTTGCACTGTAATGCGACCAAAGCGCGGTTACTGAGGAGCATCTCGGGAATGAGGTAGAGGTTCCTCAGGAACGGCAGGAGAGGAAATATTCGCACAAGGTTGGAGTCCACTGAAAGCAAATCTGTAGAGTGCACAAGCATCATCTCAGTAAGGTCTAGCATCTGCACCCAGCGCCCTGGAGTAGAATAGGGTATGCGTCGGATTGAGTCCCAGCGCTGGTCAGAGGCGCATAGATGAGCGGCAAACTTTTGAAGTGCGCTCACGGTGAAGATGTGCACCCTGGAATAGAGTAGAGGGAGAATGACATCCTGAAAAGAAGGGGTCATGAGTAAAGGGCGATGAAAAAAGTTGATGCTAACTTTGCAACTCACTACCCAGGATTTACATACGAATAATAACCTCCACTTGTCCCTGAAGAACACGCGCCTTTCAGGAACGGCCATCCGACTATCTTCTCCGTCGTCGATCACATATGATAAGACTTTGGACCATACCTCTGGGGGGAGTGGCTTGAGCGGCCGCGGATGTGGCAACAGAGGGAGCAAGATAAAACTTCCCGGAGATCGAGCAAGCGGTCTAGGTCGAAGGAAGATAGTCGGCGTTTCTGTGTGTAGGCCCGCGAGAGCCATGATTTGTGAGTGAGCTGAAGGGGACGGTCCCAGAGCTAGGAGTGTGTCAGCTATGCTGGAAGAGGAAAAGGACAAGATTTCAAGTCATGGTGGGATTAAGAATAAAAAGAGGTTCAGCTGCCGACCCAGTATGTCGCCGATACGGACGGGAATGTGCAAATGTGTAATGTGCAATGACACGAGGCCGTTCATGCTGACCAGACGCGACCCCGTGACTGAGTTTTCCTATGTTGGTGTCGCTTCCTCGTTCTCGTCTCAGGTTTGCTTTGGGTGTACCGTAAAAGCAAATACCACATTTATCACCAGTCCAGTTCGTGTCATAAATGAAACAAAGGTGAAGCAACGGAGGCGATCCATGATAACATAACCAAAAACCCAAGACGAACGGTCACATCAAGCCACCACCACCCTCCATACCGCTCGCATCTGGGATGCTCTCCTCTTCAGCTGCGGCAACATTTATCTGGTCACCCAGGCCGTCTCTTCGTTTTTTCTCCATAACGATGAACGTGAGCACGAGAATGTCAATGTCAAGAGCGCAGGATGGGTGGATGCGAAGACATGGTTTGAATTGGCCTTTGAAGACACCCGTGACGACGTGTGAGGGACTATCCTCATAAACGGCTTTTACACGCCCAGTGCGGACGTGAAGGAGCTAAACGGGACGATTGAGCAACAAAACCAGCCCAGGAACGCAAAAAGAAAAAGCTAGACCTGAAATCCGGTTCCCTTGCAGAACTTCCACACATATTCCTCCTCGTCGTTGCCAATGAAACACCTCGAGCTAAAAAAAAAAAAAGACGGGGTTCTCACGTCGGTTTTGCTGGTCTGACGCTACAGAATGGAGATCTCTCTTACGTGCCAAAGGCGCTGATTTTCCACAACAGGTCTTTCACTCTGACCGACTTGCCGCCCGAGGCTTCGGCACGGCCCTTGAAAAGTTCGCTGTGGATGACGGAATGTCTACCAAGCCCGCCCCAGGTGATCTCCCCGAGCGTTTCCTGTTCGTTGTGATTGCGTGCCGATGGCCGCTCGATGACAGAGCTGCAAGCCCGAAGTGAAGATAGGGGCCGGGGAGTACGGACCCAGTAGCGAAGGAAACCATCGGAGGAGATGAGAGTGGTGTTGACCGGGTCGTTAGGGATGAGATAAAGCTCCATCGCGCGTTCTTTCGAAAAGTGGAGCTTGCGGCGCAGAGAATGGTGGGGGCGAGATCTGCAAATGGGTGGGTTGAAAGGTGTATGGCCGTCTTGACCGGGTGTGGAAGCGTTGTGCAGACAGATTTCTGATTTGACCAGGACGCCCGAGTCGAAATACAATGATGGGTTCTCCAGCCTCCAGCCTCAGACGAATACCATCGTGGTCAGCCCTCAAACAAATGGGCGTTAGGGAGGGTCAATAAAAAACACGTAGCCAGACCCCAGAGGGTAGATTAGTTGGTCGTATTTCCTGGAACGAAACGAGAACTTGTCGACAACCTGTCACTGAGAACCGAGTACTCGAATTTGGGTGAGTATTGTGAGTAAATGGTATACTCCACTCCACACGCTGTGGCGGCGGACGCCACAATGGGTCCGCCTGCCTTACCCGGGCCAGCTTCTCTACTACCATGTTTAATTGGCGACATACCACATACCTCTCTTAAATTGCGTCTGTTGTCTCATGTTATCTCTTGCGCAGCTCAGGTCACACCAGGTTTGCAAAATTTCTCCTTTCCCCGTACTGCTCTGCCACTTGGAACACTGTGTCACCACCACTCTTGTCGACCTGCCTGACCCCTGAGTATATATATACGAACAAACACTACCAACGTTTCTTGTGAACGTCTCTTCTCACTCAGCATCTCCATTTTAAACTGGGTCGGTAACTCTGGGGGGGACATTGAACTCGAAAAAGAAGTTAAAAAAACTGTTAAGCATGTTTTTACTAAACATGTTTGTTACACAGACGTTGATGCCTCTTCAACGCATCGTGCCTCGAAAATGGTGCCCCACAGCTGCAGACGACTGCCTTTCCATTATGCTTTGCCGTCGTCTGCAAATGTCGTACCGCATCACCTTTCCGATGGAAGGTCTTGTTGCATCCTCCTGTCCGACATTTCCACAACTTTGTGTGGATCTTCTCAATCCCCTCCACCTTTTGAACGTCTCCCTTGCCGATTGGCTTAGGGTCCAGGTGAGGTCCCACTTGCGATATGTGAGAGGATGAGCCGGAGGGAGTGACCCCTCCCTTTGCGCGGCACTTCCATTTCGTGTGGGACTTGTCTGGACCCTTCACCATGATCGCTTTGGACTTTCTAGCAGCGGCGGCGCGAGTAAGAGTACTAGCGACCTGAGTCTCCTGGATCACCGTGCATTATCCTTCTTTGTACACTCTCCTAAAACGTGGACCTTACCGTCGAATTTCTCTTTCGGCGTTCTCGGGTTGGTGATGATGACCGCTTCGGCGGAGCATCCGGCCTGGGGCTGCTGCTCGACGCTGCGGATGGCTTCGCCGCCGCAGCCGCAGCCTCTAGAATACGTGCGTTGAAAGCTGTTTCTGAATCGGCTGCTATGTGATGCGAAGGGATGTGTGCGTACGTTGGAAATGTGCGTCCGCCGAATCGTGCGACAAGCCTTCCAAGGCAATGCAATCGCCATCTATAGATTCCTCTTCCTCACTGGGCGGTAATGCGGCCGGAGATGATGGCCATAGCACAGTTAATTTTGGATCGATGCAGGTAACAGATGGGCCTGGCGTCGTGTATCTTTCTTCCCAAGGTGCGTCCACGGACGCTACTAGTCAGCCGTCGGGTGTCAGAATCAAGAGCACCAACGCTAGAGACATACGGTCCATCCCAAGAGCCCGCTCCCAGGAACTCTCTGCTACGCAGGCAATTAGGGAATCCTGTGATATGATGGATGTGGGTAACTGTTTTTCCGGTGCATCACTATCCGTGGGACCAACCCCAAAGATATCCTCATCGAGGGCATGGATTGACCAAGAATCCGCTGCCTGGCTTTGGGAATCCATTTGGTGTGTGGTGAGGTGATGTTTTGCTCTATGTGGGTTTGAACGGTGATGATACCTCATTTCATAGCGCATCTTTAACGAGCGTGAAACTCACTTTCCAGACGGTCCACGATGCAGAAGCACTCTAAAAGACAAAGGGGAGTAGCGTGCCAGCCGCACTTCTCAGCATGCTGCCTCTCATTTATAACACGAAAAACAGGATGTGTTACAACCCTCTTCCCAACGGGTCTCAGTTTTGTAAACTTTCCAACCGTTTTCGATCGGTAAACGAAACATGGGTGATGGCGGTCAGTTTAACAGAGTTTTTGAACTACCACATTTGGTCTGTGGAGTGCCTCAAACCGTCGCTGCTGCTAATGATTACGTAGACGGCAAGTTACGATCGCTACTACGCGCGGCGAGGTGGGCAGCCTTCTGCAGAAGATTCGTTACTAGAGATACAAGCGAGGTGCCGGCGTGCGGGTTGTAAACGCGACGGGTTTTTGCCAGCCTGCTCCTCAGCTCTTTGCAACCTCTGATACGCACCAAAAGGTTGCTTTTCGAGGTAAATTTCTCTGAATACAAAACACGAGGCCAAGTCATATATAGCGAAAGGGGTGATTCACAAAATCAAAACACAGCTCTCTATAGGGGGCATCGGTTTCTTGACCGGTCTGCATCGGTTAACAATTCGTAATGGCAAATACAAGATGGACGTACAAGTCAGATCAGACAGTCGGAGGAACGCCACCTGGGCGTCCTCTAAGTTACATTCTACCAATAACGGTACAACATCACTTCCAATGGGTTTATTGTAGAAGTCCATTAGAGTCCAGGCCCGCAGCACCCGATCTTCTTTAAGTGCAGCAAGTAAAAATTTAGAGATGCGCGAATTGACGCCTTCGGTGCCCATGCCAAAACGCGGCCAGCCAAATCCGGTCGCGACAGTTGAGGGCGTGGCCAAGGGGATCGAGGCCGCAGAGAAATACGTGATAGACAAGACTGACTGTTCAGTGCCAACGGGTGGCGGGAGGAGAAGCTGTTCGGAAACCTGCGTCTTCTCGGGTATGGAAAGGAAAGACGAAATGTTGTACCTGGCAAATTTTCAGATCAGTGATCTGCCCGCAGCTTATCGACGGGTGGTAACGCACCAGTCTTGCGTCCGCACAGTGACATCTTTGCAAGTCCACGTAAAACCCTGCTTCGCGCTGTCCGGCCAGGTTGTCGGGTGAATTCCCATGCCTTCCAGGCCACCATTCCAACCTGTGCCATCTCCAAAACGGCTAAACAAGATCGCCTTCCCGCGCACTTCACCCAGAGTCGGGATGCGATTTTCCAAGAACCACATGCCGAAGCCACCAGGGCCAGCCTCTAGCTCCCCGTGCACTAAAGCTGAGAATTCCGTGGGGCTGTTCGTGGCAAAATCTTCCTGTTTGATCGAATGACAACAGTCTCGTGCGCAGACGTAGGAGAAGTCAGAAAGGCATGAAGATCTCCGAGGATAGACTGAAATGCTGTGCGTTCTGGGAATTGGCCGTGGAAGGTGACGAGTCGTCCATTCTGAATGGCAAGACGAATGTCGAGGACGCGGATACCATCGGCAAGCTGGACAGAAAGCGGGGTGGTTTCCGACTGACACTGGGAGATGGGCCAACCATAAAAGGCCATCCTGCGGAGCATCAATCAGACCATGCTTCGGAGATCATCGTGGAGCACTTACGTCTCATGGGTACCTATACTCAACAGTCAGACTACTCGGTCCAGAAAAATACTGTGATTGTGAACTTGCCTGGCAAACAAATGGAATTTAGACGGGTGGAGTCTGGCAGAGTGGAGAGGAACGCGTCCAACTTGCGTTTTGGCAGGACAAGGATATCTATACGCTTCTTCGATGGCTACACCATTCACTTAGCCGAAAATCATACAATGGAGCCAAGGAAAGCCAACCTTATCACGATATATGCGCCATGGACAGTCTTTGGGTATACTGAGGTTGTATCGGAATGGAAATGCCTTTGACATAGTGATGTCATACTTCCGCTCTTCTCCAGCTGACGATAGTGTAAACTGGGCCTTGTCTGAGGTAAGTGCAGCAGAGGCGCTCGGGAGGATGCTAAGCTCAGGGGTATTATTGGACCCCTTTGGCTTGGCAATGATAGTAATGTCTGTGAGGTTGAAGAGGTAGAGCTCCATCTCAAAGATCTCAACGGTTTCAAAGGAGTAAACGGTGCAAACCCCTTCGCGAAGCACGTGATGCATTGAGGGGGTGTCTTGGAAACCAAACTAATCCTTTTGAGGTCTTGAATCATGTCAAACGCGAGTCATGAGGTACCGCGAACACCAACAGTGAGCGTTCAGCCAACGAGCTTATTCCTGATAGTCAAACGGTGACTCTATCCGAGGTACTGGTGGCATCTATGCATGATGTTCGCCATTTCGGGAGTCTCCTAAGAGGCGTGAACTTTGTTGATGTGAGTTTCTTGATGCGGGCCAACAGCAGGACTGACGCGTTTTAAAAACCTTCCCCAGTTTGCGACGATGATAATCACCAATGGTGGTTTGACCGTATTCGTGGAAGAGTCTTCGCTGGTTGCAGGCATGTGGTCCTTATCTATTTAATATTTTTTAACGAGTTTACATGTCCAAATAGCCGCGGCATACGTTCCTGCCCAAGTCTTCGATGAATTCACCTACAATCCTCCGATAAAATCACGATCTGCGTCGCCCACACCGCCGGAGGCATCACAGACGGAAGAACCGTCGATGTTAGAGTTCCCACTGCGTGTATTTATAGATTCCCTATCCATCTTCTCCACTGGTCCAGCACCTAGTGTCTCTGAGGGGAATCGAAGATGGGTACGCGGGCGTGAGCACGGTGGGGACGACGATGCGCCGCCAGGGAGGATTGAGGCATACTTTGGCGCCGGCCCGGGGAAGACTGTCGGCATGCGCTTGTCGTATGTTGGCGAGGGACATCCCTTGTCTTTACTCATGTTGCGTAATCCTCTCATTATATCCAATCTCGAACACAAATGCTAATGTACGCACAGCGCGAAGGTTCGGCAGAACCGGATGCCAAGTTTGAGGTGACCACCTATGTGGCCGAATCGCAGCCCGATATGTCATTTGACATCGAACATACGTGAGCGTCGCATAGCGGCATGTGCCTTTTGATAGCTCATTGTATTCTAGCGTTCTCCAGCTCATTCTGAAGGTACGAGGATCAGGTTTAGTTTCTAATTTTGACTAAAACCGTACGCCAGTCGTCCTGGCTTCGCGATGCGCTTTCCGAGATCGATTCGTCCTGCGAGAAGCTCACGCTCATCGGTAGTCCTGCCCCAGCACAAGTCTCACCCGGCCGGAGACCACGTGCGACCGCAGCGCCAGTTTTCCGTATTCATGCTGAAGGGGCCTTTGGAAGCGCCGAGGTACATCATTTATCTCCCGTTGCTTCCATCTGCCAGGAGCTGACTACCGCATGAGATGGACTATCCGAATGACCGCGAGGTTCTCGAGACCGTACACTGCACAGAACAAGTTTCTTTCAGGTTCGAGTGTCCGTCCATGATGCTCAAATCGATACTACCGCACCGATATTTAGTTACCGGGTTGCACACATTGCACGAGCCCAGCGTGCGTTGCAGAACTCGAGTAAAACGTCGTTACGGATAGGCAGCGACGGGACCATGAATATGCAATTTCTTGTGCCATCGCCGCTCGCCCGGGGCGGAACGAGCGAGGCATTTATCTCGTTCCGGGTATGTGAGCTCGCTGTAAATTTGTGAATGCAATTGACGTCAAATCGGTTCGCAGTTTCTGCCACTTGACGATGCTGAATAGGTAAAGCGGCAGTGATTCACCCGTCAAGGGTCACAGGATGGGTAGAGGAGCAAGCGGTGCGTCTAATATTATGCGAGGTTCTATAGACGAATAACAAGCAAACGCCGGGCTTTATACAAGGCCATCAAGGAAATCGCCCGACCTCGGTTTTGAAGGCAGTACGACTGGTACTTTTGGGATTGGGTGAGTGGTGGACGGCGGGAGGTAGTCTGCAATGACGGAGTCAAAGTCGGCCAATGTCGGAGGCGCTGGGCGGGCGTCAGATTTCGATTACATGGAATACATTTTTCAAAAATTGTATGTGCTCACCTGCTCCAGCGCGCGCCTTGGCCGCCGTCTGCAAGCTTTGGACAATAAGTTGACGAATTGCGTCGCCATCCAGCGGCTAGTATCGCGCTGCGTTAGGCACGGAAGATGACATAGATATTGATGGGACGTACCTTATCTACTTTGGCCTCCGTACTTTTGGGAGCCTCTGACCCTGGCTTGGATTGGACTAGGTTGAATGTACCCGTTGGACTGGACGCCTTGCCAAGGAAGGCAAGCACATCGCCTTTAGTCAACATGCCTCGCACACCGGTACCCTTGATTTTTTCGGGGTCCTGAATATTGTAGACTTGGAGCAGACGCGCCACAGACGGGAAGAGAGGTCGTGAGTGCGATATGTAATGTTTTATGTTGGGCGTTGGGGTTGGGGTTGCAGAATTTGGGGAGGAGCATGCACCTGTTGTTGGTTAGGAGGGTGACTTGACTTGGTGGGCGTAGGCTCGTCTGCGGGAGGCTCAATGTTGGAGATATCATCACCCTCTTCTGCTAAGAGTGCGATGACCCTTCCGACCGGAATGTTCTTCTGTCCGTCCTGGACCTGTCATGTCGTATGTCGAGGTGTTAGAAAAGGAGACCTGACTGTCGCGGGCAAAGAGCGCACCAAAATTTTGCCCATGATCCCATCTTCCTGGGCTTCTACGTCAATAACTGCCTTGTCTGTTTCCTGTCCGGTTGGAGAGAGGTTATCAGCCCAAGGAAGTGTGGGCCAGTTGTGACGTACGATCTCGAGTAACACGTCACCAGCAGCAAAGCTATCGCCCTCCCGTTTCTTCCAAGATGCGATTCCTCCCTCTGTCATGGTTGGAGACATTGCTGGCATCTCAAACTTGGTAATTGCACGAAGAGCAGAGGTTGAGCTGAGCCCTGTTATTATTAGGTACGCTCAGGTATGAATAGAGGCATACATACATCTTCGCATCTGGTAAAGGGGTGGTCTAAGAATTGGGGAGGGCGACATGGTAGTTGACGGGTGAAGTGAGTCTCGGCCCCGGGAGTACCAATGGAGCGGCCCGATAGACTAAGCCGGCGGAATGAATATGTGCCATAGCGTTGACAGCACTTGTCTGCTCCTCAATTTCATCTCCCTCAATTTGGTCTCATGTTTCGAACCTGTTCATCGCCTCCTCGTTTTTTTTAAATTACCCACATTGAGGTTACAGTGCGCAGCAGGGCGGGTCGCCACCTCAAAATCTTGCCCACCTTCCCACTCTCACCGAACAAAAATCCCATAGCCCTCTCAATGGACACCCTCGGTCCCCACTTACTATTCCGTATCCGTACGATAGGATACAAGCTCTTTCATCGCTTTGGACTGTACGTCTCGTCTTATTTATTATTATTTTACACCGCGCTTATTAGAACCGTGAACCGCAACGCATGTCCATAAAGGCATTGCGCAACTCATCAAATTCGCGTTATCCTTATCTCCGCTGTCGTCATCACCTCTCTCTTCTACCCTGCTCTCGCCATCTATTCGTCCTCACAGCCACGTTTTCTCGCCCACTTCTCCTCTCAGATCCTAGACCCTTTCCTTGCTGCCGACGCCATCTCTAGCTATGACGCCCAACATCACCTCCGCGATATATGGGCGGCTCACGACAGCTTTCACGTTCGAGAAGACTCCGTGGTCCGTGCGCGATGTGGCGTCGAACAGACACTACGCGTAGAACGCGTGCTCGTCCACAGCTCTGCCTCTGCCGATTCTGCAGCACTCAACCACCAGCTCCTACGTGCCACTCTGCGTCTCGAGCGCAGAATTTCAGACATCCTCACTGCTCGGAGGGTCTCTTGTCTCACACGTCCCGACGGGCAATGTCTTGTCGTCTCTCCCTTGTTGTTTTGGCATCACGACGAAAGAGCACTAATGACAGACGCAGACGTCTTGCATACCCTTCGACCTTCTAACAACGTTTCCGTTTCTGGTGTCCCGATAGAATCACAAATGGTTGTTGCACGGCGCGAATATTCGAGTGTAGATCCTGGTTCTACCATTTTCCTGGCCCTTACGTACTTTTTCCCTGAGAGGGACTGCCTCGGAAAGTCGGGTCACTCTCTTTGGCGCCAGATACTTGAGGATGCGTCCAAGGACAGTGCCGACTTGATCACAGAGACCCAACAGCCGAAGCTCATCGCATTGGAGGTATGTCCCACCCTTCTGCATTGTGGACCATATGCTCACTTGTCCTTATAGTACACAACACGCAAATCTTCCTTTACGGATACCTCATTCCTCACTGTGTTTATCTACCTGGCCTACTTGGCCCTCGCGATTACGTTCGCTCAGTCCGTTCGGAAAGGCCTCCCAGTACATAATGGGATAGGCCTTATCTTTACTGGTGCCATTGAGATTCTCGTTAGTACTATCACTAGCCTGAGCGTCTGTGCCCTTGTAGGCTTCCGAGCTACCATGATACCTTGGTGAGTGCCCGGCGATGTCTCAAGTTTCTTCTCTAACTGCGTGTCATAGGGGTATCTTTCCCTTGGTCATCATGTTTATCGGAGCAGAGAATATGTTCAGCTTGGTCCGTAAAGCCGACTAACTTTTCACGTTGTTTTTCTTACTGCGTTCTTAGGTTGAAGCGGTCGTCAAAACGTCCATAACCCTCCCCGTCAAAGAACGCATAGCCGTGGGTCTGTCACGTGCTGGGACTTCAAATTCGCTGAAGGTTTTGTTTTACAACATCATCCTCGGTGTTATCGCCTTTTTTGCACACGGCGCGACTCGTCAGTTCTGCGCTTTTGCTGTTGTCGTGCTCGTTGCGCACTGGTTTCTGGTCCATACATTCTTCGTAGCGGTTCTGTCAATTGACATTCAACGGCTTGAACTCGAGGAACTTTTGCAGCAAAATGCCAGCTTTACTCCGGCAGTCCAACCCGTAACGCCAGTGCAGAGTGCCCAATTTAACGGGAGGGGCCGTAAAACTATCAGAGCACTCCAAGGATTACTCCGTGGACGCGCCACCAAGAATATCAGTCTGTTGTTGGTACGAACCAGATTGTGTACCGTTTTTGCGGGTTCTGATCAGCCTATCCAGCTTCTTGCAACGACTGGGACACTCTATTTTGTAACATACCCCACACCCCACCTTTCTGATATCCCCACGATACCCGCATCTATACCCCTTGCTCAACAACGTAAACACGATATTCTCTCCGGCGCGGCTGATCCCGCATGGCACACATGGCATATGCTGAACCCAAGAGAAGCACCATTAGTACACCTACGCATTGAGGCACCTACTCTTCTTATGTTCTATCCTGCTGACGCCACACAATCTGCTACACGCCCTCAACCATCTCACCGTGCACGCCTATCCTTATCGTATTCTTGGATCATGCTCACCGCTGCGGGAATGACGCGTATCGTCGTACTGCCTATCGCAGCTACTGTCGCCGCGCTCTACGGTCTCCTCCTCTATCTCCTTAAAGATGCTGAGCGTCTGGAAGCACAGCGCCATCGTGCAGAGGCAGACTCGTCAATGCAAAGCACGGAACCCCAAAAGACCCCACTCTTTTTTGCCTCTCTTCCTCGCGCGCATTTAACGGATATAGAATTACTGGCCGTGAGTGCGGATGGGAGAACGGCCGCAGGTGTTAGTATAGAGAACGAACTCGTCCTGTGGAACACCGCATCCGCAACGCCTATTGTGCTCGGTGCAGAAGATGTGCTCGGTGTGGGTCCATCAAATTTAAGTGCTGCCATCACTGCACTTTCGCTGGACGACACGGGGTCTTTCTGCGCGGTGGGGACTGGGGCGGGCGTTGTGGCCATTTGGACTTTACCCGCACCTGCAGGGGGACCTCCTCAACGACTGTTACGCGGCGCCTCATCGGCAGTAACTGGACTGCACTTTGTGAATACCACCCAAGCACCTGGAGGGTCAGCCTCCATATCTCCCGCCCGTCCGGATCAAGTGCCCACCGTCTTCGCGACTTACGAAACCGGGACGATCGTCCAATGGGATGTCGAGAACCCTGAGAACCCTGCCGTTGTGTCTCCACCTCGGAGATGTCGCATACTGTGGTCTACCATCCTACGCGTCCCGGAAACCAGTCGCCTGATAGCTGCCTTCGCTATCGAAGACGGTACCCTCGAAATCGTAGACCTCGTCCATGGCTTTGAACCACCCCTCGCTCCTGGATGTTGTCTTCAAGCGGGAAACCCGGTTGATACAGTCGTCAACTTCCATGCGTGCGCTGTGGAGCTGGGGGGTGTGCACATGTCGTCATTGCCGCTGCATCAGAAGCAGGCGTTATCTCCTTATGGGACGGTTCTACTAACTCCTGCATCGCCCTCCTCGACGATTCTCACGGTGCGCTGAGTGCTCTGCGTGTCTGTCCTCTGTCACGCAAAGCTTGCACGTGCTGCGGCACGCTCCCACCTGCTACATTTGCCCTCGCGTTGAGTGCAGGGAATACCGTGCGGTTCTACCGCGTATCTATTCCCCCTGACCCGATCCCCTCCTCAACTGCCGCATCGCCTTCGTGCTCCACCTGTTTACATAACGTATCCCCCGAAGTACCACATTGGGGCCCCTTGCTCGAGCCCCGCTCGCAAAGTTCCAGCACCGCATCCTCCACCCCCGTGCTGCCCGTACGCTCTCGTCACGCGTCCATGTCCGAAGATGGCTCTGCGTTTCCTATTTCCGGCCATGGCGTGCTATCGCGTCGCGTGTCCGAGAAGGACTTTCTACGTCGCGCAGCCGCAGACATGCTCATGATCCCGGAGAAACCGTCTGGCGCATCATTTGGCCCGCAAGATCCACCGCACATACCCGCTCACTGGCGCTCCCTCGCGATTTCCAGGATCGCGACTATGACGTGCGACGCGGCGCTTGGGACGTCGCGGGACCAAGAGTGGTCGGTCTCCGGCGACTCTCACGGAAGCCCAGACACGGAGGGGAACGCAAAGTCTTCCGCTGCCGCCGCCGCGTTCCCGTCTTGCTTTGCACATGAAAATGCAA
The DNA here is from genome assembly GCA_022376515.1 of Lactifluus volemus. Classification (NCBI taxonomy): domain Eukaryota; kingdom Fungi; phylum Basidiomycota; class Agaricomycetes; order Russulales; family Russulaceae; genus Lactifluus; species Lactifluus volemus. The sequence continues at coordinate 893,146 of WTXI01000007.1, read as the reverse complement.
GCGCAAGCGCGCATGCTCAACGAGACTGTGGGCTTAGCGTGGCGTCGCTCGAGCGATGGGAAGCGTGGACGTTCGATCTCATCGAGGCACGCGTCAGCGCGTCGCCTCTGGCGGCGCTTGGACCAGCCGCCTCGTCATGTTTTGCGTGGACCGCGATCACGCGGCGGGAGACGCCGCGACTTCCATTCACGCGGGTCCGTCCCCTAGTGAGCGGGCGGACATATTGTCTTGCAGGTTTTGGAAATACGTGGGCCTTTTGATTCCCGCAGACGCGAAAGAGACGGCAATTGATCGTTTCGTTTTCGGATACGGTAAGTAGACTAAGTTACACAGCTGGCGGGCCCAATCTTTCATAGTGAAGCGCATGTAATACTAGGACTAGTTTTGTTTTCCTTGTCATGCTTTTTTCTAGTCTCGCTTATCGCTTTTTCTTGTTGAATAGGGTCGCGACTTTGATCTTGTAGCATTTTGGACTCACAGAAACATATCCATAGTATCTGCACGCATTATATATTATGTTACATACACCAGCCTTCCCAACAATTACCCGTCGACCGTCAACGCATCAGCTCCGAGTCGAACCAGCAGTTCCTGCGCTCGCGTTTCTTCTCCCCACGCAACCCACGAATTGGTCTTGGTCGTAGTCACCAAAGATCCGCTACGACAACTGGCACGGGGCTAGCGATCAAGCGTAACGTTCTGGGGCCGGGCAACGCTGTTACGTCCGTCTGAACCTAATAGCTTCAATTGCAATGTTTCTCAGCGATCATTACTACGATGGGTCCAATGACACGGTGCTTGACTGCCGCACAAAGCGCTAAGATCCACGAAAACGCTACGTTTTCGAGCTTGTGCTGAGTTATGTCCGTGGGAACATGAAAATCGAAATTGCTTAAAATGAAATTTGATGCTTAATATCGAGTTCCTGTTCATGCCCCACAAACGTGCCAATCGCTCCGTGCGCGAGCAACAAAGAAAAGAAAGGTCAGCACACATCACTCAATCCATGTGTTTGCTCATCTCTCACTTTCCTAGAGGTGCAGATCTCGCTCCGCTCGGTCACCAGGGTAGAAATCGTGGCCTCGCCGACGAAAGTATCCCCAAATCCGTCTTGCGCGTGTTAGACGCTGCGAAGATTCGCGCAGAATATCGACAAAAGCGCAAGCTGCCAGAAGCAAAAGCAAATGATGATGATGATGATGACGGTCCGACTTCCAAGAAACGACGACGTACTACACGCCGGCTGCGAAGGGTGGGGACACCAGCAGGAATGCCAAGGGATTGAAAGGGAAAGGGTCGAGGGGAGAAACGATGGCGATTAAAATTCAACCCGGGGAATCGCTCAGGGCCTTTAATCGGTGCGTTTTTTTTTTTGCTCACATTTGTTATTTTATTATCGCCCAAAAGGTGGAAAGTACTCCCCATCTTCTTACGATTATCTTCCTTGAACTCTTAGGAGAGTCGAAGATCATATGCGTCCGCTAGTGCGATCCGCAATACGTGCTTCCGCTGCAACCGAACGCGCAGAAAGGAAAGCGATCGTTACTGATCCAGCTTCAAGTTCCGCCAAATCTCATCGACATACTTCCACAACCACAAGAAAACCGAATAGCAGCAGCAAGCACGATAACGTGGACACCCTCTCCATACAGGCGTCAACGAACAGAGCGATCGGCCAAAGGAGTTTGCGATCACCTCCAGCGCGGCTCCGCGCCGTCTGAACGACGTCGCGATGGCTCCGCCCGAGCTGAAGAGGGTGCCGCGGCCTCGGGGCGTGGCGAGCTCGGGCAAGAAGCCGCGTGCGATGGAGTCAAAAGCGGGAGGTGTACTTTCGATGGCGCAGCGGGCGATGCTGGAAGCAGAGCGGGAAAATGCAATTCGACGATATCGCGAGATGAAAGAGGCTCACAATCAGCATCAAATTTTGAGCCTGGGAGAGTGGAACTAAATAGTTTAACTTGACAGATAACGGCCACTCATTTCGTGCCAGACCGTTCCAATGGGGCCACAGTAAAAATGATAGAGGCCTGGTAGTAAGCATCCCTGTACACCAGTTCAAACCAACTAAAACAATGGCCAAACGACTCTGAGGGCAGAGATTTGATTAATAAAGGAAAAAAGAGGCTACCGTCTGCATCTATTAAGATAAATTATAAACGTCATGATATACTGTAGCCCAATTTAATCCATGTACACAGTTCGAGAGATCGAGCCGGGTTTCATGTTTGCCTACAATCCAGATAGTGCTAGGCCTATGAAGACACTGCCTGTGAAGCTCAGGAATCCACAAATAAAGTTCTTTCTTTTCCCCAGGCCATATATCCAACCGTCACTATCGATGAGGGATTGGTCCGTAAAATGGGAGCCACACCGTGATAATGCAACCGATCTGACTGATTTAGTGTGTCCACTAAACGAGCCTGCTACGGCCTCTCCTGGTGCCACATCCCACATGCGAATCGTGCAATCGGATGAGGCCGATGCGATGCGCCGTCCATCCGGCAAGAACGCAACAGATCTGACCAATTCAGTGTGTCCAGTAAACGGGCCCGCTGTGACCTGACCTGTTGCTGCATCCCACACGCGAATTGTGCAGTCGAAAGAGGCTGATGCAACACGCCGTCCATCTGGCGAGAATGCAACAGAATAGACTGGATCAATGTGTCCAGTAAATGGGCCTGCTATGACCTGTCCAGTTGCCACATCCCACATGCGAATGGTGCAATCATGTGAGGCTGATGCGATACGCCGTCCATCTGGCGAGAATGTAACAGAATTGACCGGATCAGTGTGTCCCATAAATGGGTCTGCTATGACCTGTCCTGCTGCCGCATCCCACACGCGAATCGTGTGATCTTCCGAGGCCGATGCGATACACCGTCCATCTGGCGAAAATGCAACAGACCCGACCGAATTAGTGTGTCCAGTAAATGGGCCTGCAACGACCTGTCCTGTTGCTACATCCCACACGCAAATCGTGCGATCACGCGAGGCTGATGCGATATGCTGTCCATTCGGCGAAAAAGCAACAGCATGGACCCAATCAGTGTGTCCAGTAAACGGGCCTGCTACAACCTGTCCCGTTGCCGCATCCCATACACGAATCGTGCGATCGAACGAGGCTGATGCGATATGCTGTCCGTCTGGTGAGAATGCAACAGAATTGACCCAATTAGTGTGTCCAGTAAATGGGCCCGCTGCAGCCTGTCCTGTTGCCGCATCCCACACGTGAATCGTGCGATCTCTTGAGGCTGATGCGATACGCTGCCCATCCGGTGAGAATGCAACAGAATTGACTGATTCGGTGTGTCCAGTAAACTGGCCCGTTATGACCTGTCCTGTCGCCGCATCCCACATACGAATCGTGCAATCTCTTGAGGCCGATGCAATACGCTGGCCGTCCGGCGAGAACGCAACCGAATTGACCCAATTAGTGTGTCCAGTAAACGGGCCAGCTGTGACCTGTCCTGTTGCGGCATCCCATATGCGAACCGTGCGATCGAACGAGGCCGATGCGATACGCCGTCCATCAGGTGAGAATGCAACAGAATTGACTGATCCGGTGTGTCCAGTAAACGGGCCTGCTATGACCTGTCCTGTTGCGGCATCCCACATGCGAATCGTGCCATCTCTCGAGGCCGATGCGATACGCCGTCCATCAGGTGAGAATGCAACAGAATTGACTGATCCGGTGTGTCCAGTAAACGGGCCTGCTATGACCTGTCCTGTTGCGGCATCCCACATGCGAATCGTGCCATCTCTCGAGGCCGATGCAATATGCTGTCCGTCCGGCGAGAATGCGACGGAATTGACCCAAGAGATGTGTCCAGTAAACGGGCAAGCTACGACCTCTCCTGTTTCCGCATTCCACACACGGATCGTGTGATCTTCTGAGGCTGATGCGATACGCTGTCCGTCCGGTGAGAATACAACAGAAGAGACCGAAAAGGTGTGTCCAGTAAATGGGCCTGCTACAAGCTGTCCAGTTGCCGCATCCCACACGCGAATCGTGCTATCGAACGAGGCCGATGCGATACGCTGTCCATCCGGCGAGAATGCAACAGAATTGGCCGATTCGGTATGTCCAGTAAATGGGCCTGCTACGGCATGTCCTGTTGCCGCATCCCACACGCGAATCGTGCGATCGAATGAGGCCGATGCGATACGCTGGCCATCTGGCGAGAATGCAATGGAAGTGACCCAGCCGTCGTGTGCATTAATCGTCATTTCCAGTGCTGGCCAATGAGACAACTGCCCGCGCTCAAAGGTCAATGTGTGAGGAAATTGGTGAAAGTACTGATTAAAGACACGGGAAGAGCTTGGGGAAAAAGGGAGCGCAGAAACATAGATATGCGGAGCGCTCCTTGCCACCGCCATTCCGAAGTACCGCATGAACGTTGATGCATCATTCACCAATTCTAACAGATTCTTTACCGCCGTTTGCGAACCCTGTTTCAATTTTAAGCAAAGGTCACTACATGTCAGATCGAATTATGGGATACACCTACCTCCCGCTGCAACCATATCAACAGAGATGACAATGCTGGTAAAGCAAGGCCCACACTGTTCTTCATGCTAAGAACTTCCAGCCAAAAGAGAAACTTTGCCTCGAACAGGGATTGAAGCTTCATGAACAGATCGTGCTCGAAAGCAAAACGTTCTAAATGTTTGTCCCAGAAAATGCAGGCATACGATAGAGCAGGTGGAATGTATTTGGATATTCGAGATTCAACGTCTGGAACGTCGCTGTTGGCGAGATATGACGACTCCAGTTGGCAAATGTTGAATTTGAGTTTATCGAGCATTAGGCCAAGGCAAGAATGTGCCAATTGATGGTGGGCATCGCCGAGGTCGACGTAAAACACACCACTCTCCTTATTCGTCAGAAAGTCGTAGAAGGAGGTATGGAGAGGAACGATCGGTTGTGTTCGATCAGATGAAGTCACATTGCTCAGTAGCGAGCCGAGGTAAGAGAGAATTCCAAGAACAAGTTCGGAATCGTTGGGATCATCTTTGGATGCGTAGTGTCGCAGAGTGATCAGGGAATCGATAGAGAAGGGCTGGACCGCAGCAAGAAGCTGTCCCATCACGGACCGAAATATCCCATGTGCTTCAGGCGTTTCGAAGTACTCCTTGAGAACTTCTTCGTATAAGTTGTCCAGTGGTCCTTGTCCAGTCTGACCTCGAGCGTGTCCCAACAGGCGCTCCACGCACTGTGTCTTGCTAATGCCAAGCCTGGCAGAGCTGTTTATGAACCCGCATGCAACGGCTGCCCATTGAAAGATGCCCTCTGCCGCGTTTGTCAGTTCGACACCATGGTCTTCGAACACGGCCGGAGGCAGCTCGCTTCGAAGATATACGCCAATATCTTGCTCCGTCTTGGCCAGTTCGGTATCATTTATGGAGAGGGTGCGGACGGACAATGCATTGGCGAATGCAGGTTCGACGCCACTCTCCGGCCTCGAGGTTATGAGAATACGGAAGTTTGACGGCAATTCAGAGAGGCGTTGCGCAAGAAACGTGTGCAATCCTCGCTTGTCGATAGAATCACCACTCTCGTCCAGCGCATCGATGACGATCAGGATTGGGTCATCAAATTTCAGGTCCTTGAGCGGTTCAAGGAGGAGGCATTCAAAAAGTGTAGGATAGCCTCGGGTGTTACGAAGAGATGAATTTTCCTTAATGACCTTCCCAAGGGCGAGCTTGAATGCAGGATTGTGATCGGAGAGATCGCATGCAAGGGTCGTGAAGAGCTGGTATGCCTTGCCTTTGGACCCTTCCCCCCGCCGAAATGCAAAGTAAGAGCCGAGACACGCCTTCTTGAACCGACGTGCGACTTCATGTGCAATCGAAGACTTTCCAGTGCCTGCCTGGCCGAGGATGACGAGAGTATGTTCAGACTCGGGATTCTCGACCCACTTGAAGATGTAATCGAGAAAATCTTGGCGTGTGCCTTCGAGACAGCACTTCTCATCGCCGAATGGCCAGCCTCCCGCGTAAGGCAGTCCTCTGATGATTGCACCGCATTCTGTGTGCTCCTTGTCAAATCGATGATCCGAGTATCTTGTGACTATCAGAGCCACCCACCTTCTAGTTCTTGGTTTGATGGGTCCAGCTGTTGAGTGAGTTGTGGCAAGAGAAGGAAAAAATTCAGGTTGGCCTTGCAAAAACGGTTTGATCGGCGAAAGGGAAAATGGTACTTCCGACAGACCTGGTATATTTGGAGAACCATCGACAGTTTTGAATCGTATTGCTTGGCCTTCTTTAACAAATCGTTACGAAGAAGGAGCATCTTGATTCCTTTCACTTCAGCACATTCTTTCAGCGCGGCGTGAATCCCGTGCAAGTCGCTTGCTTTGAATTAGACCACGACATATCCAGTAATGGGAAAAGGCACCTCTGAAAGGACCCAAAGATAGCGAGAAGGTCGGATGGCAGTTCTTCCACCTTCAAACCACGGTTTCGGCACATATTACCGACATTGACAACGACACTCCCAACTTTGGCCAGTTTCTCCATCACCACTTTCCACTCTTCCTTGCACTGCTTGACCTCCTTATATACTATCATCAACACAGAAGATGTTTAACGTTGAAGGGGACACTCACATCCCACATTTTGAGAGCCTGGAGAATGAGATCCGCGGCTGGAGAGATATAGGGTATGGCTTGAGCCAAGGAACTGAGGTCCTTCAAGGCCGAAAGAGTCGGCTCTATCGCGCTAATCACAAGGTTTGTTCCTCCAGCGATCGGTTCCGATGGGGCAGGATTGGCGCGATTAGCAGCTTGAGAAGGCACTCGTGAGTGATTGGAAATGACACGTAAAAGTAGTACACACAGATACTAGTAGGATGGTCATTTCTGGAGTCGAGATTACGGAGTTTTCGAAACTGTTTCCTAATAAAAGACGGTTTGGACGACATATTCTGACCTTGTTTTTGAAGGTGATGGCGGGACGAGCGAACGAATGGGAACAAGGCGCCGCCCTGAATCCTAGTATCCAGGGATTCCCAGAGGGCAGGCACGTGGCCATTTCCTCCGCCATTACCGTAGACAGCCTGAGAGAAGTATATGCTTGAGATTTTTTAGTGTCACTGTCACCTTTGTTAGTTAGGGAAATCGCTGGTCCGGTGTGCGGTTGTTTAAAGTCGAAACGTTTGACGTTGATCGTCGATCGATGATTGGTTGACGACTTGCCAGAGACGTGGAGGCGCCAGCTTCTAGTGTGTCACGGCTTGGCTCGGAAGTCGAGCCGAACAGATTCAAGCCGAGCCACAGAGCTAAACGGCTCAGGACTTGAATCAGCCCGATCTAAGCCGCTTGGGGGCCGCTCAACTTGAAGGTTTGTCTCTTTCCTTCAATTATTGCCAGCACAATCCATCCGTTTTGAAAAGCATGTCTAAACTGAAGAAAGCGCTCTAAGAAAGGCTCCATTCAGATAATACAGATTAGTTCACATAGAAAAAATATCCTCAAGCGTTAGCACAATACGAGCCTTGATCCGAGCAGAAAGCGATAACTAAGTTCTTCGCACACTTGTTTTTTTGGTTGTCGTGATAAAGGAATGTCCAACTTCTGCTTCATCAATAAACTAACTAGTTTTCTGAACTGTCAGGTTTGACGTCAATTAACTGTGAAGTGCCCAATGGACTGATCTATTAAAATTTTGCGCAGGGACGTAAGGAATAAGAACGGAAAGAAGTCATGTGCGCGTGCAAGGCCGTCGCGTCTTAGGTAACGCTGGACAAAATATGGTTCCAGTCATAGCATCCCGACCCTCACTAACGGTTCTGTAATCGTCCCGACACGCTTGATCTGGTAACTATTCCAGGAATCGCGGTGGACGTACGCCCGAAGGCGCACGGGTGAATTCGAGAGAAAAGAGTGATATTCTCCAACATTTACGACGATATGGGTGCCTTTAAATACGTCAGGGTTGTATGGCTCTACACCAAGCCGGAGGCGTAAAGCTAGGGCCTTACAGGGTACCTGCATGGGCGTCCTCCTCTCCACCCCAAAACTCAACATTTCCTTTTGTTCCCTCATGCCAAACGTATAAAACGACGTCCTACATTTCACTTTTCTGCAGCCCCACTCTTCTCACTCCTGACTTGTATGTATTTCCTCCACTGTTTTCCATAACCTACTCATGATCTGACTCGGTGCATGTCTGCCCCTCAAGCTACTAGCAATAGTACAGACACACCTTTCATCAGAATGACTTCACGTTACACAATCACCGTTCGAGTCTATCAAACCGATTCACGCACATACTACCGCGTCGTCGAGAAGACTTGTTGGAAATACGCTGCCCCCTGTGTCTGGAGCGAAGTTGACGGAACCCATGTGCTTACAATGGGGACCAGCGGGACATGTGGTTCCCTTCGTTTCCTGTCCAACACTGGCGAATATTTCATCGTCACTTTGGGTGCTCACCACTACAGATGGTGCGACATTGTCCCGAATCTGGCCGCCGATGAGACTGGCGTCTTCATTACCCCGCAGTACTACGATGACAACTACCCTGATCGTGAGGCCCAGAGGGAGCGCCAACTGGCGGCGTACAGTGTCAGCGATTACGCGGGCCGTAAACTTACGGTCAGCTACTCTGTAGCTGAAGGCTATGACCTCACGGCTAATGTCGTTATTGGATAAAGTAAGTCGTTTCAGCGCTTCATCTACCTTCTCTAAGTGTATCTGGTTACTCCAGGAGTTGGCAGTTGCGAAATGAGTGGCAGCTCGGAAAGGAGCGTTCCAGTGTACCAGTAGGAAATATTCGAGCAATCAGAGCCCATTTTAACTACATACGTGGTTCAAGCTGTAAGAGAAAAGGTAAAACGGCAACTAGACAAAGAATAATGAACGGCAAACTAAATGAATGAACTGCCAAGTAAGCTGCCAGCGGTAATCCGGCACGAGTCTATGGAAAACGCGTCTTAATTGACTGTCTGGCGGCTCTACCATGGAAAACTGGTTATTTCCCTTGTAACTAGGCGGCATCAAGTCAACACACTGACAACGCCCATCATCAACGCTTTCATGTTTCCTCATATTTCACCTTCCCCATTCATTCTCATCCGAGTCCCTTTGTCTTAGACTTCATGCTTGACCCGCATTTTGACTGATGGATGCTTTGATTACACATGTACATACTATGCCCCCTCTCTCATTCAATCCAGCATTTTCCTGCCCTATGTAATGTCACTAGCACTGGCAAGTCCTCACCATTTTTTAAAATTTAGGTCCGCATTTATATTCTGCAACATGTGGCTATGACAAAGACATGGTCCCCAGGTGGGATAGTAAAGGTGGCTGGGGAAGTAAGGAGCGTAGCGGCCTCACTCTCATCAGGCTGGGGCTGAGGCCCAAGTCACCCACCGTAGGTTCGACATTTTCTTCAGCTTCTCTGGAGTTGCGACCCAGCCCAGGGTCACTAGCCTACGACGCTCGAACCAAGGAAGGCTCAGGCTGCCAAGCCGTCCCCCTTCACCCTATACTCTGCAAAGTATTCTGGGACCTTGACAGTGCGACTCTGCTTCGGCTGCACCTCATTGTGCTGGTCGGCATTGCTTAAAATGAAATAGGAAGCATGAATTTGTAACGCGTGGCAATATCTCCATTGTGGATGAGCATAGACGTAAGATAGAAAGCCGACGAAAAAAAATACCTTTGACGTATGTCGCAACATCTCCCGCATCAGGCCAAGCCAAATGTACTGCCGCTGCACCACATCCGTAAGCCTGACAGCATGACCAGCCACATCCTGCAACGGCATTGTCGAACAGAGGGGTCGCAGGAACCGATGGCATTCCTTCCCCAACCGTGAACCTCTTTCCCGCAGAACTCGACCGTGACGAGATCGAGCGCTTCAATTCCTTGGCAAGCCGCTCGCTTTGGCCATTGACGCGGCGCTTCATCCCGCTCTTCGATAACGGCTTTCTCCTTCCCCACGACGAGCACTGCGGCGATATCCGTCACGCACTCGTCCTCCGCCTCGCGCACCGCGATGCCGTCGACGGGCACGCGGACCAACTCGGCTTGCCACACCTGCCGCGCGAGGGTGCCGGTGACGGACGTGTTGTTGCGCGGGAGGTGAGCGAGAAGGCGCTCGCAATGGCGCATGCCAGCGCGCGAGATCGGCGTTTACGTCTGTCGCAGTATCGCCGATGTCGATTACGACGCCTGAGAGCGCAACCCACGGCGTAGAGCTGCGCATGGCACGATCTAGGATGGTGAAGGCGGCCACGTTGAAACACTCAAAGAAGATTTGGCCCGTGCGTTCGTAATTGTCGCGCGGGAAGCCGGAGAAGTGGGAGAGCAGGACGGGAGATTCGTTTTGTACGCGTCGGGGCTGGAGTCCCGTAAAGAGGACGTATTTCCTGTTATAGTGTGTTTTTAGGTTAAAAAATTTCCAATGGTTGAAAAGCTTAGCAGTGCAAGAGTAAAAGTAAAAAAAAGCTGAATAGATAGACGTACTAGAGCACCTCTGCTTGCATAAAGTCGCTAATTTGACCACCTACGGAAAGCCTGAGATAGCGATTTCCTGTCCTGCCGCGAGCGCGTCATCCAGTGGGGACCGACGAGGTAGTCGGTGACTTTGAGGCTTTGGAGTTGGACGCGGCGCGGCCGTTGGACGTCGACGGGCCAGCTTCCCCGGATCCAATACAAAGGGAGACAATCAAGTGTGACCAAGTTGTGCACAGGTTGTGTGAAATACTAACGATGGGTGGTGCTCGAAGGAGCTCATGTAGACCAAGGCCTGCTTGTTTCGACACCCGAGTTGCGAAAGCCGATGTTGCTCATGGCTCAACCGTAAATGTCCGCCCCGCCATGTGTCCATGCACACATGATATTATTCGTCGTTCTCCGCATCGAAGAGGTGAACAATTAGTTCTGTCTGTATTCAGCTACAAGTGCTCAACAGGCGAGCAATGTTTTCGGGGATGCATAAGTGAAAATATCGAGAGTACGTAAAAGCTGGGTAAAAGCCATATGCAGACAAAGATCAGCGCGTGCGATCCTTATACCTGTCTCGTGAATCATCTCTCCTGCGGGCATAATCGCGATCACGATCACGGTCCAGGGTGCTCTCCCGCATAGGGGAACGCTCACGCTCGTAGCGCCTACGCGGTGGCGACCTTGAAACCGAGTGGCTGCGTCGACCATACCGCACAGGGGATTCGTGACGATCTCGTCCATAACCACCGCGGCTATTATCGCGTTCACCATCATTCCTGCGGGGGCGAGGTGATGGCGTGAGACTGTCGTTGCGCCCGCGGCGCGGGGGTTCATCACGACGAGATCGACGTGGCGATGGTGTACGACTGCTATTGCGTGCGCGCCGCGGCTCGTCTCGACGTGAACGAGGTGGTGGAGATGGTGTTCGGCTGGCACCTCGCCCACGGCGGGGTGAATCTCGTCTTGGGCGACGCGGTGGAGAAGGCGATTGACGACGAGCATGGCGATCGCGAGAGACGTCTGGCGAATCAGAAATATTGTCGGAATCGGACGAAGTTTCGTCCGAGGACGAATCCTCCTCCGATGAACTGTCGGAGGATGACGATTCGGCCTCCAACATCGCGCGGCGTTGTTCCATTATAAGGCGTGGAGCGTTCTTAGAGAGTAGCATTAGCATTGGCACAGAGTGAATCGTTGGACCCTATTCTCACCTTTAGATGTTCACGCATTTCTTCGGTGAGGGCACCCAGCCCGATGCTTGTGAAGTAGTTGATAGAAAAGCGGGTATTTTTGGGATTATCCAGCGGGAACATGCCGGTTGATATTGCCTTGACCTCGGAGTCCGCGAAACGCTCCTTGAGAACCGGTAATCCCATACTCTCCGTGACCTCTTGCATCATGATCTTCACAAAGATGCGACTTGAGCTCGTGGTATCGTCTTCGTTCATCTTGATTGCCCGCAGAACTGTCCAAGAGATGGCATCGTTCGCAATAAGGTGTCCAAAGAGCCGCGCAATGTTACGCAAACGATTCGTCTCGTAACGATGAATCGTTTCGTAGTAAGTGTCGAAGGCTTGTTCATAGCATTCATTCCATACGCGATTCAGCTTGCAGAATCGTTCGCTGACCAGACCGTAAAAGGTCGAGTAAGAGCGCTCTTGGGAACAACATTCTATGACCATGTTGACTAGTTCAATCTAAGATGCTGCGTAAGCGACCACAAAAGGAAACATATGATAAGATATACCTCTTCGCCCTCCTTTACTTGAACTTTGAGCAACTTATGGACAGCTTCCTCGTAGTTGAGCGCATTCATTAGGGTGAGATAGATGACCCGGCGCAAATTGACAAGGTTCATTTCGGTACGGTCTTCGATCCCCTCTTTTTCCGGAACGGCTAGAACATGCTCAGACGGCGCAGGTAAGAGATAAGCTAACTGGCGTACCTTCATCCTCTGTATCACTTTCCTCCGATTCTGATTCGTCGTCGGAAGAGCCATCCCCGAGGATGTCAACCTTGATGGCTTTATACTTCTCCTCGTTTTCTAGGTAATTTGGATCAAACTTGAAAATGTCTGCGCAAACATCATTACAACGAAATGTTTTGAGGGAGGTTGATCACTTACTGAGGCCCTCCTCAACTTTGAGATCCTCCTCCAGCTGAATTTCATGTGTGATCTGCTCCTCCTCTTCCACAAGGTCGAGTCCGTCCGGCAGTATAGGGTTATCCTTGTATTGTCCTTGCGTACTTGCATCAACACTTCTATCATGTACTGGACACGGTGGCTGATACTGCCTTCATTCAAAACAGCTCGGAAGCGCTCAAACACCGTTGCGTTGGCCTTTGGTGAGTTTTCTTGGAGGAACGCACCGACTTCACGAGTGAAACCAACAGCGATTTCGATAGCGTCGTCCGACGGCCGCTCGAGGAGAAGGACGAGAATCTGAAGAGCAATCAATTCATGGGCAACAGCCTGGTTGACAAGGTGGGCAATGAATGTGGTTGTGGAATGACAAACAGTCTAGAGTGACGCCATAAGTTGATGAAGTAATGTAAACTGAATCCTCGAAGATACCTTGTCATTCCTCTTAAATGCTCTTCTGAACTGACTGATCAATCGATGGAGTAACAACTCCCCGACCATAGGTAATTTTGTATTGATAATTGAAACGAGACCAGCAAAGACCGGTGTGAAAGGCAAACTGGCCGCCTGTGCTTTCATAATGCTGCGCGCGAACAGCCCACGACCTCGGATGAGGTTCTCGGAGAACAGTTCGGGAACGATATGCTTGATGTTGCTCACGTTGACCCTGTTGACGATACCAGTGATGGACTTGCGCAGGGCATCCCAGGAAAGACGTTGATACTCTGCACTGCTGCGATCTTGTCCCGCTGCGGCCTGGAGAGCACGTAGCCGTGCGGGCGGCATGTATACGCCACCAGAACGCGAGGATGTCAGCTTGGCAAACTCAGCCACCGGATCGAACCCTTTTTCTTTTGCCTCGCCTTTCTTGTCTTCCGCCTTTTCGAGTTCGATGGCAGCCATGCGAGCGGCGAGCTGGCGTTCTCGCTCGGCTCTACGAACGGGGTCAACATCCTCAACTCTTGGAAGATCCAATATTCCGCGTGACGGTGGGGGAGAGTGTGACCTCCGCCGCAAGGACGGAGGGCCGTCGTCGGGAGACCGAGACCGAGACCGAGACCTGTAGCCTATGGTCAAACGAGAAGCAGGGTTGATAGAGATGACAGCTCACCTTTTCCTCTTTTGAGACGTGGCATCAACGGAAGGTCGATAAGTTGCTACAGCAGCAGACATCCTCGTCCTCGTCCTCGTCGTGTCGTTGAGAGACAGTGAGCTGACTAAGCTGAGTCCAACGGACTTGAACAAGCCATCATCCGGGCCGGGCTGCTCCGGATTGACTCATGGAAAAACTCGAGCCGTTGGATTCTGTGACGAGGGTATTATACATTTCCTCCTGTAGACCTTCCTTCTAAAATTCACTGAGTGCCGCTTTCAGATAAGCAGCAGAGTTGTCAGGATACTGGGACAGGTACGTATGTCATGTATGCGACACATACGCCCTTAACTTGGTGGGTACAAGAACCCAGGGAAATTTACCCTGCAAGGTCGGTCCTGCTCCAGTAGAATTGAATTTGCATACGAATCTTCTTAGGGACTAATACATACATCATCGGCACGTCCAACCCATACCTCCTCGTGGACACAGGCGAGGGGAATCCGGAGTATCCTCCACTTTTACGTACAGTACTCGAAAGTCCAAAATATCCGTCACTACCCGATATTTCGGACATAATCTTGACACACCGACACCACGATCATGTCCGTGGTCTGCCATCTGTACTAACGCTCTGTCGACAATTGTGGGCCAAACGAAATCCCGAAACGCCCTTCGTTCCTCCACGCATTCACAAGTTTCCCCTTTCGGCACCTAACGCGGATCCTGTCCTTAGCGAGCTGGTATCTGACTTACAGGGGGGCAATTACGTTCCTACACCAGAGCGTAATCACTTTCATGACCTCGCAGACGGACAAACGCTGACACCTTCAGCCCTGCCGCCGGGCGCGGACTCCACCGATTGGACTCTTCGAGTATTGTACTGTCCTGGGCACACCGTTGATTCTATCTCCCTTCTTTTCCCTGCCGACCGTGCGCTCTTCACGGGCGACACTGTCCTCGGGCAAGGCACAGCCGTCTTTGAAGACTTGTACGAGTACGTGGCGAGCCTCCGAAGGATGCACGATGCACACGAAGAGTATGATATCCTCTATCCTGGTCACGGCCCCGCGTGCGCAACGGTTCTCAGACGATCCTCATGTACATTGATCACCGACTCGAGCGTGAGTCACAAATTGTGGAGGTGCTCCGAATGAGTCCCCCCGAAGGATCGTGGACGATATGGGCCATCGTTTCTAAATTGTATGAAGGCTACCCGGAATCGCTGTTGGGGGCTGCGGCAAGAGGTGTTCAGTTGCACTTGAAGAAATTGGAGAGGGAAGGAAGGATAAAGTTTCTAGGCGGGGAATTGAGGGGGGCGCGGTGGGAGCTCATTCACTAGGATCAGCGAGTTGTACTGCACGCATTCGAGTATCAAAAAGTCCTTCACACATTGATGAGGATGAGTCAAGTGAAATTGGCGTGTGAACCAAGGATGACATGACACACTGCACCCACCACTAGAGATTCCGATTCCAATCAATCATTCTGGGAACATGTATCCAATTCTGTGTAATTGAGCACGAGATGAGGGCTAGTCGTGGTACAGCATCAGTCATTACCCAAAGCGTCAATCAAAGAACGCGTCGTTGGTGCCTGGCATCGCCACCACTACCACTCAAGCGCAGCTTCAAGCTTCAAGTAACGAGTATCACTTTCTATCTTTAACTTCCATCACCACCGATTTCTCTCATTCACGTATTGTGTACGACTGCGTCATGTCTCGAAAACGTGCTCGGCGTAGTAACACCGCATCTTTGATTGATGCCTCTGAGGACGCGTCTACGTTGAAAAGACAAGAAAACATAACGTTACAGCTCCCTACGGAGCTCATATATACCATCCTAGCAATATCTATGGGAGACTACCTCGGAGATATGATGCTCTATCCAAGTATGATCCAGAAATGGGATGCCACATTAACGCTCCTCCAAGTCTCACGTACGTTCCGTGGCTGCACGATTGATTTGTTGTATCATCTCTGGGGTGACACATTCATCCACGAGAGGACGAGGTATGGCTTTATATGTTCCCTCTCCCTTTGTACTAGCGCCACTAACAAGAGTACTTAGCGTAGTCAGAAACTTCAAACCTACTTACTCCATCTTTCGCGAGCTTTCCCGCGAAGCCCGCAGCGCGCCAGTCACATTCACCTCCAGAGATGCCAAACCAAAACTCCTCTGCGCGCGCGTCGTGCGACATCCCATATCTCCCCTGCCGTATTTGGTCAGCGCTTATCCGCAACACGGCAGCTGCCGATACCGTTCTTCATGAGGCCGAAAACGACCGCGTGCACGTCGAGTTTAACGATGTGTACACGGGAGATGACCTTCAAGTGATTATGGATAGCTACGCGGAGATTCCTGCAGGGATCCGTTCTCTCTTACTGGGCCGCGTGATGCACCGTGTCATGACCCAGGCAGCAATTTGGACAAAACGTGAGTCACCTCGGTCGGCGTGCGGGAACGCAGTTTCCAGGTACCTGACTATTCCATATAGTGAAGGCACTCAGCGCGACTGTCTCAAGCGTCCTTCATCTCTTGACTTTGCTCCTCGAAACTGGGGGACAACTCGAGGTCTGTCCCTCCACGACCGGTCTATAGTCTTTACTCATATCCGAGTCCTAGATTAATGCGGAACTCCCAAATATTACGGAGGATTCGATTGCGCAGATCTCGCGTGACAAGCACGCGAGTCTTGCCGATATCTATTCGCTCGCTGTCGATGATATCCCCCTATGCTCGCGAAACATGTCACCGCCGTTGGCCTTGACATCGCGCTATTTCTACTCAAGTTAGTCGAGGGTGAGGGTAGCGTGTACGGAGAACTATGCAAGATGATGAGGAGTTACATTGCCAGCTATCTGACGGACACAGAGAGGGCGCGGTATTTGAGGTAGCTAGCGATCATCTATAGTTCAAGTTCAGTTGTACAGTACCACAGTATCGATTAACTTATGTAAGAAACTTGCTTCATATTCACCATTCACCCTCCCTCCAAACCAAATGCCAAATCGAATCCCGATTCACGTTTCTAATCAACACCTTTCGTTTGGGATGTCGACCGTATGCTCCTATTATTCTTCTAACTCTACTCGACCTCGACCAATTCCTAGACGTCGCAACCCTCCGCTCAGAACACCACATCTGCGGCGTGTTATCTGGAACACTTCCCCATCTTTCACAGCAAAACGTGTTTCTCGGTCTGCCAATGGTCCTAATACCCGAAGAGCTCGTTCTCCTGTCGAAAAGCGTGAGCGGCTGCCTCATCGGGCTACCAACTCTTCATTCTACTATTTAACTGACTGGTTCTCCACCACCCGTAAATGCAGAGCTCGCAACGATCGTTTATGACCCTGCGGCGCATCGTGCTCCACATCCGCACAACTCGAAGCGTGGGATGCATCCCGCCAGCAGAGTATCGCCCATCAACTCTCTCAGCAACTCGAGTCTGGGCGCCGCCGGGGGAACAGAGACGATGGACTTGATCATGCAGCAGCGGCGCGGAACGATTCCATGGCTATGCAAAAGCGCGCAGAAAGGGAAGTCCGGCGACGTCGACTCGCAGAAGCTGCAGCTGCGGCAGCAGCAGAGGAGAACGAGGGAGAAGAGAGCAGGAGCCGGGGACCATCGAAAAAGTAGCAGGAGCGACGAGAGAGAAGACGTACCGGTGACGCCAATACCTCTGCAGACGCAGAGGGAGAGTCCTACCTCCGAACCTGTATCATCACCCTTGCCTACCGCGACACCCACACCGATAAGCGGCGTCGTCTATACCGTCTCTGTGCCCACGACCTCGGATGACTTTGCATGGTATGATTCTACGGCCGTCGCACATACGTACGAAACGCTCGACGCCGCTCGAGCAGCGAACGTGTGGAATTACCCCGCTACGCCAGAAGACCGTGCTCGATGTGAGGTCTTCCGGGACCTCTGGGAGAAGGGCTATTACATGGGCGGGGGCAGCAAGTTTGGCGGAGACTGGCTAGTGTATCCCGGTATGAAACTTTTCCTTGCAGGATCTGGGCTTTCTCTAACCTTTTTTCCTCACACACATGTACGTGTATGTGGATGTGTGGGTGTACATATAGGTGACCCGTTGCGTTATCATTCACATTTTGTTGCTACTGTACAGACCTCCCCATTTGCTCCGCTACGCCCGATGGAAGTTGTGGCCCACGGTCGACTTGGGACGGCAACGAAGAAGGCCCACCTGTTGTGTGGATGGGATCCTGTGAGCAGAGAAGTCACTTATATTACCATTGAATGGGCAGGGTTTGGGTAGTCGACGACCCGAGAATAAAGATATAGTCAAACTTTGCATCTCGCAGTGTCGGGCTAGAGCAGTACAGGTCGAGTTGCAACAAGCATTCTCCCACTACTTTTTGAATTGGGAAACACAATACTTTAACAGGACATCTTATGCACACACACGGGGTTTCTGAAAGAAATAAAGAAGACAGCAGGGACGAGGAACACAATACAATGGAGCGGTGGGTACCGACGCGCGATGATGTCTCTTGGGGTTTAATAAAGTGGTTGAAATGCATCATTGCATTCCCAGCAACCTCTCCAAGTGTCCACTTGAACGTAAGAGCGCCTTCAAGCTCAGTGTAGTATCCAGTCCAATGTCTTGTCAAGACATGTATTTCATCGAGTGCGATGAATACGGCTGGCATTGTTGGAGCTCTCCTCCAGAGGGTCCCATCACAGACGAAGCTCTTCAAATGCACCACTGGCACGTAATTCTGCCCGGAGCTGCGTATGACCTGTCGTTAAAGACCTTTGAGACAGAAACAGACTATTCAGGAAACTTGACATACCTTGATAGCCTGAGAAACAATGGCTTGATAAAATTTCTGTCTGTCCTTCCCCACATACGAAAATGTTTGTCTCTTCGACGTGAACTCCCTGAACTTCACTATGCGGTCCTTCTTGCTATTGGCACCAAGGCGAGTTGTGGCAGCCTTCCTGTGAATGTTGCCAATTCCTGAGTATGAAGAGTTGACAATAGCACACAGTAAGGCTGCTGGCTGGCAGTCCTTTAGCTTTTGACCACCAATTAGTCAGGGAGATCCAGGAAAGTCCAAGTGATCTTCCGAAGTCCACATCCCAAGTATTTTGGATTGCCCCTCTTATAGTATGAATCTGCCATGCAGTCTCAGGCGAACTTGTACACAACATAACGATCCAACATTTGACAGGTAGAGGGCATGCAGTAGGGCATCCGAGTCTATGATAGTCAGCCTGAGAGAGCGAGCAGGGCAGTGGCTCCGTTTGAGCGAGTGACGAGTGTTCACGTAATCCAAGTGCACTTCGATTCTCGCTCTTCTCGTCACTATTTATCGGCAATTGTATCTGCTCTGACTTCCACTTCCTCTGAACTTGCATCATCCTCGGTCAACACGATCCGTACTGCTCCCCTCTCCCCTGGCGCCGATGACATCAGCGAGTTTCTAAGCTTACAATTCGGTCACGGCGGATACAAGTTACCGCGCCACCGTCTCCCGATCCAGAGGATTTCTAGGACCTCTGGGAGAAGGGAGATTTCATCATTCGATATATAGACTCCTTGTTGTCATCCACATTTCAATCCAGACATAGTCATTCTTGACAGGGAAAGCGGAGCAGCGACTGGCTCGAAAAGAAAATCCCCTCCTACACTCGCTGGAAGTAGCGCCACATCGTCGGTTTAGAGCTACCCACCTTATATGTTATCTGGTACGTAACAATGCAGTATATCTGGTAAGAACAACAACGGTGATGTGAGCGAGAACAAAGTCCGACTAATCCAACAACTTATGCCGTGCGTCCGCAGTCCGGCGTAACGCGGGTTGATGACGAATCGGTCGCAACTCGACCGTCATGTCATCGTCATCGCCTTCCTCCATTCTCCTACTAGTCCTGACGCCTTGGTCCGGGGAAAGCTTTGCTGGGCGAGCGCCTGAGCGCCGCCTCGTGCAGAGACTGAGCACTCTCACGATGCAGTCGTTGAGAGAGATCACGGGAGCAAAGATGCGTAGACGAATGGGAACATATGGGGAGGGGTGTATGATCTGTGTCGAGCCAGAAGATGTGGACGTAGAGGAAGGGTTATATGGGTCGGTTGGAACGGGGCGGGCGTGCATAGCCATGATCATGTACTAGACGAACGTTCGGACGACGTAGAGAGAGCTCACAATCAGGTACTCACAGATGGGAAGATGAGCGCAAAGAGAGCTGCATTCGCGAGGGTGCTACCCCACATACAGATGACTGTCGAAGGTAAGCCTACCGGTTAAAGGTCAATCGAATGCTCATGTCCGGGAATGTAACTGGGACCTACCAAAGGCAAAGTGGTACATCCATCGTTCCTCTAGATATCGTATTCGGCCAGACAGCGACAAACCGCGAGATATCCAGATAAACCTTTCAAAGGACCGTCATGAAGGACAGACGATCACGGGGGGCGGAACTTCACTCACTCAAAACAATAGTATCTAGTACGGTAATCAATAGGGATGATCGATCTCAAATGAAAGAGCTCTCACGCACGCGTCGACCCAGCAGAAAAATATGGTTTCCGCTATGCTACCGACGACAGGAATATAGCCCAGTACAAGCGAGAGGACAACACATGTCATGATCATGACAGCACGGTACGCAGACGTAGCGACCGAGTTGAGGAACGCAATGTATGCGTTCGGGGATGTGGTTGGTGTCGCTCCAACATAAGGATACGCTAGACCGTGCCGCAAGGTGAAGGTGCGCTTGGCAATGAGAGAACACCACGAGGCCTGCATGAATACAACAAACGGTCATATGGGATAACCGGGGCAAAAAAAAAAAGACCGAACGTTGAGATAGAGCGCGACACCGACGACGGGCAATAACCACAAGACACGATAAAACAAGCCGACGTTTTTATGAAGCCATTTTTGAGGATGGGGTCGTTCCTGCGCGAGAGGTTGCAACAGGAGGTCAAAGACGTAAATTGAGACCAATGAGATGCTGTTCAGTAAGAACGACTTGAGTGCGTTCGCGCGGACCTCGGCATCGCTGGTAAATCACACCAAAACGTCAATTAATCTAGCGAGAGAAAAAAATTCGACTTGCCTAATCATGAGGCCAATAACGACGTCCCACCGGAATGCGTCCACGAGACCACGCCATGCCCAACCTATTTGCAACTTGAGGGTGTCTTGGATGGAAAGAAAGACGGGATAAGATGCACGCGCAGACACGATTCTGGGTGCTACCGGTCGCTGTGATGGTTGTGGAGAATCGTGACGAGTGCGGTCGATCTCATGTCGATGTCTCAAGATCGGTTTTTGCATTTGAGCGCGAGGCCAGCACACGAGCGCTTAACCTCAGCCACATATCCTCTGCCAAACCTCTGATGAAGGCAAATTACGTTTTCATTATATCCGCCACATGACATGCAAATCGTATGAATAAGTACCGTAGCATACAAAACGGTGCGCTGTACTGATCGGGGCAGGGGCACGAAAGACATTAAAAATGAATGATACAGAGCCAAAGTCGGGTGATGAGGCCAGTGATGAGCGGGTCTCATCGGATGCGGTAGTACGGAATGAACTAGACAGAAAGAGAGATACCAGGGATAACAGACAGCTATACTATTCAACAAAGGCTCGCTAAGGTGTCCATCGTCTACTCCTGTCCGAAGCCAACGGTTTCTCTAAACAAAGACATGTAATCAGCGAGACATCCAGCAGGGAATGAACAAAACCGGAGACGCACTCGACGGCAAGGGTTAACTTCTGTTCCAGACTTGCGTAATCCTTGTACGGTGGCAAGTCGATACGATTAAAGCATGTATGACTCTTCGGCAAGTGGTTCGGGTCACCTGCCTTTTCGATTGTGAATCGCCGTGGTCCGTCAGAACCCTGTAAATCCTTGAAGCCATTGACAGGAATGCGTGATGTTCCTGTTGCGAACTGTAGTAGACGTGACTTGCGCTCCGGCGGCCAAGATCGCACGCATTGCCAGAACCATTTGATGACCTCATCATTGACCTCGTACCCTCGATAGTCCGTGAACTTTGTCCAGTCATCCCTTAGAGATATTTTCAGCCAGAGGATCGGAAATGGGAAAGGAGGCGGGGAAACATACACATCGATCTCCGACATACCACCAATCAACAACTCAAGCTCACGCTCATCGAAAACGTTGATCAAGTCTTGGGGTATCAGCTCACTGAAGCCACTCATGAAAGCGTCGAATTGATCCTTGATCCGTTTTGAGATACGATACTCGACCACGAGGTCGACATATTCCTTCTTGTTGTCTTCCGTAACTGGGACGTCGGCTCCGCCTGGCTTAAGGTCAATAGTGACCATCTCGCCGAAGCGCTCCTCCATGGTGGTGAAAGTTTCATCAATCACGTCCGTAATGTCGTTCTCACTGCAAGTCACATGAGTCCCCCACGCGGCAACCAAGGGGTAAAAAATAGCGGCTACTTACAGCATCCACGTAAGACCGCGGTGCAACTCGGCGTCCACACTCTCAAGATCCGCCAGGGTTACTTTCTTCTTCAGAATCATTTTATGGAAAGAAACGATAAAGTAAGCGTCAAGGAAGCGACGATGGAAGATGCCCAAGCCTAGAACGCGTCCGATAAACTTGAAGTAGTTTAGATGCTCTGGGTTGACGCCCGAGGCGGGGTTGATTTGCAACGTGTAATTGTCATGTGCCGAATATTCGAAAAGGCAGTAAAAGGGGTTGAACATCTCGTGCGAAAGTAGGAAGAAAAATTCTCTACAAGCGTGTGAGGCGGCTTCTGCGCAGAAGATCGCGTACGCTTACCTCGCTAAGCCGCCGTAATCGAGACCGTCCTCACCTTCGAACTTGATCATGAGTCGCTTTTTGAGATCGTTAGGAGTCTGGCGCATGATCTCGGCATAACTATCTTCAAATATATGGTTGCGCCGGACTTTAATCTGACAGTTTCCAGGCTGCGCTCGCATCGCGGGCTGAGAACGGAAGTAGATCAACTTGCGGCGGAAATCGCGCTTGTACTGAGGCACATTGGCATCGAGGGACGACGGTAAGCGTGGGTCGTCCCATGTGGTTGTCTTGGTGTTGTGATCAACAAAATACACACGTGCGGTTGATGTGAGTCGCATTTCCCACCCAGAAGGTAAGGGACCGAGTTGGGATATGGTTTGGGGTTGCAAGGATGTACTTTGTCCATTCGGGCCCATTACACGGATAATAGTTTGTCGCCGTGGATCCACCCAGGTGGTCGTACGGGTATTGTGATCCACATAGTAAGGTCGACCTTCCGGCGTATAGCGTTCTTCCCATCCGGCAGGGAGACTACCCGAGCCCGCCGTTGTAGTACCACCGCCGGCTCCTATCACTGCGGCGTTTCCGGATTGCGCACCGGGAGGACCGGGACGTTGTACATTGGAGCCGCCACTCGAAGCTTCTAATAGTCGTCCGCGAGGATGCGGCGGTTATGTTGATCCCGTGCGGCATTTGTCTCGCCTTCATGAGCGTGATGATTCACAGCTTGATTCGGCGATGGCCGATTCCAAGTGGTGCTCCGTGTGTTGTGGTCAACATAATACGTCCGACCAAGAGGGTCGATTCTCCGCTCCCATCCGGGAGGGAGGGGGCCATACTGATCCTCAGTAGCGTTGAAGTTGTGTTGGGCGCTACTGTTGGGCGGGCCTGTCTGGCCAGGGGCAACAACGCCAGGTACAGATGATCTTGTTGAACTCTGTGGGATAACAGTAGTCGGAGGACCCCGGAGCTAACGGGGCGAGTAGCGTTGTGAAGTTGAGGAGGCGGAGGCTGTTGATTATGGCCATGGTCTTGGATTCCGGGAATGACGGGCGTAGGCATGGCCATACTAGGCGTGGTAGTCTCAGAGGTGGCGTGGGAACTCGGGGTACGTGATAGGCTAGCGGAGGTGCCCGTGGCTGCGGAGCCTGGAGCATTGTTCACGGAGAGGCTGGACTCGCTCGATGGGAGGGTAGCTGCCAAAGCTGACGAGGACCCTACAGGGTGGGAGCTTGTAGCGGAAGGACTAAGGTTGGTGGAGAGGTATATTATTACTTTTCCGTGAACGACGAGATTGTCATTAGACCTCTTCAAGTCTAACTGCAGCGTCTCTGCGATGAAAACATGAGGCGGTCAGGAAAAAAGAAAAAAAACACTTGGCAATCCTGAAAGCGGTAAGAACATACCATGACCGCCAAGCTCTAAATCCAGGTAATTGCTTACTTGGATGTTGACAACACCCAAGAAACCTTGATCCCGTCTCTTGAACTTGCGCTGATCAAAGATCTGAACTGCGACGACGGAAGAATCCTTGACCATACTATCCGTTGGCAATTAAAACAAAAGTCATGAGGAAGGAACAAGATGACAAACATATCAAAGCTCTCATTCCAGTACGGGTTGAGGGTCTTCTTAATCACGCTCGTTGTGTGTGTTTGCTCTGAATCGACTGTGATAACTGCAAATGGATCGGGAAGGCGGAAGACATCACGCTTAGCCAAGCCATCAGCAGCGACGACTTTGTATGTGTCATTCTTTGAGAATACTGAAATGTGAAAGGTATAACTCACCAGAGATCTTAATTTTCCTCCTGGGTGGATAAAATCAGCAAGGAAAGCGTCGAATTTCAGGATGGGCTCACGGCTCCCCGAGAACTGTAGGCATGAAGGGTAGAGAGAAAGTAAAAAGAGTAAAAAGTAAGGGAAAGCAAAAAATGAACGGTGGTAAGAGAGGTCGTCGTTTAGTCACCCTGTGCGGGTCACGGCTCGCTGTGGGTGGGTCATCCAATACCACTCACCGAGCTTCCCGACGGTCAATTTCCTTATTTAGAAGTATATCACGTGAACCATTGTCTCCAATCAACCAACAACATCATAACACATTTCACCATCCTCTTTCTTTCAAGTCCTTCATCGCTAGCACCCTCCTCTGATCTAGAACACTCCTCGCTCTCTGTTGACTCATCCTACTCTTTCATCATACTTTCTCTTTTCGTATGGCCTTATCACCCTTTCATAGTTTGTCACATCCACCCCCTGCATGCCTCGTGTAACCACTCTGAACTTATTTTTCCTCGATCATCCAAACCCCATTGGAGGGACCCTTTAGAAGTGTCATCGTCATCTTATCATTGGTTTACCCTTGCTTAACCTTTTTGTTGTTGCGTCATCGCCTGCCCTATCAGGCCTCACAATTCACGTCGATAAGGCCTTGAGGAGTTCATAGATATGTGACAATCTCAATTCAGCCCGTCAGTTGCCGCAATTTTAGCTTCCGGTGATATTATCCTTTCATAACGCTTGTCATGTCCTGGAGCATGAGGTCATAGTGTCCCCGACTAACGACCTCATCTTGAGCATCTCGGGTCAGAAACCTGGCCACTATTCACCTTTTTGGCCATTATTGTGTCCGTTGTGTGCTCATCCTGTCTCCGCCACCTTGCTGGACAAGTTTACGACCCAAGATGAGGAATCATGATGATGACACCGTATGTCGCCTCAAGCCGATAATCGGTCTCCGTGATGTGCGACTTCCCTTAAGTCATCACTCCGAGCTCCAGTATATTGCGTTTCCGAGGGCATCGGGGCGTGTGTTAGCTTTGTTACATTACATGTCTACATCACCCGCGGAGCTGAAGATTTCATCATGTTTCCTGCGATAATTTTCCGACGTGGCAACTGAAAACGACAACTTCCTTGCCTTGCGTCTTACCTTGTTGGTACTAAATCCTCTCTAACCTGATTCATGAGATTATCGCGCGTCGTTGCTCCATGTGCTGTGCGAGCAGGCGCTGGGGCGCCTTGTGCAAACGGCATGCCCTTGAATTCACGTAAAATAAAAAGTTTGAGGGTCTTCATACAGGGAATCTTAGTTCGAAACCTCCTAATGGCTGAGAGCTGTCAGACCATCCTGTTGGGCCACGACTTACATTCTGGAATAGCCCGTGTCGGCATAGGGGACCTGACCGGGTTCCATGTGACGTCCAACCAGATCGTGAAATTACCCCGCATGTTCCCTGTGGGGTGCTTCGAACAGGGAGATGCACATGTGACGATCTGTCCTTCCGCTTATGACTCCTCCGCCTGCCACTAGCAGCTAAACGGGCGCAAGGGTTGCCGTTCAACGGTACTATCCAACTGCAACTGCGCTAGGCCGTTATTCCGGGAATATACCTGAGCGGAACACTATATTAAGGGGCCCAATCTTTTCCTCGTCCAGTCCCCCAGCACCCCAGCTTTCAAGTCTTGGCTTGCATACATCCAACCACATCACATACACACCCATCTTCCCATACTCGCTTGTCATCATGCCCTCATCTCTTCCTGCGTCGTTTAACCCTCACGGCGACCACCCATTCACGAACCATGCTAAGGGTGCTATGCCTGCACCCCCATCGCCTTCAAAGTACCCCAAGGAGTACCGTCGGCGCACGTCACCTTTGGTCAACCACAGAAACCATCGTCGCTTCCGGGTACACCATCTAGCCCTCATTCGGCGCCGATTCCACAATACGTACAGTATGCTCCGCCACAGCTGGTCCCGTCGTGTTCTGCCTCGTCCACGTCTTCATCCTCGAGCTCCAAGGGCATCTTTACGCCCTACAGACCAGACGGGCGCGGGACACCCGACCTGGAGGATATCCTGTCAGCGAAGAAGAAGCCCACATGGAACAAAAAGTAACCGACCCTATCCCACGCGTGCCACCGAATACCCCCGTTTTTTTTCCGTCCTCCATGTGTATGGGAAGCAGTACGTTGCCCCGGTCCTTGTCGACGATTATCCGGCATCTGACGCGCCACTATTCTCAGATTGTAATCAAGACACCATTGCATTCATCCATCCATCCATCCATCAATCGACTAACCCTTGTTCCCTCTCCTTTTCTTGCTCACGGGTGTACAGTGTTTCACTCATAGTCACGGACACCGTGTATTTTTTTTTTCACGAGAAAGATTGTACATGCATTTGATTCTCTATCACTGCTCTCGTTGTAATATCATTACATAATATCATTTCCTTTTCTGCAATTCCCGCCGCCGCGGCTTTGGAGTTTGCCTTTCGCCCTTTCGCGATAAATTTGAAGCACGCCTCAAGGCACCCCCGAGCGAGTTGTCAGCACCGTGCTTAGCACCTTGTCAAAAATTTCTGTCAACTTACAGGGCAGTATGTTACCTCAATGTTGGCTCGGTGGCTCCACATTTTTTGGGAAAATTACACTTGGCTCCACTAGTTGGACTCCGGTAAGGTGGATCGAAACATTGAGGTATTTTCGCAGGTGGAGACAACGGGAAAATAATTTATGTGTAAGCGATATAAGGCGGGTGCAAAGGGGTCTTGTTTGAATTCCGGAGGAGAGCCGAATCCATCTTCAAAGCACTCGCTCCACAGATCTGAGCCCCGCCGACCGGACTGTAAGAAGATCGGTTGTCGTGCCAAGTGTGTGTATCATGTAATAGTCTGTCAAGGAGCGCGCCTTAATCTAACCGTTTTCTTTCCGGAACCGAACATGAAGAACAACTTCGAGTTGTTGAACCAAACTTGGGAGATCTCCCCTGTCAATAGGGTCAAGTTGGCACGTTGTAAAAGTCACGTGTAAAGTGGACGGCGACTGTAAGTGAAACCGGATTAGGTCTGCGTCGTATAATTCGGGCAAGACTTTATCGCGTACTCTATCTAAAATTTGCTCCAAGGTCCGCAGATTCTACGCCCGCAATGTATTGACTCGTTTATTAATCCCAGCTAGTCGCCTCATGCTTGACTCCGCTACTTTCTCTGTCTTGTACAGCTCTAACTCTGATTCAATATCTACCTTTGGCAAGTCCTTTTTTTCACTTCTCTACTCGCATTTCTTCTTCTGGTACGGTAAAAGCATGGCGTATGATGTGAGTCTCTCTTTATCGCGTCGCATCGATGCCCCTTACCGGGTTTTTCCCAGTGCATTTGCGGTCCTTGAAATATTTGAGGCTGTTTGTATGACCACATTTACCACCCATCTCCCACGATCTCTTTCATATCCCGCCTGGGTACTGGTATATGCGGTTTCAATCCACTAAATTATGAATATCCCCTCTCTCCATCCAGGATTACTGGCAGTGCGGACCCTCAGTTAATGCCGCCTCCCCTCCGTAAGTATGCAGAGGACTTGTGATCCACCTGGCGCCCCCCTTTTAAACCTCCATCAAATCACCCATCATGTGTATGCGATCTCCTCTCCCGTTCCCCCTTATCTCTTTCAGTTGTGTCAGCGCCCCCCCCCCCTCCCCCGAGTGGCAGCCAAAGTCGTGTATGCTGAAACAATGTCTTCAACCTATCATACTGGTACGGGCCTTTGTCCTAAATTCACGTCTTGTCAGACCTGTCCTAAATGACCACCTTTTTTAGGGTTTGCCATGGGCTGTGTCTTGGCGTTGTCTCGGGATATGGTAAGTCACTTCTGCGCCGTCCTCCACCACAGGGGTACCTGTGTTTTTCAGCTTCTCTCGCCAGATAAGTGCACGCGGCGTCCTCCCCCCGGCTGTGGCATGGGTTATTATGCCTATGAGGCATGTAGCCACACTATGCGTCAACACCTTCGCCTCATGGTTTGCCTCGTCAATACATCCCCTCCCTGGGTCGGCATCCCCGGAACGTCCCACTCTTCTTCTTCCTCATCCCTCTTTGGATCCTATGTGCTACGCCCAATACCTTCCAACGACGCCCTACGCTCTCTATGGTCACACCCTCGACCAAACGTGACCGACCGTCTCAGCCTCCCCGGCGTCTCGCCATCGCCAGACCCAGCGGGGACGCCTTTACGACTCTTCTCGTAGATCCCATTTGACTTTCTCAAAGCAGCCGTCGTCGTCACCGGATTTCCGATCGGTACGCGTGATCCGTTTGCGGCGTATCTCGATGCCATGCCACTCAAACAGGGGGTCGCCCACCACAGCACAAGTTACAAGAGTGCCGTCGTCCAGATGTTTGTGGAGCGATTCCTTGTGGGCGCGCCGTACATCTCACAAAGGAGGTCCTCTTTGGCAACCTTTGACAAGTCAATGTTGCATGAGGATGGGAGATTGATTTTCTCTTTCTTCCGGGCATGTCCAATACCATAAATTTCCGATCCCCTTTGGGCACAACCCATTGTCCGGTTTCTCTCTCGATTGCTCACCCATGCTCAGATCTAGGTCGTGGGCTTTCAGGCCCGTTGAGTCCAATTACGATTCTCCCTTCTCCTTGAATCTTCCACCGCCCAAAGCTCGGTACGATCTCATCCTTCCTTCCTCTTCTTCCGATGTAGGCTCCCTTCCCATCAACCACGACGCCATACCCTCGACAAAGGCGTGCGAGCACCACCCTCGATCCATTGCCCTCTGGCTTGATTGTGCATGTGTGGTTCAAACCTCCGTGGATCGGCATGCCTTTTATTTTAAAAGCCCAACGTTGTGCGTGGGGCTCCACAGATCCTCCATAAACTCCCCTTCCTCCAAGATCCAACGTTCATCGTCTACATCGTCGAAAAACTGCAGCCGCCATGGAGCATGGTATTCCGGCTAACTTTGAGGTCCATTTTTTACACTCGGATCACCCCCGCCACGGCTTCCGTGTTATGAGCATGGACCCGTTTGTATTCTACGAATTCATAACTCCCGTCGGTTTCCTCTCGACGCATACGATAGTGCGTGCCGCCAGCATTTCCCCTCTACCCCCCTTTTGCGCATAGCTGACAGATGGCCACGCGGCTGCTACCAGGTGACAGACGCCAGCGGTGCGAATATCGTAACGTATAATTGGTTCGGAACAAGCGCATTGGGAACAATCACCTGGCCGGGGCCCCCCGCCCGCGAAGCTCACATGGGCGAACTTGTCATGCCCTTCCAATCGATGCCACAGTAAGCAACAAAGAAAGCACTTTGTGCGCTCACTTCTGACCAGAAACGAGTTGAACTTTTTTCTCACGCGCGCGCACTCATCTGTCCATTTCCTTTCACCCACAAATTTAAAAAAAATTAAAATTCGCGCTCTCGGCCCCCTCCTTCCTTCTTCCTCATTTCTCTCGGCAGCTCCCGCTCGTTTCTTTGTGAAGGCCCGGACCAGACAATGCGTTTGTTCTGGTGGCACCGCCTTCCCGGGGGAAATTATGATGTAAGTTTCCCCTCTCTTCCCCTCTCGCCTGTGACTCGCGCCACTGACTCGTTGCCGTTCTATTCGATGAACCCGTCTTTGCGTTTTTGTATCGATTGGGGTGGTGCTGGGATTTTTATCTTTATCTTCACGTGCATGCAGCTGTATGCGGCTCACGAACCTGATACCTGCATCGGGACGTATCGCAAGCACCAACCGCCGGAAGCGCTCGCGGTTGGAAAAAACTACGCCACGTTCTTTTACGGCTTCTCACATGAGCCACTCTTACTCCACGCATTACTCGCGCTGTGTTTGAATCGTTGGCTCGATCTCCAAAATGGGCCTCAGCTCTAGACAACCCTCCCAAACTCCAGGGTTGACAAGATCCGACTATACGGACTCACGCGTGTTATCACAGTTGGAGATGGAGATGTGCGTATATTTTAAACCCATGTACACCACCCATGTACATGGCTGGATAACAGTGGACACATGTACAGCGTTAGCACGCCTTAATGTATTACTGTTACTGTATGTGTATATATATATAGCCTACCGATCGGAACCCCGTGAAATGATCAGCGTAAAACAAATGAAAGCAGTGACACAAGACAAGGAAAGGTATGATGTGCAACGCGGCAAGGGATACTACTAGGATAGGTGTGACGGGGCTATGCCGTGCCAAGAGAGTTGAGCATGTGCTCTAGACGCTCCTCAACGGTCCAATGCATCGAGTCAGACGGAGACGAAGCTCCATTGGAAGCATTCGGGAGGATATTGAAAGAGCCAGAATCAGCCCCTTGCGAGAGGTTATCTATCAGGCGTCCTATCTGCGTCGACGAGCTGAAGAAAACCTGGATGTGCGAGAGACAAAGACGAAGGGGAGGGGGTTCAGGATCAGCTCAAACCCTAAAACCATTTAAAGACTTTTCACTCACTTTGGTCTCTGGCCGCTTCGGCCCTTGCGTGGCCTTCTTGCGTGATAAGAATGAAGTTTGGCTGTCTTTGGATCCCGTCCTTCCGTGTTCCTTGAAGAACACCTGCATACCATCATTGGAATACTCGGACACGAAACTGGCGCGGTTCCCATAAAACGACTCTTCGTCATCATCCCGGAGGCCGTTCACGATGGACCTGTATCACGAGGAGCCCGGTATCATTTAATCTCTGAGTTGTCGGAGCTCTAAAACTGGGACGCACCAGATAGTCTCCCCGTTTGCTAATTCCAAGACTTCGACTGCTGTTCCCGGTTCCAAGTTTTGCAGCGTGGGGCCTGAATTGGAACCCGAGCTGTCAGGCAGTTGCGTGTCTGCGTTGGCAGATATCGCAGGTTTCCCGTCGCCGGTGTACATATCATATCTATCAGGGGACAAAAAATGGGTTTAGAACAACCAAGCCGGAATTGAGAAAGTTGGGAAAGACTTGCAAAGAATCATAGGCCGAGTTGGACTTTTCTAAAGGAACGGCAGAGGTAGGTTGGGGTGTGCTAATGGCCTGTGTGTGCGCCATGAGCGAATTGGGTATAAGGGGCAAGGGCGGTGATTGTTCAGCAGAGAATCGCCGCGCAGCTGAAGACTTGGGAGGTGGAGGTGTAGGCACACGATCATGAAGAGAGCGGTTGGAGTGCGTCGATGCTGCGCTTGCTGATCGACGACGACGCGTGGACGAGCTCTTACGGAGACCCATGCCCGGCTCCAGAACCGACTGTCTCGCCTCCGCTGGGAAAATCAGAGTTCGCCGGACCACGGCTGCATCCGACGTTGTCGTATTGCGAGTACTCGGCCTCCTAATGGCGCTTTTCCTATGATGTCGCCAGGTGGTCGCAGCGAGGGCTGTCCGACACTATAGCGTGAGCCGGGCGAACTGGTTCCGAATAGTGGTGCAGTTTCACTCAAAGCGAGGTTGCCATTGTCGTTTCCGGGTTTATCATTCGATACGACGGACTATGCCTGGAACCTTGAACCGTCAGTCTTGAGCCTACCGACGTAGAACGTCCAAAAACTCCGAAAGAGCGTCTTGATCAAGACCGAGGTTATTTGCGGCGTCGATGAATTGTTTCAGCGCGTTCTCATCTACGCCCTCGCGGCGCTTTCATCAGGTGGAGACTGCGCCGAGGGAGGTGGATTAGGTGGCGAAGGAGGTTCCTCAGGGGAGACAGGAGTGTTTGGACGGAACGATTTATTATCTGGAGGTGCAGACTGAATGCCTTGACGAGGCTCGGTTCGCTCATGACGTTGTTCTATTTTTCTGGTCCGAAGTACGGCGGAGGTCCAATCTGGAGGCAGACGAGGGCACCCGCTTTCGACGGTCATGCTCTGGCGTCTCTCCTGAGCGCGGCTTCAAGAAACGGGAGACAAAGCCCTTCAGGCCTGGTCCGGTCGTGGCTGGCGGAGAAGGAATGGAGACCTTGGCTCGAGAAAGCTCGATTGCGCTGTATGGGCCATCAGGCGTACCTGCCAACGAGCGATCAGTGGAGGCTGGTTCGAAGGGATGTTGAGTTGACTCCTCGCTCGAAGGCGAAGTTGCTGGTCTGGCGCGAAGGGATCCACGAAACTTTTTAAAGCGAGTCCCGAGCTTGGCGGAGTTTGCAGATTGCGCTTGCGACGCGAATATCTGTCCAGACGCCACCGATGAAGAGCGAACTGGGATCGCGTCGACACTGGTGGACGCGGAGACGAGTTTTGGTCCAGAAATTTGGCTCAAATCAATCCGCTTCCGGTGAGAACCATCGTTGATTTTAGGGTTGGAGGGGGTCTTCTTAACTGCGCCATTGCTTCCTCGGCCCGGCGTTGCACCTCCCGTGCCAGTTGCAGCTGTTTATCAGGCAACTCCGTCGCAGATGCGTTGACAACGCTGGCATTCACCGCGTAGGTCGTAGGCGAAATCGTCTCGCGCAAGGAGCGCAAGCTGGCAGAGCTCTCAATCAAGGGCGATCGCTCCGAAGAGAAACCCCCAGAGCCAGCGATCGGGCCGTCCGTCAATTGTGGGGATGGGGGTGTGAGCGATTGTTCAGAATCTGAACCACCGAACAATGCCCGAGCGAGCGCATTTTTCCTGCGTGTTGCACTGGAAGGCTCCGGTTCGGCTGAAGGGCTAGCGACGACATCCGTGTCGGTTCTCAAACCGCTTGGAGTACCGGGCATCTTTGACCGGGGTACACGGATGCTCTCAGATACGGCATCCAAGCCAATGATAGCGTTCTCCTGGAGTATTGGTCGCTGTGGAGACCCTTGCTGAGTGACATCGGTGGTCTATACCTCAGTCAG
Source organism: Lactifluus volemus (assembly GCA_022376515.1). Classification (NCBI taxonomy): domain Eukaryota; kingdom Fungi; phylum Basidiomycota; class Agaricomycetes; order Russulales; family Russulaceae; genus Lactifluus; species Lactifluus volemus. The sequence continues at coordinate 860,075 of WTXI01000007.1, read as the reverse complement.
ACCTATCTTACAGAGCCGATAATTGGCACCCGACTTACGGCGCTATCTCTATCTCTCCCATTAACGGATTGTGATGTGGACGGCCGTCTTTTCCGGAGTGAATTCCTCCGCTCACGTGGCTCGGGCGCCTCTGCTTTTAATTTCGCAGCAAATATAAGTCGCTCTTGGACTGCAATGAGATCACCTTTGCCTAATCCCGAGTACTGCTGCATTATCTCTTCTACGTCTCCATCTGCCGCTGGATTAGACTGAACAGACAGGTCGTGCCAAGCTGGTGGCTGAGGGTCGAGTGCCGCGAGGTGTGGGAGCGTCCGATCCTGCTTGTCCGCTTCCCAAGTGTGGTAGCTCGAACCTGCCGACTCTAGCGACGAGCGCGATGAATTAGCAATGGGGGACAGATGAGAGTCTGTGACTGATTCAGGGTGAACGGAGAGGCAGTGCTTGACGCGAGCCACGACGCGAGGAGCGACCTGCTTCATGCTCAGAGAATGCCGGAGAGCCAGGGGGGGAGCGGGGAGGGTACTGCGTTGGTGTTGACGATCTCAACCGAGCATTCGCTAGCGGCGATGAATTAAGATCATTGTCACTGGATGGGGGCTGGCTCTGTTTGGGTAACGTAAGGGCCCCTATGCTACTGATATTGTGGTGTTGTTCAAGAAGTGGGGAATCTGGTAAAGCCGGGGACCGTAGCGATCGGCTGCCAAGTACGGACCCAGATCGACCTAGCTGAGAAATCCCTAGAGGGTCATTCGAGCTCATGTTGCTATCGCTCCTGTTGTGCATCGAAGGTCTATCAAACCCGTTCCGAACCGGCGACGGTAGACCGGATACGGCAAAGTCTAATTCAGTGAAACCCACGACACTCCCACTACGACTGTGTCCACCTCCACTACCGGGCGTTGATGGTGCCTTCCACGTGACGTTACTCGGCGTGGACGGGCGAGACGACACCGTCATACTTTGATATGTGCCTGAAGAGAAGGGCGAGACCGGGCGACGTCGACCCAGAAGAGACGAGTCCACTGGATTTCCAAAATCAATAGACGTGACGTCCGGGGTACGCCAGTGGTCTGGAGTTAAATGGCCATTGACGCCAGAAACCCGCGAGGCGATCGGGGCGCTAATATTCGTCGAGATAGGAGACGATGCACGGTGCGGTTGTCGCATGGACGTCGAGTCACGACGAAGGACACCCGAAGCGAGATTCGGGGAAGTAGCTCTATCCATGCTAGGGATGCGTGGAGACGTGGCGCGGGGAGTCGAAGACGAAGAGGGGGAACTTCATCTGGCTCGAAAGTCGCGTCGCGGGGTGTCATGGGTCTCGGCATGCCTGGAATATAGCCCGGGAATCGAGGGGTAGGTGAGGTTTCTGCGCGAGGGTAGGGAGATGGGGTGGAGCGGAACTCGGCAGCATCTGTTTGGGTTCGAGGATCTGGGGATACTGCAGTCCCAGTTTCATACACACTGGATGCTGAAATGGAACTCGACTGGGCTTGGCGGACTGTGCAAACGAGAGATGAGATGAAACAGAAGCAATGCATTTGCCACAGCCACTCACCGATCTTTTGTTGAAGCTAGAAGCACGTTCGGGTGCAGGTGAGCGTGGAATCAAAATTTCATCATCACCGTCACCCTCGACCTCCTCGAGTTCGCGTATCACCTCTTCTACTGCTATCGACGCTCTTCGTAGATGAGTTGGCTGAAATGTCTTTATCATGCTCTGCTCCAATTCACCGGTAGATGACTCGACAAGAAGAGTGGTGTCAGAATCGTGGGCTGTCGGATCAGGCTCGGTCTGCGAGGACTCCTCGGGTATAGACATGTCTGACGACTTGCCAAAGGGACTACTAATTGAGAGTGCTGTGGAAGTCGCGCTCCGCCTGCCCGTGCTGGCTTTGCTGGAACGATCTTTCGCCACACTGCGGATATAAGTATAGTCTTTAAATTTTCCAGAGCCGAACATATTGTTGCTGTAACGTTTGCCTGAAGCTGGGGATGAGGTGACGGAACTGGTGAGTGTTTCTCCGGAGCGAGTGGAGTCACGGGATGGGCCATAAGTCGAGTCGCCGCTGGTTGAACTAGAGGATGGCTTGGAGCGTAGACGACCGAGGGTTTGTAAGAACATGTCTTCTTCTTCTTCGGAGAGATGATTCTCTGCACCACGAGCACGCTGCTCGGCCAACCTACTTTTGAGATCGTCTAGCGAGACGGGGTCTCCAGAGGAGGAACGTAGAAGGGTGAAGCGGCGCGAGAGGCTAGGAGTGGTGACATGGCGCATTAAGAAGTGGTGGATAAAACAGAAAAATGATCCAGGGACGTACCCGGGAAGGATTAACGACGTGCGAAAGTCGCTTATGGGGGGTAAAACCGGAAGAGGTTCGGAAGGCTGTGGCGGATTGCGCGAGGACGCGGTACTAGAGCGCACAGATTCTGGAACTTGCGTTCGCCTAGGGTCGGACCACTTTCTGTAGGAGCGATGATAAAGCGGAAAAGAGGGAAACGATGTGAAGGATGCCGGCACAAGTGACAGCGGGTAGGCTTACCGAAAGCGATACATGGTGACTATTCTAGCCTCGCGTTGTGCACGTTAAGGGTGAACCCTAACAAGGAAAAGTGCAGGAGAGAGTGGGAAGTGAGGGAATGGGTCGTGCAACGTGGTAAACACGAGTTGGTAAAAGGGTGGGAAGTCGATCAAGGAGAGACAGTCTTTGCGGACCGGCTACCGTAAAACAAAAGAAAAGAGAAAGAGAGTTGGGGAGAGGATAAAGGATACCACCTCGGTACGGTACAGTACAGTACAAGTGAGAGACAGTAAAACAGATCCAACGGCTCCACACTCCCCGTCTACCGTCTCCGTCAGCCCGTCAAGCCAAAGCCGTCAGACCCAATTTAATACTAGTTTGATTTCCATTTATGTATTGGTACATATATTTACAAAATCACAATTACAACACCCGTCAGGCGAATCTATCAAAACCAGGTCAGTCAATAGACAACCCGCCATAGGGTCACTCACTTCTTGGTCCATTCCCTTGCTGTACCAAGGAACGCCGCTTTGTCGCTTTTTAATTGCTACATTCAATCAACAGTTTCGGTCCCGATCATGTCCATTCTTCAAAATTAGTCCACTTACAGCGGCAATCTCAGGTTCAAACGGGTCATCTGCACTCGGGTTGTTTACCTTCTCAAGAATGACAGAAAGCACTGTCACAAGAATTAAACAGTGCTCAACAAAAGTGCCGCATTGCGCCGCTCACCTGTAGCAAGAGTAATGGATGGTTTCCACTCCAAAGTTTTTTGTCAGTTACAGGTTGACAGTCGACTGGGAAGCACGTACCTGATCTCGCAGAATAGGCACGCATATACTACCTTCCTCATTGATTCCGGGATGATAAATCTTAGTGGTGAATGTTATCTAGGATATTTTGCCTACGTAAGCCTGTATGAATATGCAGGACACCAGAAATGCCATACAGTTGGCGGCTTGAATGGAAAGTCCTCTGGAAGTGTTAGCTTGAAGCAGAACGTCCCTCCCTTATAGGGGCTGTCTGACTAGTCCAGAGTTCATCATTACGACACGTGCGACCAAGGTGGGGGACAACATACCGCTCCCTTGATTGAGCATTTCCAGTTGAGTAAATTTTCCTCCGTCACTTCATAGGAAACCCCCTGCATATATCGTGCTGAGTGTGCGATGATTATCTCAACTTTGACAAGTGCGCACATCAATGGGATTGGCGTTCAGGTCAGCAAGTTCCTAGGAGTGTCATTCATAAGGGGTTTTGGACATGCGAAGTGAAGGGATGGGGATTCAATTTACTTTATGAATGCGACTGATGCGGCGTTAATGCTGGTAACATCGATGTAATCAAAACTGATGCAACGTACCGTAAAGCACGAGCATTGGGAGAAGCCATGGACGTTAAAGGGGAAAGAAAGAGAACCAGGTTAGGGTTATTCACGCGACTGCCGCGTGCTCACGTGTCCCCGTTTCCCATGCTCCGTCAACCGACTTGACTCGGCTTCCGCGAGGTACCCGCGGGTCAAATTGATCAAACCCTTGTATAAGCGAGAGCGCGTCCTTCAAAGTGACCCAGGGTGGCTTCAATGAAGATCGAGCAGGGCAAGCAGAACTTGCTCCTCTGAATTCCCGGGACCACTTAAGAGGTGCGAGCGTGCACACGTCTGTCTTGGCTGGCTGGGTGCGAGCGGTGCGTTCTCGGCAGGTATTCATACACCATGCGCGACAAGACAATCTGTGAAATGGATCTCCTTAATATCCTCTTATGGATTCCCCCGCTTCACAGGTCAACACTGTCTGGATTGCAGGCCACATGACACCCGGCTTGATCTCTCAAACTTTGTGCACGGATCAAATTGGGCTCATACGGTCATGATGCCAGTGACCACAATTTAATTGAATAGAATGGTTGTACGTTGTGTTTGTTTAGCGAAAAAATAATAACTCTGTTCTTCTCTAGAGCATCAGACTTGGGTGGAGGCCTACCGATCTCAGGTCCTACTATCAGGCTTATAGGCAAACCATGATCCACGACCTTGATGCTAGAAATATGGTTGCTACTTATCACTTAGAAAACGTCATCTGACGGACATCCGTTTGACTTTCTTTGTTCTGCATATTGGCGATAGAAGGTCGAGTCTATGAAAGCGGCCAAATAAAGAGGTTCCTCCGGACCAAACCAGGCCCATAACAATAGCAGTAGTGCGCTCGCGAATATGGCCCAGCGCTGTTAAAGTGCCTTCGCGTTCAGTTCGTGGATCCTTAAAAAATGCAAGCTCACTGGCACTCTACGTCCCACCAAAACATTGACCTAGCTTCGCCTCCTGGGCCTGCAGTCCTTTATGTTTCAAGGGAGAGTAGCCTTGAAGAGAGGTCCAGTTGAAGGATCAACTATTTTCAGCCTTCTCCCCATTTAAGCACAGAACGCTCGGACTAGTTTTATACGGACTTTCGAGTTGAAGCCTTGAACCTTGAGGGATAACTCAACCTAGAATATGCTGTATAGATTGATTCTATGATATGATACAAATAAATCCCTGATCTAGTCACGTTGAGGACTCGAAGTGTCGCATTGCTGCATTATCGATGGTCGATCATCGTTTGTTGTTGTTTTCCATTTGGGCTGACTGCCTCCAGACAACGATCGCTTACTCCCTGTCGTCTTTCTTACCTCTATAGCTTCTAAAACATGCCACCTTCGTATGTAAAAGTTTCTCCCGTCCCCCCGATGTTCCCTGTTGTAAACCATTACTACAGTCCAGTTCCTCAAATCTCCGCGATAGGATACAACAGCAGCGCTCAGGTCACCGAAATGCCACAGCGCTTGCTGCCACTCCAAGTAACTGGTATGTATCTTCATGATCCCTCTGTGACAGGTACTAAATCACTGTCCCCTACCAGTCCTCAGAGCGTACGACCTTCCCCGACTCAAAACCCTCCTTCAGAAAACAAGACGATATTATGTTACTATGACCGACGGGGAGAGAACTCGGAAGACACGATCTATGCGGAGCGTGGGGAGGCGTGTGGAATGGAACGAGAATGTCGAGTCTTTGTGAGAAATGCCGTATTTTTAGTTCTGCTTCTACTAAGTCTCCTGCAGCACTGCACAACCACACTCTCGCATTACAATATCTCTTTATGCGAAAAGGGTTATTCGGAAGGACATCCTTGTTGGAAGGCAGGAGATAGCTTGTCAACCCCAACGAGGTTCGTCTTCTTATTGGAATTCTTACTCGTGTCTGGCTGAACGTCCTACCTGTAGAACTTGAAATTTTTTTCAGCAATTCTGACGGGCGCAGTGGACACCACACGGTGCCGGTCGTGCTCTTAGAAATCGTCGTGTCGGCGGCGATCGCGAATTCTTCTCTGACGGCGCTGGTCAACTCCCCGAACTCTATTGCGATCAACCCTGTCGCTGAAGGAGGTCCAACTGTTCCAGTCAATACAGAAACCATGGCATCCACGGCAGTTACTGCTCCTCTATCCGGGACGGGTGACCTTCCCATTGAGAGTGGTACTCCTGTGGGAGCGGTAGTGGACAGTCAGGTGGAGTTGTCACGTACTCTGGATCGCACCGAGGAAGCACTGGATACGGTGAAAACATGGGGCAGTGCCGTCGATATTATCAAGCGGGTAATGGATGCGGTCAGTTCCATCGCAGGAGTATGTGAAATGTCGGGTTGCCTATCTTCTTTGAGCTAACTTCTGTTCTTCAGTTGAATCCCTATGCGAAGTTAGCATGGAGTCTACTCTCAATGATTCCTCAGGTGCATCTCCTTGACATGAGGAGAATATAGAACATTTTATCTTACAAAATTTCACGTTCCCACCAGACTTTGCTGCAGCAGGTTCAGCGTGACAACAACGTCAGAACATTACTTGAGGCGATACAGGATGCGTTCGAATTTGCAAAAGAGGCAGACGTTTTGAGGAACATCCAGCCGGCGTCTACACAGGCAAAAATCCTTGATGAGATGTTGCAGTACGTCTCCGAAATTGCCGAAATTATCGAATCATATGCAAAGGATGTGCAACTTGGTACATCATCTTGACCTCTCTCTTTGCGTACAACTAACGCGTGGTTTTCAGGAAAGCGGGCGTTGAAGAATATCCGCGGCCAAGTTGATGAAAAGGTCGAAAACTACCGCACCACCCTCGTCCGACTACGGGAAAAGTTCCTTGCTTATGCTGCTGTCACTACCGAGGCCACTGTCCTTCAAATGTGGGACGGTGTGAGAACACAGCTAGCCGAGAAGTCGAACCAAGAATTAGAAGTTGGTGGGTAATTCTAATAGTTACACAACACCGTCGGATCATCGATCTGACCATGGACACAGAGCTGGATGCAAAAATTAGAGAGATACCTTACAAAGGAGGCTGGCGATTCGGCGACGAGAAACGCTGTCTTCCAGGCACGCGTGAAGACTTCTTGGATTATATCATCAAGTGGGTCGAGAATCCCAAATCTGAACGTGTGCTCGTCCTCCTCGGCCAAGCAGGCACAGGAAAGTCCTCGATCGCACACGAGATTGCACGAAGCTTCGAAAACAAGTGTCTTGGTTCTTACTTCGCCTTTCTGCGGAGAGAGCACTGCAAAGACGAAGCTTACTATCTCTTCACAACGCTTGCGCGTGATCTTTCCGATCGCTATCCTCCGTTCAAACTCGCCCTTGGGAGAGTCATCAAGGACGATTCGTCTCTTCGCAGTAGCCGAGACTATCGTACACTTTTTGAACGCATCATCCTTGAACCGCTCAAGGACCTACGAGTTGGTGGTCCAATTCTTCTTGTCATCGATGCATTGGACGAGAGTGGTGCCACAATTGGCAAAAACGGGCTTCACACATTCCTTGCTCAATGTCTCATCGATCTCCCACCAAACTTCCGGGTACTCATCACTTCGAGGCTGGAGAATGGTATTGAACTTGCTTTCACCAACGCACGTTCTGTCCATACCCTTTACATGAACGATGTCAAACTGGCAACCAACACGGAGCAAGATATCTGGGAATATCTACGGAACGAGCTCCCCGACGACGTGTTCAAAGCTCATGGTGCCAAGTTAGCGAAGGCGGCAGAGGGCCTGTTTCAGTGGGCGGCCGTTGCATGCGGGTTCATAAATAGCCCTGCTAGTCTTGGCCTTAGCAAGAATGAGTGCATACAACGCCTGTTGGGACACACTCGGGGCGGCGAGAGTCTGTTGGACAACCTATACGAAGGAGTTCTCAATGAGTACTTCAAAACACGTGAAGCACAGGTTGTATTCCGGTCGGTCATGGGACAACTTCTTGCTGCGATCGAACCCCTCTCTATCAGTTCCCTAATTGCTCTGCGACGGCATGCACCCCCTATGACCCCGAGGATTCGGATCGGGTTCTTGGAATTCTCTGCTACCTTGGCTCGCTACTGAGCAACGTCACTTCACCTGCTCAAACGCGTCCTATCATCCCTCTCCATACCTCATTCCGAGACTTTCTGACCAATAAGAACAACGACGTGTTTTATGTGGACCTTGCCGATGCCCACCATCAGTTGGTATACTCCTGCCTTGGTGTAATGCTTGATACCTCAAATTTAACATCTGCAAACTCGAGTCGTCATATATCGCCAACACCACGTCTCAGACCTTGAATCTCGAATTGCGAAATACCTTCCGGCCGTCTATCGTATGCCTCCATTTACTGGGACGACCATTTATATCACGTTTCTTTCGAGCACGAAATCTTTAGGAAGCTTCAATCCTGTTCGAGACGAAGTTTCTGTTTTGGCTAGAAGTATTGAGCATCAAGAACAATGTAGGCCTTGCTTCACCAGCGTTGTCATTTCTGTCGATGTGGTTGCAGAGGGAGGTAGGTACACTCCATAATTCAATTGACATGCAATGATGTTAAACTGCCATATAGTGTTCGCGAACGGAGGTGAAAAATTTGTTGGCATTGGTGAACGATGGGTCCGCGTTTGTGCGGTACTTCGGGATGGCAATGGCAACGAGTGCTCCGCATATCTATGTCTCTGCCCTTCCTCTTGCACCAACCTCTTCCCTGGTCCTCAACAATACGTTCACCAATTTCCTTGCACACTGACCTTTGAACGCGGGCAGTTGTCTCATTGGCCGGCATTGGAAATGACAATCCGGACCTCCGAAGTCATTTTCTCTGTTGCATTCTCGCCAGACGGGCAGCGTATCGCATCACCCTCGAACGATAGCACGATTCGTGTTGGGGTGCCACAACAGGACAGCTCGTAGCGGGCCCATTTACTGGACACACCCGATTTGTCGATCTGTTGCATTCTCACCAGATGGGCAACGTATCGCATCAGGCTCGGACGATCACACGATTCGAGTGTGGGATGCCACAACAAGTCAGGTCATAGCGGGCCCATTTACTGGACACACCGATTTGGTCAGATCTGTTGTATTCTCGCCGGACGGGCAACGGATCGCATCAGGCTCGAACGATCACACGATTCGTGTGTGGGATGCCACAACAGGTCAGGTCGTAGCGGGCCCATTTACTGGACACACCTTTCGGTGCATCTGTTGCATTCTCGCCAGACGGGCTGTGTATCGCATCAGCCTCGGAAGACCACACGATTCGTGTGTGGGATGCCACAACAGGTCAGGTCGTAGCGGGCCCATTTACTGGACACACCTTTCGGTTGCATCTGTTGCATTCTCGCCAGACGGGCTGTGTATCGCATCAGCCTCGGAAGACCACACGATTCGTGTGTGGGATGCCACAGCACGACAAGTCGTAGCAGGCCCATTTAACTCTTCGGTCACATCTATTACATTCTCGCCGGATGGGGAGCGGATCGCATCAGGCTCGGATGATCACACGATTCGTGTGTGGGATGCCACAACAGGTCAGGTCGTAGCGGGCCCGTTTACTGGACACACGTCTTCGGTCAATCTGTTGCATTCTCACTGGACGGGCAGCGTATTGCATCAGCCTCGTTGATCACACGATTCGTGTGTGGGATGCCACAACAGGTCAGGTCATAGCGGGCCCGTTTACTGGACACACCCAAATTGTCAGATCTGTTGCATTCTCGCCGGATGGGCAGCATATCGCATCAGGCTCGAGAGATCGAACAATTCGTGTGTGGGATGCCACAGCAAGAAAATCGTAGCGGGCTCATTTACGGGACACACCTCTTCGGTCGCATCTGTTGCATTCTCGCCAGACGGGCAGTGTATCGCATCAGGCTCGTTTGATGACACGATTTGTGTGTGGGATGCCATAACAGGACAGCTCGTAGCGGGCCCATTTACTGGACACACCCGTGCGGTCTTCTCTGTTGCATTCTCGCCGGACGGGCAACGGATCGCATCAGGCTCGGACGATCACACGATTCGAGTGTGGGATGCCACAACAGGTCAGGTCATAGCGGGCCCGTTTACTGGACACACCGATTTGGTCAGATCTGTTGCATTCTCGCCGGACGGGCAACGGATCGCATCAGCCTCACGATCACACGATTCGTGTGTGGGATGCCACAACAGGTCAGGTCATAGCGGGCCCGTTTACTGGACACACCTCTTCTGTCACATCTGTTGCATTCTCGCCAGACGGGCAGCGTATCGCATCAGCCTCATACGATCACATGATTTGTGTGTGGGATGCCACAACAGGTCAGGTCATAGCGGGCCCGTTTACTGGACACACCCATTTGGTCGGATCTGTTGCATTCTCGCCAAACGGGCAGCGTATCGCATCAGGCTCGTGGGATCACACGATTTGTGTGTGGGATGCCACAACAGGACAGGTTGTAGCAGGCCCGTTTACTGGACACACGTCTTCAGTCGATTCTGTTGCATTCTCGCCGGACGGGCAGCATATTGCATCAGGCTCGTGATCACACGATTCGTGTGTGGGATGCCACAACAGGACAGCTCGTAGCGGGCCCGTTTATTGGACACACCGGCGGTGTCGGATCTGTTGCATTCTCGCCGGACGGGCAGCGTATCGCATCAGGCTCGGGCGATCACACGATTCGTGTGTGGGATGTCACAATCGGACAGATGGTAGAGCCATTTGCTGATCCGATTGCGTCTGATGGACAGTACGCTGCCTCAACCTCCGATGGCGCAACTCATGTGGAGAAGATCGAAAGAGAAGATATTAAGGTCCATTTTCCAGACCAATTTTTGATCGATAGAGATGGTTGGATATATGGAGAAGAGAGGAACTTATTTTATGGATCCCTGAGCTCCATAGGCGATGCCTTCATAGACCTAGCACTATCTGGATTGCGGGTCAGCATGAGACCCGGCTTGATTTTTCAAAGTTTGTTCACGGATCAAATTGGACTACAGTATATGACGACAAGTTGTCTACATAGAATCAGTTGTACTCTATGAATTTTTTTCTAGTCATTGTCTTACTTCGTTTTGACATATACTGCAACCCCCGATTTTTCAGATCTCGCACGCTACCTTATTGCTTGGTATATCATGCTAGATGGAGAGCATCCACAGACATATTGTTCTGTATTGGCCAGAAGTCCAAATTGCTTGTAATCGATGCATGGCCCCGTCTCCTGCACCCGCGTTCTCGCATCCGCGGAAAGATCCTTGTAATAAATTCCCAGCCCTCTCCAAGATCATTGCGATGCCTATGTAAATACCTCCTGCGAGTGATCCCCCATTCAGGCTCCTCCCGATCTGTCTTCACATCTTCTCTTTCGTTTTTTTTTCCATTTGCGGGCATGTTCAGCCTTCTCTGCACAGCGCTTTCTTCAGCGTCATTTTTCCCAGAACCAGAACCGGTCGCTGGGACGGTGGGTATCGAGACGACCTCAACCAGGGTTGTCAGCATCAGCCTGACCCCCCATCAGCAAGGGTCGGCCATCACCGGACCCATCAAGCAGATGGGTCTGACCCGGCATCAGATGCTGAGTTCATCGGATGCCGGGTCAGACCCCTCATTATGACAACCCTGAAGAATCGATCTCTCTCACGTGTCGGTGAGCCACCTTTGTGGCCTGGTGTCGCACTCCCACTTTTTACATGCATAACGACTTGCACGGTCATGTCGAAGCAGGCCAGACATTGACAAGCCCACAGACACCTATCTTCTTGCAGACGGTTCGGAGTACGAAGATGGAGGATTAACATAGGACAAGACATGGAAGAAATTTCAGGACAACGTTGCGATACGTAATGAAAGAGCATTAGCAGAAGGGGTATCTGAGACGACAAGTAGTGCATTATATCAGTTCATGACAAATTAAGCAGCAGGATACGGCATGCATAAGCAGTAGACGAAAGGTTGTCCACAGTTGCCCGCGGAACAAAAGGAAGACCGTCAGAGGATCCAACGCTATCATCCGCTATACTACACGGGCTTGGGAGTCCATTGTGGGGGAGGTGCTCGTATAGGATACCTGCAAGGATGAGGATAAGTTAAGTTTGAGAAGCCCGGATGACTGAAAATGACATGCCCGATGGTTTCTCCATGTCCTCTTGCTTTCTCCACTCGGATGTCAAATAGTAGTTCCCCCGACGGCTGTTCCAAGGTGATGCTACACCAATTACGCTTGGCCATGATGTATTGACTCTAGGTTTTGATCCATCGGTATCTTTAGCAAATAATGGAAACTAACCACCGGCTTCGTAAATGGACCATACACGCGCGTTGCTCAAGTCAGACTCACCATTTCCTCGTCCGTGTCAGCATAATGCATGGTCGGATGTCGCTTCGTTGCCCGCGAACTTACTAAAGCGAACGCGCCGGGTGGTGGCCTAGAGTTTGGAGACGATCAGGACGAGGGGTTGAAAAAAAAGAAAAACTCACGGAGTGTTGACAATCGCACCTGAACGTGGGGATTAATCATGCCATAACAAGTTTGAGCGACGGTACATACTGGTTACGATGTTGAGCATATATCGGTGATCTGCCGCGGGAGCAAGTCCCGGGCGTCCCTTGGCCTTTTGCAAGGTTTTAAGCACGCCAACCGCCGCACAATGTACGTCACCGGACAAGAACGAGACGCGAATTTTTCGGTGTTGGGCGAACAGTTGAAGTTGTTCGATAAACCAATTGCGCTCCGTCTGGGAGATCTCATGAGCCAAGGCCCATTATCAAATAAAAAAAAAAGGAAAATAAACCTTGTGGTGTTTTGACGTCCAATGGTCATTCTTAAGAATAATTAGCTCAGCAGGCAAGGGCGGAAAGGATGTAAAGACCAGATCATCCAACAGTTCAGCGTCTGCATTAAATTTGTTTACAAACCCCTTCAAGCCCAACGATCCCGACCTCCCTAATGTGACGAGAGGATTGAGTTTTGATGACAGAAAGGACTCGAGAAAAACCATGCGTGGGTACGCGATCGGAATACCTGTGTCGATATTCAGCCCTGCTGGGAGTGGCACTGACGTGAGGCGGTGTTACCGATCTGTATGATGAGATGCTGCACTCCAGATGGCAATTCATGTAGTCGTTGAAAGACTTTCCCGTACTGTTCCGGGCTACATACTTGCCCTAGTCTTCGTTCCGCCCTGAAAGGTCTAGCATTAAAGAAGCATAGACCCTCAAATTGTATCTGACGCACCTGCAATCCAACATGAGGACCCAAACGGTTGGACCGACGGGGGTGAGAAATGAATGTGATGGGAAGGGTACATAAACCCCTGGACCACCAATAATGAGCGATTTGACGGGATGTAAACCCGATCGATCATCCACGCCATCCACATGGACTGATATATGGCGCTGTGAGCTATCGGAGTTGGTAAAGAAAGCCTTAACGCACCGTTGATAAAGCATTGGAACAGGAGATAGAAAAAGTATCCCCTAGAACCGATTCTGCTCCCCCAGAAAAAAAAACAATTGAGAGATTTCCCTTTTCAGTTTGGGTTAGGGCCTACGCGTTGAAGACTGGTGCTCGTTGCAAGTCATCAGGGTCTGGTGAAAGTCAGCAAACTCCGGCGATCACTGACGCATGGGAAGTCACATACAGCTTCCATAACCGTCGATCTTGATCCGGCGTTAGTACACGACCGGAGATATGATCTACACGCGACTTACCAGATCTGTTGGGAAACGAGAGCGTGGGTTAGCATCAATGTTCCCAAAGTGCGTGCTTCGCTCAGCGGCGCACCGTGATCATCTAGCGTGGAGGATGGTGGTTATAAAGTGGTAGAAGGAAAGAAAGTAACTTTCCAGCTTACCTAACATATTAAGCATGGGGCTATCATCGTCAAGAAATCTGGACCGCTGGACACGTATCAAGAAAAGACATACATGGAGCTATTGGCACGAGCGAACGCCCCACTGCGAAACGACTCGCAATAATGATTGAAATAAAAGCGGTCGATGGCGGACAGTATCTCCTGCGTTAGAGGCTCCTGCTTCTTTTGCTCAGGTTTTGGGTTATCTATCCATTCTTGCAACTCGGGTTCGCGAGCGACACTGAGGAGAGCATAATTTCGGCGCCCGGGATAAAAGCGCTCAAAGTATAGGGACGCACCCATCGCAATAAAGCTGATCACCGCCGCCAACCAATACGTGGAACGGCTTCTCGGCGTGCCTCGCCAACAGATCAACCCAGACTGGGTCGTAGCCGCTTCGGAAACCGGGTCCACGAAAGTCGTCGGGGTTGATACCACCGCTGAACCCATTGCACTGCGTCGATCGACGGCGTTAAGAATACCACCAGCGTGGGGACTTTCGACGTGGGTTGCTTACAGAATACGTAGCCAACCGCATCGTCTCATTACGACCGGCAACAAAGAACTCCATCTCCAACCCGTTGTTGATCGAATATTGAATCCTCATCTCAGAATCGGACAACGGAATCTGAATGAGAAATCTCCAAAATGTGTAAGTGCTAAAACGAACGAGCCTCGTGGATCAGAGTGTCGCACTCGCAGTCAAGTGGGGAGCCGTATGCACGTACCCGCCGCGTCCGACATATACATAAATCTCTTGCCCAGAAACCGTCTTTTCTTGCGCAGCTGGCTTTTGGAAGTGTTCGTCTTCGGTTTCACTCCTGAATGGCCGAGCCGTGGGGTCAGCCGGGTGGGGGCCCAGGTCACCGTGACTGATGCTAGGCCTATGTGGGGAAGGGAGTTGGTCTGGGTCCCAGGAATATTAAAAGTCGGATGTGGCTCATAAATAGAACCAGCGTCGGCGGCTACGACAAAAAAAAAAAAGTCGCTTATTAGAGCATGCTCGCGCGGGCAGAAATCCCCAAAGCTCACCGACGATAAGAGCCGCGCCATGCCACACGCCGTGTTCATCCACAGTGTCGTACTTCAGCAGAGGACCACACATAAACTGCAAATACGGATTCATCCTTTGCTTCCTAAGGTTCTTAGATCTCTCCGCAGCGGTGAGACGTGACAATTGCTCGCCGCTAAAGGAGGACGACGAGAGTGGTGATGGACGATGACTCAGAGGGTCCCCCATCGACGTCGTTATCGGGGACGAGGCGACACGTTGTACATTAACAAATGGATATCCGCTCTGCAAGAGATGCGAGCTAACGTTGGGTGGTGGTAGTGATGATGATGAGGTTACGCCCACATCCTTCGGTGGCGGCGTAGGAGGAGACGACGAGAGGACGGGTGAATTGGGTGCAGAAACGTTCCAACCGCCGATGGAGGAGTCCTCCATCGGCAGGACCTGTTGGAGGGGCCTAAAGCGACCATCGGGACCTCTAGAGGGTGGAAGGCTATGTTGCTGAGAAAAGGTGAGCGAATGAATGAGGTTGAACTGCTCTAGAATATAGGTGACTAACCCGTGCCTGTTGTGCCCTTCGGCGTGCTTGCCACCCTGGATTATCCATGGGTAAAGGTTATGTGAGTGCAGCAAGGTGGAAGCGAAAAGGGGGAAACACAACAAGGCGCCGGCGGATGCAACTCAGCATACTACACAGCCGACAACTTGAAGTTAGTTAGTCCGGTGCACTAACTGCCTCGTGCCCCTAAACGCCCACCGCATCACGCTACGCTACGTATTTCCGCTAAGACCCCATCATGGGGGGAAAATGCATTCCCAATAATAACTTACTTTACAGACATATTTATACGTAAGCTAAAGGTTGGGAACGTCCGTGTCCGTGACCGCAAAAAAGCACAAGTAGACTTTGGTTTAAATATAGAACCACACACGACATTTGATATTATAATAAGTCAAAAAAAAGGAGCGACAGTAGAGCTTGAGGCTTGAAGTATGAATCCTAGAAGGCTCAAAGCGGATAAATAAATGTACTCATAGGTTCGCGACCTGTACATAAACGGCTCAATCAGTCACAAGTAGGAATAATTCAGCGGAAACGACGCACCCTCAACACACGCTGTCCACTATGATACCCATAGTCTTCGTCATCTGCAAAACTTGCCCGGGCGGGTTCGTCATGCTCCTGTAGGTAAGAGCCAGCCCCTTGCGTCTCATCTGGGGTCTCCTCTTCCTCAGCAACAACCGGGGAATGAGGGTTCTCTAATCCTGAGGATCCTGGGGCCTGATCACCACCAAATGGATCCTCATTTTCATCGGGAGGCATTGTCGAAATATCAGCCGCCGGGGCATACGACGAAGAGTATCGTGCCTTTTCTGGGGGGTATGGAGCATCTTGACCGCTTGGGTATCCTGGTGCTGGTGTTGGTGTTAACAACATGGACGCACGCTGGCTGCGGCTGCGCATAAGTCCATTCATCGAGCCCGAGTTTGTCGACACTCCGGGCGCAACCGCATACGGGTCACTAGCGGCCAGATCAGCAACCTGAAGTAGGTCATAGTTTGTAACCTCTGGGCCAGCACGAGGGCCCCTTGTGGCCAGGCGCGTCCGGTCTCCTGCATTTCGTATTGCTCGGGAGGATGAGCGAGCGCCCCAAATGGATCTTGCTGGCCTCCATTACGTACGCTACGTCCACGAGCACCAATACCGGCAGCACCGGACCCTGCAGCACCCATGCCGGGATATGGGTCGTACGAGGTTTGCATGGCACTTACATTGTGGTGCTGCTGCTCATGCGAAAGGGGGGGCTGAGAATATGTCCCGTGACTAGTCTCCGAGTAATGTCCATATGCTCCTCCCAAGCCCGAATTTGACATAAAGTCAAAGTCGTCGAAATCTGGCGGCTGAGCAGTGGCAGCTTCAGCAGCAGCCTCGTCAATCTCGCGATCCAATTTGCGAGCGCGACGTCGGCGAAGAAAGGTGGTAAAGAGGAAAAAGGCGAGAACGAGGCCGACAATGCCAACGATAGAGAAGACAACGGAAAGTGCAGTTTTGTTGTGAAAGAAACTGAACATAAATTAGCCGAAGTCCTAAGCGATTACGTTGAACAAAAAAAAAAAAACTCGATCTGGCCCAATAACTCCACGGACATTCACGACCGTGAGGCGTGGAAAAAGAATAAGCACCATTACAGGTGTAGGCTTCCCCACTTGGGCTGAGCGCAGCAGGAGAAGCACGGATCTCCCTTTTCATGGGAACTGCGCAAGCGACTACGGAGGTCATGAGGCCACACGGCCATCACCAATTGGGCAAAAGGTGAGAGGGATCGTGAGGACCGTAAATACCCCGATGATGGACCATCGTGCCACCGACAAAAGAGATTGTTTACAAGTAGACGAGAAGGCTTACCCGGGGGACCCTGATGACGCCGCAACCGCAGGGGACTCTGTTGAGGTGGCCACAGGAATAGTAACGATGGAAGTCTGAGTGAAGACCTCGCCATTGTCCGATGTTTGAACCACAAAAGTGGCAGTTGTACGCGAGGAAACGCTGACCGACTTTGCAGAAGAAGAGGTCGTTGTCGGAAGAGCACTCGAAGTGATCGCACTCGTGGCTGTGGTCGTCGCAACGGGGGTAGAAGAAGGTGGCGCGGACGAGGAGGTGATAGCGGAGCTGACAGAGCTGGGGACGGACGTAGTTGTCGCAATCGGAATCGAAGAGGAAGTCACAACTGGCGCGACAATTGGAGACGAAGAGGAAGAAATAGCTGCTGAAGTCGTCGAGGCTACCAAAGTCGACAATGCAGCGCTGAATTGTGATGCGTCAGGTCAGAAGTGGAAGTGTAGAAGAATACTACTTACGCTGTGAGGGAAATTTTTGGTACGTAGGTGTGAGTGACGTGGTGTCTGAAAAAGAGTGATGAGGAACGTACTAGGTGGTGCAACGACGGCCATTGTGCTGAACCAAGATAGTAAAGAGTGAGGGTGAGCGGTGTCAGTGGTTTAAAAAGTGAGAGGTCGAGGGATAAAGATCATGAGGTTGGAGCTGAACAGTCGAGAGAGACTAAGCTTGCCCAACGTCCAGACAGGTGTGAGGCTGTCCTGGTCGTCGTCTTGAGTCAAAAGGCAAGGTTGGAGGGAACAGATTACATAAGACTAGCAGGGCCAGAAAATTTCGGGCAAAATATGGGAATTGAATTGACCCGCGGACGAGAGGGAACCTCATATTCGTTCATTTCCCTACAAATTGAAGGTTTCAAAGGTTGAGATGAGGACACGCTATCAGGGCGCAGACTTTGCACTACATTCATCATCATCACCGCCACGTTGGTTTACATCCCCGATAAGACAATTCCTATTAAGTAGCGGGCAATCGGGACACATGGCACTGCGCTCATAAAGTCTTGTTCCTCTTGCTTGGCCTACCCTCTCCATCGCTCTCGCTCCTTTCCTCTCCTAACCCCCCTTTCAACCCCTTCATCTTTCGTGTTTGTAGTTTTCCTAAATCTTGTTTCGCAACATGTACTCGACCACGCAAATCGCCCATGTCGTCCACCTCGAGATTCTTGCGTTTTTTGCCCAGTCCCTTCTCCACCTCTTGTTTTTTTAGTTTTGGTCGGCGCATCGCAACCTTCCAGAGTTCCGCGTCTGCTGGTTTATGTCGTCGCAAGCTCAAATCAAAGGAAGGTCCCATGGGAACAAGCTCGACACGTGGTACCCGCTGTCCCGATGCAAGTAGCTTGACGGTGTAACCCCGGATATGTACTGTCGGTAACGGTCCATCGGCTTGGGTATCGGAGGCAGACGCAAGCATGTCGGGAAAAGGAGCAACCGTTATACTGAGGACGTACTCGAGTCCTCCGAGATAGATGCTCTCGATGACTTCACCGTTGAACAGGTCCATAAGTAGCGATTTCAACTGAATGAAACGTGGGTGGGTGTCAAAGAGCTCCGAAGCAAAGTGTAGCATGGGCTTGTGCCCTGCTTGAGGTTTAGACGTCTGGCACCGATTGACTTTTTGAGATGTCAATGAACAAAATGATATTGTAACCCCACCTTGAATTCATACATGCTAACAAATCGGTCCACGCCCAGTTCGCACATGTCGAGTAGTTTCCCATCAAACATGCGCACGATAGTCAGCCCATTCGGCCGCTTCTTCGTGCTCTGCCCAAGCACAAACATGGACGCATCGTTTTTATGTGCCCAAAATTCAAGCGACGTTGCGTCCTCAAACGGGCGTACGGTATTTTTTTTGGAGAAGGAAATCGCGTGAGGTCGTTTTAGTGCCATCTGTCATATTTCCGGGGTGACAAGAGGGGAGAGGAAATTATTTCGGCTATACGGACATCGAATAAGACCACAGACCAGTTCTTTCATAACGCTGCTGATGACTTCGCCAGTGTGAGTACCACGAACAAAGACGACTGTCCGTGGGTCCTCGACTTCTTTCGATTCACGGGCTTCCAAGGCCCTTTTGGATCGCGCGTTCTTGGGTTTTCTAATCACGGGTTGGCCATAAGTTTTTCAAAGAGAAGAAAGTGACACACACTACACGCAGCATGGTTTAGGACAGACAACACTCAGAGTCAAAACTTTCCAAGTCCAAACTTGATGTCGGCCACACGGCCCGGATTTTTAAACACACATGACTTGCCTCACCAAACCCTCGACCTAGATATTGTACTAGCCAACATGCTCAACGACGGTAGTAACGAGTTTTCCATGCTGAATCTTCGTGAGAAGCATCTCCGGCATTGGTTTTTCCTCAAAAATCCCATCCTCTTCACCTTCCACCGGTAAACTAACATTTATGCTGCTGCACTTTGCCGTCGTGATCTCAGCGTTCAAGCAGTCCTTGCTGAGAAAAATTTGTCCCGAATCAGTCGAGTCAAGCTGGATTGTCGGCGCGGATCCCGTGATTTGGAGTGTGAATGAAGGCGAGTTGGTCACGGAGACTGATGAGATCACGGACTCCACGAGCACGGACGTTTTTATGCAATTTACTGTAAGGCATCGTGTCACCACCTCGCTTTTCTACTTGGCACAAGATACGCACCTATAGTGACGGCGTTGATTTTCCCTTTGATGATGATTGTCGAGTTCTTGCAACCAAAGAGATTGACCACATGACTGAACTCGGCATTATCCACGGTCAGCACCCCCACGTTCTCTTGATATTCCTACACCCAACGTTATTCGAATGAATCCGGCAATGATGAATATGGTCCGCGTACAATGGCCCACTTGTTTCCTTCTAGTGCAAATTTGGCTGGCTTCTTGCCCATGAGGGCCTGAGGTTTCGCTGGCTTGAGTGGCTTCTTGGATGCTGACAAACCATGTCAGAAAATATTTCTGAAGAGAGTGAGTCACGATTCCCACTGGCAGATGACCCAACCGTGCTCGGAACAGCGGAAGACGCTCTCAACGCCGGGTTCTTGTGCGTCATCTCACTTTTATCGACCTTGCGCAGATTTTTCGTCACATCTGCGCCGCGATTCAGCTCGGCAAACACGGCCGCAGCACCACTGCCTGCTGCAGGAGCAGATGACGGCGGCGGTGGCCCAGGGGGCGGAGGCGGAGGTGGGGGAGGCGGTGCACCACCGGCTGCGGCTGGTGTCGAGGCCTTATACTCGGAGATTGACATGCCCTATTGCGGCTCGCGTTAAGTCATGTATTTTTATGAAATGTTCCAATAAATTTGCGTGCCTTTGCGTTCCAAACAAGCCCAGTCGTATGATACTCTATCGCGTACTTCTTCATTTCATCGAATATGGATGTGAACCCCATAACCCACTCGACGTGCGTCTTATCCCTAGAAGGAAGTGTGAGACGTAAAATAGGTAAGAGTACATGCTTCCTCACTTCTCTTTGAATTCTGTGATGATACGATTTCCATAAAATTGGGTCGCCTCCTTTATATCTGTTATGTATTGGCCAGGCTTGGATTCCTGTAATGTCACTGTGGGCCATTGTCGATTTAGGCACGACACGCAAAAGAAGTTTTACCATAGTGATCCATCCTACTGCAGGAGACCCTTCGGCAACCAAGTTCAAATGGTTGAACCAGTTGCGTTCCTTCCGGTTTGAATCCTTGATTGCTGAAATTGCCTCGATGTCGCCTTGGAGGTCATGAAGCACCTCGGCAAATGCAGCCTGATCTGGCTTCTTGCAGATGGCAGCAACACGAATGATGCCTCCGAGGTTAGTGTAAAGTCGCTCTACAAGCTTGGACTACAACGCAGGATTGCTTGCACAGTCAGGCATCGTGGACAAGAAAGAACACGTGCTCACCTGCTCGACGAGACTCGCGATCGAAAATTTCTCAGTCAGTTTGACGAATGGCTGTACTTTCCCCTTCAGAATCTGTTCATCGTATGCTACTACACTTGGAAGATCTTCGAAGACCTGTACTTGTACGGGCGCGGGCGCAGCCGGGGCTGGGGCAGCCGTGGGAGTAGATGTATTTGAGGGTTGTGGTACGCTTTTGTCCGAGTGTTCGTAGAGATCCTCTAACCGAGATGTCACGGCCTCCAGCCTTGGCGATATAGATCAGAGACGAGTAAGGCAAACATCCGTGTACGTTACCGTTTTAGCACGGTTGATATGTTGATGTTTGACATGATTTATCGACGAGCAAAGAAACTGAGAACGTGTGTCCTACGAGGAGCATGCCTGGACAACGGTATCTAAAATTGGAAATATCGTCCCGCGGGGTAAAAATGTCACTATAAGTCTCCATTCTCCCGAAGTCTTTCCTTTTTCTTTGCCTTTTTCCGTCGCCGCCGCTCTCTTTCCAGGTTTTTGGCCTTTGCCATCTCACTTTTAGACAAACCGGGATTGCTGATCTTGTCAAGCTGAATCGCCGTTCATAGTCAGACTGATAAAATGAACAAGGTTGCCATACTTTGTCTAACAAGATGCGTCTCGCGATCTTTCTATTCTGTTCCAGTGAGCGCGTTTCTTGGCAGGATACACGAATTCCAGTAGGTTTATGCAGTAACTGGACGTTATTCTGTGTCTTGTTTATGGACTGTCCACCGGGGCCACTGCCTACATGGCATGTTAGAAATCCAATGTGAGGGCTACTGTGTTGTACACGCCTCTGACGAATGACTCTTCTAAATCATTCTCATCGATCACTGGTAAAACCCGTTTTTTGTGTGCTCTTTTCAACTGAGAGTAAAATCGCGGAACTGTTGTTGATGAGTCGCCATCACTCTGAGAGTCAGAGCTACTAGTCACAAGTCACCTACATTATAGCTCATTATCCCAACTGCACAGCGAGCTCACCCCATAGAGATTTTGCCCCTCTCCTTTCGCTGCCTTCTGGGCATCTCCACCATGTTTTCAGGATTTTTTATGGTAGTATTATCCCCGAGCTCTGTGTGTTCAGTGAAGCGGATCTCTGAACAGAAGGTTCTAGTGACGCTAGACAAAAAGAGCAGATAAAACGTACTGTATGTTTCGTCTCCGTTTAAACGTTCTGCCTGAACGATATTTTTCCTTAGGAAATCTGCAATTTCCCGACCGACTTTGAGATTATTCCGAAAGGCCACCTCATCCACGACAGAACTCTGCTCCAGTGCATCCCTTCTCATCTTTTGTCTGAATGCTGCACAAGTACAATATAAGGAGGTAAAGGTGTCATTCAAAGGATGGGGTCGCACCCAAAAGTACTGGTGGGTCACCTGCCCGTAGGTGAGTGATAGGGATATTAAAAGAAGGGAAGACGATACCTGAAAACGTTGTCGCAGAAGCGCGCCATAAGTCACGATAGACCGAGCGAGCTGCAGCACGCAAGGATGACATGGACTTGGACAGAAGAGGGTCGTGTCGGCCGTATCCGAATTCTGAAACGCGAAGAGTGTCAAACTGTGCCTGAAAGAGAGTTGTTTGGATCTGAGATCTAAAGCAGGCGCAAGCCGCGCACCATTTTTGGACGTGTCCACTCGGGTAGTCTTGCTCTGCTCTCCCTCTTTCTTCTTCATTCTACCAGTCCTTAATTACACCGTTAACCAATCAGATAAACAACGTATTAGTTTACCTCATTCACTTTACTTTCTAATCGCCAGATATAGATATATACCGTCGTGATAATCTTCAGACCCGACTAAGGTTCTTCGAGTCCAATCTCCGCCCACGGTCGTTCAATTCACCGAACAACTCAGCTTTATTGCAGCCCTTTCTCTTGGCTACGTCCTACACATCATCCAGTTCCTTGCAACAAGTAAACGTACCCTCATGAACCGCTGTGCAAGGGGATACCCAAACTCACGTGATCTAAGAGTAGAGTTTGTTGACTGCACGCAAACGTGCCGGAGTTTTAACGTCTCTTGATTGCTAACTACCACCTTCGCCGCTTTCTTCGTCCGCTCTGCCTATCCAGCTTCAGGCGTCCTAAGCAGCATCTGCGCTTCATAACAGCATAAACTCGAACATTTTCTAGCTCTCAATAACGATGGCTCCCGCGAAGAAATCCACTTCTTCTAAAGTCACCAAGAAGGCAGCCGCCAAATCCCCCCGACTCATCCCAGTTGGACGGATATGATCAAGGTGCTTATACTTTCTGTGTTCACTCTACATACCCCTCGCCTTGTTCTCGGGCGTATTTGGTCCCTTCCAAGTTCACCGTCGTCGTCGTCTGTGTGCTCTTCCTAAAAAGGGGTAGTTGATACCCGGTCATTGCCGCGCGGCGTTGTTTGTCGTCTGTCGCTCCCACATGCTGCTTCCCTGCTGCCCGTGCCTATAATCGTGTCGTCACTCCCCTGTTTGGCCGTGAAATTCATGTGTGCATGAAGACTGATTGCTATATCGTCCTTATAGGAGTGTATTTCCACACATCGTGAGGACTCACGTCTGGGTGTCTCACGCCCTCAAATCAAGAAGTCTGCCTTTATTCTATATACTGTCATGTCTGTCAGGACTCAGTTATACTTTAGATTCGTTGAGGAGACGTACCAACTAGAGATGGGAAATGCCCAAATTACTCAGCTGAGTAGGGCGATTGCTGTTGGTGCCGAGAAAGGCGTCTTCTCGCTTCCCAAAGGTTGCAATGTTTCGCAGCTTTGTATTTCTCCTTGGCTTAGTGTATTTAGGGCCGTCTGGTCGCGTGAAACTTGCCCCGAAAACCCCCAAAGTTGCCGATGACGCAAAGGAGGTGAGCGTAGGTGGTCTAGATCATTCTGTCCATCTTAATTTCATCATCCCAGAACAAGCCTGCCTCAAAGACCTCAAAGACCACTACTACCACCGCAAAAGCCCCGTCAAAGACCGCTGCTAAGCCAAAGGCAAAGGCTGTGACCGCAAAGTCGACTACTACAAAGTCCTCTTCCGGTCGCAAGGCACCATCGTCGAAGACCGTGTCTGCCAAAGCGGGCACCACCAAGCCAGCCAAGAAGTCCGTTGCCACTCCCAAGGCAGTGACCAAGTCACCTACAACGAAGAAGGCGGAACCCCCCAAGAAGACATATGCCGGCAAGAAGCTTCCCTCTGAGAAAAAGACTAAATCCAGTACCAGCCGGGGGACTACTAAGAAAGTAAGTCTTAGTAGTCGGCTGGGCCCTGGCAGCGTAAGTTGATGAGGAGTTACAGGCTACACCGGCTGCGAGCAAGGCATCGAAGACCAAGACAGCTCCAACTAAGAAGGCTAGTTCCAAGTCAGGCTCTACGTCTCGTCCTTCGAAGGTAAGCGCTCACGGATCGGAGATAGCTCTCCTTCCCATTTCACTGACTGTTTCCGTCCCAGGCTGCGAAAGGCACCTGAATATACATATACCGCTCTTTGGCACCGGGAGACCTCGTCTTACTCCGTACTCACTGTCGTGGCCATGGGACATCTAGTCGCCTTATCGTTTGTTATCATGTGCTGTTGAGCATTGTTGAATTTTTTTGAACATTGTAAGGGCGCCGCCATGTCGAGCTGCTTTTATGCTGCCTTTTTATTTATGTATTTACGTGCGCGCGATGATGTCTTTTGTCTTATGTACTTGTTTTACCTATTTCCGAAATTGCCCGAAGAAGTCTATTTGATTCGGTGATTGCAAAAAGACGGTCGATCAGATCAAAAAGTACGGGTCATTTCTCTTCGATCGATCCTTTACGCCCCGGGGCGTCTTGACGTGCCCGACTCGAGTAGCCATCCTACCCAACTTGGTTCGAAAATACAGATCGGCGATCACCGTTTACCGTCACAGGGGCCACATGTGCCTCACTTTTAACGCGTCACAAGCAACACGAGGGAATCGCGGATGCAAGGAAGAATGTGGGACGGGAGGGGGGCAGGGTTGGCTTATCTTGGCACTAGTTAATAGAAACGGATTCAGATACGCTCTTTGTGCGGACGGCCATTTTTTCTCTTCTTTCTTTCTTTAGACGGTAATGACCACATTGATCAATGAATTGGAGGGGCTCGCCGTGGCACTTCTATCAACCTATGAAACGTCGCGAAGGATGAGCGGCTGGACCCCTCTGTCATACTACTCGTCAGATGCCTGGATGACGTTGCTATGGCGTGTTGCGCGTTAGTCACAGTCGTGGGTTGAAGAGTGTGCCTTTCAAAGGCAAACAGGGAAGGGCACGTGAAGGAAATGTGCAGCCGCTTCTGAGCATATCAAACAGGGCAAGCGTCCTGGGCAGTCATAAAATACGCAGAAAGGACAAAGCGCCCCAGCCAGGGGAACAAGCTAAGTCCGGTATCCAGAGCGGAAGTCATATATACCAATCGGTGGTTTACAATAGCAGACTTTATGTGTGCGTATCAGGACCTTGTCGGCCTCAGCGTTTCTCCATCGCAAATGCAACATATATATCTGCCGCGACAATTAGCACAAAGCATGCAACGCGGAAGGAGACAACGTACTAGCAGCTTCCCACTGATCGTCGTTCATCTCAGTTTCACCGTTTCC
The DNA here is from genome assembly GCA_022376515.1 of Lactifluus volemus. Taxonomy (NCBI): domain Eukaryota; kingdom Fungi; phylum Basidiomycota; class Agaricomycetes; order Russulales; family Russulaceae; genus Lactifluus; species Lactifluus volemus. The sequence continues at coordinate 834,459 of WTXI01000007.1, read as the reverse complement.
ATCGACCACGTTCATCTTTTGCAATAGAGGCTTGAATTCAGGGTGATCCTGGAACTCCTCAAACACTTCATGAAACTCCTTCCTGTAGAGGAGATGTAGGCCGTATTCCGCTGCTAGCCTGGAAAAGTGTGAGCTGACTTATTGCAAGAAAAAAATTATAAAACGTACTTAACGAAGGGATCCCAGCGAACGATATACTCCGGGATATCCTCCACTGCATCTTGCAGGAAGAACGAGTACCTGTGGCCGTAGAGAGGTCGTGGGTCGCTTGTTTCGAATTTAATCGAGTAAACCGAATTCCCAAAGGAGAGATCTGACGCGTTGGCGGGGACTTGATCCAACCGCATAAGCAGCTGCTCTGCGTTGGGATAGTCCCAACAAACATCCCGCCAGGGCGCAACCAACGCGTGACATTCTGCAGCATGGAGCGAACCTTGGCAATGCTCTCAAATGCATAATGCATGCAAAATTGCATGGAAACGACATCAAACGGCTCCACTAGCCTCGCGGGGGGAACACCACGCGTGAGGGGCTCGGTGTAGCAGTCAAGTGTCGCGAACGTGGCATCAAAGCGTGTCGCGCGGGGAAGTGAATCCCAGCGCCCCCTCGCTTGATCAATTGAGACCGCGGCAATGTCTGATGACAAACGCTGCGGTAAGCGAAGTGACAGGGCCAGAAGAGGGACAGGAAATACCAAAACCGATGTATTCCTTTATTCGGGCTTTGCTCCACTTGTTTAGATCGCCTCCCTTACCACATCCTATGTCTAGTACCTTGCCGCGCAAAGCTCCCCGTCCCCCACGGCCGTCGGTGACGGTGCTTGAGACAAGTGCAGGGTGTGCGAAACGTGTTATGAGGACAGACTTTATCCAGTTGTTGAAGCTGCGCAAACCAATAATCTGTGAGTCGCGCCTCTGCTCGATGCCTACTTCTGGTCGTGCGTTATCTAACCAATCCACAAATTAACGCTAACAATTTTAAAAAACCGGGGGGGTTATGCGACGAACAATGATCCATAACAATCCCGGAATCGCGGGATCGCTTGACGGGAGGTTGGTGATCCGGTGGCTCGTATGACGGGCTGCGTTTGCGCTTGGCGAGGCGCTTCGTGCCTGTTCCGAGCTGGGTTCGGTAAAAATGCATCTCATCCGGTGTGAGTGGCTCAAGAACGGAGCCGGCGGGAGTTCTTCGGCGGGGATCGTACAGTAGTGGCTTTGGTTTCGGCGGGGGCGAAGGAGGGCGTTGAGGAGTTGGTGAGAGCGCTGGCGGTGCTGGCGGTCGAGGCATGGCAGGGGAAGGGGGAGGGCGGTGTGAGGTTGATGATGAGGTGGAGGGACGGGAGAGAGTAGAACGAACGCTAGCCGGAGATGTAGGGAAGAAAGGACCCCGGTGTTCGACGGTAGGTGTAAATAGGGTACTAGCACGTTCGATGGTAGGGGTAAAGAGAGAGTCTGGGAAGTGGGATGGAGTGGAAGGATGACCTAAAGGCGATGGAGAAGGAATCTTGTTGAGGGGGTCTGGGGAAGAATTTACACGGGAGAGACGAGCAAGAGATAATACACGGGAAAGTTTTTCTTCAGGGGAGGGAAAGCGAGGAGGATCGTCTGGTGGATTAGGGTGAAGGATGTGTGCCAGCGACGAGGCCCTCACAGGTAGGGATGGCGGATGAAAAGAAGATGATGGTGATGATGGAGTGTCATTGAGTAATGCGGCCACAGTAGCGCGACGATGTGGTTGGGCGATGGGTGTTGTGGTAGCGTTTTGTGGGGATGACACTGCGGAGGTCGAGGGCGGTGGGTGATGACGAGGCAGGGTCGGGGAACGTGTAACCGGGGAGTTGAGGACAGCATCTCTTACGGGGTCGAAACTGGGCATCTGAATATCCTGTTGGGGTGAGTCAAGCACTTGGTCGTTGCCGTTGTCGTCGTCGTCGTCGACCGCGAGCGAACCAGTAAGAGAGGGAGAGGCCAATATCCCTCTCCCCCCGACAATATCCTTTTTCGGGCTCAGCGCTCCCTTCATCCTCGAGGCTGTTGTAGCTCTCGCCTGTGTGCTCTCTCTTGGCAGACTTGCTACTACTACAGCTCTCTCAAGGTGAACAGATATCCCTCACTCGTAGATCCCACCAAATCCGGTACCGTACTATTTCGTCCATTCTTCACAATCTCGCACTGCTTCCGAAATCGCCCTGCCGCGGTCCGGGTGCCCTATAATTACCTACCGACTGAATTCAGTCCTACTCCTTCTGTCACTCATTCCACCTTTTTCTCTTTCCTTCTCGTAATCATTCTCGATCCGCATCTCATCGACCCCTGTCGTCCTTTTGCCGTCTCCGGCCCGTTCCCTCTTTCTAGTAACACACTTGTCTCTGGTTATTCTAGAGCTCCGCCCTCTTTCCATCCGACGGATTCCTAAGTACCATTTATGGTTTCCACAAGTACACGCCTACCCAAGTGCCTTGATCCCCCTCACCCCGCGGATCTACCAATCGTCCCATGATCACGCTCGGAAGAGTTTGTTATTTCCAAATGGTCACAGAATCCCATCAATTAATGCAGAGTTGACGTGATGGATGTACATTCGGTCCGTAATTACGATGCAAAGTAGTCAAAGAGCGTCCAAAGCGCATAGAGTGGTACTGAACAGTAGTAGACTTGGGAGACCAGCAGATGAAGTAAAAATAGAAAAGCATGGACGTGGAGTCCAATCGTTATGAACCAGGCATGAGAAAGAGCAGGACATACTAGAACGACAAAGTAGAGCATGAGACATGGAGCAAAAGCGATTGAGAGGCGACCAGCGTCAATGATACAGGAGAGCAGAATAAAATGGATAATTAATCGAAAACGAAATGCAAAGGCCAGTGTTGCCGTCAGAGCCAACGCCGAACCGCCCCAGGTAGTGGACGAACAGCAAAAGTGTGCCGCGCATATACTTGTACTGCACGGTCATGTGTCTGGATCTGCGCGTGCAGAGACGCCAAACTTTGGGCATTCACACTTCGGGCTTTGGTAATAGCAGCAATTCGTCGCTTTGAGAAAGCGCCGTACTTTGCCTCCAGATTCACAAGGTTGTTGAATGCCGTGATACTGCACCCGGTCAAATTTAAGAACCCGTGATGAGCAATAGACTCACTATTCATCAAGTAGTTCATTCATGTCGGCTTGCGCTTGTGCCAGTATCTGCCCGCGTAGTTCAACCGCTTCGTTTGTAAGTCTTTCGAAACGAGTGTGAACGTTCTTCTTGATGATGTCATGAATCTCATCTAGCACCTGGGTATGTAGTCGTAAGCACATTAGCTTGATTACTGTTTACGGTGACGCGCACCGTCATTATGGGCATAAGATAGCTCCCGCGCGCCGTTGATTCGGGTCCGGCTGAGGGCGATGATGCGTCACGTGTGCGGTGCCTCAGCATTGAGGCGGGTGGCGAAGATGGACTCTCTTCGGTGAGGTACGAGCAGTTATACCGCGGGGTGAAGGAAGGGAGCAGTGGCAACTGTTCGGCTGTCAATCCATTCCGGGATGCAAGATTCGGAGAAGGAAGGACAAGTCGAGGCTCGATCTTACGTGGTCGACCTGACTGTGGGAAATCACGAACTCGAGTCGGTGACCCATGGGCTTGCACGGGTGCAGGCGACGACTCCAGTACTCGGACTCATCTGATTTATTCGTGTTTGTGGCGACCAAGATCTCAGCAAAATCTTGCTGGTTCTTTGATCGTTCCCCAATCACGTCCTTGGGCGAGGTGGCGAAGGTGACTTTCTTTCGCTTACGGGGCGGCGCCGGTGGCGTCGGTGGACGCAATTGAACAAAATTTCTGGGAGACGGAAGACAGAGAGAGGTGTCCAGCACTACATCGAAGTCTTGGTAATTTGAATATGCAAGATCAAGCACGCTTGAGCCCGTATTGTCACCATTAGTCCCGTGCTCCGAAAACACGGGGGAACCAGCAGGGACGGGGCATCATGGGAGAAAGCAGGCTTGTCCTCGGGATACTCGGACGTTGACAAACGTATAGGAGACGGGGTATTACTCGTTAGGTCTATGGCCTCGATCATGGGCTATAGATGTCATCAGAATGCGTTGGTACTGTGTAGCAACAGCAAACAGCTCACCCCCGGCGTCGCACAGGTACTCTCTACTTGTGGTTCAAAAAGCTGCTGTAGCCGGGTTAGGAGATTGGCTTGTGAATGTGAAGAGACTCGCATACCTCGGCAACGATGGTGGGCCCATCAAGATAGTCGAGGTTTCCCGGACCTTGTCATCTGCAACGGTGGCCATGGTCAAGATGGAGTGGCTGCGATCATTACTGGCTCCATCACCTCCAGTATTTGGCAACTTGGCATTAGAGGATAGCTCATCAGTCTTCGGTATGGTGATATCGGATCCTCCTTCCGTCACCGCGCTCTGTGTGTTGCAGGTCTAGGGATTGTGATGAGCTCCGGGGATCTGCAACGGTATGAGTCAATGGTACTTACCTGTACAGTTGCAGTAGGTGCTACATCGAGTAGATTTGGAGCGTCAGCTTCAGGGAGGGGTTCGGAGATGACACTCGCGTCAGGAGCAGCGGAGACATGGAGTCCAGACTACAAATGATGAAAATGACATGCCAAGCGATGGGGACTATCTCAAATACCTTTATGGAATCGTCATCTACCGACAATGATTCACATAGCGAGGACGAGAAGGACTGAATGGGATCGTCGTCCTCAAGTATGACCTCTGGAGGTGGAGGCTGAATGAGACGAGCGTCCGCTTGCTTGAGCTTTACTCCATTCGCTTGTTTATCAATAGCCATCTCATTTTCCAGCCCCGGTCGCGCCGTGGGTGGACCCGAATGAGTGGTCCTTCCATGCCTGGTTCTCGTCTGCAATACGCCTGAGGTCGATATTGGGCCGCCGGTCGTTGACGCTGGCGGGTTACATTCGTGGGTTGTGGGTGGGTTCAGAATTGTAGTCGAGGGAGGAATCTCGTCATAATCTATGTCACGGTTGGCTGGGTGACCTGGAGAAGACGGTTCTGTTTTCGGAAGATTGCGGTTCGTCTTCCGAACTCGCGGAGGCGCTGATTTGCGCGGCTTGCTCATAGGCACGCCCTTTTTGCTCCGAGAAGATTTGGCACGCGGCGAAGAGACGTTCTCAGGTCCAATGCGCGCTCGTTTGTGTGGAATGACGTCCCTAGGTTGAGTGACTGCCATAGGGCGTTTACGTGGCGGCCTAGCGGCCCTGACGGCACCACGCCCTTCAACAACCTTCCGAGCCGGCGTTGTCATCCTAGGCTCGTCTACGGACACATTTAGATTTGAATCATCTACTTGAGTAGAATATGAGCGGAGCTTACCTCCCAGGGGCTCCGTTTTGATCTTGACGGATTGACCCGGGGCAACAGACAGTGGGGACCTCGACTCGATGGTTGTTCTCGCCGTTGAGGGCTTTGTTGGGAGCTTCTTCTCTAGGACTGGGTTGGCTGCAGGTGGAGACGACTTCTTCACAATAGACGGAATGTAGTTTACGGCTTCAATTTCATCCTCTGATGGCAAAATCTCTTTCTCTTCGTTGCTGCGGTACTATTGTGTATTGATTTGACGTGCGTAATATCCTGGGAGTCCATCACTCGCAACCCTTTTACCATCGGAACCAACTTTTGCTCCGGCGCAGGGTCCTGCGCTGGGGAGAGATGGGGGGCGGATGTAGGTCTGACAGACGAGTGGGAGTGACGACGACTCTGGGAACGGGTGCAGAGTTTGGAGCTGTCTGAGCCGCGACCGATCCGTCGCGGTTGAACAGACACCGCTGAAGGCTGCATAGTGCAGAAATCAGATTCTGTATCGGAGATGGAAGATAGCTCCTCGTCGCTTGCGCCAAAAATTGCATCACTGAGATCCTTATCGGAAGGACCACTGTAGCGAGAACGTTCGGAGGGAGAAGAGTGAACAGAAGGAGCGTTATCGCCGTCGCAACGATTGTCAGGAGCACGAGGAGCACGAGGAGAACGCAAAGGAGGAGCGTCAGGGCGGCGAGGAGAAAAATAAGGGCCAGAAGCATTAAGGAGGGTGGTCGGACCTTCTTGGAGACCTTCGTGTATGCCCGATAGCTGGTGATTGGAAGACGCAGAAATGTTATCGCGACCCTCATCATGATAGACCATTGTTCCCTGGATGGCGATGGGGGCGGGGGGAGATGGCAAGGAGGTGGTGGTGGAGGTGGAGGTGGACTCTTTGGCCAGCAAAGGTGACCTGCGCCGTAACTTATCGTCACAAACTTCAAAATCAGGAACGATATCATCTCCAGGATCGCTCGCTTGAAAGACTTATAGAATGATGTAGGAGCAAATGCGCAAAAGCAGAGAGACAACGACGTCAAGTCGCGGTAAGAGGAGGAAGACAGCCAAGCGTACCTCCTGCTTCAACCATTTTAACTTTGTTCTATTGCACACGCGTTAGGTGGCCGCATAAGCCGGTCAGCATCAAAAGTAGGCCGACAGACCTGGTACGAAGCGATGGTCTGGGCGCTACCCTCGAATTCCAATCGAGTCGGGGATATGTTGATCGAAGTTCGTGTGGCCGATTTTTTAACTGTTGTACCGTTCAATGTTATCCGGCTCGTCTGTGCTACGTTAGACAGGCCAGCTTGGAAGGTGTGAGCTCTTACCATCCCTCTGATTCTCAAGGTTCTAACGAAGTGTTCTACATCTAGCGGGGACATCACGATCGTCAACTGAATGGCAGCGTGATCGGAGACTATCTGAAGAGATTCATGGCAAAGTGGGGGAGATAATAGCCGCGCCACGACAGTGCCAGAACTCGATATGTCAACTTGGTCTATGCTGTCGTAAAGGACTTGCATTCCCTCAAGTTTACCGTCCTAGTGATTAAAAGTAATCAACAAGACGGTGGTAGTGAAGAGGAAAATCGTGCCTCGTCCTCGCAATTGAAGAGGACAGAAGTTTTGTCGAGATAAAACCTATTTGCTGGATTGAGCCGTGAGTTTGGTGGCCCATTCAAAGCGAAGCTCTCCATAGTAAAAGGCTGCGCACTGTATTTGAAAAGTGAGCAACATTCCCACCGCACTCATGTTCCACTCACACAGAGATATGATGTTGGGCTAGAATGTCAACGATTTTGTCCGATGTTGTCTCCCAATCCGGCGAGGTAACATGCTTCAAGAGTTCTATCAAGTCTTTCCCGCGTTTGGTACCGTCTTCGAAACAATCACGAAGGAACCTCAGGCGTTCTGTGCGGCCAACGGATCTGCCTTCAGCAGGAGGTAGCAAGTATGCTAGTAATATAAGAAGTTGCTCTAGGGCTAAGTAATCTGCTCCCAGACCAAAATTGGGATCATGTACACCGCACGACTGACGAATGACGCACCCTTCGTGAGAGTAATGATAGGGCCCAGTCTCGCTCTACCGTGGACACGCATATTTAACCCCACTCCATCTTAGATGGAATGAACCCACCCTCCGAGAAATTTGCTATCCCGTAGCTTGTTTTTGTTCTCGATGCAGCCATCAGCTGTCATTGAAAGTAAGGTGTACGCCTTGGATCAAACAATTACGGGAATGCGGCAGTGAGTGGGCTAACACTGACAGTTTTCAGCTAGAAGACTCACAGACACTCTAAGGGAGACGGAATACGCTGTCAACGGAATTGGAAATGATGCAGAAAAGAATGCATTGCATATAACTGAATAGAAAGCCTGAGCGACCGATATTTTCACTCTGTCTGGCGTGGATGAGCTACGACGTGCAATATCAACGTTGGAGTTTTCCGAACCATTGCCATGAGCCTCTACGTGGTCCTTGGGGATGCGACGTAGGGTGTGAACGGTGATGGACCTCGGAAAATGAAACGAGGAGTACCTGTACACCGGCTAGTAGAACAACTGCTAATTGTTCCCAGTTGTCTCCGCTTTGGGAGTTCGTATCCTTCCGCAACGTGGCAACTCTGTCGTGAATAATCGAAGCAAAGATCGCTGCTGAAAGTCGGAGAGCCGTTCCCGGGTGTGTTGAATATAATTCCCCAAACGGACGACGGAGCAATATGGATAGCTTATCCAACATGCTTTGTTCAAGAGAAGGGATATCTGTCTGCAAAATGCTGTGTCAGCGCCCCTAGTGAAAGACTGCTAGTCAACAATCACCACTAGGATTGCAGCAGAGGCAATACGATCAGCAGTTTCCCGACGCTCCTTATTCCAAGGGTCTGCAGCCTTTTTGAGAGCCGTCGCAGCATTTTTCACGGCATGGGTAGTGGTGGACATTAGTTCATGCGCATATAATTACTTGATAGTGACGATAGAAGACGGTGTGAACGGCATAAGAATTGAAGGATCTTGTGTGGCGCCGCGTGGAGATCATGACGCGATCACGTGTTGCCTATAAGAGCCTCTAAATTTGAGTCCGTATTGTGCAATGATGCAAGGTTTGGCCCAAATGAATACATGTACCGAGACGTTTTTGTCCTCATTTTCAGTTGCAGCGACGTTTAATCCGTAGTCGTAGTTAGAAATCAAGTAGCACGGTGTGGACGAATACCGTGACCTGGTTTGTATTGCGTCACAGGCCCTAGGCTGAGAGTCACGCTGCCTCCATAGGATATCTGAACCATTCTTATTCTAGGTCCCTCAAAGGCAAGCGACCAAGGAGCATTCATCCATGCCTCGTTCTTTACCCGCGGCGACACCCTTTAAGGTTCGAGGAAAAAGCAAGGGCAATCGCTCTATTCGTTGCATTCCAGGCGGGAACGAAGCCATATGGGATGAAGAACTACACGCTGCGCTCATTGAAGGTATATTGTTTTGGTCTCCAAGTACATGAAATGCGTAATATAGCGGATCTACTCGTAGCTCTTACCATCTATCCACCAATGGGCAGACAACGCATACGCCCCGTACACGATGGGAGCGAAAGCCACACAAGCTTGGGCCGATGTCAGCTCATCCAGCAGTATTTAATGCAGAAAACAGGAAAGAACCGCACGCGAAAGCAAATCTCAAGTCGTATTCAAAGGCTGAGGCATATGCACCAAGACGATCCCACGAGTACGTTGGTTAGCGATTCTTTAATGCCATATATTTAATCAGTCATTTTACTAGTGGCGGATTCGTTGCGCGTTCTTCCAGACTTCCAACAACCGATCGCCCCTGAAATGCTGCTCAGCCTTGATGATTGCAAGGAGATCATTCTACCCACATCTCCGGCCCCAGCGACGCCTCCATGGCTAGGTTAGACACCCTGTTCACCATTTGGGCAGTGCTTATTCGAATGTAGGCTCTGTCGAGTCGAGTGCAAATTCAAGCCCTTCTGCCAATCTGCTAGGAGGCTCTTGTTACTCTAGTTCTTCAAGCTCGTCTATTCAATCAAATCAGCTGGTCCTTAGGCTTTTTGAATCACCGGACTTTCAGCTCTCTAATCTAGGAGACGCGGGGAATGATGTGCCAGCTACCAGGCGTGGTGAACAAAGACATGCGTGGCCCGGGCCAGGACTTCATCTTCCCGATCGACCTGCCCCTCAGAGGCGGATATCACCCGACATCCCTGGATTACGTTTTCAAGTCGATCCTCGTGTTCATTCATTTTCGTTTCCAGGTTCTGGCTATGGTTTTGACACATCGACCAAACCCGTCGAAGCAGAGTCACTTTCTCTCGCGGAAAATCAGTTTCCTTATCTTAATTGTCATGGCCATACCAATGAACCTATCACGCCGATTGATCAGATTATTCACACCCCCGAGTTCCCACCTCAAGTGCTTCGGTGCGAGAAGCGTTTGGTTTACGAGTCGCGTTGCGCTGAGAAAGATGGCGCCTTTTTCCAACCAGTGGCTTGTGCTTCTTCGCTGGGTCCGTACGATCCCCAAGCTGGTTCTCACTTGTTCGCTTCTGCAGAGTATGGCTCTACTAAACCCAGTCCTTTCCAAGCATCTCGAGTTCAGAACTATTTTTTTCCGTCTTCGCCACTCGCGTCGTACCATGCTAGTGTGCAAAGCGCCTCTCCCGGTCTGATAGTACCACTTGGTCCTGAAGTCTGCCAGGGCGAACCCCAGATCCAAGATTTTACTCACCTGGCTCATTTGCCTCGCCGCTTATCTTATCCTTGTGACTCGCGACTACTTGACTTGGGCCCTTCTCTTCGGGCGTCGTCTGTGGCATACTCATGCGCCTCCGAGGAAGGAAACATAGCGAGCACTCTAGATCTCGCACCACCAGCTGTCATCAGACCGTTCTTCATTCCTAATTTTCCTTGTTCCGCTTTGGGAAGTTCGCCTTCTATCGCCGAGCTGGCAAGCGCATCTGTCCCCACTTCTCAGTGAAAAACCGTGCAACATTGCGATACCCTCCTAACTGTCATTATTCGCGCTCTCTTATTAGGCTGCAAAAACTCTACACCAGAACTGCAACAATTACGTTTCTGTATTTCTCTCGTGTTTCGTGTAGCACAATATTATTGTAATCTCGGTTTGTAACCTTGTAGAGATCCATCATAATTTTTATCGTTACGTAATCTTTGTGCATTTGGGGTTGCCATGCCACGCCGGTTAGCCCTTTGTTGGGCTTTGGGGATTGCTCCCTTCACTAGTTCGCAATGTCGAGTCCAACGGCTTCCCCCAGCCCATTGTCGAGGGTATCGCAATGTCAACTGCATCCTAGAATTAAACTAACACCCTTGTACCCCTCTTCAGCATCGCAAGCTATTCAAAAGAAAGCACCTGCGCAAGGTAGTAGATTCCAGAAAAACAAGTTTCTTTATTAACATGCCCTACTTGTCGTCAGTATACCTGGCTCGCGGATGTATTGCGTGTCAAAAATAGTGTGCGTTTTATTCCCATCGATGGTGCCATGAGTGAGCTCAACGAGCGTCTTTTTTTAGATCTTGGGTCGCATTGCCGGCCCTGTGCTCACCGTCAGTCTCTTTTCCGCGGCCGTTGTCTACGCCCACAATAGGGGAATATCGATTACATTGACGAATTCGGTCACGCCACTGCTCGCCGTTGTTGTGAGTGACCCGGTTATCAAAGATGTACTTTGCGTTGCTGATGGCGTGTGGTAACACTAGGTTGGACTCATTCTAGTGTTCAGGTAAGTTATGAGCGTGGAAAATGCAGTTCATTCGGGCCATTGACAGCGTCTATTTTCAGGAATGGGTGAGTCGCGCGCTTATCTTGGCAAAGTTAGGTCTTAAACGCCGACGCCAAGAACTTCCTATGACCGTTACTATGAAGGTCGGAAAGCATTTGGAGCGATCTCATCACAGGTGCCTATGCTTGCTTACATTTTGCATTTTGCGAAAACGTTTCAATTTTGGTTCGTATAGGCCCGCAATCTCGCGCGCTTGGTATGGATCCAAGTGGCTTTACCCCCGCTGACGACACTACTGGCAAAACTCCGTCGACTGACGTCACGCCTCTGCAATTACGTCGCCGTAAAACTGATGCACTGAAATTGATTCTTTCGTTTGTGTACGCAGTCAAGCACTATTTGCGTCAGGAGGATGGCCTGGACTGGGAGGATTACGACGGCATCATTCCCACGTCTTTCATACAGGCACGGTCTCGTCGCTCGTCGCGCGCTGGTTCTGTTTCGACAACCTATAATGCCGTGTCAGATCATTCGCGGTCGACTAGCCCGTCGAGAAGTGCGAATGCCACTAGTTCCACAGCGCCTACTGCAACGAAGCGCGTGAGAGTCAAAAGAAGTTTGGACAAGATCCAAACTGCCAAAACGCCACTCGTAGCCGGGGAACACAGCTCTATCTGCTTCAGTCCACGCGACGAGTCGTCTATGCCTTTTCCACTTATGTGAGTGATGGCTTCCGACTCGAACTGGCACATTCTAATAAACTTCGCCAGTATTGCCCATGAGATCACGAGGATGCTGTTCGCTTTTAGGCGAGATGGCTTGTTGGAAACTGTCGGCCCTGCCGGTACGTCGTCGCCACAAAGTATGCTATGTCTCTTTATCAACTCACTGCGCTTCTGCGATAGGGGCGAATACTATGAATGCTGCGTAAGAATACATTTTGAGCTCTATTCACGGGCCCATGCAACCTCTTCTAGTGTTTCTGGTCTAGTTGACCAATTGACTAACGTTGAACGAATTGCCAACACTCCTATACCCAAATCTTGTTGGCCTTCACTTCCCAACTGCTCCAACTCAATCTTTGACCTACATTGACTTTTAGACGGGATTCATCTCAAGCAATGTGTGACGCTATACCTTTTTGCCCTCCCTTTCACTCTGGTAAAAGAACTAGGCTGGGCAACGGTACCCATCATCACAGTTGTCTCATTCACGTTCATGGGAATTGAAGGGATAGCTGAGGAAATTGAGATGCCTTTCGGTATACATGCGCCCTTTCGCTTCGTCATGATGACTCATTCTAACTTATGGACGTTGGGTAGGCCTCGACGAGTGTGATCTTCCATTGGGTGGGTCTGCGCCTCTAGTCGAGTATCACCTTGTTAATTCTATGCACATCTTACAGACCTCTATTGCTCGGATTTGAAAGAAGAGATCAAGTGAGTATAGCGTTGCCACTCAATCCGAGTTCTTCTTAACACTTTTTAAGTTATGTCATCGATCAGCTTCCGGAAGGCGGTCAAGGCTGCTATGGGTGGGACGATGGCCAAGGTGACGATTGATTTCCAGAATGGCTACTACTTCATGTCTTCCAATACGTGAAGGATCCCTTCTCCGTAATGAGTTGAAATATATATAACGGATTTATCATGACTGTTTGTCCCGTGCCTTCTCGATTTCGCTTGCGAATTCGCCCAAGCTCTCAAACCTCCACTTTGCAAAAGTCTCTTTGGCTGTGCGGGACTTTGGCACGCCGTCGCCGTCAAGACAAGTTACCGCGTCGGGGCGGTCGATCCATGCCGAAGTCAATCCAAGGTTTCGCGCGGGAACATGATCATGCGGTAGTGACTGCGCAACGACAAGAATCTGATCTCGCTCAAGCGACGGGTCGTGAGCCTGCAGCTGCGTTACCGCATACTCAAAGTTACGCGTGTCCGGCCTGCTCATCGCATTCAAACCATAATCACAAAAAAAAAAAAAAAGTATGACGACGACGACGTACTTGTACGATCCAATCTCCTCTGCTGTGAAAATGGCAGAGAATGCGAATCCGCGTTCGAGCGCGACGCGCGTATGTGCGAACGAGGCGCGGTCGACGTTCGAGAGTACGACGAGGTCTAGTCCGAGCGTAGAAGAGAGCTTGACCAGCGCGTTGATCGTATCTGGGAAGATGGGCCAGTGGGCTAGCGAAGCTGCAAACGCGGTGGCCGGTGCGGTCGTCGTTGGGGAACCATGACGATGCCCCGTCGTGTTGTCGTTGCCATCTGGATCTGGTCTGTCGGAAGAAGATTCGGATCCTTCTGAGTCTAGTACGACGGAGGAGCTGGGTTGTGGTGCTTTTTCCACTCGGCGCCTCGGGTAGTACTACACCGGGTTGGCCGCGATTGCGCAGGCGGCGCGAGAGCTGGTCATAGGCCGTAGCTAAAATATCAGAATAAAGCGCTGTCGGATTCTTCGACTGCAAGTCTGATTCAATTGAGGAGAAGGCGAGGAGTACGTCTGATTTGGACCAGTGATGATCCGAGTCGGCAAGGAGAGGCGTGAGCGCATTGTAAATTCCGGTTTCCCAGTCCTATCGGACAACGGGTGATAAATTTGGTATTTTTAAAAAAAAGCGGATGGTAGGATAAAACGAACTATGAGAGTACCGTAGACATCGAATATCAACACTTTGAACTGTGAAAGAGACATGATTGACGTCATAGAGCTGCTGACATCCAGGGCTCGACATTGATGTTGTCTTTCCTTGTTTCACCTAATACTGCAATAGTATTTGCATTTGTTCCTTTTGAATAACAGAGGTTTGTCAACTGCGCCGAACGATTTACGTAGAACAATTTGTCGGATCGCCGGCTGCGTTAAATAAGTTGGCACGAAATACTCGCATTGACTCTCCGTGAGTGATGAAGAAAACTGGTCCTGTCCCACTTATCTTCAAGTCGCGAAGAGTTTGGGGCGGAAGAGAGTAGCATGAGGAAGCGAATCTAGACCCGAACGCGTAGTCCACCATCATACTACTGTAGTGCGGGGGTCAATGTCGTAAGACCATCTGCCCGTCTCGTCTCACGCTGCAACTTTGCCGCAGACCCCGGTGTGTCACCAAGTCGTGCCATCTGCATGTCTTTTGACGTCTCCTCGGCCATGTTCCCATCTTTACGCCTCAGGCTTCAAGTTGGGGGGTGCCTGCCTCCAAGTTCCGACTCAAAGATCTTCTGTCGCACTTGTATCTGTCGGGTACGGAGAACTACCTTCACCTCAATACTGCTTGTGTCGGGATGGCTTTGTGCGGTACTGAACACCTGCCTCATACTGTTTCCAGGCCCGCGGCGTATGGATAGTGGGTGGTTATCTTCGTTTAATCACAAACTTGGATCTTCCTTACATGACATGATCACGGCAAGGCCTGAACGTCCTTATATTCTAAAACCTACTAAAATGCACTATTGAAAATCTGGCTGACAATGTTCTCCAGGGCCATATGGCTGCGAGAATTCCAAGGTCAGCGGCAAACGAGAGAAAAACCGCTGACTTACCTTTGATGTAAGTGCCGTCAATCCAGCCGAGTTCTCAGAAGTGTGTCGTCCAGATTGGGGACCAGGTTTTGGTTTTGTGCCTTTGGAAAACGCATCTAGAATGGCCTTTGTCGTCGTTGGGGTAAGATCCTCCTGCGAAACGACATGTAAGCAAGCATACCCAAGTAGAGAATCCCGGGAGAGCCTACGTAGAAGTCGTCGTTCACAACTAGCATGGGCGCATTACTGCAAGCGCCCTGGCATTCGACTTCGATCACGGTAAACTTGCCATCCTCTGTCGTTTCTCCGGGCTTAATTCCGCCAAGGTGGTTGCACACCGTCTTGAGGATTTCGGTCGAACCGCGAAGCATGCACGGTGTTGTGGTGCACACCTGCACAAAATTCTCGCCAATAGGTTCACTGAACGTCCCTCGCTCGTATGAGAGCGTAGAAACGCAGGGCTGTGGGGATCACGTACCGGTTGAACATGGTATAGAACGTAGCAACCTCGTACACTCGCATCGGTGGCATTTCCAGTAGTTTTGCCACATAATTCATAACGCTTATGCTCGTCCATCCCTTGTTTTGTCGCTGGCCAAGGTCGAGGAGTGGAATGACAGCTGCCTTCTTGTATTGGGGTGGATAATGAGAGATGATTTCATTAGCGCGTTTAAGGTTTTCGGGTGTGAACTGGAATGAGATCTTGAAGAAGGGGTGAGATTACAAGGAAAGGAGGACATGATATACGATGATACCCCAGGGTTGTTGTATGGCTTGTCTCTATGCTGCAATAAGTCAGTGACGAAATTGATAAAGGACAACACTGAAAACGAACCACAAACAAGCGTCAGAGTGCCGAGGCGAAGATGTATAAATATATCGCGCTGGTCGAGTCAAACGAGCCGCTGAGAAGTGTCTTGCTAGCTGCATTATCAACGAGTTGTTCGATGTCCAAAGCAACGGCAAGTGAGGTTCATTTACCGGAATTTGCCGAACCAATCAGGTTCCAGATTATCGTCAACACTGTACTGTACTACGGAATAGCAAAACCAACCATGGACCGTTTCCACCTTTCTGAAATTTCATCCACCTTGATCACCACTCCAGCAGCTGCCTTTCTAAGACGAACCTCCGCCGCCCCACCGACTCCTTTGATAAGGACCCCCTTCTCCAGCCGCTCGAACAATCCTTGTGCCCATTCACCCCCGGCGAGCAATAACGCCGTATGCTCCAGACTGAGGGACCGCCCACCGTCGAGCTCTACACACGCATGTAGTACGACGAGCGCAAGTTCCAACGCAGTTGTGAGAACTCGCGCGTCCTTGTCAGCGCCGCTCTCCGACGACCCTCCACCCGATTCCTCCTCGTCCTCGTCGACTCGCGAAACGGGCCGCGTGCCCAGCGTGATGGCGAGCTCCAGCGCATCCGGCGCTACGACTGCCAACCAAGCGGGCGCGTTTCTTGACGCGTGTACCAGGACGCCGAGCGTGGCGAGAAAGTGAGACAGGACGAGGGCGTTGAGGATTAACCCCGTTCCGGCGCCGCGATACTGATGCAACGTATCGCGGTGCGCGGTGCGCTCTTCGCGTGTTTGTTCATCCCGCAAGAACAGCCAGAAACGATTCATCAACGGGTAGAGGAAACACTCGACTGCCACGTCCGTAAATTTGGTCATCGCGGACGCGGTCTGCGACATGCGTATTTGCTCAACGAGTTGCGCCACACTTGGTTGTTTGACCTCGGTAATTCTTTCCGGCTGTCGTATACGTAACTGGCGTTCGCGAACGAGGTTGGGCGTACGGTCTGCATTCGCTTCACGGGTTTGTTCGATCGCTAAGCGGGAAATATCCTGCAAGAGTCCTTGAACCTGTCTTGTGGATGACGCTAGAAGGTAGCGTTCGTGCTGTACTCCTGGTAACCGCTTGCTGGGAAAAGATATCCGATTCCCAGTGAGAGGCTGGATCGCAGCTGTGTCAGGTAGAGTGAGGCCGCCCAATTCATATGAACCGAGTGCTAGAGAGTTCAGCATAACAAACCGCTGATCACTAGAATATTGATTCTTAAAAAATTCTTCAATTATTGCCCTACCACTTTGATCAGCAAGACCATGTGAACGGGCAACGAACTCACGGAGCAGCTTTCCGGGGACTGCATGCAACGAGGGCATTCAGTGCGGCTTGACGCTTAACGTCAAACCCATCCAACTCATAATTGTTATTCAAGCCAACTAGAGCATAGACGAGATTCACCGCATTCTCCTCTTTCAATCACAGATGAGCAGAGTGGCGTCATTCAGACGTTGCTGACCCACCGAGTTCTGTCCCATAGCCTCGTTTTCGTCGAATGAGCTCCTCGGCTGCATCCAGAGCGATCTCGATCTTCTCCGCTTCTTGGTTCTCCTGTTCAGTCCGCAGGCCGCTCGTGCCTCGGATCATCTCTCCCAGCTGTGCAAGATATACAGGACGCGCAACCTTAGTACGGCCTATATGTGATGTAGGGTCCTTCTCGATCTCCGCCAGTTCCGAGGGGGTGGGACTAGGCGAACGAGATGATGGTGGCGATGCATACCCCGTCAGTGAGTCATCCGAATCATAGCCCGAGGGTGGAGGGGAAAGTTCCCGAGACGTTTGTAGAGGTTGGCCCGAGGGTTCGGAAGCGTCCTCAACGATTTCTGCGACGATCAACCCATCCCCGTCGTCATCATCCGGTATTAGGGAATCAGTATCTTTCTCGCTGAGGAGCTGGCGCACACTTCTAGCCCATGGCTTTCCACCGTCGTCGCCTTCCCAATCCTCAAAATCGAGCGCTTTTCCAGTGCGATGGGCAACTTCCTCTGCTACTAGCATGCCGCAACGTCGAACCGAGGGATCCAGATGTCCGATATAAGTGGCTATGCTACGGATGAATGGCCCAGAGAGCGCTAAATCCCGCAAGGTAGCGGAAGAGGTTGGTAAATATGAGATGACAGTCAAGAGTAGCAGCGTCAAGTCTGAAACAGTTATTAAGAGATGATGCAAAGAATATCAAATGCCTTACAATGATGTCGCCCAAGTAAGGAATACTTTATGTGTTCCGGGGACGTCCACATGTCCAGCGTCGGGGTTAAGAAAGCAGAGATGGCTACGATTAACGAGTTGAGACATACACGAGTCATAACGAGAAGACACTCACCTTGGCGATCAACCACACCGGTCGAGGCGCCTGCGACCCAACAAGTGTACACCCTGGCATGGTATTCGCTCCAATCACGCGCAAGAACAACCGCAGAAGTGTTATCCAATAGGTACTTTTTTTCTTTCCCCAAACTCCCAATTACGCCTCGGAGGAGAGTGGCTTCTCGTTTCACGAGTCCCCGCGAGGGCGCAGAGACGTCGAGTGGAGCATCTGGTACTGAGATATGTGCGAAGAAAGAAGCAAGGATGTGTTGTAGAGTGAGGGAAGATGGCAGCGATTCGAGGATGGCGGACCAGAGCCCAGAGTAGGATTCCGTGGCACTACCTCTTTGTAAAAGACGTCTCCTTATGGTGGGGAGAGTAGAGAGAAAGAAAGAAGGTTGCGACGGAGAGGTCAGCTTGGATGCGGGGAAGGCACCAATATTTACAAGTTTCGTGAATAAGTAGGTGATAGATGGCATACTTTCTGAGAGCTATCAGAGATGAGCCCATTCAACCGAAATGGGACGCACCTTTCGGATGTCCCTGTGAGAGTTCCCAAAGTAAGGCCTCGCACCTGAGGCTCAGATGAGCAAAGTAGGGTCCCAACTCTAACTCCTTGGGAATTTCTCCTTTCCCTTCGAGAGCATTCGCCACCTTCGTAGGAACGGACAAGACACACTGTATCACATCTTCCCATGTAAGGAGCGTCTGTCGTGAGGACGTATCATTATTCACATGAGAAAACACGCTGGTGTGTAACCGATCGAGGGGATACGTTTTCGTCAGTCGAGCCAACAAATTCATTGAGTAGGCTGTGAAAGGTAGAGACAAGATAGAGGAGTAAGCGTGCACGGCAACTTGTCCGGCAGCAGAGGTCGCATATGAAAAAGCATCAGGAATAAACCATTGCTCCACCAAAGGCATCAACTTTTCTCGGGATAAAGTAGGTTCCCAATTAGGGATGACATGTTCCAATAGTGCTCTCTGGAGCGGAGGAAGGTGTCTGGATGCATGAAAGGCATCAGGGTGGAGGGGGGCCGTGTTGTACTGCCTATAGTGTGGTGGAAGAAGGCCAATACAGTCCAACGGTCCTGAGAGAGAGCAAGAAGTGTAGGCAGGTCAGAGATGCGAGCTTCCAACTTGTTTATCACATTTCGCATTTGATTGCTAGATCATGACTTTGGTCTACCATTGTTCTGATTCCGAGTCTGAGGGCAATATATGTTCGGTCTTGTCGTGCCAGACCCTAACCACGCTGCAGGCGCGGTGAAGCTGGACAACGTCGCGAGTTGATTCGCCTCAATCGCCAAACTACGTGGTGATGTTTGGGCGGTATGAAATATATACTGCCCGTGTTCGTGGTGATTCGATGAGGAAGTAGCGACCGAGGACGGAATAGCGGCTCCTACGTGCGAGGCTGGCTGGAAAGTCTTCCCCGGGTCGATAGCTGACAGTGCTTTCTCTTGTTTTCTCGTGTATTATATTTGCTGATGCTCTCTCACTTTTCTCGCCAGGTGCCTGCCAGTCTGCCATTAATAACGCCACCGGCTTCATTCATCTGGTGGCTTGTCATGAGCAGATAGTCCAGTCCTTCCTGCGCACATCACTCAAGAACTGTCGTATCACGGAGTTCTTCTTGGGACCTTTCCACACAACTAAGAACGCGATGCTCATGCATGCAAGCCGCGCTTGGCTCGAATCTGCATTCACGGGCACCCAACAAGCACTGCTCTGGTGAACACCACGCCCGTCCAACAGAGCATGTGCGGAAATGACAGAGCCATGAGATCAACACCCGAGATGCTGACCTCGTGCATCGGACGATGAGTACAGAAATCCAATGGTCTGCTGATATGAGTATAACTCTTACACATCCATCTTGCTAAGTTATTCACATTGTATGTACTGCACAGCCCATCTCATAATAGATAGAGCGTTGTCATGTTCAATACACATGTATCATGCAAGGCCATTATCCGAACTAAGAAACAGTTCACATCCATCCTCAACCTGTTCACGGAGAAGCCGATCAGTCTCCAACACTACCAACACTTCTTGATTGGTCGTTTCTCGCCGGGAGAGACGTAGTGGCTGTAAGGCTGTGAACAATAATGCTGAAACAGTAGTATCAGCAAACCTACCGCAGTGTTCCTGATGTTGAACTGATGAGCAAGTATATCGATTGCTCTCCCTGTACCCACAGTCTAAGCCAGGGAGACGTGAATATATGGAATATGAAGTGAACAAGGGGAACAGACGCAACCTTTCGGAACCAGAAGATCTTCTCGACCGGTTCGCGATCGCCCTTACAGTGTACTTTAACGTGCAGGCGCTGGTCGATCCCGATAGAACCTGGCTTGTCTTTCGGATCTGCGGGCACCGCGCGATGGCGCATCTTCATAAGCTCGACCTTCAGAAACTGTGCCAATTTCTTCGGGTCGGTAGGGACCTTGCGTGGAGCTCCGTTCACGGGTTTGCTACTTGAGCCCGTGGCCAAGCTCGGAAAGTGTTTGGCGAGTAAAGCGTGAGCAACCTCGTTCTTGGGTGCCGGAACGGGCTCTGCAACTGGACATGCGTGCTGGGATGCGTCGCGATGTCTGAGAAATCGCGGATGGATTGGTTAGAGACCTTTTTGAGGATTGTGCTGCAAGATGAGGGAAAAGAGCTCACGAAGCGCAGTAGCCAAGTTTACACCGCGTACATAGGGAAGATGTCCTGCCTCCTTCCCCAGCAGAATCGCCGACAAATGCGTCGAGGCTAGGTTTGTTGCAAGAAACAAAGGCGCAGCGCTGCAATTTCTGAAGTGTTGGTGACGCGTCCCTCAGAGCCTGGGACGGATCCACGGGACATTGATGGGCATCTGGAAAGATATGGTTTTTGCAGAATTGCTTATCACAACGACATCGGATAGGTAAAAGGTCGAGTTCGTGGCAAGAAGCGAGGGAGCAATGTGCGCCGATGTGAGCCAAGTCCATCTCCCGGTCTCGGGCCGCCAAGTAGAGCGACTAATACACCACCAACAACCATGAACATCGTCGTACGTTCTCCGATTATGAACAAAATTTGCCACAATAATCGTATGATCTACCACAGGAAGCCCTCTTTGGCCGCACCGTCACACCTGCAGAACGGTTGCGTCAACACCAACGCGCCCTGGCAAAAGCGCAGCGCGAACTCGACCGCGAGCGCACCAAGCTCGAACAGAGCGAGAAGAAGCTCATCATGGACATTAAAAAAAGTGCCAAGGCGGGACAACTTGTGCGTTTCTAACTCCATACGCCCGTTTCATTCCCATTCCTCTTTCCCAAGGGGTTTGCTTTTTTCTAAAATAAAGCACGGCGTCTCTTTGCGCGCGCGCACACACACAGAACGCATGCAAGGTCATGGCAAAGGACCTCGTCCGTACCCGCAGATACGTACAAAAGTTCTACCAGATGCGCACGCAATTGCAGGCCGTCGGGTTGCGAATCCAGACGCTACGCAGCAACCAACAAATGGCCGACGCCATGCGTGGTGCCACTCGCGTTTGTCCTTCCCTCTTAGCATCCTTGCGGAAGAGGCTGATATGAAATCTTTGTTTTTAAAAAAACAAACAGGCGATGAAGAGCATGAACCGAGGGCTTAACCTCCCGCAGATCCAGCGAATCATGAACGAATTTGAGCGCGAGAGCGCAACGATGGACATGAAAGAGGAAATGATGAGCGACGCGGTCGATGACGCCATGGATGACGAGCTGGAGGACGAGGAAGAGGAGAGCGATAAGATTCTCAAACAAGTCCTCGACGAGATCGGTGTCGGACTTTCGCAGCAGGTTTGCGTCTTCACCCACGTCTTTTTTATCTCCACTCACCGGCAGTCCTGCCCATCTCCAGCTTGCCGATGCACCAACAAGCTTAGCTACCGCCTCAACAGTGACCGAGCGGCAACCCATCGCTCTGGCGATGGCCCCGCCCCTCCACCTGGGAATACCAGCTCTGGGAGTGGCGCCAGCGGAGGAGGCATGGCAGATGAAGATGCCTTACAAGCGCGCCTGGATGCCCTCCGGCGAGGATAGATGCAATTTTCACGAAAAACTTGGACATTCACACAGATGGCTTTATGCTGTTTCTCTGATCCTATGGGTGTCACCTGCCCGTCTTGTATTATTACTTTACACATTAATCAGGTTGACTACTGCATGACTTGCACATGTGGAGACGTAGTCAGGCTGTTGTGATGAAAGCCGCTGTACAGCCCCAAGCCAGATTAATTTACCGGAAGGAATTCTCTGCCAGCACGAGGTAATATATGACGTTGAGATGTTTATACCCTGAGCCCGCAATCGACCGAGCCTCCTGCTCGCTCAACTTCCAAGTGATCCCAGAACTATTATAAAACTCGTCCACGTCCTCTTCCTACTCGCCAAACATCAGCTCCTGCTCAAAGCAGAATGGAGGAAAGAAAACTGGGACGTACTTGATCGAGATTGAGCAACGTGGCGATCTGTTGGAGTCGCACAAACTTGTCACGTACGTCGCCAAACGCGGTTTGTGAGGAAAGATACGTCGTGATCGCGCGCAAATCACGATCGAACCGCACCGCACCAAGCTATAACAGAAAGAAGGGGGTCACTAGACTGTGAGATGAAGAGCAAAAAAAAGCACCTACTTCGTTGTACTTCAGGCCAAGAACCAGCTTTTCCCAAGGTCGGATTAACACGTCCAACGCAAGACCGAAGAACAAGCGGTAGTTATTCTCCGTGAGCGTGTCCTGAGTAAGTGCGTGCTCGCATGAGATCACGGCGTGTGCAAGGCAGTTTTCCGCAACGTACCTTATAACCATCCACCAGGCCCTCCCAAGCCTTGATGAATCGTTTCCGCTTCACGTCTTGATACTCCGCAGCCACATACGCATCGTCGTCGAGGACGTACGAAACATCTTTGTACACGTCTGGCAAAAACGTGCGGAGTTTTGGTCGCAGCAGCTGATTGAACAGTTGCTCGACGCCTACGCGTAGGGTCGACTGGAACTTTGGCACGATGCTGGAGAATGACGAGATACTGTTGCGCACTGCTTCCACCTCTTCTGCTGGGAAACCCTGGGAGATAACAGACGAGCTAAGCAGGTCTTTCACCAGGCGGTCCATGTGCAATGCAGATATTTCCAGGTCGTTCAATAATATCTGTGCGTTTTTAGTGTAGCTAGGGTGAAAACAAGAGATCATATGGGGCGACTACGCACGATAAACGCGGAACGGCTGTCACGTTCCACTTTTTCTCCTCGTCCACCACCCGCGTTACGGTATACATCGTCCATTTTGCGTCGGATCATACCCGCATAATCATTGTCTATCACGCTACGCAATGCCGCAGCGGTCCGCTCGACAACCCTCGATGCGCCCGTCGAAAGCAATCGCGATAGGACCACCTTGAAGATGTAGAAAGCATCATCGGGGGTGGTTGTTGTGGCCGGTGATGATGTCGTATCCGGTGTCGAAAGGCGGTGCGCCTACATACGGTTTCAGCATTGTGGTGTACGAATGGAGTGAAATGCGAGACTTTGTCGACAGCGCTCCGGGTGTACCAGACCTCCAGGGGGGTGTAGTACGTGCCGAGGAGATCTTCAAAGAGCTTGTTGCAAGCGCATGATTCCACTGCTCTCAGTTCCTCAGACATGGCATGTGGTGGACCATCTGGGGGCTTCCTAGATGCCGACGATATCGACATCTCTTCGTGTCCTGGCACGGGCGTGCCACGCTTTTCGCCTTCATCCTCACTTTCATTCTATATTACTGCATTTTAGAAATGGGGTACTTCACAAACAAGAGAGGACCAGCTTGCCTTTAGACGGTCTGACAGAAAACGCTTGAAAAGGTTCCACCGGCCAGCCATCCCCGCAACTTCAGATATCACCTTGTCGATGTCTCGGGGGTTCACGTCGTCTTCCGAAGGGGGCCCTAATGTTGGCCTTCGCGCCCCCGTCGGTGAGGATATACCTGGTGGTGGAAAGTTCACGTTTGCTACGTCTGCAAGCTACAGCTGCTCAACCCTGACATAATCAGCGAGTTTAGTGTTCCATACCTTACGCTTCATCGCCCGTTCTTCCTCCCAACCCTCTATAAGGCCTTTGCAAACACGATCGCACTCCTGCAAGAGGCGCGTGATCACACTGGCCATTTTCCCAGTGCCGTAGTAACTCTCCACTACGGGCTGGTGTTGATCGACGATCATGGCTATGCTCTCAAACAGAGCCGTCAAAGCTGTTATATAGTACAGCGGGGAAGATGCTGTCACAGAGAATGTAGTTGAATTTCAAAGCCCGCAGATGAAATCGCATCCCAAGAGGACGTACTTTGTACAGACGCGGGGGGCCGTACCTTGACAAGGTCGACGATAAAGGATGCATAGGCCTCCAATCCCTCGGTCTCCCAACCAATCACTGGGAACAGCTTGAAGAAGCGTGTGGTGGCAACTGCGTCACGTTCCTTGGTCGCCTGTGTGAATTGATGCCTAAACACCTGGAGCAGATGCTTTCGCGCGTCGTCCAGTGTCTGTGCGGGCGGTAACGGGTTCTCCGATGAAGGCTAGAGTCACCACAAATAAATTTAAAAAAAAGGTCAGTTGTAAAATAAGAAAATGCGTAGGAAAGACGGATCCATACGACAGCCGTCCCCGCAAAAGCGCCGTTGATCACACCCTCGGGGAGGGCCATAGCCCGCGCACAGTGCCGTGTCGCCGACTCCCAATCCTGCGCGTCGATGGATGACTGGAGCGCAGCCAAGGATGACTAGTTGTTGTTGTTATGCACGCGTTAGCGTATGAGAAAAGAAAAAAAAGGACTGAAGGAGGACGAAAGAGACAAACTTTGAGTTCCATGACCTGCTGAACGCGGTCACTCGCCTCGCGTACCCTGCGCATCTCCTCATCCAGGGTGCGCACGCGTCCGCCGACGCGTTCCGCCGTCCGCGCCGTGGCTGAGACTTTATGTGAGAGCATGGACGCTTCGGTATAGAGCTCATCAACATGTGGAAGAAGAGATTGGAGGCGGGAGAGAGAGTTGAGGATGGGCTCTTGGTTGGTGAGGAGCGCGGAGAGTGAATTGGACACCTCGGCTTCCTCGGACTCGAGGAGGGAGAGCGCGGAGAGGATCTGAGGAAGGGTTGTCAGTGTCGAGGGTGACGGTCGCTGGGTTAACGGTGTGAGAGGAGATTCCGGTGTGCCATTCATTGGTGGTGGATCGGGTCGGTCGTGCTCGTTGACCCCGGCCCGCGACATGTCAGATCTCGACAACACGCTCACAAATCTCGCCCGGCCAAAGACATCTGCTATCATCACCGTACGCGTGATAAAGTCCTTTGAGTTTCGAACAGAGCGAAGTCTAGTCTTGCGTGACATCAATCTCGAGACGACCACAGTGGGTGGTCTCAAAACGATAGTACGGAATGGTGAGCCCACCCCTCCCTATCCCTTCACTACTGTCGAACCCAATCCCTCTTTGATAGCAATCCAGACCCAGCCCGGGTGGAAACCTTATCGTTCTACAAACTTTGGTATGCCTAGTTTCCGTACAGCTTGTCAAGCATACGCTGAATCAAATCGTCTATTAGATACCCTGAAACTATACACGCAAGCCCATGGGGCCAAGGTCTAGCCGAACTTACGGATAGAGGAACGCGGCGTGCACTGACTAGTGGTGTCTAGACAACCAATCTCATCATTAATCTCGACCATGACGACTGGATCTTTTCTGATGACACCAAACCATTGACTGACTGCGCTTTTGGTGCGTCATTCTCTCCGGAGTCTTCGAGCGACTGAGACAAGAGATTGTGCCTTCCATTCCAGAGAACGAGACCGAGGTCAGCTTGTTCAATAGAGAAATGTACGAGAAATTCAAGTTAAATCCCGAGGTACTTTGTCCAATATATGCTGCACTTGTTATGTTGGCCTCATTCTGTCGCGTCGTAGACTCGATGGGAAAGTTGAATGGAGGGATGTAGAGTAGCGCATTTGTGTATAAAGAGGATCTATATGAGGGTAACGTTACGGCAGCGGCGACTATACATAACGGATGAAAACTACTACCAAATGCGTCCCCGAATTAAGATACGGTACAGACAAATCACTGGTTCGCGCACTGCACGCGGGGCTCTGCCTCATCTTCCTCCATCGCCTCTTCTTGCATCGCTCGCTCTTGCCGCGGATCTATGTCGGACATATCTACCTCCTCAACAAGAGTGCCCTTGGCGAACTTTGGCACTGGCCTGCGTGGCGGAAGAACTTGCTCTAAAAGATGGATCTTGCCGGGATCAATGGATTCTGGCCACTTTATGGCCACCTTGACGTAGAGATCACCCAAGTCGTGATGTCGTTGCGATGGCATGCCCTGCCCTTGAATGACCTTCATGTCATCTATGACGTCGACGACATGTCAGAATTCATGTGCGAGCGGCTAACTTGAGACATACCCTGCTTCACAACCTCGCCAGGTGTTATGGTCACAACCAACGCCCGTTCATCCAAATGCCTGATCAAGAATTGGCCACCTCCCAGAGCGGTTAGGAGGTCGATCTCCACATCGGTGACGAGGTTGTTTTCGTTGCGCTTGAACCGTTCGTGCGGCTTCTCGTCGATAATAATGATGACATCACCGGGAGTTACACCAGGCGCCTGATCACTCTCCCCGGCGAAGGTGATCGTCTGACCACCTTTCATGCCCTTGTCGATGTGCACCTCGAGCATTTTCTTCTCAGAGACAACCTTGCGTGCGTTGCACCCCTTGCACTTGTCCCGATGATTGATTATCTCACCAGTTCCAGAGCATTCATCACATGGCTGTTGCAATTGCTGGATCATGGGTCCCATCTGACGGAGCGTGACGCGGATACCACGGCCTTGGCAGAAGCTGCACGGCTTCACTGCACCCTCCTTTCCTCCTCTGCCGTCACATTTTTGACAGATAACGTTGCGTGTCAGGGCTAGCTTGGTTGTCTTGCCTTTATACAGGTCCTCCAAAGACACCTGTACCCGATGGATGAGGTCCTTGGTCTTGCGTGGCCCCTGATTTCGCGAACTGGGGCCACCACCACCGAAGAAGCCACCGCCACCGAATAATTGACTGAATAAGTCCTGAAAGTGAGGGAGGAATACATTCGTTTTGGGTGCACAGCATATGGGACGAGGCTGCGCACCTGCGGATCCATACCGCCCATCCCACCGGACTCTGATAGTCCCGCCTCTCCCCGTGCATCGTAAATACTACGCTTTTGTGGGTCGGAGAGGACTTCGTATCTGAAGCATATATATATTAGGTTAACGAATAGGTTCCTCGGCTTGGTCTTAGGGTCCTCGCGCTTACGCATGCGTGACCTCTTTGAAGAGTTCGGGATCGCCACCCTTGTCTGGATGCAAGCGCAATGCTCTGTACAAGGTTGGGTCAACACCCGCCAGAGGAGGAAAGCTTATGTTTACTTTTTTCGATACGCCTTTTTCAGGTCGCTTTCCGAGGCATCGGGTTGTACCTCGAGGAGGTCATAGTATTTGCTGCAGGCGGGAGCTGAGAGATGTGGTCAGGTAGATGGCAAGAAACGTACGTTTCGGAGACCATGGTCGTTGTATTGAGTAGAGGCAGAAGTTTGTAAGGAAGGAGGCGAGGAAAAGGACAAGAGCTGTCCTGGTGTGGCCGATAAAGGAATTGATGGAACACGCTAGAAATTTCGAGCAGTTTCACTTGTTATGCTGACAAATACACTGCCCTCAACCCCTACCTACCTTATCCGATCAATCATTGGCTCTGAGGTAAAACATGTAAAATATGCCCGGGTTTACGTAGCAAGCGCTGAAATCTATCGCCCTATGAACTAGTCGAAAAGTAATACAGCCCTCCAAGGGTAGCATTACATTGGGGCGCATCATCATACTCAGTCGTAATCCAGACTCTATCATTCCTGTAAGGGTGATACAGCTATATGGCCACTCGGAGAAGTGCAACCTACAGGCGGGTAACGAAGCTCGAACAATGAAACTCGAACAAGCTCCGAATAATCAAATCGGGTTTCCAACAGTAATTGTCGAACTACGTGTGTCAAAGATAAGAACGAGCACAGCGCGCGCCGATCCAACAAAATTGTACGGGCGCTGTGTATAGCGATCAGCCTTGAAATTTATAAAAGAAAGCCCAGGACCTTAGGCGGTCACGGTGTACATGTCAGGTGTGTGAATGCCGACATGGTCCCCCAAAATCAATGAAGCGATCCTACGCTCTTCAGGGAAGGGGTAGTGATCCACAGGAGCTCCTCTGACGTTGTAGAAACGATTCGGGCTTGTAGACAAATCCAGTTTCTACTAGAAATTAGGGAAATGCAGACGAGAACGTCGGCACCTTCCTTGCAGACACTGGAGGTTGCAAGTAGCATAATATATTTCAACGGTCGACAGAGTGGGAAGCGGAATGACTCGGATGTTTATGGAGACTGGGAGACTGAGCGAGACGAGCAATTGATGAGGAAATTTTGTATTTGTACATCAGCACACAGTCAAACATCATCAGCGCGTTATCGTTGTTGAGTTCCTGAGTAACATCGGAGGCATAGAGATGAACGAGGAAATTTCGTGCATTCACTTCGCCTTTGACTCACCCGTTCTCTGATTATTGGCATATAATGGATATTCAAGAAGCGGTTCCAAAAATTGTTGACTAAGAAAGGTTTCAAGTTTATGACGAACACCAAGGTACTGTCTGCTGAGAAGAGGTCGAGAAATGGTTGTCACGACGGAAGCTGTGAAGGACGGGAAACGAGAGACCGTGTGTGCCTTTTGTTATCCTTTACTCAGGCTGTATTGACTTGCACAATAGCCCGTGGTTGCCATTGGCCGAAGCCATTAGCCATACATCGGCAGTTTGGTCTTGAAACATTTGGCATCCAACTTGATTCTTTTTGGACCCATGCTCGTGTACAAGGTGGAAGAGGAGGGCATCGCGGTGTTAGATGGAGTATGTACACTCTCGCCACAGCCATGTGAACTACAGCACAATTCCAAGCATTGTGTATACATACCCCGAGGTGGCATGGGTTAAAAGCCCAGAGGGTGTGAGGCTAGTTGAGCAAAGTGTGTAAGTTGGTCGAAGTTGAACCAGGTAGGCTAGCCTGGGTGCTCGGCCCTTGAGGGGCCGGGCCGACCCGACTCGGCCCGCCGACAGCTAAAAGTCATTCATGGCTGTCCATCTGGAATTCATTTTTATTGAGGACAGAATATTATTGAAAATGATTACAGAGAAGTGCTCTGGTGCCAAAGCTTGTGCTAATCTTTATGAAGAACCATGTCATCATCATCATGTTCCCATGCCTGGATTGCACATCCAAAATAGTCCATGAGGACTTGACGGCGTTGTACAATGGGCACCCCTGCAGCAACAGGTGGTAACCTGAGGAGAGCGAGCAAGGCATTGCAATCTGTGGCTGCCATTGAATTGGTGAGTATCTCGTCCCTGACTAACGTTTGTAGTCTGAGCCTACCAGACATATTATTTAGCTCCCTTTTGGTTGGAGGATTGGGAGAACCAGCCATAATACCAGGGGGGTAATGAAGTGGACAATCATAAGATGCAGTTGCATTATACAATTGCGTTGGGATGCGATTGAGACTGAGGTGAGGTGAGCAGGCACAATCAGAGGAAGAAATGTATCCAGACCTGGCATGGATCTCATTGATTGATTGAGGATTTCAGCACGCTGCTGTTGCATTTCAGCACGATGCTGTTGCAGTTGCTGCAATGCCTGATCAATAATAGCAGGCATTCCAGGTGCAACGTCTTCCACAATGTTACCAATATTGGGAGCAGCCATTACGAGGTATTTATATAATGTTAGGGGTGTGACCCGGGATTGTAGTGGTACGAGATCAAGGCAAACAGGAAAGGATTGTGTTCAGGGGTCATGACCCGACACTTTATACAAAGCAAAATGCCGGAGTGACGTAACATCGAACAGCCATAACACTCCTCACATGGTATAGTACACCGACGTCATTTCCACACTCCCCATTGGAGCTGAGAGACAGCGATTACTGGACGGCCACGGGACCGGATTGCAGCAGGCTTGGCCACTATAGGAGAAACAGATTGTGATCACCTCAGTGACACAATCCGGATCAAGTTTGCATGAAGTATTGAGCTTCTCGGGTGTCGGGAAAAGTGGCAAAACTCGAACAGACAGAGATTGCAAGAGGATGGCGTGTGATTGGTTACATTGACAGAGAAAGAACCTCGCTGAAAAATCAACGACGTATCCCTGTGTCGCACGCAACGTGTTAAACAATGCGACGACAATGTGGTGTGAGAAAGAGAACAACTTGGCCCAGGTACACCACGTTCTCAAAGCCTCACCCTGTCAACCCCTTACTGATATCTGGATACACGTCAAAACGCCGCTGGGTTGTAACCGGTATTCCTGCCCGCGCCTCATAGAGGATCTTTGGATCTGCGTGTCACACGCCACGCACGCTCAGTACATGCGGCCTTTACATGGTACGAGCTACTCACCAATCCGCGCGTGCAATATTACTTCCCCGTCTTCGGCCTCAACGAGTTTCGAACCCCTATATGCCACGAGGTAATGGTCAGTTGCTCGAAATCACGATCTGACAGCAGACTCACATGGGGTCGAAGACCAAGGAGTGGCCCCACTGGGCGTCGAACGGCGAAAGGTGATTTAGACGTCTATGTGTATTGAGCAAAAATACTCACCGCATGGTACCCTGCTGTAAGGTCCCTCGCGGGGCTGCACATTGAAAAATAAACCTGGTTATCTACAGCCCTAAGGATTGCATGACGGCGATGAGATGGACATGTGGGTGCAAAGCATTTAAAATCACGCACCTAGCACGTTGCAGAAGCTCCCAGTGTAGCGGACCAGTTGTCGTGTTGAAAGCACCAGGATAAATCAACACGTGGCATCCTATATGCCATTAGGAAGTTACGATCCGATACGCTTTAGTTTCGCAAACCTTGACGCGCTGAGATCATCGCGAGCTCTGGGAAGCGTACGTCATAGCAGATACCCAACCCGATACGCGCGAATTCTGAAAATCTTGAGTTGGGGTGAGAAGAGGACGGCGGTGTAATGATGCCTTGCCTGTATCGAAAAAGTTGGTGGTTAAACCGCCAGTGAGCGTCTCACTTTCCTGAGTCGTCGCGGTGAGATAAGAACGCGAATACAATCACAAATGCATCCTACTTTGAATCTGATTTTCCCGGGATGTCGATGTCGAACAGATGAACTTTTCTATGTGTGGCTACGAGTTCACCTGAGAGAAGAATATTATGATTTGATCCGGACGACAAGAAAGCCCATTCTACCCTGAGGCGAGTATACAGTTGATGTATTATAGATGTTGCCATCAGAGGGGTCTTTCTCAGGAATCGAGCCTATGAAGGGGTTATAAACATGCTACAGGCTGACAGAAGAAAGGACTATGCGGACCACCCAAGAGCCAGACACCTTCTGCTTTGGCAGCCTCGGAGAGCATCTTTACGCTTTCACTCTGACTACTCTCTACGTTGTATTTCTCACCCTTTCTGAACCCGATAGGTTCTGCATAAACAGGAAAATGTACATGTCCATAAGGCGAGTTGAAGCATTCCTATAAGAGGAGCGAGGCAAATCTAATCTTCAGTGAACCGCCACAAATGGGATTGCGCACAAACTCACCGGAAGGACAATAAGATCAGGCTTTCCATGTGTCCCACCGACGCCTTCACCGTTGACAGCCTTGCGTATCATGTCCCGGGCATGCTTCAAATTTGCCGCCTTGTCCGCGCCAATTTGGCCAAGCTGGATCAGCGCGAGGTTGAACGGTTTGAATACGGGTGCCGGCGGGATACGATTACTAGATGTTGACATTGACGCGAATCCCTAAAAGCTACGAACGACCGCACAAGGCACAAAATAGAAGGTCGAGAAAAGGTCGTTGAGCGTACTTGCCAACGAAGCATGTGTGACTTGAGAGCGGCATTTCTACACGTTACCGGCGATATCAGCTCATTCCACTCGGACAATCTCCCGGGCCGAGAGCCTCGGAGCGTTCAGATAACCTCAGCATGCAGGTCTGTACATTGCATTCATCTCGGCAATTACTCGCGAAGGACAAGCAATGCCAATATCGAATTGCCTACGGACGCTGCTAACAAAGGCATTCCACTTACACTAGCACTCTAGTAAATCCAAACTCAGTCAAGTGGACCTTTCTAGCTGTCCTATTACGTCCATCAACTGTACCAAGTCTTGACCAAGTTCCCGATCGGTTACAAAATTAACTGTCAACGCACAAACTTGTGTGGTACTGCAATAGAACGAGAATGCGAGAAACTACTAATAATATAGCATACAACACCAAGCCTGATACACCAAGATAAAGATATAGAACAACGGTGGATCCAAACAACTGAGATCGTGAGCTTAACTATGCTGTGGTAGACTGAGCATTCATTAGCGAGGAATCAAATCAAAGCAAGAGGGACATACCTTCTTGGACGATGGCTTGGTTGCACTCTTGGATGCGGGCTTGGCCTTTGCTGATGCTGTCTTGGCGGTCTTTGTCGTGGACTTGGCCTTGGCCTTTGTTGCGGCGGCTTTCACTGCTGCGGCCTGTACAGGATAATAAATACTCGATTCATACGAGCAGTAAAGGGCTTGCCTTCTTGACATCGTTCTTTGCGCTAGTTGTCTTCTTAGTTGATGGCTTCTTTACGGCAGCCGCTTTCTTCGAGGTGGCGGGGGCTTTCTTCGGGGCAGCGGCAGACTTCTTGACAGTAGTGGCTTTCTCCTTTGATACCTTGGTCTTGGTGGCAGCTGCCTTCTTTGCAGGGGTGGGTTTAGATGATTCAGTGGCTTTCTTTGTGGATGTGCCCTTTTTGGACGGGGGCTTCGTATTCTGCGATAGATTGAGTAATATTCAATGTGAGAGGGCGCAATAGGGATATACCTCCTTGGCATCGGCTGGAGTCCTAGGACGCTTAGGAGCGAGCTTGACCTTGCCCGATGGGCCTTTAGGGAAAACAAAGGTCTCCTTCTCGGCACCACGGGTGAGCGCCAAATTGAGCTGATGAAGATTTGATGCCGATGACATGTCGAGCTTGTACTTCTCCTCAGCATACTACAAGGATACATCAATGACACGAATGGATCCATGCTCGGCGAGACTTGCCTTCTTTATGGCACTGCGTGAGATACCAGAACGGGCGTCTTCGCGATGCTGAGTAATGGCCTCCTGTGGCACAATTAACGCAAGAGGGGTGCAGGGTACTATTGGTGATGTACCTTGATAATATCTTTCCAGGAAGGATGGTCAACAGCTGCAGATTTGGAAGCCACTTTCTTCGTTGTAGTCTTCTTTGTAGTTGTGGACTTCCTGGGAGATGACTTCTTGGTTGCAGCGGACTTGGCTCCTCTAGAAGACTTGGAGCGGACTGGAGACTTCTTGGTGCCAGCGGCAACCTCAGGAGCAGGGGAAGCAAACGGAGATGGAAGAGGAGAGGACATTGCTTGAGGGGTAATTGTATTTGCAGTTTGAGATGAGAGCGGGGAAAGTTGAAAAGGGCCCTGACGCGGAACATTGCCGCGCGACTTTATACCCCGTCGACCGGATCCGGACGCGTCGTGTCACGTGTGAGGTCATCGTGTTTTGTTGATTGCTAAACTTTATCTTTACCCATGCACAGCCATCCGAGCTACAAAACCCATTCTGAGGCAGGACCGTGCGCGCATTGCACGAGGTCTTGAGTGAATTCTAATACATATCAGAATTTTGTCGACACATGGTGGCCTCGTGCCTCTTACTGGTCCACGCCTTGAACACACCATGTCACATGCCCGATCCTCAGCGAGTCTGAATTCAGTCGTTTATTGGTATGGGTAATACCATAATGACAGCCGAGAAAGTCGGAGCTGGTGTCGTTAGAGTAATCTTTCTCTCTCACCCGGGTCAGTTTTAAGTACTCTGCAGTTGACGTACCATCGTCTAAATGTCTTCCGTTCCCGCCATCAAGGCCCTTGTCAGCGAAATTGGCACGCTCTGCAACGCTCTTTTGGATGCTGTCCCGAAGGCGTCAAAGACTGACACTCGACCTTTCGATCCCTTGTTTGGTGAGGACTGTCGGGATTCTAATGGTCGCTTGCACCATGTCCGCCAGGGTAAGTTCGGTATGGACATTATCTTTCCAAGGTCAACTGTGCGGTAGGCTTCCCACTGGACTTTGTGGAGCTCAAGTTGCAACACCTTGTTACGGAACTTAAACACCTTCAGTATGTGCAACCCGTGTCAAGTAACTCATCTCACTCTTCGGTTTCAGGCGGGGCGATGTGCTACGTCCTGCGCGTGTCATCAACCCTGCAGCCAAAATGAAGGACGCTGCAATCCTTCAGCAACCACTGACGAATTCCGGACTCGCCAGGTGCAAGTGCCACATCCGATCAAGCCTTCCTTTCCTCCTCTCTCCAACTTTCTCACCACCGCAACAACTACCCATGCAAAGCATACCATCTCTGGCACAGATAATGACAGCGATGATGGCGCATACAATTTTCCAAAACGATGTATGTTCGTTTCCCTCCATCGCGCTCTCTTGGACTCATCTTATTCATTCTAGTGAAAAGGCAAAACACGTCGTCAATGTGCTCCAGCACCAAGGTTATGAAGCAAAGCTTTCTTGTGATTAGCAGTGAGGATTCGGACGACGGTGGAGGTGATACGATGACAAGTATGGATTTTATTTCTCTCAAAGCATTACTCATTCTTTCCGTATCATCACAGTACCATCCACACTCGGCAACCGAACTGGCGTTGGCGCAGATGACTTATTTGCTGACGTGGACGTCCAAGCAGAGGGTGCTAGTGCACCCACCCGTCAAGATAAACGGCGGGACGTGAACCAATTCTTCCATCCCGCAGTCACCAAAGAAATTAACGGCAAAACGAAAAAATATTGCGTTTGTAAACTGTGCCCGTAAGTACTTCTCCATTTTGTCGTCAAGTGCAACTGACAACATGGACTCCTAGAAACAAGAAGAGCATTGTTGACGAAGTCACAACCCTGCGTCGTCATCTTGATGCGATGCACGCCGTAAGTGACTATCAAGTGACTCTGGCATGTACTAACTACCTTATCAGGGAAAGTATCGTAAGTGGGCTGAGGGCGAGGACTTCACGTCTAAACTACCGAGCGATATCAAGAGACGCAAGGCTGGCGAACTGGAAGCGATTCGCACCCTCGACCCCGATCTTAGGGAGAGGGTGCCCTCCACGCGCGTTGCACCATATTCTGACGAGGCCTTTCGTCGTCTTGCCATTGAATGGCTCATCGATACGGACCAAGTCAGTCATTCAGCTATATTCAAACGTCGGCATTATTTAGTAGTTTTGCATCACAGCCTCTTCAAGCTTTTCAGCATCCCTCGTTCGAAGCGATGATCGAAATGGCTTCGCGCGCAAGTAATGGTGTTCATATTCCGGGTCGGAAGGGCTGCGCGGAGTGAAGTCGGTTTTTAGAAATCCGTTATAAAATCCATGTCAATATCTGGCGTTGTTTGACAGGACATCTTGGTCGACTGTCCCGAATCGCCGAATCTCACGTACGCATACGGTCACTGTTGTTTAATGCTTTATTACCAAGTAATGCTGGTGTTCCTAGTACTCGCAATCTTTGTTCTATAGCCTATTATTCTATACCAAGACATAAGTACAGTACATAAATGCCTCGTGACCGGACAGAACTCATTCACGGACTCAAGACGAACTTGCCGATGCGCGCACACACCATGGCCATCCACTCAAGGGAGTCATAGAATGTCAAGCTTCAAGAACGGGCCATCATCAGAGGTAGCGGCGTCATTCCGACCGCGAGCTGTGTGTGACGGACGGTACTCAGCAGGGCGATACTTGGTCTCATGACTTGAGGATCGTTACGCTGTTGGGGAGGTTGTGACGACCTCCTACTGGGCCAGTACCGACGGTGACGGCCAACATTCAGCATTATGACTTTTTTTTTTGAGATCACGCGACGTAAAACACACGACACAACGAAACAAGACATATTCGATTCTGACACCCCCTCAGAAGCGAGATCGATACAATCGATACAATACAGCGAAGGGCGTGCGCCGCGGATACACACAAGTTCAGTTCCACCGCTGTGGAACAGCGAATTTTTAATTTGTTTTTTGGGGGGGCTTGGTCAACAACGCGGTATAGCCGAGCACCGAGGATAAAGAATCCGCTACTAGGCTTTGGCCGTGGACCACGCCCTGAACACACCATTCGTCAGTACACGTGCCCTATCCTCAGTCGAGACCCAGCGCTCGTCCGCTGCCGGCGATTCCTCTCTGTCCGATTCATCGGCAAGCACGCGGCCAACGGTCGGTCCGCGCACATGCAGCACACCCTCTGGGTCATCGCCCTTCTCCACACCCCCGTCGTCCACGCCAACGAGTTTGACTTCCATGTTGACCGTCGGCGGTCCGACGTGAGCGACATCCCGCTCTGATGTGATAGCGAACGTCTGCAGGTCGTGTGGGTGTGACGCCAAAATGGGCGCAGAGACGAGCGGATGCGTGTGTGCGATGACAAGCGGGACCGAAAGGGCGATGCGCGCCGATGTGATCTGACTTGCAGGGACCCCTCCACCGCTGACGACAACCGCCCTCAACGATGGCGCGCCTTCACCGAGAACGACGTTACGGGCATTGTCAAATACAAGCCTATCCCAAAGACTCTCTTTGGTGATATAGCCTTCTAGTATCGCTGCGAGCTTATGCCGCCAAGCGAGAGGGAAAACGAACGACGATTTAGCGCTTGAAACAATCGCCTCGACAATTGCTACCAGGTGAGTGGGTTTAAGAAAGAAAACCGTCGCAGGGGGGAGGCCGAGTCTCTGCGCTGACTTTACATCGACAATGGCAGGCAAAGAATCCGCTGGAATGCCTTGGATAAGCATGAGAAGTTGAAAAAAAATGGCAGTCGTACAATGGTTGTTGGCCTTGAAGAGCTTCGAGCTTTCCAAAGTGGCAAAGCTCGTTCCTTCATATAGAGCTGTGTATGCGACGGCGCGTCCAAACGCGGTGCTTAGCGAATGTGCAGAGATGATGGTGTCGAGAGCCGATAACGGGGCAGAAGATGGGAGCAGGGCGCGAACAGCAGTGACACCTGCGGTGATGTTTTGGTGGGTGAGGTGTACGGCTCGGACCTGGTCATTGGCATCCCTGTAGTAGGAGACGGTAAATACATCATCAGGACCTGAACGAAGAATGAGTGAAAGTAGTCCCGGTAGAAACAAATGAGAATTACCGGGTGCTGAGTTGTTTATCGGTTCTGCCGCTTTGCCCTGTGCCTCTATATCGGTCCAGAGCGCGAGCTTGATCCGATCGGACGCTTGGGAAACTATTTTCTCGTCTGCCTCCCCGACTACAATAATGGAATGATGCGCAAATTCGTGCAGCTCGTAGATAAGCTCAACCAACTGCGGAAGGAAGCTGCCGTCGACGATGATAGCTGACGGAGGGTTCGATTCGAGCACCGGGCTAAAGAGGGATAGGGCTGCGAGAGTTACGGATGGGATAGAGTGGGACGCAAGTGCCAGCTCGGTGATGAGGAACTCTGAAAACGGCGCCGGTAAATGGAGGGACAGAAAAAGATACTTGACATCGGGACGGCTTACCAATACTATCATTAAGGAGCAAGAGTACGTTGGACTCGTGAGTCAGACCAGCAAGACTCAGGCCAGCACCCAGAGATGTTACACGCTCTGCTAGCTGGGAATTGGATATCTGGGGCGGGGGAATACAGAGGTTGGCAGCAGCACAGTCGAGAAACAAAAAGACGTTACCTTGGTCGACCAGAGTGAGCGGGGGGCGTCCGATTCGGGTTTGATAAGGTCTAGGAGGGTCAAAGTCTCACGAGCAGGTCGGGTTGCGAACTACGTGAGACATGAGCGAACACTGAGCGCTGAGCGTATGCTCGAGTACAATATGAACATGCTTACTCGGCCCATGAGTCCGGTGGTGTAGTTCCTATGGACGGCACTCTCCTCTGGCATCCTAACCCTTGCAACATCGCTCTGTCTTCCGAGGAGAATGGGGTGTACCAGAGATTGGGGCTTGTATAAGTTATAGAGCAAAAATATGGATGCGGTAATGAGGCCGAGGAGGATGGTGAGATCATCGGTCACGAGATATTCCGACAAAGGCATGGCGAAGGGATGGAACAAAACGAGGCAGACCAAAGATACAGGATACGATAGGGGGTGAAAGGTGGAATATGGGTGAAGAGAAGTAAGTTATGGGCGCTCCCAGTTATTCAGCATATGGTCCGCAATGGCTCCGTGGCACGCGACTAAACGAGTAAACCACGTATCCTCCTTCAGGGGTACACCAACTGGTAATCACACTTCACTACATTTTGAGTATATGTGTCGTGAGGTATATTGAAGACAGCATTAGCAAGAAAAAGACTCCAGGTAAGTATACAATAACTGCGGTATCTCAAATATTTCATGCGACCAGCGCAGCAAGTCGACGAAGATGGGAGACGTTCAGGTATGCAGGGACATACGTCTCAAGCCCGTTCACCTCGCGGGGTAAGGGTAGCTCGTAGGGACCAACTTCTTCCGCCTCTGGCAACAGAAGGTGGTCATTCCTGTCATTCGCAATGACTCGCGATGCGACAATGCGTAGAATCTCCGGTGATATTGGATTCTGGCTTTCCGTTAGCAACGCGCCATATTTCTGCCAATGCACTGCTCATACCTCGTAATCAGCAACGTAATAGTTTGTACACATGCGTTGTATTTGCATTGGACTCAGCATCCAGCAGACATCGTAGATGATCTCGATATCTTCGGCCGTCGCCTAAGCAATTTTGGTGAGCTCTGTGATAAAAGGTGCTGAGAAAGTCATCAACCTTCTTGAGTTGCAACAGTTTCGTTGCCTGCATCAAGTGTTCCAACTGCAGTGTGCCCTCCGGCATGTCGTGGGACTTGCACCATTCTTCTATCCTCGTGATGTTATATTGAATTTGCATCGCTGAGGTGGACGTGATTAGCAAAGCACCAGATGGGAGATTGAAAAAAAAACGTACCGCGTTTCCAAGAGGAGAAGTTCCTTCTCATGAGAAGGTCATTGAAGCTGGTCACCCCGATTAGCTTGAGGAGTTCTGTCACCACCTGCTGTACGACGCTCTCCTCCATATAATAGCTCTTCAGGCTCTTCCAAACCTTATTCATTAGGTTGAGGATGTCGTCCATACTGAACGCTGGTTGACTATTGGAATTGAAGACCCGATTAAATAAACGTCCACCGCCATCACTTGCGATGAAACCTGGCAAAGATTGGCTCTCGATAAGGGCAGGGACGACCATTTTAATGAGCTTCTTTTTCGTCTCCGCCATCCACGTATGGTAAATGTTATATTCCAGACTGTCCAGGTCATGCTTCACAACAGACACCAGGCGCTCGTAGTCAGACCAGTCGAAAGGGCGCACGGCGTTTTCTTCGCCTGGGCCTATTCCTTGCAGCATGTCTGACTCGGCGACACAGATGAAAGAGAGCATTTCGTGAACGTTTGACAACCAGTAAATGCCCGGGATTATGGCTTCTTCTCCATTGAAGGTCTGCAAAGGCGTAAGACGCTCGGAGCAGATTCAACCACTGAACAAAGAAACACTGACCATCACGTGTGCTTGTATTGTCTGCATGACATTTGCCAGAAACCGTTCGCTCTCAGATATTAGACCGTACTTCCACATCTCGTTTGTGACCAGGCTGATGAGATTCGCTGGGAATAAGATCTCCTTGACAGCTGACGGATTTGTTAAGCTTGGCAGGGGAATCTTGAGACCCTTGATAAGGCCCTCCAAGACGTCCTCGTCTAGATTACGGATGTCTTGGAGAAGACGAATCTTCTCTTCCGCTGGGTCATCATAGATGTCAGTCAAGCCATTCATGCCACGGAAGCGCGGGATTCCCTCCTCTCCGTTGTAAGCGACAGAAACCGCACGCGGATTCGTGGCCTGATTACGTTTCACGATTGTCATCAGCTCATCCACAGAGGTACGGTTGTCGTTTCCGCCCAGTGCATAGACCCCGGCAGAGCTGTGTCGCCTTTGGTGCCGACCTGCGTTGATATGGCCCCCATTTACCCCGTTGGCATCTTCGGGTACCACGTTGTCCACGTGGCGTAGGGTGGGTGCGAATGTGGGAGACACGGGTGGGTCACGAGCTCCGCGGGTAAGGGACTGAAGGGCATGCGCACGATTGAGCTGCTCGCGTAGGCTGCTAACTTCGTTCTTTAGAGTGAGAATGACGGAGCTATCCTCTGCTGTGCGGATAGGTATGCTGTCGACTTGCTTGGCCCGCGCTTCGAGTTCCGAGGCCTGGCGCATCAAGTCCTCCTCGAGTCTGCGGATTGTTTGATCGCGCTCTTGAATAGTGGAGATTGTCTCTTCAAGGCGCTTTTCAATAGATTCCTTTTGGCGAAGAAGCTCGTCGCGGCGAGAAAGCTCTGTTTGGGATGCAGCAAGATCTGAGGTGAGCTGCTTGGCACGCGCGTCGACTTCCTCGTGGCGGGTCATCCACGACTTGAGCTGGAGTTCGACCGTGGTGAGTTTGGCAGCCACATCATTCTTCTCCTCAGTCCGCTTTTGCAGCGTTTGCGTCAGCTCGACGACCTTATTCTCCAGACGATAAGAAATCTCCTTAAACTTGGAAACTGAGCGGGCCTCCGCTTTAAGGGCTTTAAGCTGCTTGCGTGCTAGCCTCCTACGAATGCAAGATTGCAAATAAATGACATGGCGGACATTTGAACGGAATTTTCTCCGAACGAGACTATAAATGCTTTAGTTTGATAACTTCAGAGAAGTACTGCGACGTACAATCCGCGAAACAAGCTCTGCAAACGTGTGGCTGCGACAATTCGTCGGCGTTCCTGGTAACCGCGACGAGCCTGGACTCCCCGAATTCCTAAATGAAATCCTTGCGATCAGTATCAACAAGAACCCAGCATGCTACGTACGGCTCTGGAAGCGAACGACTGCCTTTCGGATCTCCGTGAACCGCTTTCTTTGTACGTAACGTCGTGCGGCCCTTTGAAGCCGGACAGCAGCAGTCTCCCGACGAAGCTGAGCTACGAAACGCTTTGCCATGATTCCACGCCACCACGTCTGAATCCTGATGGCAGCGACTCGCATCTCACGGTACCGCTTCATCGCCATATGCCGCCGCATATTCTTTTGGACAACAGTTACCATAGCGTTGAGCCGATCAGCACGCAGTGTTTCCAGAGCAGCAAGCATGCCTGCTCGGAAGAAGATCTTGGTCTTTCCGTTCTGAAATTTATCGGAGTCGTTGATCGTTTTGTCCAGGATGAGTGAACAGAGGGCATTCAGTTTCAAGTCCTGGATCATTGGACCCCATTGAGAGGACGGCACGAGCATATAATACCTGCACACTATGGGTTGCATATAGGAGTAAAAGATGAAGGAGCACAAACCGTTCAGCGAACTCCTCATAAGTCCATCGTGTGGGGTAACCGGCACAACTAATCCGGATAGTCTCAAGCACTCCGCAAGCGCGAAGTTGGCTCAAAACCTGTTGAGGGACAAACTTCCAAGCCTCCTTTTGTTCATTTGGCTTGATACAGCGAATATAGTGGACATTCGTGATACTGAGTGTGTCCATTAAACTGGCTAAGGAAGCCTTGAAGATAGAAGCCTGTGTCGGTTTCCGCGCGGCAGCGCCAGGTCGTTTGGAACCAGAAGCTGCCGAATTCACTAAAGAAGTACGCCCCGGATCGGGAATTAGTGAGTGCCGACGAGAGGCCCCGCTCGTGTCTGAGACGGTTGGAGAGTTGGGCATTGGGCTCTCTGGAGACTTAGTCGAGGCCAGAGCGGTGTCAAGAACTTCCCGAAGAAATCTGTTCTTCGTTGACGCCAGAAGAGCCATGTGTTCGTCAGGAACGGTGTCACGGTTCTTCTCTAAGAAGCCCTCGGCTTCGTAGGTAACGTCGAGGGCATAGTGCGCAATGGTGAAAGCAGTGTTTCCAAACCGAGGCTTTTTGAATATGTCTTTTGTCTCGGGCCTTGCGATTTGGGCGTAGAGCTTCTGTAGAAACGAAGCATCCGTTCCGGCTGGCAGACGCGACTCCTCATCTAAGAGCGCTAGCACGCCCAGTCTGCCCTCGATGACATCGATACAAGGTTGATTATCAGAGAATTCGATGAATTTCCAATTGATCTCTTCCTTGACATATTCCTCTTGTTCGAGTTTGAAGACGTGTGCGTTGAACTGATGGCATGTTAGATGATGTATGAAAACAGAACGAATTTCCACTGACTTCCTGTTGCAGCTTCTCGTTAGCGTAGTTAATGCTGAACTGTTCAAAAGAATTCTGAAAAAAATACACGTCACAAACCCAGCAGGCTCAGGCAGATCGTTCGGCCACATTACCTTTTGAAAGTGCTCGAAACCGTAGATATCGAGGACACCGATGAACATTTCAGCGCGTTTCTCCGCTTCGCCATTCTCACCGGCCAAGCTCTCGTTGACAATGGCCACAAGCCACTCGAAAAGGCAGACATACACAAACTTTGCAACAGAGTCGCGAACGACGGTTGCTTGCGCCGCATTCAGAGTCGTTACGATCCTCTCCGAGCGTGTGGCGATTTGCTTTTTGATAGTCCATTTCTTGAATTCTGCCTTGTCTATACCCAGAAAACGGGTAGCCAGCGAAAGTTCTGGGTCATTTTCATCTATTGACGCGTCCGATCGTGCCTGAGTAATCTTGACGTTGCCGAGATGAAGTAGAGCAGATAGAAGACGAAAGACAGCCCATTGCTGTTCGACGGAGATGCCAATAGTTGAGAGGGCATGCTGAGTTACTCGAAACTCCTCCGCATCGTCAACGCCGGGAATCGGTGTAGACTGAGGGCCACCTTGCTTCAGATAGTGAAATTTAGTGATATCAGTGTCTAGGCCGAGATCCTTGCGCTCCTTCAGCGGCGCGCCAGCACAAAGCTGGTAGAAAATATGATAATTGCGTTCCGTCAAGGGTTGGAAAACGATGCGGGAGCGCTCTAGGAGATAAGTACGGATTCTTGCACCAACGATCTCTTGTTTTCCGTCGAAGAGAATCTAAAAGAAAAGATCCAAATACAATCCACACTAATAACAGATGATACGAACCTGGATATACTTGCCAAACCGAGAGGAGTTGTCATTACGTGTGGTCTTCGCGTTACCAAACGCCTCTAGAACCGGATTAGTAGCCAAAATTTGACGTTCTACTTCACTTGATTCATCCAAGGATAGCTTTGTTCTCGTCTTTGCGTTCGAGTCCGGGGGATTGATAGACGCAAGATAACGCATTATGTACTTTGCCTGCATGGCTTTGAGTTCCCAGGTGAGGTTGTCATGCAGCAAGACACTCACAGATTCGGTCTTCCCCGCACCACTGAGATGCACGGATCATATTAACTTGACTCTCAATCAGAGAGAACGTAGGAAATACCTTTCTCCAGAGACGATGATCGTCTGACCAGTACCTTCTTTCCTCATAGCAGTATACGCATCCTCTGCAATAGCAAATAAGTGGGGATCAAGTTCTCCTCGCCTTCGTCCACTGTATGCCTGGATGATTTCGGGGCCATACTGGGTAAGACGCTGAAAGGGGTTCATGGCAATCAAAACAATGCCGCTGTATGTGTAGATGCTATGCTGAGCATATCGGTTGCGAATGGTGTGGAGCACTGCAGAGATGTTGAAGGGGAGAATGATATGCAGTCGGGTGAAGCGCACCTGAGGGCTCATTAAGATGGGATAGGGTAGCTAAGTCATCGGCTGTCTCCAGTAGGGGAGGATTCCGTAAAGGTGGGAGATCATCTTGGCTTTCTCTGATTGCCTTTGTAGTTGTGTCAACGGTGATTTCCTGAAATTATAGTTCGGATCGGCGGGAAGTCAAAGGTGAGAAGAAAAGAGACGCGTAGACTGACCTTGCCTCGGTCGTCAACAAATGTGAGCTTGATAGAGTCATCGGGACCTCTGACGATGTTTATGACCTCAGCTGAAATCCATCCCTGATCTTTGTCGGTGAACCAGACCCTGGTTCCCTTGTTGTAGATGTTCTCTGCCATGGGCCAGAACAGACGAGGTGACGATTGCTTGCCGCCCACTTCTTGTCCCTGTCATGTCAATTAATTCCCGGACCTTTCTCACGGCCACCTGATC
The DNA here is from genome assembly GCA_022376515.1 of Lactifluus volemus. Lineage (NCBI taxonomy): Eukaryota > Fungi > Basidiomycota > Agaricomycetes > Russulales > Russulaceae > Lactifluus > Lactifluus volemus. The sequence continues at coordinate 790,468 of WTXI01000007.1, read as the reverse complement.
TCATCACCTGCTCCCAAAAAAAAATCCGATATCATCCCGTTCTTATCAGTGTCATGCATCCCTCTTTAAATGGCTCACGCTTTGAATAGGCTTTCTAACTTCTTTACACGACGTGTCTTTGCTCGCTTGTTATCAACTTTCATATGCTGTCTCGTTCTCGTTGTCAAACCCTTGTCTCGCTATGGAGGACCTTCTGCCTTTTTGCTTCTCACTCTTAAGGAACTCGTTTTCTCCGCCCAAGAAACCCTTGCCCAGCATTTTGAAGCTACCATTCTCAACATCACCGGTGCACTTTTGGCATAAGTTTCTCCACTTTGGCCAGATACATCGCCTCTTTACGACCCGACTACTCTGCCTCTTCAAGGGCCATCCCTGCTATTTCTCTCGTTTCAATCGCCTTCTTAGGTAAGTAGACCTCTATTTCTCGCTTCTTTCTTCACTCATCGTACTTAGCTGGCTGGACCAAAAGCAAGTTGCCCCGACTGCAGCTATCTGCCCGTATTTCATGTTTTGTTTCAATCTGGCTCCTAACCACCGATCCCGGTGTTTCCACCGTCTGTATATATTCATCATGGCCCATCTGCTCGTAGACTGAAGTCAGTTATGAACAGAGTTTTGCACGTGCTGCCACTTCCTTTGTTTGGATAACGCTGTCACCGGCAGTTATATGCCTCTTATGTAACATGCTGTTCCTCCGTTGGTTTTCAACTCACTTTGCACGAACACTTGCCAATTCATTTTCCAAACTTCATGAATGCCTTGTCGTATCTATGAACGAGAATTTAATACTCGATGAAAACTGGGAGCCTTTGGGCGTCGACCTACAACGAAATCATATTCTAGATGAGCTCCTTGCGGATTCCATTCAATTAGATTTGGCCTATTCGATAGCCGCTTTTGAGCTTCGTCTGGGTCGAATAAGTGGTACGCTCGTCTGCCCTCATCACATGAGAGTTGCTAAACATTTTTCAGTCGAATCCATTAAACCCCTCATTGGAGTCGTAGAAAATATTCGCAGGGAATTGGCGTGGGGTAGTTCTCGAGCGATATTAAGTCCCGGGGAGAAGTCACATGCGGTTATGATGCCGGCAGGGCAGCTTTCCCAGGCAATCTTGGCCTCGATGAAATATGTTGAGGCTGCATTGTTGTTCGCTTTCGAGCGTTCCGCGAACGTACCAGGGTTGGAAACTTCAGGGAACAAGACGGCCCCCCAAATCCTGCGCCGTCTCGATGAAGCACGGGACGCTGCGAGGAGGGAATTTGCTACCGCCTTCCAATCTATGAATGACGGCGCACGAAAAGATGAAAACGGTGAGGTGACTGTCGAAGCTTTGGGCCACACCTCCTTCCTTGTCTCGTTGATAGAGGTATGTGACCGTCTTGCCAAAATATTTCCTATCGAAGATTATGATGCGGCGCCCAGATGGCTGACGAGATGAATCGCGCGGTGCTAGTCGCCGATAAAATTCTCTCTCTTCACAGTACCTCTCGCACTCGCTTATGGTACCCACGCTTTTCCTGGGCGTGGTTAGGCGTTGCTCCCCCTACCATAATCAGTGATGATATGAGGTGTCCGATGAAAATTACTCGAATCACCTCGAAGATGGGGGCGGACTGAGCTTGGCGGAAGCCCGAGAGGGTCTCTCCGAGCTTGTGAGATGGAGAGAAGCTAAGTCATCTACATCAATGCCCGACCTCCTGGCTCCAAGTCCGTTGGCGAAGAACCCTGTTTTCGATTCCGTAATATCTTTTACGGGCCCAGAATAACCCGACTCCGATTTGTCCTCGCTGCTTGCGTCCGGGCTATTGTCCACTCTAGTCATTTGCAACATGCGGTAAAGAATTCGATCGGTGTGATGCTTCTGAGTATACCGGCGTTCCTGCCGGTAGGTAGTCCAGGTGGGATTTGAGTCCTATGCGAAATCAATGGTTCTGATTTTCGCCCTAAGGCCAAAGATGGTTTGTTGACGCACACGGGCAGTGGATGATCATCAGCTATGTATGGGTACTCGAAACCAATACAGGAGCCACTTGGCGGGTCGCGTACCTTCGTACTGTGCATCTCGGTCTCGTGGCCGAGCGTCTTGTTTTTCTCACATCCTTTTCTTAGGCCGGCACAATAGTGGGGGCTGTGTACGCCTACTTGGTGAGTGATTTCGTAGATTCACTTCCATCCATCATTCATACAAGTGTCACAGACCTGGCTAATATGTCGTACGAATCCATATGGCCTCGTGTTGATGGTGACGGTTCGTGTGAACCAACTACTTTCATATGGTAATCTGTCTCAAACGCCCGTAGCTCGCCGACCTCCCGATCAGCTGGTTGATACTAGGACAGAAGTTTCCTCTCTTGGCGTTGTTGCGTCAGTACACTCGATACCGCACCTGTGTTTGAACTCTAACCCTCCATGAATGTAGGTCTGTGACATTGCCTCCAATAGTATTCTTCCGTTTTCTCGATGCGAACTCCGACACCGAGATCATTGGTGCGCATCCTACCTTCCTAATGTATGCGTTACCTGATGTACAATTTAAGTCCTCGCAGCCTGGAGAGCAGCTATGATTTCTGCTGGGGTCTTAGCAGCTCTAGTGATGAATACCCTCGTCTTCCCCAAACACTGTAGGGTGAATTTATCTTCAATATGAACGACCGTAGCCCCGGACTCTATTAAACGTGCTCCCCAGATGCTGTTCTTGCGAAATGCGAGCCATACCCTTGGTCTATTGGGCCAGCTGTACCTGGCGCTTAGCAGGTACGTTTTATTTGTGGAATTGATGGGCTTTTCTGATTCCATGAAAACAGGGACTTGTTCAAACGTAATCGGGTGTGTATTCCGGATGACGGTCGACGCGTGCTTATGCTCGAGCTCGAAATACGCAACTCCTCGATTCGGCTGTCGCGTCTCATGATCGCACTGCGTGATGAAATGAGCCTCTTACCTGTGTGTTCCACCCGCCACTCAGCACATCGTCTGAGCGCTCTAACTCTACACGCAGAAACCCATGATGCAGTATCGCAACACTGTAACATCCATTCAAGCGATGCTCGACATCATGATTGGCCTCCGCAAAATACGAGAGCATATCCCTATCCGGGAAACTGTTTTCGGGGTCATGAGAGACAGGCGCGAGTTTGTATGCAGGTATCCCCCTTCCGGCCGTGATTGATATGTCTGACGCGTGACCACATCGTAGGTATCTTGTGTATGCATTTCGCTTTATGCATGCGACCACGCTTTCCGTGCCCATCAGCCACTGCCGCAGTTTCTCCCATCGGTCCGACACGCGCGTAGAACATTGATGTTGCACATCGCGCCGAACCTGCATCAATCTCAACGGGCGCACGGGCTGTCGCGTGTGTATGCGTCTGCGGAGGGAGAAGTGTTGCTGTACATGGTGGATACACTCGAGAATTTGCTCAATATCTGTCGAACCCTGTTTGGTACGGCCGAGTGGCTGACAGGGCCGGCTGATTCGGAGGTCTCTACCCTTACTGACCCAAAAATTCATCATGAGTGGCACGGTACTTTGTAAGATTTATTCATCCCATCCCCCCTACGGAGGAGGGGAGATGGCGAGTCCTCAGCATTCGCCCACCCTTTTAGAGAGTTTGCACGCGCAACCATGTTTTTTTGCCTCATGAATTTGTTCGTATGTAGTCTGCAAGATATTTTGAGCTTGTTGACATTCGACCATGAATATGCTGTGTACAAGTGAATGTGCATGCTAGCCCAAACAAACGTTTAAGACGTCGGAATTCTTGACCTCTCTCATTTCCCCGAATTTTTACTCGTATGGCCTTGATATCTCGGGGCACAAATGTCATGGCAGGCTTTACAAATTTTACGATCACCGATCTGGCCCAAAATGATAGCCGGAGGGACCTCCGGATCTGAGTAATCAATCATGACCCGGCCCTTTCGACCTAATGATAAGTTATATGATAGACGAATGGGGCTTGAATATTGACATCGGTTATAATCGGCCCGATTTGACAGGCTGGTAACATTCATCCACATGAGAACGCATCACCATGCGATTGCTAACATTAGTGGCTACAGGATCAAACCTCTCTCAATGACCCTGGTTGGTACTTCTCAATACTGTCTGCGGCTAGTCCATTCTAGGACGAGTTCTCCACGGATCCGCCACACAGATCTTCCCTGAAGAGTGTTGCTGAGTTGGTTTAAGCCAAGCTGCAAATTTGTGCCGCCCTCCAAACCCACGGCCACGGTAGTAGGGTTCATCTTGTTCGTGTCATCAAGCCCATTCACATTGGCTTTATGTCTTTCGACCTGTTCGCCAACCGGCGACACCATCGTTGTGGTGTCCGCCACCGTCACGCATCATCACGGCCCGCCAGAGAAACCGCCAACTCATAGACCCATTCTCTTGATGTTGACAGTGATCACTGCAGCTACAAATGCGGTATCCATGCCAGGTGGCGAGGAAAGGAACATAGCTCCCTATTGAAATAACACGTAGCCGTGTATTGATTCGTAGCTTCGCTGCCTGCCGTAAGCGGCTGACACGACGAACTCAAAGGGATGAAGGTGGATGAACTCCGCTGGCTGTCCTCTCACCTCAATTCCTAGGTCAGAAACCGATAATTATCAAAGGCCGCATAAGTGAGTTTGATACATGATGCATGATGTTCCATTTGACGGGGTTCGTATTGAACCAATTCGGCATGGTTTGGCATATAGCGCAGACTCCGCATGAAATGCTACTAGCACAGTCCTCAAAGTGAGAATATATGATAAAAGAACGATTCAGAGGTCGTCAAAACCACATACAATCGCGCTCATCTATGCCGAAGTCAGTAGTATTGGTGTCATCCCTGGAAATACTGTACGTGCTATATTCTTTTTACGAGCTAATGCGACATCACGTGTCAAAAAACGTGATGACTCCAAAGGCTTGTACTTGTTCAACAAACAACTACAAGCCTTTGGAGTCATCAAGTTCTTGTAAACACTATTACTGCACCGTGGCGACAATACCACAGCTCGAATTCAATAGCGATGAATCCCGTGTCGCATTGTTCACAAAGGTCTCTTGAGACCCTAAACCTTAATGGGTTATTGATTACTGTTTACAACGCCCCTAGGTAATCCCCTTGTTCACAACCATTGCCACTGACCAAGATCAGTAGTACACTGGCTACGTGTCATCTTCCCAATCTGCACCCGCGACTTTTTGGTCGGCTTTCCCCATTCAAAATCACCTGAGTGCCCTACTACAACAGCTCCAATAAAATGCCGCGTTGCCACCTGCCGCCATCTCTTGCGCCAATCCGGTCACTGACGTTACCGGTTATAGAGCCGAATCATGGGAACCACCTGGTTACTTTGATTAGGGGGGCGTAGTGAATGAGGTGTGTTGAGAACCCAGTTGTTTGGATCGTTTACATACGCTCAACCACAGTGTGAACTCTCGCGTCTAGGTTAGGCGCCGCAATCTTACAGTAGCTCCAACCTACAAGTCACTGTTTAACGCCTGGTTTAGGCGCCGTCATAGAGGTATGCATAAGCCCTAGGATCGGCCTACTTTGAGTTGTTGGGCTAATATGCATTGTCTGTTGGCCTGTTGGGCACATTCTCAGATTAGGGGTTCCGGGCCGAAGGCAACATTGCAAGCTTTGTCCACCAAATTCTCGGGCGTCTGGCTCCTCAGGGGCAAATGAATTTTTCTGATCTCGGTTACCATGTGCAGCATCTCATTTCGATCGATTTCTGGTACCCGACATGAGCGCAACATGAGCAAAAATCTGCAAATGCTTATCTCAAGGATAAATACATATCATGCTCCAAAAAATAAAACGACGGCGCACCATACAGCTGTGGAGTTTACAGGTACGGCAAATATCAAATTTGCAACGAGGATATTCAGAGCTTGTTACAGTATGATCTTCCCTGATCGCTCAGCAATTGGATTTTCGGCAATCAATTTGTTGGATTCCTGTCTATACCCAGGGAACGGGCCACGGGGGTTCTGGTGTAGTGTCCGTCTATCAAGGCGTCCGACCGCACCGAAGTAACCTTGATGCACGATGGAAGACGGAAGGGTAGCCAATTACTAATCAACGGGCCGATTAAGAGGGCGCTCGTAAACGGGTAAAACACAAAGAAATGGGGTAGAGTAAGTGAAGGCTTTCCCTTGCCTCAAACAGAATCTGATAAGTGATAGCCGCTCGATGAAACAGGAGTGTGCCATATAAGCACCATCGGAGACGGAATAGTTGTTGGCGGGCGTTTTTCAATAAAGTTCGCGTTAGGACAGAGCCAATACCTGGGATTCCAGGACAAATATCAAGAGAACACACTATTTGATTGGAGGATTGTTATTACTCTCATGTCGGGGACTCGGACGGGAAACTCCGGGCTAGAAGTGGTTGCTTACCTCGATTGCCCAGACAAGGTCACTGGATCCAAAGTCGTTTCCATCTCTCACGACACGGCAATATGAGGTGGTTGAGGAGTATAAATTGATGCGACCGGACCACGTATATACATTTACAAGTCGATTTAAAAGTATGACAAATATCAGAGACGTGCGTAAAAAGCCGAAGTTTCGGGTGATTTAGATGGGCGGCTATGAGTGATTGAGGCCGGTCAGGACCCATCATCAAGCTGAGAGGTGACAAATGGATAAACGCCGGGTTGGCACCGAAATTGGGGGTGGGTTACGGACAATTTGACCGTCCGGCAACTGCTTTAGGTACCGGAGTACCGCGGGGGGACAGATGAGATTCATGAATCGCGGGCGTCCGTCATAATATCATGGTTGTCGGAAGTACCGATAGCATCGGGATTGAGCTGTACGCTAATGCGCTACCTTTTCGGGTCATCATAATTTGAGTTAAGTGACGAGAAAATGATTTGCATAATATCTCCGCCCCAAAGTGTTCCATATCGACAAGAGCTGGATGCGCATTGGATTGTGTTGATGGACACGGCCCGCTGTCGCCGGTACGTCGGATACATGGTACTGAACACGAAGAGATCATATCATCGAGTTGCGGTCATGGGTTGGGGATTGCATCTCGATATCGGTCATCACATGGTATAACCGCGGCAGGTCACCGGCCGCGGAATCGAGGCGTGACCGCGGGGCCGGAGACCGGGAACAATGAGCAGCCGGCAATATGAACGAGGACGGGAAGATACGAGGCACACCGGAAATTGAAAAGTGAGGGAAAGGGGGGATGGTGGTGAAGGGACTTCAAAATAAGATATGTCAAAGTTAGTAAGGGGACTTTTTGCGGGGAGAGTACGAAACGATAGAGCCGAAAGAGGAGCCGGCCGGTAACTTGTATGGGAAATTCGCCGGTTGGTTAGCGCTTGTCGGACTCACTTATCCCGGGTCACCTTTTCGCTCCCTTTGCCTTGCCTTGCATTGCCTTTGCCTTGCCTTGCCTTGCCTTTGCTTCGAACGGGCTGGTCGCCTTTTCCCCCAACACAAGTCCCCACTACTTTCACCCTTTATTACTTCTGTCATTCGGTTTATTACCCGGTCACTCCCTTCAATCATTTTCTTTCCCCGAAGTCACACTACCCCCGGTTAATCTATACATCGGCACACATGAATTCCCCAAAAAATGCGGCTTCCTCAAACCATCAAGAGGATCAGCAGACAAAGTCATCGTTTGTCTCGCCTACCCTTCGTTTCTTCTTGCTTTCCTAACCAACTCTTTCTCACATAGTGGCAAGACCCCTGTCGTCAGAGGAGCTCGCGCTTGTACCGTGTGCCGGGCTGCTAAAGTTCGTGTTCCCATCATTTCATATGTTTTTTTTATGAATCATCTTTTAGATGAAATGTGTTGGCGCAGAGGACGGTTCTCAGCCCTGTCAACGGTGTAGGCGCACCGGAGTCGAGTATATGCTTTCTTCTCATCTTTTTTGGCATAGTTTCTCACTCCCCCCCCCCCCCCCACAGGTGCGTATTTGAGAGACACAGACGCGGCCGAAAGCCTGGCTCAAAGTTCGTTTGGTGTTACCCATCGTGTAGGGGCGTTCTCATTTATGATGTTCAGGTTATCCGAGGCTTCCAAGATGTTAAGACGCCTCGAGAAGGGTCTCAACAACGCAAAGTTGAAATCTCAAGCCCTCGAGTCTGCTTCCTCCTTGTCCCCCACAGATTGGCGTGTGCGTCGTGATGAGCACCAACCCAGGTCTCCCGGCCATTATTCAAGTGACCTTCCTCCCCTCAACCTACCCTCTCGCTTCGACGGAGATGACCGGGGCGATACCAAATTGCGGTCACCCACGGACGATGAAGATAATGAAAGTGAAGAAAAGCAAGACGGTTTGTTCCCCGCGGATCTCATACGTAGGGAGAATCAGCGCCATTCCTTTTTCAAGACCATCCTTAATCCCTCACACGAGAATCCTGCTGCCTCTCTTCGATCAGATCGCTCTAATTCAACAGCTTCATCTCAAGGAACGAACTGTCACGGGCCTAACAGTTTCAAAGACCCCGTATCTGCAGGCATCTTGGATGAACAGAATGCCAAAGTTTTGTTTGACCTCATGTTCTTGCGACTCAACCCCTTTGTAAACCTCTTTGACCCTGCTCTACACACCCCCGAGTTCGTTCGCTCCAAGTGTCCCTTTCTCTTCACAGTTCTACTCATGGCTGGCTGCAAGTTTTTCAAACCCGAGTCGTATAAACCATGCCAAAAGCTCACTCAGGAATTTGCTATACGAGCGTTTGCAGAAGACTGGAAGTCCGTCGAAGTGGTCCAAGCCTTTGCGTGCCTCACCTACTGGAGAGAGCCGGAGGATACTGTGAGTGCTTCAACGCATACAAGTATACTTTAGGCTCAAGTGCCGTAGCGTACATGGATGTACATTGGCCTGGTGCGTGATCTCCGCAATAATTAAACCTGCTCGGTTTGACGGTTTATACAGGCTTGTCGTATGGCTGTTGAGTTGGGTCTCAACCGCTATATATCGCCACCACCTCCAAACGAGACGGAATTGCAGCTCAGAGAGCGCCGTAACCGCGAGCGCACCTACCTCGTTCTGTTTGTGCACGACCGAAGTCTGAGCATGCAAACAGGGCGTCAATGGATGCTTCCCGAGGTAAGATTCTCATCACACCGTCATTGGATGAACCAGTCTCACGGCATGTTAGGATGACCTGGTTCGGCACTCGGCTACTTGGCACGAAGAGGGAGGGTCACCAATTCGCCCGGAGGACGTGATTGTCGCTGCCTTTGTACAGTTGCGCCGAATTGCTGTGAGTAACAGTAACTGCACCCGGCTTTTCCTCATGTTCACTTCTCTTCGGGCAGGCCGAGACTACGGATGTCTTTTATCTGCATAAGGGCATCCCCGGTGCAGCACACACAGATGTCAATAAAGAGGTGCTGTTGCGTAACTGTAACGGCAAGTTAACGCAATGGATGGACACATGGCACCACGAAATGCGGCGGGCCAATGGCGAAATGTTTCATATGTCATTCCTTAGCTTCTTCCGGTTGCACGTGCGTTTGTTCTTGAACAGTTTTGGTATACAAGCTGCCATGTACCCCGTAAGTTCTCAGCTTCTACTCTACCGTGAGCCGACAACTGATACACGGTAGTCGAGCCGCACGACTCCCAGTGTACAGGCGCTGTCAGCATGCTATACGAGCGCCAAGGAGAACTTGCATATTGTCTCGCATGATTTTGCGTCAATGAGCATGCTTGTAAGAACTATCCCACCTTCTTGTGATGACAAATTACCCATACTGTTAACAGCGCTACGGACAGGAATCCATCACCGTTATGACAGCGTATTCTGCCGTCTTCCTGTTGAAGGTGCCATTTCCCCATACTTTCCGGGCGTTCTCGATTTTCTGACCGAACTATTGGCAGCTCCTTCGCAGCTCAAGGACGTTGGCAGAGTTACACGAGGGTGCAACTAGCGAAATCCACTCAATTATCGCAAAAACAGCCGATGCTTACGAAGAGGCCTCTCATCTGTCCCCAGCATGTAAAACTGCTGCATATCATGCGAGGTTTTTGCGTGAGCTAGTTGCTCAAGATGCCTTCAGGTCTCAGCAACAAAAGACTTGGGACGACGGCCAACCTCGCCGTGAGCCTCACCTTGTGCGGTTATTGTATAGCCTGGTTAATGATATATGCCAACAGTGTCACGGCGAGAATCTACGGTGTCCACAACTACGCAGGTGTCGCCACAACAGCCACCAGTATATCCCCAGCAGATGCTCGAAGACGTGCAAAATACTGGAACTCTTCATCCCCCATTTTCTTACTCTCTTCCCCCCGCATCTTCTAGCATCCACGAACCAATTCAAGTCGATGCCATCCGGGGCGCCACGGCTCAGACCACTGGCACGCCGACGTACAGCAATGGTACTTACGGGCCGTCTCAACCATTAGTTCAGCCTGCCCAGCCTGGACAGCCGACGCAGTCGGATGACATGCGGTACTGGAATAATATGTTCCGTGATCTGGGCTTTGGTGAGGCCGTCGACCAAACATACGGGGGGGACAGAACCCGACGAATGCATCGTCACCGCATCAGCCTGCACCCCCACACTCATACTCGCATCATGGATACAGTGGTCGGGGGACCGGTCATAACCAGCCTTATGCGTATCACCACATGCATACCAATGCTCCTGGGTACGGATTATAGACTATTTCAGATCCCTACACCATGCTCTCACTATCTTTTCACCTCGATGCCTCGTCCACGTGTCACAGTGCTCTTTCGCATCGCCTCGAGTTCTAGCTCCCACCCGTCCTTCTATGATTCAGCGTGTTTGTAATTTATACTGTAGGTTCTTAATCTTTAGTAGTTAGCCCCCGTTTTCCATTTCACTCGATGACCAACTCCAGCCTATGTATGACCCTTCTTCGTGTACGCTGTAGATGCGATACCGTCAGATTTTGAATAGATTTTTTGACGACGTCATATGATCGACACGGAAATTTCAACATGATAGCAAGGTTAAAGTTAGTTGATCGACCCCGATTTGACGGAAAAAAAAATTGACCGGGTTCGCCATCATTTATTTTTTACTCTACGCCAATGTAGAAAACGATGAGCTCGTGTCCGACCGCTGCCGCAATCCGTGGGATCCCTTTGAGCGATATGAAATCAAAGTCGCGCACACAAAGCGGGCGCGAAGCGAGCGTGAACGCGGTCGGCTCTACGTGCGCGCGTGCATGCAAAGCACTGTGCACGTGGATCGTCGCGCCGCGTCCGCCACCGCCGGCGGTGCTGCGGGTCGAAATGGCAAAGTATTCGGGGTATGTCGGACACCATCGGAAACGGTGTGCGCCCTCTGGGAATGAAGCACCGCTCAGCGTTGGCTTTCCGCCTTGTAATTTGGACAAGTCCCAGAGGGAGAAACGGGAACGGTGTACGGCGCCGATACTGTCGAAAAGAGAGGTACAGGTGTGAGAAGAGAGAGAGATAGAGAGATAGAGCGTTACATGTCTGGGTTGGCTTGTTGCCAGGCAGCAGAAGCTGGAAAGGCACCTGCGCCGCCGGCGATGGCGCGTGGAGCGGAAAACTCGATTACGTGTGGGTGGTGCCAGGCGTTGGTGGTGGGCGCGTGGGAGGGATCGGAACGCCAATCGATGAGGGAGAGCGAACCGCGCACGTCAGCGACGAGAAGGTCCTTGGTTGTCGAGGCGTGCGCGGAGACCGAGGTGAGAGCGTGAGGGAACGAGATCACATATGCGGTTGGTTGTGAACGCGAATTGGATGTGTTCCCACCGCTGTGATCAAGATCGGTGGGAGAACGCGAGAGTGGCGCGGAGGGAATGTCGACGTTCGGACGGAGGTCCCAAACCATGAGCATTTTGTCGTCTGGTTTAGTTTTGGCGATGAGCGGAAAGAAAGGAGTTTTTTTCCTGGTTCGTTGGTAACGTACCAGAGACGGTCGCGACGTAGCGCGCCGTGTCGTCCGTCGGGCCACCGCAGAACGTCATGTCGTTCACTGGACCGTGATGGCCACTTAGTCCGCCACCAAAAGGGAAGATGTCCTCTTCAACATCGGGGGACTTTGTGAGAAGATGTAGACCAAAGTCTGACGACGCGGCGGTAAGCCTACAGGGTGATTTTTTTTCAGAAAAACAAAAACGCGAGTGTTTCAGTCTGGTAGAAAGGTATTGTTTACTCGATATGCCATTGATCTGACGAAGAGGGAGAAACGGCGCGAGGGGACCACGCGAGGGCGGTGATGCGTGAGCCTATGTGGAAGGACGCGACTAGGTCCGCAGACGTGTTTGTCTATAGGATAAAAACGCGTCGAAAGAGGTAACAAAGAAAAAATAGATAGAGGCACACACGATGAGCAGCACAGAGACAGAGTTTTCACCGCCGATGGCGACGAGATCGGGCGCGTCAGCATTGTCGCAAGCTCGAACGACGTGAATGAGTGCACCATGATGGTGTCGGAGGTCCAACATTGTTGACGGCTGGATTCAGCTGCTGTATACTGGTATGAATACACCTCGAGGTGGAAAAGGTGCACCCAATCCAGCACTCTTTCTCGCCGTTGCACTCTCCTCGTTGGCCGCATTTTACGCTCTTGTCCATCACCGCGCAGCTACCGCACCCGCCTCTTCACGTCCCCGCCTTAACGATCATCCGCTTATCTGGCCGGTTCACTCTCCTGATCAAGACTGCGATCATCATCATCATCATGACTCCCAACCTCACAGAGATGGTAAAAAAGGCCCTTGATGCCATACATTTTCCTCGTGTTCATAATAAACCCAAGCAACAGCAGGAAACACCGCCGCAGGCGGCCAAGAGCGGAACGCATAATAACAAGTTCGTATTCGACAAGGACAAGGTGACGGTCATATTCGTCCTTGGTGGTCCGGGCGCCGGTCAGTCCTCTTTTCTTTCTTTCTCTTCTTCCTTCCCCCAACCACTCTCTCGTTTTTTTTAAGGAAAAGGGACGCAGTGTGGCCTCCTCACCGAGACCTTTAATTGCTGCCACCTCTCCGCGGGCGAACTTTTACGCGAAGAGGCGGAACGCCCGGACTCACAGTTTGGTGATCTGATTCGGACAGCTTTGAGTGAGGGAACTATCGTACCCATGGAAGTTACCATCAAACTTCTCGAGAATGCGATGCATGCCGCGCTTCAGACAAAGACGGGTGAGGGCTGGGGGGACGGTAAAGGTCGCTTCCTGATCGATGGATTCCCGCGCAAGATGGATCAGGCGCTCAAGTTTGAAGAGGACGTGGGTATCCATCTCCCCTCTGTGCTCTTCTGACAATCGCGGTTTGGTCACACACGGTGATAGGTGTGCCCGTCATCATTGGTGATATTTTTCAAAACGGATGAGGAAACGATGTTGAGACGTTTGCTGCATCGCGGTGAGACCAGTGGTCGGAATGACGATAACATAGAGAGCATCAAGAAACGGTTCAGTGAGCTTTGAATGTTATTCAATGGGCCCTCGCCGCCGTTCTTATCTGCGCTCCATGCAGCCACTTACAAGGAAGTTACGATGCCGGTCCTTGACCATTATGAGGCGCAGCGCAAAGTTGCCGAGGTGGGTCTGAGATCTTTACTATAACCCCTTTCTCTGATATGTTCTCCATGTCAGATCGATAGCTCTCCGCCGCCAGAGGAGGTCCACACTGCGGCGATCGCTGCTGTGAAGCGGGTCCTCATCTAGAATTCATCATACAGTTCCCCTCTAGTACATCTCATATTGTCTAACATTTGTGATTGATACAATGATAACTGAGTTTGCTTCAAGCGTACACAAAAATTTCCAAATCGTGAGCAGCCCGCACCAGCACATTCGACCTAAATTTCCCGCCCTTAGGAGCATGGAATATTGTTCCGTCTGCGCAAAGGAGATGCGCTTTCTCATCGCCTTCTTCCTGAAGAGCGGTGAGTCAATGTCAAACGAGTGTCGAAATGACACCCTTACCGGGATCCACTCCCATCCCGCGACCCTGAAATACTCTACCACCGGCTGACCGTCCGTTTTTCCGTCCTGCAAATCCGACTCGTACCGAGCACTGATGTGCACGCCATCGCGGTACGCCCCACCCAACACGCTCCAGAGTCTCTCCTTGAACCTCTTGCGTTCACCGTCTCCGCTTTTTCCCCCAAGCGAAGGGTCACGCAGTGGACGCACGGCGAGGACGTCCATCGTCTGTGCATCGCGCGGCGGGGGCAATGAACGTTGCAGCGGGGCGATACGGAAGAACGGCTCGAGACGATCGACGTTGACTGTCGATAAGAAGTACACAAATGGGCCAGATATAGAAACAGACTCGCCGTCGTCGTTGTTGGTGTCGTCAGGAGAGACGGGGATGAACGTGCCAGAGGCGATGTCGTAGCGTTGTACGGGGGGTAGGAGGCGTGCGCGGGCGCGGTACCACGTCGTGTCGTTTTGGGCCGCGGCGAGTTTGAAGCGTTCGATGCCTGGTACGGAAGCGCGGAATGCCTCAGAATCGTTCAAGATAGAGGCGTGCAGAGCGGTCGAGGTGACCACTATCGAGAGGACGGACTGGTCGGATGTGCTGACTGGCCGTTCTTCGGTTTCGGTTTCGGGTTTGGGAGGGGAGATGGTCGTGTGGGCGAGGGTGAGGGGTAGTAGGCGTGGTGTTGCAGATAGGAAGGAGAGTAATGAGGCTAAGAGTGTAGGGTCTGCGTCGGGTGCTGAGGAAGGAGGGAAGAAGGACGAGTGCATGGCGTTGGCGGTGCCAGTCGGGATTAGGACGATGCGGATGCTCGGAAAAGGTCCTTCTTTCTTCTTGGAGTCGGTGTATAGTGCATTCACGATCTCGTGGAGGGTCCCATCTCCTGATACAAGGATGAGCGTGATGGCTTGTGCACGAGCGGACGAATTGAGGGTATCGATGTAAGAGATGATGAGTGTGCCGGCGTGTCCAACATGTTCTGTAGCTGCTACTGTATCCGGGGTAAGATCATAAGATGTGAGAAGGGGAATGATAGTCTCTGTTGTCAATTTAGCACCTCTGCGGTCACCGCTGACCGGATTGTAGATGACTATCAGTCGCATCTTTTTGTTTTTCTGATAAGATAAAATCAGAAATCAAATATGCTGACATTGAAATTTATGCGGAGATTAAAATTCCAAACCAGGCAAGCTATGACCACTTCCGGGCCGGGCGTGTCGAGCGAGCAACTTACAGTATGGTTCGCATTATTATCAAAGGTGGCGTTTGGAAAGTAAGTATATCCTTTCATTCCGTTTTTAACAGATACCTTTGACGCGAATTAGAACACGGAAGATGAGGTCCTCAAAGCTGCTATTGCAAAGTATGGCAAGAACCAATGGTCCGTCACGTCCAACTCACTTCCGCGTCCCACCCACTCACGCCTTGACACTAGGGCCCGCATATCTTCGCTTCTCGTTCGAAAGACGCCGAAACAATGTAAAGCTCGCTGGTACGAATGGTTGGATCCCTCCATCAAAAAGACCGAGTGGTCAAAGGTCCGTCGCACTTTCATCCTCCGTCACCGTCCCAAGACACCAACCACGTAGTTGTAGGAGGAAGACGAAAAGTTACTCCACCTGGCCAAGCTTATGCCCACACAGTGGCGGACAATCGCTCCTATAGTCGGCCGAACGGCCACTCAATGTCTCGAGCGGTATCAAAAACTACTAGACGAAGCCGAGGCAAAGGAAAATGAAGAGCTCGGCCTGGCTGGCCCAGGGGACGCAGGACCCGGTGCTGTTGACGACGTACGTCGTTTACGGCCTGGCGAGATTGATCCGGATCCCGAGACGAAGCCTGCACGCCCCGACCCCATTGACATGGACGAGGATGGTATGCCTTACCCGAGAATTCTACAATCTCAGTGATTAACCCCCTCTCCTCTTTTTTCTCTTAGAAAAGGAGATGCTTTCAGAAGCGCGAGCTCGCCTTGCCAACACGCAAGGAAAGAAGGCAAAACGGAAAGCCCGCGAGCGACAACTGGAGGAGGCTCGGCGACTTGCCGTGCTGCAGAAGAAACGAGAGCTCAAAGCCGCGGGAATTATCATGCGTCACAAGACAAAGAAGAAGGGCATGGACGTATGTAGTGGTCCCTTTACCGTGTCCTGCATCAAGCTGATTCTCTCCCTCCCTGATACAGTACAACGCTGACATTCCGTTCGAGAAAAAACCTGCACCCGGTTTCTATGATACCTCAGAGGAACAAGCGCGTGTCGAAGCCGCACCTGTCGGACAGACTCTGCGCAGGCTGGAGAACAAGCGCAGACCTGAGGAGGAAGAGGCAGAGCGCAAAAAGCGACAAAAACGAGCCAAGGAGGGTGAGAATGGTCCCCACCAGACCAAGTTTGTCGCCGCACGTGATGCGCAGATTCAGAAGCTCAAGGAGGCCGAGTCTATTGGCCGTCGAGGAAAACTTGTGCTTCCTGCTGCTCAAGTTAGCGATGTCGAGCTTGAGGAGATTGTGAAAATCGGACGGGCCGGTGAGAATGCCAAGGCGCTCGTAGGGGGTACCGACGACCCCAGTGAACAGCTACTTGGAGGATATGATAATTTGGAGAGGGCCAAGATGGCGCGGACGCCAAGAACTGCCCCCCAACGTATGTGGGACACAAATTTTCACGATCAAAGTAACTAAAAAGTTTGTTTACACACAGAGGATACCATCCTGATGGAGGCTCGAAATCTACGGAATATGACCATAGCGCAGACGCCTCTGCTCGGCGAGGAAAACACGCCAATTCATGTGTCCCAAAACGGAGGGACAGGTTTTGAAGGCGCCACTCCTCGACATCAGGTCGCGTTCACACCCAACCCCCTTGCTACGCCACGAGCAACTGATACAATGTCCACAACACCGTTACGCACGCCAATGCGTGACAGCCTGAGTATCAACCCCGAGGATCGCTCGTCATTTATTGGAGAGACACCACGAGAAATGCGCATGCGGACAGATACAACCAAACGGTCGCTTCAAGCGAGCTTTCAAAGCTTGCCCCAGCCTGAAAACAACTTTGAGCTCCTCGTGCCTGATGACGAGGACGAAAATGAAGCAGAATCGGGCAAGGTTCTCAACGAAGAGGACGCTGCTGAGCGCGACGCACGTATAAAGCGTCGGAAAGAAGAGGAGGAGCGTGCTGCTCTCGCACGGCGCTCTCTGGTGGTGCAGCGCGGACTACCGCGACCTCCAAACGTCGATCTGGAGCGTCTTGTCGAAAACCTGAGCCTGGAACCCGTACAGCGACTCGTTGATCTGGAAGTGGCCCAACTCATGCTACACGACTCGCTCACGCACCCGATTCCCGGTACCGCGTTTCCTGGCGAGACGCCGAGCGCATACGAGCCACCACCCGACGCGTACGTCGCCGCAGCCAAAATGGAAGTTCACCGCGAGCTTGCGGGTGCTCTTGGGTTTCCCGACGCACCAGAGGAACAGGTGCGCGATGCGGTGTGCGCGCTAGCCGGCACAGGTTCTGAAGAAGCGATCGACGAGAGCGCGTCTTGGGCGCACGTACGCTCGAAGCTCGTGCTAGTAGCAGCAGACGGTACCGGCGCTGGGGCATCGGGGACGTCGTGGGTGCCGGTGGACGGACTGGACGCGGAGACGCGCGCGGCGGGTTACAAAGCCGTACTGGAGGAGCGTCGGGCTGCGATCGCGCGGGAGGCGATGCGGGCTGCCAAGGTGGAGAAGAAGCTCGGGGTGGTGTTGGGCGGATATGTGGCGCGGGCTGCGGAGCTTGGGAAGCGACTTGGTGAGGCAGGCGAGGCGAGGCGAGAAGCTGCGATCGAACATGAGAGCTTTGAAAAGTTGCGGGTGACGGAGACGGCGGTGGGTCCCGCGCGCGTCGCGGGGCTTAGGGAGGAGGTGGAGAGGTTGGAAGTGAGGGAGAGGGCACTGCAAGGGTTGTATGCGGAGTTGGAGATGGAGAAGAGGGAGGCGGAGGGTAGGGTGGCTGAATTGGAGGAGCGGGTGATGGAGGAGGCGGAGAGATTGAATGAGGCTGCGTTGGCGGAGATGGAGTAATGCTATACACTGCTACAGTACGGCGATAATGTATGACGGTATCACTATCATCGCGGTCAAATCGGCGAGGAGAGAGGTCACACCACCACTTCCATAAGAGCAAAAAGGTTAAATGATCCTGTTTCGATCGGTCAGCTTAGTGACAAGAGGCGAACTAATTCCGAACACACATTCATCGGGTCACGTTTTGAGTCTCAAGTTGATTTCCAGGGACAAACTCAACTTTTGAACGACTCAGGTACACTTTAGTACTGTGAACATGTCGAATTACTGTCGTTGTCACTTTCACTGAACTCCGCGGAGAGGAGACCTCGAGGTGTGGTCACGAGTACAGCAACAATCAATCAGAGAACGAGAGGAGCGTGGCGATCATGCGTCGAGAATCGATTACATCAAACGACGTCCCGGTCATCGTGGGTGGCCGTGAATGGTTCAACGTTCCGAGGGCTGAGGAAGTGTCAAAAAGTAACGACATGAGTGAACTAAGCGCTATATTATCCCCTTTTTTTTGTTACATCCGAAAGTCCAACCTCCTGCCGAGATATGATAATAAATTGAAACCTGACAGCTGTTCAAACCCTGTGTGTGGCGGTCCATTCCCTAAGAGTCGATCCCTCCTCCTCAGACGTCTCACCATCGGGCTCCCCTTGCCCTCCATCCTCCTTCCCTCTACCATCCCTCCCTCCCGTCTAGCCCTCCTCTACTTCGTTCCATTCCTCTCTGAACCACCCGTTTCATCCTTTCACTTCACCATATGGCACCACGGCCATCCGCCGGTCCTGTTTCTTCAGTTAAAGTCGTCACCGTTACCCTAGTTTCGAGCTCGAGCTCAGCAACGTCGGGCGTGCAGATCTCGGGAAATGCCCCTTCCTCCTCTTCTTCAATTCCCATCGGCCAAGTCGTGGGTGGCTTTGCCGGTGGTGTGGCAATCGCGGTGATACTCGTGCTCATATGGAAATACTGGGGTCGCGTGATTAAACGTACCGAGCGGCGGCGACTAAAGGAAGCGGTGCGTTCTACAGTCCATCCCATTCGTCGTCTTCTGACGATCATGCGTTGTTGGGCGCGTCCATCCCTTTACAGCAAGATATACTCACCGTGCGTGAGAATACGAGGCGCAACGCGGCGTCGGGATATAATCCGCAGTCGGAGTACCGTCCCATGTTCACCCTCAACCCGGACAGCCGCAGGGTGACCTTCCTTGCACGCACACCGACTCCTGCAAACCAACAAACCGACGCATCGCTGACCGAGTTGGCATCACCAGCAGCAGCAGACGAAAGCATGAGGGAAAAATCACCCTCTGCCGTTCTCGAAGAGATACCGTCGACGAGTTCATCGGCTACGGCGCCGTTATTGGTGACCCATGAGATACGTGAGAGCAGCCAACCGCGAGAGGAAAAGATGAAATTGGTGGGGTATAGACGCCCGCCGTCGCCTACGCCCACCCCCTTGCGTACGCGCGCTCACATGTCACCACGGGACTACCCAATACCTGTGACGCAACAGGCGCTATCACCACTACCACCACCACCACTACCACCAAAGTCATCGCCGTCCCCCGAGCATGACATATCATCACTTGACATCCGCACGCAGTCCCCCACCCCCGCAATACTACCACTAAAGCCGAGGCCGCGGCTTTCCCCGCCACCTAGGGGCGGCAGCTTGAGTCCTTTACAAGCGTCCACGTCTGCGCCGACACCCTCCAGCAGCAGGACCACATTGCCGCTCGTCATTCTACCACTGCCAGCCATCATCACCACCGCTGCCTCTGCGTTACCCTCTCCCGCTTCCTCCGAGCCATCGCCTTCGCCTTCCGAGTCGCCTTCATCAACGTCATCATTGCCATCACCAGAGCAAGTTCTTTCAACGCCTGCGGCACCACTTCCGACAGCGTCCACGTGGGTCAGATCTCCATTGCGAAATTCGGTACTGCCCTCACCAGCCGATCGACCTGTGATCATGCCGCGAGCGAAGAACGCATCTGTTCCCTTACCCCCACCTCCACCCGCACCACCAGAGTTTCTGTCTACCGATCCTGTGTCATTGCGACCCTCGGTACCGTCAGTGGCGAGCACGGCGTCGCAGTATTCGACGGCTAGTGGCGAACCACGTGTGCGTCGTGGGTTCTTTGACTCGTTCGCACGTCGTCACAAGAGCGTGGTGGGCACGATAGCGTCCAGCAAGCGGCGGACATCGACGCTCAGTTCGGTTTCGGTATACTCGAATAATGATGATTGAGCGATGCACACGCCCCCTTCCCTCCCTCCCTCATTGCTGGAAGGTGCAGAACGATATTAACATTGGTGCCCGTACCGAGTACGAGCTTTCTTGTTTGTATGTTTTTGCCTTTTACTTTTTTCCTCTTCATTTTTTTCTGTGGTCTTAGCAAGAGCCGACAGGACAGCTTTTCAGCTGGCCGGCCGTGCCCGCCAAGCTATGTTTTATCATTGCTTAAATTTATCTGATAATAAGTGGACAGACTACTTGACGAACTTTTAGGACTCGGCGTATTAGAGGCTAGAGTGGCGTATATGCCTCTTCCATAAGTTATGATGGACGTTACGATAGTTTTAGTTTTATGTAAATGAATTGATGACTTTTAACGCGTCTTTTGTTGTTGGCCCACCTTGTAATCCTAGTCCTAGTAATAAGTTACTATAAAATTACAGGACTCTAAATAAGATTTTCCGGGCATGAACCCACTTTGCGAGCATCGTCGCTATGTGTTTCCTCTTTTGACTTTTTTTTTGGCTTTTTGGCTTTTTGGTTTCCTTTGTCTTGACACTCAAGCTTTGCCACCTTTTTTTTCCACTTCGTTTTGTTTTGCTTTCTCTGTAGCATGTTGACGCAGGCCGCGCAGCCGCTCAGGTGGGGCCATTGGAGTCATGTGATCTTGGGCTTCTCGGCGTTCTCGGAATATAGGACGAGACGAAAGCACGAGCCACATTAGGATACCGTGTGATAGCGCCCTAAGATGGCCCGCGTACTGTAGGTCGCTCTTCGATGTGCCCAGTAATTCCCTCCCTACTTCCTCCTCCCTAATAGTGATGAACTACAACATTTTCCGTGACGAGCTTGGGTCTAAATATCCTACTCATGGGCATGCCCTATGGGAGCCAGACTCAGGGGGACTTTACGGTTACGTGGAAGTGGGTGACGTTGGTTTCATTCGCAAAGGCAGATTCCACCGTCTTTTCAACGCTCTACTCCCCGAAGGACATCCGAAACAAAGCTCCCGCGTTCCGGAATACCACACCCCATTAGAACCCAACATGGACACGCATATCTTACCGAGCACACTCGATCCTAATGACTTTTGCTCCAGGGGAGTCACAGTTGAGTCTGATGAACTTGGAATACTTGCCTTGGAGTAATATGGGTTACCTCTACATGTGTTCCTGTTACTAATCTCTTCAATTCTAAGGCCGGAACCTCCAAATGTCACGTTTTCATGCTCTACAAGGCAGGGTGCAGTCTTATCTCTTCCAGTGCCAGCTCAAAGTGCGGACTCCATGGCTGAGGGAGATTTTGCAAAGTGGATAATCAAGCATATTGACGTTTGGTTTGCATTCGCTCGGGACCTTGGCTTAGGAATAAGCCGTATGGAGGACGTCATTTTAGTCACCGGACGTGACCTTGCGAGATCAACGACCAATGTGGCGTTCTCGGAGAGCCAGAGGGGGGAAAATGTGTCCTTCGGCGTTACCACTACTAGTGATTTTTCAGGTGTCAATATAGAGTGGCTGTTCCCGCGTAATACTCGAGGAGTGACGATCAAACGTGGTCCAAGTGGTCATGTACGCTTCTTACCTTTCTCTTGCGGACAGTATCTAACCTCATGGAATCATACCAGAATTTGCCAGAGAATCGGTGCATATTCGTTCGAGGTTTCCGTGTTACCCGATTTATGAAGGTGTTGCCGAAGCTTCGAGGGGCAGCGGATCCAACCGAGGATTCAGGTGAACACGACGCTGAATTCGACACGCAGCTTATAACTATTCCTGAAACTACAAACGTAAAGCTATTCATTTATCACCCTTTTACTTTATTTGACTCTTCGAAGTATCAGGATCCCCTCTACACTCTTCTAGATTATCTCTCTACAGTGAGATCTTGGACTCCCGTCCCAGTGCGTCCAACTCTAACGATATCTTGCAGCAGTCACCAGAATGCGACATGGGTATTATTCATGATAATGACCTTGTGTGCGTTGATGGTACTGTATGTTGACATATTTGTTGATTGTACCACCATGCTCACTCTTCCAGTCACTGGAAGATCTCCAGCCAGATACAATTATCGGTCACCTCCAAGACCGCAAGCCGAAGATATACCAGGCTCAATGTGGTGAGTGTAAACAGTATTACAGCTGCATGAACCCCGTAGTGAAGGTATCGTCTCATGGACTCAGACTGGTTTTCTACTCGCAATGGCGATTCGGAAACTGAGACGCCTCGGACTAAAGTAGCCACATTATCAAAAAGACTGGCGGATAATCTTGGCTCAGAAAACGCCCTCGAGAGGAAGAGAAACCTTTCTACAAGCTTCCTTGCTTCATCTCTGCTTTCGAAGGAACCCTCGTATACTATAGAAGTCCCGCCCTCGCTGCTTGATACTTTCACCACAATGTCAGCTTACCCGTGGCCCAAAAAACGTTCTCAGCGCAAGTTTGTCGACCTGATAAAAGAGGCCGACTATAGGTGGCCCAACTGGGACCCTTCAAATATCATTCTCGTATGGTGTTCATTTCGCTTGATCCATCTATCACTATAACACCAACAACAGGCTGGCGAGTTTGGCACCATAGACAAAAAGACTGGAGAGTGGATGACGGAGGGTAATATCTACACACATCCGGAGATTAAACCCCTCGCCGATCAGTATCCTCTCGTTGAGAAAGCCGAACCTGATGAGTATATCCACTCATACGAAGTGCGGGAAAAGCCTGTCCCAGCCGAAGTGGCAGCGTAAGCGTTCTTTTGTTTCACATCTGTCCCTGTCCACCACCAATGATATCTTCCTCATCCGAAATCGGAAATTTACAGAAACCCCGCACCAGGCCTCGTCTTTACGCATCAGTGGCAGTTCAACGCGAGGCGTGGCGCAGTCGTGGTGATGCATAGTCCAAGACCGAGCATCGTCCCCAAGGGATTCTTCAAAGAAGCTCTCAAGCGCCGCTTCCCTGCTCTCGAGGGAAAGTCGGTAATATATAAGGTGTACAAGTCGCCCGGTTTCTTCATGTACCTCTCTAACAAAAGTGAGTTGTCTTGTTGACGACGGCTCTCGTCAAAGAGTTAAAAACCCGTCGCGCTTCTTTTCTCTTTCAGCGAGCGAGCAAGTTACAATTAGCCTGCACGCGAACCTGAACCGTCCAACTCCAGGGGTCAATAGGCCCCCACAAGCGCCGTTCATCTGGTCTTCCCAGGGCACTTCTGGCACCTGTCACTCCGTATACCGAGCAAGCGGGTCGTATACCCCGCTCTTTGCTCTCAAGTCGGCACGACGGCATCTATCTATGCGTGCTCAAACGCATATCTGGTGGGAGGAAACCGATGTGCCATGGGATGATCTTAACGATGACGGCATGACGGAGCCAGAGGAAGTGTATGAATGAAATCCCTGGCTGAGGGCTTCTCCATTCCTTCTCTTTCTCTCTCTTTCATATCATGCTCGGTGGTCCTGTACAAATGTAGTGCAAGATATTGGATACATTTGGAAAGCAATTCAAGGAATAGATGACATCTGCAGGCCGCCCCAGAGATGTATAAACTCACACCCAGAAGGTTTTGCCCATCCAGTCCCACGTAAACGGTCTGGACTGGTCGAGGCAGTGACGAACGAGCGCACGATACTGATGTCTCATGACCAGAATCTA
The DNA here is from genome assembly GCA_022376515.1 of Lactifluus volemus. Taxonomy (NCBI): domain Eukaryota; kingdom Fungi; phylum Basidiomycota; class Agaricomycetes; order Russulales; family Russulaceae; genus Lactifluus; species Lactifluus volemus. The sequence continues at coordinate 766,603 of WTXI01000007.1, read as the reverse complement.
GTTATGGCCGTGTCTGGAAAGCTCGAGACGTGATGTACAAGCGCTGGCCCAAAAGATACCGTTACGCAAAAGAGTGGATTACGCGCGTCAGACTCATTCGATATCGACGTTAGTGATCTTGATATCCTCATACAGCTTATCCGGCTTATTCGTCTTCACGTTCTCGATCGCGTGCACCGTTTCCAGCCCAGACAGAACGCGTCCAAAGATCGTGTGTTTCTTGTATTGTAATCGAGAGCCTGGACTACATCCCTTAATTCGAAGGCACTTTTGTTAATCTTACAGAAGACCATAGGTGGTCAAGGGTGAAAGCGATGCGTTTCCAACAGCGGAGCCAAGCCTAGTACTCTTTTGAATTAAAAGGTTGTTGACGAGGGCTGCCCAAAGTTTTCTGGAACAGACGTAGAGCGATGGTGTGTGTAAAGCCCTTTTTTTGGTTTGAACGATAGGACATCTAATCTACTACCGTAACGAGTCGACATATTGCTAGAAATGACCGGATCAGCATTTAGCAAGCTAGCGAGGAGGAAACCGCAGACCTGCTCCAGCTTTGCCACCGCATTGCGAAAGGCAGCCACTTCTGACCAACAATTGAGCGTCGTCGTCAAGTTTGCTCTATAAGAAAGGAAATGAGATCAGTGTTTCGCTTTCAAAGTGGACAGATTTTTGCAATGTGAGCGACCAACCGATAACAGGAGGCGACTGCCTCGCTCGCCATCTTGACTTGGGGATGATCCACCAAGCTCGTCCGTGCACGATACCGGTCCACTTTTTGACGGACCTCTTCTAAATCCTCGAGAAGCACGGTCGAATTTTTCACATTTCCATGTTCTTCTTCGATCCCCGTAGTCGCATCGTCACTACGCTCGCGATTGATGTTCTCGCGCTCGAGCGCGAGTTGGAGGGCCCGACGGAGCTCATCGTCGCCCTCTTGTAAACGCGCCATTTCGGCATCGATTCTGGCTCGCACGTTTGCGTCGAGGAGGGCGTGGCGAGCGGGGCTGACTTGAGGCGACGATAAATTTGTGTCCGAGAGTTGGTTGGCCAACTCTGAAGATACCTTGGTTTTTTTTTTCAGAGTTGTTTTTAGAAGACGAAAAAAAAGGTTGGGGTGTTACCTGGATTGGTACGGGGTTGTAGAACACTTGTTCGTTGTTCTGTTTTGATTGTGATGCACCCATTGGTTGAGCAGGCTATACAGCACTTTACAAGTAACAAAGTATAATTTAGTCACGTGAATATGGTAGCGATGTGGGTTGCTCATCTCGTCTCGTCTCGTTTTGTGTCTTGACCTGACCCAACATGTCGCCGAGTTGGCCACTGTCTTTCGGTGCCATCTTTTCGTCTTCATTGCGCTTATCCACTTATCTCTTTCTGAGAGTTGTCAGTTTCTCATTTTCATTCTCTCTCTTTGACTTGTCCTGATTTTTTTGATTGTATAGGGTCCCGCTCGATGGTTTAAATACTTGCTTCCAGGCCTTTATCTCGCTTATACCGCAACCATCCCCATTGGGCTTCGCCCTTCACATCCACCCTCCAAGGATGCTAATCAGGACAAGCCATCTTCACAGACAACTACAAACAAGGCATGCCCTCTTCATTTTACCATACTGGCTACCATCATCCTCACCCCTTTCAAAAGTGCAATAGCAACAGTGACGTTATCTGGGAACTACTATTCTCTCTTCCCACAACTCGTCTCACGACAATCATAACTTGGTCCATTAATACCCTCCTCCTTTTATTCGCCGCAGACTTTGTCTTCGCTCCTGTCATCTATTCCGCCACCGACGTCACCTTTACTCGACTTGGTGCAGTTTATCCAGATGGTGCCAAAGTCGTCATCCGGTATCCTCTTTCTCATGCCAACGTGACCGATCGTAATGTCCTCATCCTTTGGCGTCCCGCAATGGCTACCGCTGCCGAGCCATGGGCAGATGGCCCCACCCTCCGTCTGGACTCTGAATTTGATTGGACAAACACTACCAGGCTGACCAAGCTCTGGCCCGCCACAGAATACGAATGTGCTGTCCCCATTGCGAAGCTACCTATCGTGATCTGACTCGCTTTCTCCCTCTAGACACCTTGGCAGATACAAACAGGGCCATCTTGCCCTACCCTCCTTCCCCCATCCGCTTCCGTACCTTTCCAGATCCCAGCCTTCCAACAGGTTCACATTTCCGCTTCGTGGTATCTTCATGTCTTAAACCCAACTTCCCTTACGCCCCCTTCAGAAATGGCAGAATCAAGGGCTTTGACCTCCTCGCTGATTACCTCTTTACTCAGCCCACCGTTGTTGACACCTCAGGAACTGCTACGCTTTTCGATGCTAGTGACAACACGCAAGAGAGCCCTTTAATCCCCCTCCAAGACGATGACCCAATCAAGTCGGACTCTGCGGTTGCGAGCGTGACACCTGCCACTCTTGGGGCTGAGGGCGTCGTGCCGACAGAGTTCATGCTGTTCTTGGTACGCAACATCCTCCTTATCCATCACAACAACACCCTGACACGCTATAGGGTGACTTTATATACGCAGATGTCCCAATCTACCATGGCGATTCTACACATGCCTATCGTCGTCTCTATAGGCGCAACTACAACAGCCCGAGCTTCCGCAAAGTCTACGAACGACTTCGTACGTCCATGAATGCTCGCGTAGCCTGCTTTGTCCGACTCTTTGCTCTTAGCCATTATCCACGCATATGACGACCATGAGGTTCGGCATTGTCCATCCGTCAGGGTGCCTTGGACGTTGTTCACTCTCATTGTTAGATTATCAACAATTACGTCGGCCAGTCTAACGACACGCCTCCCTTTGCAAACGCTAATGACGCGTTTCGCATTTACAATGCTAATGGTAATTACGACCCCCATGTTCCAGGACACAATTACTTCGACTTCCGTTATGGGGATGTTGCATTCTTTGTAATGGACACGCGCCGGTATCGGAGCAGCCCTCTCACTGGTGAGGCCGCTGCGCGAACGATGCTTGGTGAAGCCCAGCTGAGTGCCCTATATGAGTGGCTTGGGAAGGTGTGTGTGTGAAGTCACAACCCCCGTAGCAATCACGTTTACGATATTTCTCACCAGGTCAATCAAACGGCGACGTTCAAGTTTATCGTCACATCAGTTCCCTTCACCTCACTTTGGACCCATGATGCCGAGACCGACTCTTGGGCTGGGTACGCTTACGAAAAGGCATCCTTACTTTCCGCTTTGCATACGGTTCCAAACGTGTACCTCCTATCGGGTGATCGGCACGAGTTTGCGGCGATAGAGTTCAACTCGTTGCGTGAGGTCGGCCCAGGTGCACACGTCGTGCGGGAGTTTTCGACCAGCCCGATGAGCATGTTTTACGTGCCTTTCTTGCGCACGTTGAGGCTGGCGAGCGACGCGGTCGTACCGAGGACAAGGTTCCGCATCGTAGACGAGGATAGTCCGCCAGAGGAGGTGGTGGAAGAGGTGCCGATGGAGCGCGTGATCAAATATTTGCCAATCGGGAACTACAAGTGGTGCGTGCGCGTTCCCCTTGGCCGGATACATCTCTCTGACTTTGGTAAAAGGTCTACGATCGAGATTGACACGCGTAACCCTGAGCACCCAAAACTCAACCTTGAAGTCGTGATCGATGGCAAGGTCGCCTACAAGTGAGCATTTTTTTCTTGTCGTTCCTCTTCACCTACCGCCCTTGTATGTTAATCGCATTTTGCCCTTGTAGCTTACCAATAGATGCGACACCCGTGAAGCTCAGGCCGTCTACCGCGCTTGGCTCTATTGTACCGGACAGTCTCAAAGACATCCTTGACCGCGTCGGCCTCTCGCCCAATCGGTGGTTCTGAGGCGTACATTTTTCGACATACGAGGATACCTAACGGAATTACATTTACGATACTAATGTCCGTCAAAATTTGTAGATGAGATGTTCTTCACACCAATGTAGGAAATGGTTATCGAAGACGAGGAGTGCCCGCTCCAGACGATCCAGTGATGTGCCAGTCAGTGACTAGTCGTGACAGTCAGAAAAGTCGTCTGACCATGACCTAAGTCGCTGATGTAATGGGCAGCTTAGGATTGAAGTTATCGATTCGACGATGAACTGTGATAAGATGATAAGTGATCGAAAGCGCTTTTTGGCATTACCACGTGATGAGAAAAGTCACGGTCGTTTCACCGTCACGACATGCGCGTTGTTAGACAAATGCTTTCACTTACGAACAATTATGCTGCGTGTCAGGCACCATTATGACTCACAGCCTTTGGATGGATAAATTAGTGAGTAGAGGAAGTGAAATATCTGGAATTGTGATGTGTGTTGCATATGTTTGTCTTCGCTGAATGGTGTAAGGAAGTCCCAAACACCATTCAGTGAAGACAAAACACCTGTAACATATGTCACTATCCTGTTTAACTATACAAAGGAGGTGGTGTGTATGAAAACAAAGACAACAATAATTTCCTAACTTCAAACAAGCCTTTTCTCCTTTTGTTGTTTCAATTAAACAGATGACATCCTAAAGACACAAAGATACGAGTTGATAATGAAAGCCTAACTTGAAATTATCGATTGAACTAAACGAGTACATAATCGGTTCTTTGTCCAAATCTTTATCACAAGTCCTCAAGTCCCCAGAGCAACTCCTTGTTGCTGAAACATCAACGCCCACGTTTGTTGCTCCGACTCTGAGTAAACCTCTGTCGGAGCATAGGTATCGGATCGCTCTGACGCTCTCTCTTCCTCGTCATCATCATCACACCCATCATGGTGGACTCGCTGAACTCGCTGGACTCGGACTCGGAATCGTCGTCGTCATTGTCAAACGTACCACCCTCCTTCATCTTTCTCTTGGCGGCCAACTTGTCCAACTCATCCGCCTGGCGATTAAAAAGCGCTGCGCGCTGCGTCAGCGCCCACGACTCCATCCTCAACCGCTTCGCCCTCTGCTCACGACGGATCCTTCTTGCATCCCGACGACGCTGCAGTTCTACTCCTAACCGTGCAGCTTCCAACTCGGCAGAGGTGCTTCGACGAGCCCGGATGTCGCCGCGGCGGGTCTCCTCGCCCGCGTCCGAAGACGCACGGATCCCCCTGTAACCCCGATGATTCCATCCCCTTCCTGGGTCTTGGAATGTCAGGGGTGAGGGAGGTATGCGTTTTTGGTGCCGGAGCGCGTAGCTCCGCGGTGTCCGTGTCTGAGGGAAGGTGCATCAGTGCTCTGCATATAATATTCTCAGTTCCGGACTTAAAACGCACTTTCTGACGGGTCCACCTTGATATCCTTTCTGCCTGTATGCCATGTGGACGGACGTCGGCGACGCGGTGTGGAAGGTACCATGGACGACGACGACGGATCGAACGATTCGAAAACCGGTCGTAATGTTCCACCTTGGTCTTGTCTTTAGAGCGAAGATTGTATCCATGGGCGCCGGCGCCAGTCATGTTGTAAAAAGCAATTAATGATGACGAGCGAGGAGAACGAGGGCTTTTTGGAGGTGAGCAAGAATCGAGACGGTTTTGTGAACGTTGTGCTGATGTCTGTTGCCGAGTGTGTTGGCTTTTATGTATTCACATCTCGCTTTTTCTTTTCTGATTGGTCTGCCATTTTGCGACCAATCTGTCATTTGTGGACGCGGTTCACCCACAGATTTGTGGCTTTTTTCTTCGACTAATCTGGAAGTGCACATTGCACCACGTAACTGGTCTGCCCCCCCCCCCCCCCCATCCTCGTCCTTGTAACCGCTTATCAATAGATGCGACACCCATGGGTTTCAGGCCATGTACCGCATCTGGGCTCGATTGTACCATCTCCCAAGTTCGGCCATGTCGGCCTCTCGCCCAATCGGCGGTGCTGATGAGTAATTTTTTAACATTCAAGACCTAACGGATCTCGAAGAACTACCATACGATACTGATGTCCGGAGACGCCGACGTTTTTTTTGTGTCTAATTTACTCCTTGGTTCCCATTATATTACCCCCGGCCCTTGTTACGTAGCCTTACCCTTACCCTTGATATCCGTTATCGATCCCCGCTCGTCCACCACGTCGCCATCAGCAGCCACATTCGGCCGTGAGAAGCGTTCACGGATCTGGGCATAGCGCGACATTTCGGCTTGCGAGACGCTCGGCACGAGCTCGCGTAACGCCATCGTAAAATCGTCCGCGGTGACGACGACGGAAATTTCTTCAGGAGTAGCCATCTCAGCGAGGTAGTATTGGGGCGTGAGAGGTGAAGGCCACTGCGAGGCTGTCGAGCCTGTCGGCGACTGCGCGTTGAGCGTCGCTAGTGGAGAGACGAGGTCACGCGCTACATTTAGGGGAGAGAAAAAAAAACGTACCGATACGCTTGTCGATGTCCTCCGCTTTTCGCGACATGGCTTTGAGTAAAGCGTCTGCGCACAACGCGTAAAAGTCTGCGCCCGTAAAGTTGAACGGACACTGCCGCGCGACTGTGATGAGCTCGAGTGACGGGTCGAGACGGAATTTGCGAGTGAGAGCTTGGAGGATGTGCAGCTGCGCCTCGTGCGTGTCGCTCAGACCGAGATAGAGTAGTCGGTCGAACCGCCCTGGTCTTAATAGCGCTGGGTCTAAGAGATCCGGTCGGTTCGTTGCGCCGATCACGATGACGTCGCCAACACCACCGCCACCATACCAGAAGAGGGAGAGGAGATACCATCGAGCTCGGCAAGTAGTTGCGAGACTATACGGTCCATGACGCCGCCCGAATCGCCATGTGCACCGCGCTTTGGCGCTACAGAGTCCAGCTCGTCAAAGAAGATGACGCATGGTCTGGCGTCGCGCGCACGCTGGAAGACCCGTCGGACGTTCGCTTCCGACTCGCCTATGTACATGTTTAGCAGCTCGGGGCCTTTGATAGAGAAAAAGTTGAGCGAGCACGAGGTGGCTACGGCTTTGGCGAGGAGCGTCTTGCCCGTGCCTGGAGGACCGTAGAGGAGGATGCCTGAGAAAAAAAGTGTGGTGAGATGGCTCGCAGTAGCCGCGTAGATGATGCTCGCGTACCGGAGCGTTTCTTGAGATTTGACGCGAACAGCTCGGGGTGTTCCAGAGGCAATTGGACCGTATCCAATATGTCGGATTTTACATCGGCCAAACCCCGACATCATCCCATGACACGTTGGGGATCTTGGGTGCGCCAATATTTTCGCTATAAGAAGACCGCGCTTCATCCATCGCAATTTCAAAGTCTGTGTTGGTCAAGGATATCCCTGCAGAGAAAATGTCGTTCGGGGTAAAGTCATCTCCACTAGGGGCTGGTCAGCTGAAAAAAATATAGCAATTGTTGTAGACGTACACTGCTCGCATGACACGAGTGACCGCAGCATAGCTTGTCCGAACGACAAGGGATGCCAGGTCACCTGCCACAAAGGCAGCCGTTCGTCGTGCCAAGTCAATAATCGAGACGTCTGGTCCCAATTGCTTCGAGGCGAGCAAGGTGTCCAGGATTGCCGACCTCTCCGCTTCGCCGGGAGCCTATCTTTGAGGTGAGACTCACTCATTTATCAATGCCAAAAAATAAACCTTTCGTACCTCAAATTCTACCTCGTGCTTAAAACAGGAAACGAGGCTCGGAGGAACGTGAGCCGCAGCAGTCGTTGTTCCAAAAACGAGAATGGGATATCCCGTTAACCTCCATGAACCATAGAGGTCTTGGAATAACTCCTTGATCACATTGACGACAGCGGGATCTAAACAGCTCAACAACGAAAGAACTCCAGCACAGAGCATTGTCCGTTACCCTTTCCAGGCTCCGTGGGCTGCGTGGTCTGTGTAAATGCCTCTAGATGTCGCATCACAAGGACGCATGGCGAGCATGAAGTAACTTGTTCGAAACGTGCGCGAAGAAAACCCTCCGTCTTCGTGTCGTTATCCCCAAGGAGGTCATAGCAGTTCACCTGGTGAGCGGCATGAGCACATTCTAGGTACACGCATGAACACCTCGAAGCCTACTTCAAACATGTGCATTCCAAGACGTCGCGCCACTTGCACAGCTGTGGTGAACTTTCCTATCCCTCGGAGCCTTTGAGGAGCATTGTGATCGGTAGGTCGAATGTAAGAGCTTGTGGCATCAGCGACGCTTGAGATAACCCAAGGAGCTGCGTGAAGGCGCGTTGATTTCCCTGCGTTACTCCCGCAGTCATATCTCCATCAGATGCCAACGTACGTCTAGGACCTTTTAACGCGAATGGTTTGCCCTTGATAAGACAAGAAGACGGGACAGCGCACTCAAGAAGGTCCAAGCGTCCGGTATCCGAGCGTGCTCGAAGCCAGTTTGCGTCACGCGAGTCACCGCAGAGTCCACCCAACACCCTAGTTCACCGGATGACAAACCGAGGTGAACACCCGATGGGTTGAGGGCGTTATTGGTGGATGGTGCGTCGCAGTCGACGTTCGTCACGATGAAGTACACGATTTTTTCTGCGCCCGACGGGTCCGTTGACTGCCTGCAAAGCACACAAATGACGTCCATTCAGGTGATCCGTGCGCTGGCGGAAGGGAGGGACACACTTTTCCGGTACTCTTGGCGAGGTTGTCTCTGCGTCCTCGCCTGTCGAGGACGCTTGTAGGTATTGCAACTGGTTCAAGTCCACCTTCACCGCGAGCAAATCGCCCTGCTTGACGAGACGCTTTTTCCCGTCAAAAAAGCTCTTCAACCCCTGCAGGACGAGCGGCTGGTAACCCCGGTTCGTCGACAACCTGGATGCGACGCGGGCGATTGTCACCGCTTTTGCCGTAGGCAGGTTGCGGCTGCGGATACCGTCTGGCGCCGCCTGGAGGAATAGACGGGTGGGCGAGGCTCGGATTTCGGGATCAATGTTGTGCAGAAGTATTGGGGAGGCTTTGACGAGGCCACTGTCAGTGGTGATTCAGCTCGAATAGGGGTTCGAAGGGGATATGGATCGCACGAGTGGCCGACTACTTCGTCGTTGGCTTCTAACCTGATAATGCGACGACTTCTCGACGATGGAGCTGTACTACAGCCTAGTAACGGTTAGCGGGCATCCTCACTTCCACATCGCATCTGAGGAGGGGGTTGACACTCACCCAATCGCCGTCCAGCACCCCGATCTTGGGTAGATCGACAGTACGAACATACATTGTATAGTCATCGAACTCTGAAAAAGTGGGCAATGACAAGGGCTTTGCTGTGAACTCTTGAGCAAACTGAGACATTCTAATGGTAGAATCGCCTTGTTGAGAGAATGGAGAGGGCTGAGGAAGAAGGGAACTAGCTAAGAAGCTCTCGCCGATTTCGAGATCCTCATCAGCATCGAGTTCGACTTGGGCGTCATCTGGAGCGAGGGAGATGGCAAAACTTGGTGTCCGTTCATGGCTCGTGGTTCCTCCGCAGGTGGTAAAAGAGTGAATAACGTTTGCAATTTCTGGGCATACCCTTGCAGCACTGGCTCCGTCATAATGAGTTTGTATGTCAAAAGACCTGCAGGATCGTCCTGGGCGTTCAAGGAGTATTTAGAATCCTGTCGGAGGATCTTCCGGCCCTGACACATCCAGTTCTCAAAGGACGAGAGGTCGGCCTTTGCTCTGTTATATGCCGATCTGGAAAGTGCTTGCACGTAGACTTCTTGCAAAGGAATGAGCTGAATCACAGAGAGCGCGTGCGTCTTCCCCGCACGGCGAGACGATGAGACGGGTCCAAATATGTGAGGGTATTGTTTCACCACGTCTGGAGGAAGACCGAGTGCGGTTGTCTGAAAGTACAAGGTTCCAGAGGCCGTTTACTGCAAAGTTCTATAGCTCACCTGAACATCTTCACCCAAGACGGCCCAGCACGCTACAGACGGTAAAGGAGACGCTTCGCGTTTCCATTTCTCGGCGTGCGATTGTAGCAAGCCCACCGAGACCACGATGGGTCCGCTGGTCTCACGCACGGAAGTCGGGACCAACGCTCTCCAGAGATCATTTCCGACTTGCAGGACACCAGCCTCGCAACCCTCAGCGAGGCGTTCAATTGACACGGCAACACGCTTGTTAGTCTTCACTGCCATAGAGTAGGACGTAGAATAGGGTAAGAGTTTAAGAACGCGGGATGTACCTGTGCCATTCCGAGCTTGCAAGTGGCTCAACAAGTGCGTGATCGCGTACTCACGGCTCAGTAATCCAAAAAGGAAAATTTGACTTTTCGTCCCTCAACTCGTAAAAATGTCCAGAGGAAGGGGTGGTTTCAACCGAGGTGGAGGTGCGCTTTTCTTTCCGTTTTGTAAATCGCTTTTGCGTGATCCTATGACGGTTTTTTTAATGTCTCAGGACGAGGATCGGGGCGAGGTGGATATCCACCACGGGATGTAGGACCACCGATTCTGTTCTCGGTGTGTGTTTACTGAATCTGCATATACTTGCCACTAATCAAGCATGATGTGTACAGAAATGGGCTCGTTCATTCACGCGGTGGAGGATGAGATGCTCTGTTCCTCACTCATACCAGACAAAGTACCATACTTCAACGCACCAATCTACCTTCAAAACAAATCCGTCATTGGCAAGATCGACGAGATTCTTGGTCCAATCAATGAGGTGTATTTCTCCGTAAAAATGGGAGAGGGCATGGTAGCAAGCAGTTTCAAGAAAGGGGACAAGGTATATATTGCAGGAGACAAACTACTGCCATTAGAACGATTTTTGCCAAAACCAAAGGCTGCAGGGGGTATGTGGTTCTCCTTATATTCCGATGATAAATGATGTCCAGTTATGCTAATGCCCGAGTAGGTGTCACAAGTACGTATATCTGTTTCTAAATGTATCTCAGATCGCATAACCTCCTGCCTCATAGAAAGAGGCCAAGGAAGAGGCCGTGGCGGTGCAGGAGGACGGGGTCGTGGGGGACCAGGAGGGCGCGGGGCGCCACGAGGACGAGGTGGTGGCCGAGGCTTTGGAGGTGACCGTGGTCGCGGGGGCTCAAGGGGGTTTGGTTTTGGCCGTGGCGGCGGCGGCGGCGGCGGTCGTGGAGGGGGAGGATTCAGGGGAGGCCGTGGCAGTTTCCGAGGGTCACAATACTAGTTGGGGTTCTGTACCATGTCAATGTCATGGAAAAAGAAAAAAAAAAAGGGCTCTTGAGGGACGTGTGAGAAAGACGTTGCGTTTAGGAAGACTGGAGAGAAGACTAGGAGGTTATGTTTTGAGCGCAGTGACATCATCTTCGACATCTGGGAGTCGTCTTAATCGTTCGTGTTGTGTCATTACGGTCTGTAATGCTCTGTAAGAATCCGAATTTCTCATGGATTGACGACAAGCTTTACCTGGCGTAAGCCCTCAGATAAAGCGGCCACCTTGGAGTACGTATCGTTCGTCTCCGGGTCTGAGAGCACAGTTTCTGTAAGTAATATCAGCTCAGTAGCTAGTCCTGTGAATTGAGTGACGAGCTGACCATCGGGTAGACTGCGATCCTCGTCTTGTTCCTCCATTGGTTTGTCAAGCTCCTCGTCCTGGACTTTGAATAGGTTCTCCAAATTGTCCATGATTTCTTGTGGCCGTTTCCGACGTTTGGTCGCCAGCTCAAGGTCCCATTGTAAGCGTTGATTATATAGGGACCACGTCTCGCGATCCAAAGCCTCATCAAAAGGTTCCATTTCCCTGTCTGAGACCAAAATTTCAATCAAAAGAGAGCACAGAGATCGTCCAACACCAATGACAACGTACCATCATCCTCATCCTTCAAATCATCGAACTTCTTTCCATTAATACGCACGTTGGGTTTCGCCTTTTCAAAGGTTGTGTCGATAAACTGAAATAAACTGCGTGTGAGGGAATGTAGTCGGGGATGATAATACCTCGCACCTGTTGAATGAGCGGCACGAGGGATGTCCTTTCAGATTCGAGTCCGTCCCGGCGGACACGTTGATCAAACTGCTCAAACACAGCTTTGGTGAAGTTGGCTTTGATCTTATGCCAGTCTCGAAGTGAGTCGATGGAAATGCGAGGTATCTCTTCCCGGGATTCATCCATGTTGTGATTCAAAAGACGCGTCACACGGGCGCGTCGCGTCGCGTCATGATTATCCTACTGTATCAATACAGCTGTCGCCGGTACATCTAGCCATCCACCTCAACGTTAGCTTACAGCAATCTTCTTCTTCTTGACCAGCTTTATCCCAAGCGACTTTGAGTTATCTTGTTTCTTCTTCTTGGCCGGCTGTAATGATGCTGACATGGCGTTCACCATCACCCGTGTGCTCTCGGGAAGGAGGCTCTCAAGATCCGGCTCGACATCATCTGCCTTCCGCTTGACGGTCACCACTGTCGAAGCTGGCGATTCCTCGCCATCTGCTCCTGATATGTGCGACGGTCCTGCCTCTGGCACAGAAATCTTCGAGAACACTTCCCGCACAAGTCTCTCGTCTTCCTCCTCTTCCCTCTGCCGTTGCTCTTCCTCTGGGCTTACGGCTTCTTCACGGCCGATACGCACCATAAGATCGTCCGCCTGGCCCACGCGTTCATTCCTCGCGTTTCGTGCGCGGATGTCATGCAATGCGTCGAGAATATCCATCTCACGCTTCGAGTCGACCGTGCGATTCTCCAGCGCCTTCATTGGATTGTTTTCCTCTTCCTCAAGCTTTGCGAGCCGGTCTTCTTCTTCGACAGCTTTCTCTTCTCGCCATGGTTCGAAATTCCGCGAAGCCCCATGTTCCGCCGAATAGTCAGTGTTCTTTGGATCTGTCTTGAAAGTAATTTCCGCCGAACACAATGTACTACTCCAAGTGGTGAGTACGCCTCACAGAATTGTACGAGTACCACGAACCATTTGATATAGAAACGGAAGATCTTGATGCCATAATAGTCCTCTCCTTCGACTGTCTCTTTCCTGGCGTTGAACTTTTTGCCTTTATAAATGTATTCTCCGCAAGTGTTGCATCGCCTATTCCATAAGAATGAGTATATTAAAGATAGAAAGAAATAAAGACATACATACATCGAGAAAGGTGCCATGAGACGGACGACCTGCTGTGAGTTTTTGGGTCCTTTCCGCCTAGGAATTAACGCTGGATCGAAGTCCGGAGGGAAGTACTTGTTCAACACTGAAGAAAACCACCGTCAGTACTTGTCTGAGCACGTAATATGCAGGTAATCACCTTTTCGTTCAGACATGTTGGATAAATGCTATGGAGTGAGGAAGAGAGTCTAAGTACTGTAGACCCAGCGGGCAAAGCTCAGCTAATAGTCTGAAATAAGTCACATGACCAAGTATTGATGACATAAAAGTGACTGCTATTGTAATCCACAACATGCTGTGATATTCGAGACTCCCGTTCATTCGGAAATCGCCCTGAACTTCTCGATAATCTCATTATGCAAACTGTCAAGCTTCCTCTTGATTGGCTCCTGACCCTGCGACGGCGACTGTCGAGCAAGTTAAATATCTAGAACGGCAAGGATTGTGACATAGATACCTCGAATTTCATCTGTGAAAGCTTGAACATGATGTCGCTCGCAGAATCCTTGATCCTCGCGAAAGTGACACCACTCGACTGAACCGCCTTGATCGCCAAATCGTGAAAGTCCACAAAGTTCCGCAGCATGGCGCTTGTCTTGTAGAAGGGACAATATCGGTCGTACTCGCTCATGCCGTTCTGCTGCAGAAAGTCGTCCTTGAGCATACGCGCGACTTCGAGCGTAATCTTATCATTCTCCCCAAGGGCACTCTTCCCAACGAGCTGTACAATCTCAGCAAGGTCCTCTTCTTTCTGAAGAATCTCCTTGGTGCGTGTCCGTAAGTCGACAAAACCCGCTTCGGTGGAATCGTAGTAAGGCTCGAGAACTTTAGTGTACTTGGAGTATGAAAGGTTCCAATTCACGGAAGGGAAGTGTTTTCTCTGTGCAAGCTTCTTATCGAGACCCCAGAAGACCTGCACGATACCAAGAGTTGCTGAGGTGACAGGGTCTGAGAAGTCACCACCAGGTGGAGACACACTGGTTGACATGTTAATTATGATCTTGCTGAGATATATACTACGTACGCTCCGACAATGGAAACAGTTCCTTGACGAACGGGGTTTCCCAGGGCTGTAACCTTGCCGGCGCGTTCGTAGAAACTTGCAAGTTTAGTTCCAAGATACGCAGGGTAGCCTGAATCTGCAGGCATCTCGGCCAGCCGACCTGAGATTTCACGAAGAGCCTCAGCCCAGCGAGAAGTTGAGTCAGCCATCATGGCAACATTGCTGCCCTGGTCACGGAAATATTCTGCAAGTGTGATACCAGTATAAATAGAAGCTTCACGGGCCGCCACTGGCATATTCGATGTATTCGCAACTAGCGTGGTGCGTTTCATAATCGGCTCTTGGCGGTCCCCGATATCCATGGTAAGTTCTGGAAACTTTTGATGGATTTAGTTTGAAAATCGAGGCAACGGTAAAAGAAATGCACCTCCATCAATACTTCAGCCATCTCATTCCCGCGTTCTCCGCAGCCGACGTAGATGATGATATCACTGTTTGAGTATTTTGACAAAGCCTGTGAAATAACAGTCTTTCCACACCCAAAGGCACCGGGTATGGCCGTGGTTCCTCCTTGGACACATGGGAACAGGGCATCCAGAATGCGTTGGCCTGTGAGGAGTGGAAAATCCGCTGTATGCTTCTCCGCTACCGGGCGGGGGGCACGAACGGGCCATAATTGCATAAGTGTATGCTTCGTGGTCTTTCCTTCAAATTCCGTCTCGAGAACGACATCCTAGAAGCAGTTTCAGTTGGAATTTCGCCAATGAACGACCAGCTCGTACGTTGACTGCATAGCTGCCTTTCTCCGCTACATGCGTGACAGTCCCCATTGCCCTGGGGTTGACCATGATCTTGTGCGCGTCAACAAGCGAATTCTCATAGACACTGCCAAATATATGGCCCCCAGAAACATGATCTCCGACCTGGGATATCTTTAGCAAGAGATAAAACGAGACAAGCGATGTGTAGGATTAGTACCCGAATAGCGGCTGGTGTGAAGTCCCACTTGATCGTGCGATCCAAAGCTTCCGTGTTGATACCTCTGGGGATGTAGATAGACTTTGAAAGTTCTTGGATAGACTGCGGAACTTTTGGTTTCATACGTCTCAGAGGGTGAGAACAAAACGTACACGCAGTGGTCGTTGAATACCGTCGACAATATTTCCCATCAACCCTGAAACGATCTCAGAGCAGAAATAATATGAATACAAGGTGAATACCTGGACCAAGTTCCACACTTAAGGGTTTCCCTGTTCGTAGCACTGGGTCCCCGACTGTGACACCAGATGTCTCCTCGTACACTTGAATAGTCGCCTTATCCGCATCAATGCGGATAACCTCTAGAGAAAACGTTGGGTAGGATTCCGCAGTAGAGCATCATATCTCCTCACCCCCGACGAGTTCATCATGGCCAACACGCACGAGTTCGTACATCGCACAACCAGTCATATTCTCTGCAATGACAACAGGACCTGATACGCCAAATACTTGGCCGAACATGGATTCGCGTTCTTCATCCTCGATCTTCGGGAGGTTTTTCTTCGCGTTTGAGAGAGCGCCAGCCATAACTGCTCTATTCCGGCAATCCGCCCCTCAAAGTCGAGATATACCAAATCAGGTAGATCACGTGATCAGATTGAGGTGACGCGTCGCTCGCGACACTCTTTCCCTTCAGACCGCATACACTTAACTGTCACCTGCATTTGCAATGCCCCCGAAAGCGTAAGTAATTCTTTGGGTACCAGAACATTTATCCTGCTGAATATTCTCTGGTAGTGATTGGGAGAAGTGTGCGCTCTTGATAATCTCCTTCTAGTGTACTTCTGACCACATCTACAGACAGCAAGAAGATTGACGAAAAGGAGGAGAAAATCGTTCGTACGTCTATGCCATTTACATACTTACCAATTCATCTAATGAAATTGCAGCTCTGGACGAGAGTGACATTCAAATTCTCAAGACATATGTGCGTCCCAGTTTAAACGTCCTCTGAACTGAATACGCTGACCAACTGGGCTGTACAGGGCCAAGGTCCCTACGCTGCTCAGCTGAAGAAGACAGAAGCAGATATAAAGGAGGTACAAAAGCGAATAAATGAGAAACTTGGTTTGTTGTCTCTGGTCGTTGCCTGAGCGGATCATCAACCTGTTCACAGGGATTAAGGAGTCAGACACTGGCCTAGCATCCCCCAACTTATGGGATCTTCCTGCAGATCGGCTACGTATGGCCAGCGAACATCCCCTTCAGGTGGCACGGTGTACAAAGATTATTAAGATGGATGAGGCAGCTGCAGAAGCTGCACGTGCAGTAAACCCTCTCGGTGCAATGCAAGGCCAGAGGGGCGCCGATGAGCAGGACAAGTACCTCATCAATATCAAGCAGATCGCAAAGTTTGTCGTTTCCCTGGGCGATCGTGTCGCCCCAACAGACATTGAGGAGGGTATGCGCGTTGGGTGAGTAATTTATCCATTTCGAAAGGAACCTCCAAGCCGATCATTTGTCTTTCCAGTGTTGATCGCAATAAATATCAAATTCAGATTCCCCTCCCTCCAAAGATTGATGCCTCGGTAACCATGATGCAAGTCGAAGAGAAACCAGATGTAACGTACTCCGATGTCGGCGGGTGCAAAGAGCAGATCGAGAAATTGCGAGAGGTGGTTGAGCTGCCGTTGCTCTCGGTATGGTCAACATCATCACCTGCTCTGATCCATGTCTGACTTCCGTCCAGCCCGAGCGTTTTGTCAGTCTTGGATCGATCCGCCGAAAGGTGTCTTGATGTTTGGGCCTCCGGGAACGGGGAAGACTCTATGCGCGCGCGCAGTTGCCAACCGGACAGATGCAACTTTCATTCGCGTAATTGGTTCTGAGCTTGTCCAGAAGTATGTTGGCGAGGGTGCACGCATGATTCGTGAGCTGTTTGAGATGGCACGGAGTAAGAAGGCGTGCATTATCTTCTTCGACGAGGTCGATGCCATCGGTGGTGCTCGCTTCGATGATGGCGCGGGGGGTGACAATGAAGTGCAGCGGACAATGTTAGAACTCATTAACCAGCTGGATGGATTTGACCCGCGTGGAAATATCAAGGTTCTGATGGCTACTAATAGGTGAAGATCATTCCGGGGTTGCGCTTCGCGACAGCTGATTCTTTCACAGACCTGATACCTCGATCCTGCCCTGATGCGGCCAGGTCGCCTAGACAGGCGAATAGAATTCTCATTGCCGGACAACGAGGGGCGAGCACACATCCTCCGTATCCATGCACGGAGTATGAGCGTAGAGAGAGACATCCGTTTCGATCTCATTGCACGGTTATGCCAAATACGACTGGTGCTGAGTTGCGGTCTGTGGCAACCGAGGTGTGTGGACCGAGAGCCTGATGTCACCCGTCTAACCGGATATCATATCTAGGCTGGGATGTTTGCTATACGTGCGCGGCGCAAGGTCGCTACAGAACGTGACTTCCTCGATGCCGTTGAGAAGGTCGTCAGGCAAGGCACCAAATTCTCCAGCACGTAAGTGTACTCCTGTAGCTT
Organism: Lactifluus volemus; assembly: GCA_022376515.1. Taxonomy (NCBI): domain Eukaryota; kingdom Fungi; phylum Basidiomycota; class Agaricomycetes; order Russulales; family Russulaceae; genus Lactifluus; species Lactifluus volemus. The sequence continues at coordinate 749,106 of WTXI01000007.1, read as the reverse complement.
GAAGTTCAAGCACTGACGTCAGTAATTCTGTAGACCGCTTTATCAAGTGTACAATTAGATTCACTGTGTTTTATGAAATTTCTCTCTAATATATGATATCCATATTTGTTGAGTTCCGCCCGGGGGGCGGCTGACCAACGGAGTCGCCACAATTATTACAATCTCTTTAACTGCGTTTTGCGATGTTGTAGTCGTCTCTGTACTGTTTAGTGATATGCATGCTCGATCCCCGCGACTGCACATCCCGCGGACTATTGGCGTTTTCTGCCGAAGACCCATCGTCTATACTATTCACGTTACGCTCGCACCCCTGAACCAGCACCCCCCGAGGTTGCTCATCTCCTAGCGACCTATGCACAGCACACACCTCGACCCCTCACGCTAGAGACTCTCCTAGCACTGGTCGCCCTCTAACCGCCGAATCCGTGCTGACCTCCGTGTCATACGCACAAGCCGAGATCCCGCGCCGGCTAGCCACTCGAATACGCTCCCTAGAGGGACTGCCCTTCATCGTCGGCACAAACCCATACATTGCCCGTGTTCTCAATGGATTTAGAAAAAGCTTCTTGTGGAGCGCGACGTATCCTCCAGTGCAAACCTTGGAGGAGAACGCGGTGTTTGCGACGCAGCTCGAAGCACTTGTGCGAGACCACGCGAATGATATACCAACGATGGCAAAAGGGTATTATTATTATTATCGTCAAGAGAAGATGTAGATTCATTGATATCATATGCCAAGGTTCCAGGAAAGCGCGAAATACATGTCTTCCGAACAGATTAGCAACTTTCTCGACTCGGCCATCCGCAACCGCATAGCCGTCCGGCTCATCGCCGAGCAACACATTGTGCTGTCGCGCGCTCTACAGAACCCAGATCAAGCGAAAACTAATGTGGGCATCGTCGATATGATTCATCGCCCGTGGAGATGATCCGTATGTGCGGATCGTTCGTGAGCGAACTGTGCGAGGCGACGCTCGGTGCGGCCCCGTCCATCGTCATTGACGGCACGACCGATGCCACTTTTGCGTGCGTCCCTATATTCATCCCCCACCCTAATCCCAAATCCTCCAAAGTTCCCCAACTGACCATAGGGGAAATACAATAAAACAAAAAGCTACGTCCCTGTACACATGGAATACATCCTGACCGAAATTCTCAAAAACGCCTTTCGCGCTACCGTCGAGCACTACAATCAGTCTGGACAAGTTGCTCAGGCCTCCTCCTCATCCTCGCTCCCGCCCGTACTCATAACCATCGTGCCACCACCGCGTCTACCAGGCATCGACAAGCCTCGACATTATCTCTCCGCATTCGGGATCAGGGCGGTGGCGTCTCGCCCGCTCATATGGCGCGCATCTTCTCGTACGCATTCTCCACTGCAGGCCGACGTGGAAGAGCAGACGCGGACGACGCAGACGCAGACGGCGGTGGGCCCTATGCGGCACAACACATCGGTGGCAGCGCGGCGGTTGGCGCAGATACCAACGGTAGCAGTAGTGGTGGTGGCGGTGGTGGCGGTGGTGGAGGGGTCAGCCTCTTTGGTGAGTTGACGGGGATGGGGGTGCAGACAGGTTTGGGCACGATCGCCGGACTCGGATTTGGCCTGCCATGAGTCGGCTGTACGCTCAGTACTTTGGGGGCTCGCTCGACTTGTTCTCGCTGGATGGCTGGGGTAAGCGTAAACTTTCTTTCGACTTTCCATGTTGATTGATTGTCTCCCCCCCCCATTCAGGGTGCGACGTGCTGCTGAAACTGAGATGTTTGGACGATGCCGATGATATTGAGATTTAGGTCGCGTCCCACATGGTTATCAACCTGGATCTCCGTTTGTAGTCCAAGTAGAGTAACTTGCCCGCTACTTGTCCGCATAGGTCACACCAGGATTCGAATCTGCACACAGCCGATCAGACTATCAATCCCCGTTAATGAAGTGGATATGGTATTGCGTGTTCGTGAGACGGATTGTATGGTGGCGTGCAAAGTGCCCAAAAGAAAAAAAAAACAACAAAGCCGGAGCAATATGGGGTAAAATACACAGCGGATCGGGGGTATTAAAAGAATTGACAAATGCCAGCCTGAAGTTTTGCAAAGTTAATAGCTATCTACGGTTTGTGCACATTCATGATGAAAGATAATATATAGCGGGAAATGTTCATGAACGTCAAGTTCACTTGCTGGAGGAGGTTGACTACAACCGTGCAATCAGCCTACAAAATTCCGCCGTGACGCAGAATATTAACGTACAGCAAATCCGCTGATCGTTCTGCTAGAATGGTATGAAGAGATAGCCTGGGACTGTGATGTACGATAAGAGCGTGCAGATCCAATTGAGTGCATAGAGGTGGATGCACCGCCGGGAGTGGACGGTTGGGCGTTGGTAGTTCGAGAAATGCGAGCAGTGAGGGGGGTGGGTGCGCTAATCTGGGATTTTTTGGGCGTATCTGTCGGTTTAGACCTGCCAGCTAAGCTGGTTGCTGTGGACAGGAGAGCCTTGGCAGCTGCAGACGACGGCGTTGATGCTTTTGATCGCTTTCCAGCAGTAATAAAGGGATGTCGCAATGCATTTTGGGGCTTGATGCGGCGCTCAGGGTCCCACACGAGACACTTCGAGACGAAGTCGATGAAAAGATCGTCATCGCAGCGGAGAACTTGGGAAAGCGTCTTTGTACCCGGTCTTCTCCTGCGTCCCTTCGAGTTCACCACGGGTCGAGGGGCACCAGTGGAGTCTGACGAGAAATGAGGAAGGGTGACACCCGGCAGATGCTGTACGTACCGAAGAAGAGCCGCTTGCGGGAACTTCGGTTGACAAAGTCCTTGTCGGGAAGGCCTAGAACTTCCATTATACAAGACAATTGTTCTTGCTCATTTTCTCCCGGAAAGATGGGGAACCCGGTCTTCAATTCCGCCAGAATACATCCTAGGCTCCACATATCAATGGCCATGTGATAATTCATGCCCAGTATGACTTCCGGTGACCGGTAAAACCGACTTTGTATGTATGTGTAAACTGCAGTTGTCACCGTAAGACGCAAGTTAAGCCCTTGGTAGTTCTCAAGCCTTACTTTTTTCATGCTCGAAGCAGCTACTGCCAAAATCAATGACTTTGATGGCACTTTTGGCTGGATGACGAAGTAGCACATTCTACACGGGTGTGCGTGTCAGCGGCAGATGGTTTTCAGGCAAAGAATTCAAGATAGTCACCTCAGGCTTCAGGTCACAGTGTACAATACGGTGGTGTCGCATCAAAGTAAGGGACATGAGCATCTGGCTCGTGAAACGCCGGATGAGGGCCGTCGTAAACCCGATAAAGCCATTCGCTTTGATGAGTTCATATAAATTAATGCTCAACAGTTCCATAGCAATACAGAGGTGATTGCGGAAGTAGAAGTGCTCCGTCATCTTAATAACGTGATGTTTTTCCTCTGGATCCTGAAAGATGAATTAGCCGTGAAACTACATGCAAATGGAAAGGCGATGTGTACCCATTGACGTAGGTTATCAAGAATTTTGATTTCGACGAGGGCTTGATGGTGGAACCGCTTCTTATTTCGAATGATCTTGATTGCGACAGACCCTCCTGTAGCATGATCTCGGCAGCTCAATACTTGACCAAAGGACCCCTTCCCGAGGCTGCCTGTGACTTCGTAACGGTAACCGAGATGGTCGTGGTCGACGACAAGATAGTCGCCACGGTCATCGTCATAGCCGTAGTTGTTCGTTGGTTTGTCAGGGTGCGCAGGTTTCTTCTCGCTGCCGGCACCAATGCAATACACCGAGGGGTAATCAAGGACCTCTTGTCGCTCGTACTCAGACAGATATTGTCGCTGGTTGCTCTTGAGGACAGCTACATGAGGAGCATAAAAGAAGGTCATGACAAGATGAACACAAATCGACGTACCAGAAGGGCTTTGAGGAGGTACCGGTGGGAAAGGCTCCGGGAAACGCAGTAGTGCGTCCAATTCCTCCTGGGTCGCACCGTGCGCCAACCTTTTCTGCTGTTGTCGCTTGATATATTGAAGCATCTCCTCGTCACCAAGAAGCTCCTCTTCATCGACGGAACTTGGGGAAGGAGAGGGCGTTGATAGTGACAAGCGGCTAGAAGATGGCGAGGTAACTTGATGGGGGTTGGACGAATTAGAGGATCGGGAGTGAGTTAGAGAGACCTTCGGACTGAGCAACTTGAGACCCTTTGATGGCGACAGGGCAGAGAATCGGTGCGATGACGTCAGGGTTGCGGCGCATCGCTTGGGGCAACGGAATTAAGTGAAGCCACAGAGCCGGTGGAAGATTTGCGAAGGCCACCGAAGGACATGGATTCACGGTTACCCTTGCGAGGGATATGGGACGAGGACGTCGAATTAACTACCTGGCGAGGAACGCGGGATGCAGTGCTTGACGAAGGGGAACCACGTGCGGCCTGCCGTTGGGTGACTGTATTCAGTGTGGCCTTTGGTGGTATGTCGCCGTTTTCCAAAACACCGAACTCATCCGTAATTGACACGGGATTGTTTATAGACCCTGAGGATCCATTCCCAGGCGCGTTGCCGGGTGTGGGAGACGGGTCATTTCCGGCCGAGGGGACAATGAGGCTAGTTCGCCGACTAGCCATTATTGAAGATGTGGAGGGTTTCAAAGCGGGTGATGACACTGTGGACGTCCGGCTATGGATTCGAGGGATCTTGGTCGGGGTTTCCTTAGTATTGGCGCCGGAACTATTCAAGCCGGATGAGGACTGAGGGTCTCGTTCCCGACTTATCTGAGAGTGACTTCCGGCAGTTCCGACGGATGGCGATCCGGCGATCGTTGGGAGCTGCGTTCGGCTGCGCAGTGATGTGTCAGACTGTCGCTGGAGGGAACTGATCGTTTGCGAGGTAGCACGCGACGATACAGCGCTGGTGCGGGCAGAGGTCGCAGAACCATTTGAAGTTGGCGTAGCCTTCAGATTCGCAACGCGTTGAGCTGTTGCCGGAGGCAACGCGGAAATCTGCATGGGAGGCATACTCACTGGCTGTGGTTTCTTCGACTCCGTTGAGGATAATGTCTATAGAGAAAGAAGATTAGGGCAACATTCGGCCATGTAGTAGACAAGGGTGACCTTGCCACGCTTCCGACCCATCAATGCTGAGATCCGACTCTCGCTACGATCCTTCTCCTCCTTTTTGACCCTTTCTTTGTCAGACTTTCCACCATCCGTGTCCCGCGCGCGTCGACTCTCTCTATCGCTCCGGGGTTCATCCTTACCAGCTTGTAAGTTGCGCCTTGAGCTTGAACCTTTCAAAAGTGAACCCAAGCTGATGATTGAAGATTTCTTGTGAGCACCAGGAGGTGTCGACAAGCTGGAATCAACGGGAGACACAGGTTCTCTGGGTTGCAAGTACGAAGGACCCGTCGAGGCAGGAGGGGAAGATGAGCGCAGAACATTAACCTGAACGGATTGGGAGGACGAGCGGCGGAAGAAAGGAATCGCAGACGGAGTTAGGCGCTTGGACGATCCACGGCGTATAGAGCCCGATGGACTGAGGGGAGTCTGCTGAGGGGCAGCCAATGAACTGGATTTATGGGAGCTCGATGCAGTGTCAGGGCGACTGGGGAATTGACGGTCAGGTGTGCCAACCACTGCCCCAGATACGGACAAGGCAGATATAGATGATTGCGAAACCAGGGATGCTGCAGAAGTCATTGCATCGGGCTGCTGGATAGGAACCCATTCTGAAGCATCCTTAGATATGGATCGGCGGTTGGGCTGGCTAGGTGCAGCAGAATGTGGGCTATTTCTTATGTGGGGTGCCTTGGCACTGGAATTGTCTTTCGGCACAGTTACTGAAGGAGAGCCGCTCAGCCTCATGCCAAGTAAACTCCATTTCTTAGAGGGTGTTTTTGTCGCTGCGGGAGCGGGTGCATGTACCTGTGAGTCACTATGCGAAGAATAAGGAGGTGGTGTCGATGGCTTTGACACATTGAGTACAGCGGCTACCTCTGACGGGGCAGAGAGACTCGGTTCGACGTTATCGCCTGCGTCGATTCTTCTACGGGTACTCCTTCAGTCGGAAAAGAGGGACCAGTTGAAGATTGAGGCGGAGAGCGATATGTGGATAGATCCTTTGGTAAGGGAGGAACTGGAGGCACGTCTTGCCCAGCTTCTTGTTGCTCAATGGACGACGCGAGTGACGCGGCGCGATCTTTCAGGAAGGTGACATCTCCCGACTGCGAAGCATCACTGCCAACGCTATTACGCCTAGCCTTACTGGTGGAATGACGCCCAGATTGTGCCGAGATCGAAGTAAGACTGGTACCTGCTGACATAGATCCAGAGTCCCGAGAGCTCGTAGTTGGTGTGCTGGTATAGGTGTTGACGAGGTAGAACCGCGCTTGGTAGTATAACTGAGCCGTGCACTTGCAGAAGACTTCTTCGTGGGTGGCTTCTCTTGAGCTGGTGAACTAAGTTGTGTCTCATCGCTGCTTCCAAACACGCTTCCTCCTTGCTCTGAAATGTCGACCGACTCTACCAGACCAACTACTTGACGACTAGCACTTGGTGTTTGGTCCTTGTCTTTCGTTAGCGAATTACTGTCCCGAAGATGCATTGAGCTCCTGCGACTCGTCTTTCCACTATCCGAACCGACACCTTCCCACTGCGGCGTGGACTTTGCAGGCGTTCCAGGGCGACTGGAGCTGACAGGGCGAAGGCTACCCACACTCGAACGTACGCGGGTACCACTTTTACCAGAGAGACCGTCAAGTTTACGGAGCGCCTCAGCTGTGGCATGATCATCCAAATCCGACCACCCTTCCTGTGTTCCTCTAAGCAATGAGTGTGCAACATTTGGTGCGTGGTGATTCTGGGCATCCTTGTGTAGATTGAACGAGGAGGTGCTTATGGCACTGTTGCTTCCAGCATGGCGCAGAATCTGCTGAATAGAAGTCGTCGAAGGGGAGGGAGGAAGGTGGGAAAAGTCGGTCGTGTGAACGCGACGAGAATGAAGCTGTTCCCCGTGACTTGAGGAAGAGGAACTTGCCGAAGTGTGCCGAGAGTGACGTTCCCTAACTTGGTTCCCACCGGTCGAAATACTATCTTTTCGGCGATCTCGTGGTGGCTTGTCCCGTGAAGGAATCCCGACACCGAGGCTACGATGCTTCCGCGCTGAAACACGCTCTTCCATTGTGCCGTCGAGAATAGAGCCAGACGGTGACCGCTGATGTTTTTTGACGAGAGTGCCGGTCTGATCCCGTTCAAACTCGTCAGACGTACGTTTCCTTGCTCTGTTCATTAATGGTGAGAAGGCGGAAGGCGGTACGACCGTCGTTGGAGAAGGGCTGTAATTCGCCGAGTGAGCAGACGGCTTCGAAAAATGTGTACGGGGATAGAGGATCTCCTCTCCACCGCTCTCCTCTGTGACAGAAGGACGCGTACGAATCGTTCGTGGAATCGTGTTGACCTCAGATGGCTGGTAGATTGAGCAATCAGACCCGGAGGGGGAGAAAGCAAAAGGGGAAAGGCGCACTTCATCTCGCTCCTCGTCCTCTTCACCGTCAATGGCCTCTATTGTCCAAGGACTGTCCGAATCGCCCTCTTCCGGTTCCTCATGGAGTGGTGGCTCGAGCTCGTCTTGGTCCAAGGCATATGAATCATCCTCACGATTTGCAACCGATCGCGTCCAGCGGGGCGTAGCAAGTTCGCCTAAACCATGTAAAACTCGCCTATCGATCTTGGAGGGATCTCTATGAGGGGTGACAGGATCGAGCGTGACTGGACGTGTTTCGGGCGTCTTGCTCGGATGTGGAGGATCCGGAAGAGGGGGAGCGGGAGAAGCCAAAGGGGAAGGTACACTAAAGTAGTATGGATCAAGGGACGACGTGGCAGACGTGGAGCGAGAGGGAATGTGCGCATGAAGGTCATCATTGGACTGATCGGCAGGTAGCTGAGGATATGAGGAGTGAAAGAGTGAGTGGAAAAGGTGAGATCGTCAGAATTGAAGCGTTTCATCACACCTGTTCAACGTGGGACTTTGTGTCTTCGGCTGAAGAGGGATGTCGATCTGCGGGAGCGGTGACAATCTCAAGAGCAGGAGGCCTGTCCTTTCTCTTTGATGGACTCTTGTCATGAAGTTGTAGAGGGGAATGGGGAGACGGTGCCGACATGGGGTGCCAAGGGAAGATGAAAGGAAGGCGGGCAACGGCACAGAGCGACGGACTTGGAGAAAAGAAAAAAAAAGGAAAAAATAAAGGAAAATGAAAATAAAAGAAGGTTGATACCGTGATTGAGTTGATGAAGAGACGATAGATAGAGCGAGCGAGCACTATGGCAAGCTCGATGGAACGGGCTACAGCCAAAGGCGTGTGTCTCCGACGGACGAGGATTGTCTCACAAAGTGAGGCAAAGCACAGCGTCCTCGTGTAAGTTAGTTAAAATTATTTGGTCTTATTTTTATTTGTCAACTGTGTTATAATAATAAAATATATAATAAATATATATAAACGACACTCTGTAGAGATATATGCGCCAAACTGATGTGGATCGATTTCGTGGGGGTGGAGTGTCAGTCAGGTCATGGGTCAGGTGTGTGGTTGATGGTTGGTGGGCCCGAATAATAGTAGACCCCTATCTAGACTAACGGTCCTTCGCGGAAACTCAAGCAAGTTCAAGCGGAGATTAAGGCCTATTTGGTAATAGCTGCTCACCAGGTATATGGCTCAACGACCTCATGGGCGGTCAGAGCAGCAAGATAAAGGGCGGCCCAGTCGAGTTGTAACCCCGCGTTTTTCGCCCTCTCCGCCTCTCCGCTATTTCTCTCAATCAATCCCCGCAATCTCAGCGAACCGACATCCTCTGTACGTCTCTCCCTCCTCTTGCTCATCATTTTATTCTCTCTTCTCTTTCTTGCTCTCCCCATCATACTCTTTTTTCATATTTCTTCCCTTTTCCCATCATTTTCATGTCTTTATTACCACCTTTCCTTTTTCTCTCGGCGCTTGTCCGCCCTGTCTTGTATCTCGATGTTTAGACGGCAGTTGTTCCCACGTGCCCCTGCCGCATACCCGAACTTCATTAGCCCGCTGCCCACCTCCTCTTCTCTACCCGCCATATCCTCCGCTCATCCGCTCACTCACCCTTCCCCCCCTCTCTTTCTCAGACATGGCTTCCGTCCACGCCCACTCCGACGATGACCGAATCGATCAATCTCCTGAGTCCGCCTCCGACTCAGTTCAGTCTCAGTTGACTCTCCATTCCGTGCCTTATAGCGGTCTGCCCATGCATATGTACCCGTTCGCTCAGGGCGTGGTCAATACTTCCCAGCCTCAGATTCGCTCCAAGCGTCGTCAGGTCAAGAATGCTTGCACTAATTGTCAAAAGGCATGCAAAAAGTGCGATGACGCGCGCCCCTGCCTCCGTTGCGTCAAGTACGGTATCGGTGAAGAGTGCATCGATTCTCAGCGCAAGGAAAGAAAGAAGGGTATCAAGAGAGGCCCTTACAAGAAGCGCGATGGAAAGAGTGAGCTTTTCCTGACTGTTTCTCTCCTTATCGACGCGTGTATCTTACCCTCGCAACTGGTCGCGCAACCTCCACAGCTGACACTCAACCTGACCCTGCACCCCCTCCATCCATCGGCATGCCACTCCCGGGTGTACCCCCAGCTGGGGGCACCCCACCGGCCACTTCGTTTATGGGCCCGATCGGTTACCCAATTCCGCTCTACGGACAGTACACTCCTATGCCAGGTGTGCCCAAGCCCGGTGAGGCCTCGCCCTACCATCCTTCCTATTACGTTCCGGTGCAGCCACCCCCGCCGTCTCACCCTGGTCAAGAGCATGAGGGTCCTGGTTATCCTCTCCCGTCCCATCAGTATTATCCCTACCTTCCTTATGGTACTGTGCCGTACCCTACTCCCTATATCGTGTCGCACCATCGCCCGGAGATGCCGGTTCTCATGCAGCCTCATGCTCAATACCCTGGGTATCCTCCGAATGGTCACCACCCGCCTTACTCCAAGCCGCCGTCTGCCGGTAACTCGGGTGTGGATGTTCCAGTCAACGTGAATGGAGTACCAGGAGGGAAGATCACGCGGATGGCCGTGAGGGACTTTCGGGAATAGAAGGACGGAACATGTAGGCAGTGCCTGAAAAGACTTGTAAGATATCCGTTGTGTTTGTATTCAGCACTTTCTCAAGGACGGCGTGTTCTGCACCTTTATGCGCTTTTAACTTTCCCGTAGTAATGGTTACACGATCTAGCTCTTCAGTCCATTGTTCATTGTTCATATATTTCATTGTGAATAGGAGAAAATGTGAAGCGTGAGAGTTTGAGACCCCAGGTCACCAGACTAGTTTTGAACCCGAAGTTAACCCGTAGAGTACATCAGTGAGCGATGTAGACTGCCGGCAAGCGGCAGCGGCAAAAGTTTCCGGCATATCGGTTCTCTCGTCCTTTTGGTGACGTTTTCGGGTCGCCTATGTATGCGGCGGCTCGGGCTGTGTCCTCCATTAGAAAATAACGCGGGTCCGTCGCGGAACTGGGGCAAGCTCCGCTTCGACTACCCAAAATCACTCCTCCCGCTCGTCCCTAGCCCCTCTCTTCTCCACTTGCCCCTAGCGAGCGAAAAAAAAAAAAAGGGATGGGGCGGGCTATTCTTGCACACCAAATATAAAATGACACCCTTTGGGCCAACACAAAAACACTCCCAGCATACAGAGCAACAGCGCCGGTACTGTTTATTAACTAAAGATGGCGCGCGTCGAGTCATGTGTAGTAGTATTTTATCCAGGGGGGGGACACATGTCTGACGTGCGTTTCAATTACTGGTAAAAAAAAAAAAAGTGGCATCTCCGTCCGTCAGTCAGCAAGGCGGCTTGTGCGAGGCGCGCGTGACGGCCAGGCTGGCCTGGCCAGTAACGGCGTATGTTGTGTTTAAGGTTCTGTACATGTAACACCGTACAGTTACTTTTATTCAGTCATACAGTACAGTACAGCACCGCACAGAGCACAACACCTGTTTGACATGTATGGCATGACGCCGAGTCGGAGCGCCATATCAAACGCCGACGGCATTTTGGGCCGTAAGGAGTTACCTGTGGTGCAGAATTTTACTTTTTGTTTGTTTTTACGCTCAAGGCAAAGCGAGCCTAGCTTGTTCATGGCGTAAAAGAAGCGCGCAACGAGGCAGGCAGAGCCAAACGCTTGACTGCGTAATTCGCTTCCATTCCACGACCTTGCCTTGCGCTCGCTTAACAAGGATGTGACGATACGCTGACATGAGGTGAGGAGTACGGGGAAAAGATGGGAGACTGGAATGTTCTACTGTATAATCAGCTCAGCATGAGGCAAAATCATGGGAGGCGAAATATCCATGATTACGGTGTTAGCTTTAAGCAGAGGGTAACAAGTACTTAAATACTCCTAGCAAGGCCACGCTCGGCCCTTCACGGAGACCCTGGTAACTTCCAGAGTAAGAACTGTCCACGGACGTGCGGATAACTATCTAGGAAGTGGACAAGGAGCGTGGGGGAAAGGAAATGGGATCAGGGTAGCAAAACATCAGATCACGACACACCGCCGCTCCCGTGCTATCTTCCCCCACTTGGCCTTCATGCTCTCCCGCAAGGCGAGCGTAAACACCTCCTGCACCCCGCTGCCTGTCTTCGCGGAGCACTCGATATACTTGGCGCCGATTTCACGTGCGACCTCCGCGCCTGTTCGGGCGTGACGGGTGTCTGACCCTGTGCACTGAGCAAGCGTCGCGTGTTATCGTCTCGACGGAGATCCGTTTTGGTCGCAACGAGGATGAGCGGTGTGCCTTCGCAAAAATGGGCCACTTCGGGGTACCACTTTTACGCCAGTGGAAAGTGATCATTGATCAGAAAAGTCAGGCGGGTAACTCCACGATGATGTAAAAGAAAAACGAATCGGAGCGCGCAAAAAAACATACCTTGTCTTGGACGTTCGCGAGGCTGACCGGAAAGTCAACGGAAAACACGATGAGAATGACGTGGCTTTCCGGATAGCTCAATGGTCGCAGTCGATCGTACTCCTCCTGCCCTGCCGTGTCCCATAACGCAATCTCGACGATCTTGCCATCAAACTGTCGGTTTGTTACGTAGTTTCGAAGACGGTTGGGATGTATGCCTGCTGAGTGTGAGCCGAGCCGTCGCCGCGTGGATCAAGGCACGGTAGAAGGGCACCTCTGGAAATCTGTTGTGCGCATACACGATTAAAAGGCACGTCTTCCCACACCCGCCTGTCATAATTTACACGGAACTTGGTTACGGCGCAGATCCAGACCGAAAAGTAGGCAGGGCGCACCATCACCAACGACGACTATCTTTCTCTTCATGTCTGGCCTTTGATTGGGTTCGAGTTCAAAGTGGCCGCTCATTCTCATTTCGTGTAATCAAGATGACGTTTTGATATTTGAAACTATACTTCGCATTGTTCAGACCTGGGCTCAATGGCGCACAGAAATAAACAACTCACGAAGACAAAATGAAAACGGGTTACAAGTACAGCAGCAAAGAGCAGGAAACGTTCAAAGACAAAGAATGGTTAGATTGAGATAAATCAGTGTAGGGGTTGTTTTGCGCTCAATTGACGCGGCTGAGAATGTTGGGATATAGTTCAGCGTAAAGCAGAGACTACGTGACCGTGTTTCTTTGGTGGTGGTTCAACATTACCGGCCCGCTATTCTACCGGTTTGATCAAATGCGCGTCAAGCCCTCCTTCACGACATGTCATGATCGCAAATTGCTCCGTCTTCTGGCCTATAGAGGACGTGGGCAAAAGTGGGTACTGTTATGGCTGGGTGAATGAAAGGCTGGTATGCGTAGCAGGCGTGCTTCAAGCCGAGTCACTTGGTGAGCGCCCACCTCCCGCTATCGCAGGTTGTCTGTCTAAACGACGGACGTGAAAATGCAGGATGCGCAAACGCCCTTTTAGATGATTTCCTCAGAGAAAACCCTCAGTTTATAGAGGTATCTTCCACAGATTCTCCTGTGATCTTAGGAGAATCCTCCTCAAGCCGTCCTCCCCGGATACAATTGCTCCCTAAAGTGGGACCGGGCGCGTCCAGGTATGTCTCGATCCGTTCTTGCCTGCTGTTCGAGGCTGATCTGAACCAGAACCCACCTACCCTGTGCCCTTGTGATGTACCGCAGGTCTGCGTTAGGTTCCGCCCGCTTCCATACTACTCCTAAAGACGCCACATCGCGCCACGGTCTCGCCATTCCAGACAGCCACCGAGACTTCAAGACGGTTGGTTTGGATGATATGGCGTTGACACAAGTCGGCTTCTTTTAGTGCATGTGGCGGCTACATTTCTGATCGCCCGTGATTCTAGCTGAACGCAACATACCGCTTACACGCCCTACTGAATTTGTCTGGTTCATGGCTGGCGAGGTTCAAGTTCCTGGACGTTGTCGCGCGTTATCTACACGACGCATGCACCCGTCAAGAGCGCGCGTTTCCCCGGTTGTTCTCAGGTCTCAGGTTCATTCTTACTCGGTTGGTCGGTTTTCTCCGGTGGTGCAGTTCTTGGATAGCGGTTGTGACAGTACACCCGAAATTGCGTGAGTATTCACACAATACATGTCCTCTCCCATGCTTCTAATCTTTCTCTCAAGTTGACCAATTATGGGCGCGATTAAACCTGGTACAAGGTTTAGTGTCGTATCCAAGGCTATCTTATGTATATGGAAAATTGGAAACGTCTGCAGAATACGTCCGGTGAGCGTCTAATTAGTACCGCCATAAGGCCGTCCCAATGACCTTTCCCCAGTTTCAATAACGCCATCTGGCTCGTGATGAATGACGTAGTACTGGGCAGTGTTATCGGGGCGTTTATTTGCGATAACAGTGAGATTATTGGGCACTCGTTGCACAATTGGCTCAAGGTTTGGCCTCAAGTCCTTGATGAGCGCCTGTCTTTTGATAATCAGGGTTGTAGGCCGCCTTCATTGACTTTATGCGTGACGCCCTACTGTGGTTGGACGACTGGCCTGAGGGACTTAAGCTGAACACGGAACTAAGCTCCTTTCTTGTCCATACGCTTCTGGGAGTGTTGGAATTATGGGCTTGTGAGTACACCACGTTCCCGGCTCGCTTCCTGGCTGAGTTTTATGCCTTGGTTAGACATTTTACGTTCGCTCTCACCCCACTTCCCAGAATCGCATACGCAGCTGGCCTATCTGGATATGGTGGACTGACCGTTCCGTTATCGCTATTCTTGGACATCTTTAGCGCCTTGACACTACATATTTCGTTGAGCCATACCATCTTGAAAAAGGTATTCTCCTACCAGATATACGCCCTACGGTCGTTATGGAACCTGTTCAGAGGTGGGAATGAGACTATGTATTTGGTCATGAGCTTACACGGTTGACAGGAAAACGGTTCAACGTCCTGCATCGGCGAACCGATTCTTGGCATTATGAAGTAGATCAGCTCATTCTGGGCACGCTCCTCTTCACCTTGTTCACATTCAGTCTTCCAACATTGCTGACCTACGCCCTTCTGTTCACTGTGGTACGTAATTCTCAGTTTAATCTGGGTGTCAACAATGGTGGTGACCCGGTCATGCGCGTCGTAGATGCGGTCTGGCGTTCTCATTATCTGCAGCATCCTGAACCTCGCTGTCAATCTAATGAATCACTTCCCACTGTTCGCGCTTCTGCTGAGAATCAAGGATCCGAGGAGGTTATCCGGTTAGCATCATTGGTGGATCTTTACTGAATGCTCGACGATGATGCTTTTGGACAGGATCAGTATATTTTCGTGTGATAAGCGATAATGGGAGTCCAATGCTGATGCTCGAGGTATGTTTCGACGCATCTCTAACCAAGGGAAGTATGAGCTGATCCAATACTATTCTGCGACGACTCAGGTACAAACTGTGTCACTTTTGACGGTTTTCCGGCAGTACAGTGTGTCACAGCACGACCAGCGCCAACAGTGGAGGGTCTAATAACTGCGGAAACTCCTTTCGTCGGTTCGAGATTATTCCTTGTTAGAGATCCAAGAAGTCGGAACCCCAGTGATTACTTTCCGATGCTGATGGTGCGACTCCCGCCTGAGTCCGGAAAACGCGCAGCAGAGGAGGCCAGCGAGTCAAGCTGAGCACAGTTCCGTTGACGGTAGCGCGGCACCTCCAGAAGTGATAGAGTTTAGGAAGGAAAAGGGTGAGCGATATGATATAGGTTCTTTAGATGAAAAGAAAAGAGCGTGAGAGGACAAGTTGAATTAGAAAGTAAACAAGTCATGCTTCTAGATTTTCACAGAGATTCATTCTATTGCATTCGATCAGGTGAACCGTGTTCAACCTCCCACAGCAATTAAATTACTCCGGTTAGCCGGGTGCCGATTAGCGGAGTGATGGCGCTCCGATTTGGAATGCCAGCGTTACAGAGATTTTATTTTCAGTTACAGTACCTGACCGGCCTGACCTCGCAGTCACTGGTAAGTTACACGTGAATGTAATCCTATTCAGTTTTTACTGATATTCTAAGATGCCCAGTCTAGGTGGAACGCTCGAGGTCGTGATTACATTATTGCCGCTGATGCGACTCCGAGTCTCCGACTCGGCTTCTGTGCTCGATTCAGTAAAAAATTTGGTTCCTTCTTTCATCGCCTTGGTGCCGTCTCATTCTATATATTCACCCTTTTTTTTTGGTTGTCTGTTTTATCTCAGCCGAGCCGCTCACGGCTGTCTGGAAATGAAATCGCCTTCATATCCACATGAACCGTACTTGATTCCTCCCGCTGCCATTCCTTTTATTTCTTTCTCTTTCGGGCGCGACTCTTCTCTCCCAACTACTTCCCAAAATTTCAGGATGTCCTCTCGACAGCCCCTCACTCCACAACAGCCCCATGACTGGGATGAGGCATACGCGCCAGGCTTCAGACTCAAGTATGAAGCTCGACAGCACCTTCGTACACGGCCTCGCCGTGTGATGATGTTTCTTTTCGCAATAGCCTTGGTATCGGTCATAGCCTTTTCACAGCAGCATCCCCTCCCTGCGGATTATGTCCAGCATTACGAAGCCCCCCTCGACCCTCAAACTTTATTTGGTTCTGATACCAATACAGTGACGCCAGCTTCTCCACCCATACACAACGTGGTCGTTGAGCCTCCCGTGGAGCCCGTGGTCTTTGCTCTCATCATGTATTCAGAGCCTTCGCCAAAGAAGGTGCGGTCTACTCAAGGTATATTTTCCTGGTTCAACTGTGGCCCCTTTCTTGGATGACAAAGCCCGTTAGTCCGCGATAATGTATACCACACGACCTGTTCATTTCCACATCGTCTGCGATGAAGCGGCACAACTCTATCTGGAGAGTCGGTTCCGCCTTTTGACACGCCTCGTTCATCGCGTCGTTGTGCGTTTTTACCGGCCATCATTCGAGAGCATGCTGGATAGAGTTGTCCGCGAAGGCTCTATTAATACCGACCACTCTGCCGGAATTCGTATGGCTTCAAATTTTGGAAGGCTTTTAACGATCTAGCTAACGTGTGATCAATTCAGCCGGGCTCATGAAACTGTTTCTGCATGAACTGCTACCCGATGACGTCGAAAAGGCGATCTACGTAGACACAGACGCGTTCTTCTTGACGGACCCCGCGCTTCTTTGGGAGGAGTTTTCCTTTTGGGACGACTCGAGTCTTTCCATTTCGATGCCGAGCCATCCGAACATGGACGCTCCACAGTGGCACCAAGCGTCACGAATTTGCTCATGCGTCATGCTGTTGCATCTCGGCAGGCTTCGCGCGAATCGGCTCATGGATTCCAGTATTTACCGTGCCGACGATAGCGGATTGTTCCCTCCCGCGCTTTCCCCGCCCACCTTTGAGGCGCTTTACGGAGCACCGGGACCCGATGGCCTGTACGAGAACGTCGCGCTTGGAGACCAAGGCTATTGGTGGGCCATCGTAAGCAACCGTGCAGACCTCTTCCGCCCACTGCGATACGATTGGGAGGTGACCAGCTGCCTGTTGGACATGTATATGACTGGGCTCGGGTCCGACGGCACCCCGGAGGCGCAAGAGAGCAAGGCGATGACCAATTTATGGGATACCCGTACGAAGGACAGGTCGTTCTTCCGAAGCTGCTCCACTTGTACGTGCATGGTAACCCACGCGAAGTTGTTACTCATTCGCATTTCGACCAGCAATTGTTTGCACGATACTAATGTGTACTACAACTGGGTTGGTTGGTCTAACCCGGATGAAAGTCTGACGAAGCGGTGGAGACCTGCAGTCGAGTACCATGTCGGTTTCAAGTGGCTCTGGCTAAACCGCGGATCGACCGACTCTCCAGTGGACATACAAACTTTCATCGATCCACCATTCGCTGATCAACTTTTCGCAGCAGTGTACGCCATCGAGTTCTAACCTTGGTATTCATCAAAAAACCGTCTACAAAATCTCCTCCTAATTTGTGCGTTGCATAACTTTATTGAACGCCACACAACGGCCACTATGATGTACGATAGAACTTGCTCATATCTTTATCTATATAATACTCGTCTTTGGCTTCGGCCAATATGTATCCACTGCCTCAATGGGGAGCGTTTCCCGTCCTACATCTTTTTTGTAACGAGGGAGCAGAGATTGACGTGTCGTTCGGTTGCATGAACATCTCGGCACGATTCGCCACCTGACAGTCATCGATCATCGATCATCACACAATCAGAAAAAAATCCTTTGCAAAGCTGAAACCCTGAAACGGGCGAACCACGTGTCGTCATCCCGACCAGCAAAATCTTCTGGATATGCGCTTAAGCCGCGGAAGCAGAGGAAGAGGAACCACACCCCGAAGATTGTACCCCATCGCAAACGTCGAGCTCATCCAATGATGTGCAAGGTAGCTTGGGTGCCCTTGAGAGTGGACAAAAAAAAATGGTAGGATAAGAACCGGCGGATTATATATTTTTCTTTTGATGGGGTCCCAGCAGAGCTCTATACATACTATCTGAGTCCTCGTTCAGATGTTTTGCCCTCGCTCTCACCGTCACCGTGCTGGACAAGAAATTTGTGCCAAGTGAAAGGTTCGAAAAGAGGAGGACACGATTCGGAATTGTGGCACGGGAGAAGAATATTTGCACCGCGGCTTTAAGTGTGGATTCATCAAGTAATGCGCGACACATCTTTTGCAAGTTATCCATTGTTATGCGGTAGGCCGTTACCTGGTCGCCGACGTGGACGATTGCGACGTGTCCCTCGTAAACGGGGCTAACTTTGAGCGAGATGTTGGCAGCGATGATCGCGCGAAGTCGTCGCGGATCGACTCGAAGGTCACTCTTCAAGGGGCACGGGGTAGGCGAGGTCTTTCTCTCAGGGACCTGATCATGTAATTGATACATGGTGTGGGACGCCTGAGTGGATGGCTCCAGAGATTGGCAAACGTAATGGCCCGGCAAGGCACCTGTACAGAGCTGACCTCTGGACGTGCAGTCGAGTGATATCGTACTTGATGGTCAAGAGCAACGAAGAGGTTGAAAAGCTCAAAGCTCTCTCTTGGCGACTGTTGAACCCAAATCTGCAGCTTCATCCTTTATACTACATTCAGGCGTTGAAATTCATCGACAACTTGAACCCAAACGCCGTAAAGCAGATACTCCTCGTAGAACTAGATATCCTACCTCTGATATAAAAAAGCTAGCGTGAGCCCGTACGCCGAACAGCGCAAATGTTTACTACGACTCTGTAGCTCTCGTTCTCCGTTTGAGTTTCCTTTGCTGCAAGGTCAGCCACGTGCTCACCTCATTCCTGTACGCCACTTGTGCCCATTCTCGACCATCTTCTCGTCCTGTCTCTCATTAGACTGCCCTTTCCTCCACTTATCCTCAGTCGTTTCGCAAGCTTCTGGTTTGCCCCCTTGTCCCCCTATCATCTCGTTTCAATGTGCCACGACTCGGACTCATCTCCGGCCGGCCACGAAGCTCTTACACCTCGGCCATAGACCCGTCTACCGCGGCCTCGTACTGCGCTGTCGTTCTCTTTGTCTCCGTCGTGTTTTCTGACGTGGTCTCTGTGTCTCGGTTCCCTGTTTTGTTTTAGATTGCCTGGCACCTCCATGTTGTGTTTTCGAAGAGTGCCCAAGCATCCTATGACGCTTTCTGAGGGTGCACACAACTCTGAAATTTTGTTAATACTCATCCTTACTTCTCATCTCACTTCCGATGCCTCTTACATACCCTCTCGTCCGATGTGTTCGTGTCCGTTTGGTTTTTCCTCTTACTTGCTCGTTGTTTACGCAATTCTCTACTTTTGTGATTACAGGTCCCGGTGTATATAAACCCCCTGTGAATTGTACTTGGAGAGCCAGGGAAGATTCGTTGCATCCCCACTTCTTGTCATAGTTCGTTTGCTTCCAGATCTAAATTCAAGTTTGACTCGGTTTCTTCCTAATCGTTATTTTCGAACCTCCTTCCTATCGCCCCTTCTCTCTTCGATGCTTCGGCTACCAGGCTCTCGCCTTCTGACCACCGCTGGTCTCTTCTCTCTCTCTCTCCCCCACTCGTCGAACCTCGAACTCACTAGTGGTCTGCTTTCATTGCCATCCATGCTTGAAAGATGATGGTGTTCAGTTGCGCCTCACACACACAACTTGATTGCTGGCTCCTGAAGAAAAAAAACAACACCTGCACTTTTATTAGTGCTATGGGGGCTATTGAAGAGGAAGTCGAGCAGTACTCGAGCCTAACCGATATACCCGTGCCTGCGGGTACGGGTTTGCCCAGTGAGGGTATGGGACCCATGGGTATTTGTTCAATCGATGGGCAGTTGTAGACATGCAAGTGTGAGTAAAGCTGTACTCCAAGTAGTATAAAACTACGGGAATTCCTAATATTCCCACGGGTGTGAACCCACTTTGTGAGCATCGTTGCTATGTGTTTCCTCTTTTGACTTTTTTGGGGGGGGGCTTTTTGTTTTCCTTTGTCTTGAATCTCAAGCTTTGCCACCTTTCTTTTCAACTTCATTTTGTTTTGTTTTTCTCTGTAGCATCTCTCCAGAGGTTGATGCAGAGCTGCTTACTAATCTTCCCTTTTTGTCCGAATTACCGCTCGCACTTGTACTCCCCATTAATTACTGTACGACAAAGGTATAGCAAGGCCGTGACATATGACTCGGGCATGGGCGGGCCTTCCTTACTTCCGTGATGTGATATGATGTTTGCATTATTTTCCACCTGTACACGGCCCGACCACTCACCCTAGTGCCACCGAACGCTGCTGATGGAAGATGGCTGCGGAACGAATACTGTGACTTGTGGGTTTCTGATGCATATGCGTGCTTCCCGCTGAAGGTTTATATACAGCTCTTGAAGCCTTTTTACCAAGTTGTCTGTGCCGATTAGTGCCATGAGACTCTCCTCCCTCCTCCCTATCATCGTTTTCCTTCGTAGCGCGACATGTGTGGTTGCGGGCGAGTGGAAACGATCGTCTTCTACTGCATCGGTGGAGACTATCCTCACGCCCGACTTTGTGAAGGCTGTGCAAAAATCCATTGATGCAGAGAACATCCCTGGGCTGACCTTGGCTATTGTTCGTAAGACTGGGCCAACGGAGCTCGGTGCATGGGGTATAAAGTCTGAGGACGGTACCAATATGACTACTGACGTACGTAAACCTCTTTGAGTCTATGGAGACGAACGTGGGACACAAAATCTTTTTTTTAGACGTTGTTTAATATCGCCTCATGCTCAAAGGCGTTCCTCTCCGCTTCTCTGGGCATTCTGATCGACGATTTCGCTCACGGACGTAATTCAACTCCATTACCTGCGGGCTTGTCGACTGTAATTTGGAAGACCAAGATCGCTGATATCCTACCCGATGACTGGAAGCTGATAGATCCTTGGGCGAGCCAGAAGGCTGATCTGATCGACATATTAACTCACGTATCTGGTCTTGCAAGGTAAATACTTTGGCCCAAACGCTTGTCCATGTGTAACGTTCGTTATGGCTCTCAGGAACGATTTATCGTACAAAGCAAATTTCAGCGTGAGCGATGTGACGAGAAATCTCCGCAATCTGCGCCCTTCTTATGAACTTCGTGAGCAATGGCTTTACAACAATATGGTACGTCTCGGTGTGCTCCAGCTCTGGAACTCGGCTGAAGGAGCAATGTAGATGTACATGGTCGGTGCGGAGGTCGTGTCAACGTTATCTGGCATGCGCCTGGCGGATTTTGTCAACGGCCGGATCTTCAAGCCTCTAGGTATGAACTCCTCGACCTACTCAATCGATGCGGCCACCCAGACCGGTAAATTCTCGGAGACGTGGACCTCCTTTGGCCGGCTGATACCTCCATGGATCGAGGCTGAGTTTGAAGATCTCATAGCTGGTCCCGGGGGGTGATATCTAGTGTTGAAGAACTGGTGAGTCGTGAGATGTGGGAAAGTGCATTTACCTCATGAATTGGACAGGGGTCATGGGTCAGAATGACCCTGAACAGCGGTATCGACCCTGATACAAACGTAACAATCATTCCGTCTGCAGCGTATGACAACATTACTTCGGTGCACAGCATCGTGGCTCCCAATACTGTTGGGCTACCTGAAGGGTCTTCAATCGTGGGATACGGGCTCGGATGGCTTAGATTCTCTTATTTCGGTCACGACGTAAGTGAGCGCTTTGCCTAGAGACCATGGCATGACAATTCTCGATAGATCATCCAACACGACGGAGGCACACCAGGGGTGTCCTCAAACATTGCCCTTTCCCTATCTGATGGTATTGGCATTATTGCGCTGGCTAATGCGGATAGCAAAAATACAGTCCTAGAGGATATCATCGCAGCTGTTGCCTTGAAAGTCTTCAACATAACTTCTTCCGTTTCCCAACCCGACGAGCCGAGTTCCGCTTCATCCACCAAGCGGGAATGGTACGCTGGCGTAACAGCTCGGGCAAATGCAACTAGCGCGCTCTCTCCTCTCGACCTGGGAGGAACATATTTCAACGCAGGATATGGCCTAGCTGTGTTGTGCAGCGTGCTCAGCTCATCTCCGACCTGTCAGAGCGTCCTAGCCGACTTCCACTCCGTTGATCCGTCCCTTTCATCCAATTCAACGGACTTATTCGCGTCTTGGAACGGAATATTCAGCAAACACATTCGCTTTACCCAATCAAATGCCAGCCAGTACTCGTATTTGATATCTGTTGGGACGATTTATCCCCATGGCTACGGAAAGAATTCCACGGCTTTCTCGACTCTATCTGAATCTGCAGCTGCAGAATTCGTAGTGGAAAATAATGCGGTCGTCGGGTTCGGTGTGAATGATATAGGTACTGTAGTGAGCGTGGGACAAGTGGAGAAGGAATCGGACGTTTGGTTCGTGAAGTTGGCATAATGTTAACTTAGTAGTCCAATCCAAGTACTCTAAAATTACAGGACTCTAAAATTTTCCCATGGGCGTGAACCCACTTTGCGAGCATCGTTGCTATGTATCTCCTCTTTTGACTTTTTTTGGGGGGGGCTTTTTTGTTTCCTTTGTCTTGAATCTCAAGCTTTCCCACCTTTTTTTTCCACTGTTTTGCTTTCTCTGTAGCATTCTCCAGAGGTTGACACAGATGGCTCCCCACTAATCTTCCCTTATTTGTCCGAATTAGCGGCGCAGCCGCTCAAGCACTTGTAAGTTAGTAACATATCGAAACTTTTACAACCCTAATTTGTGCATTGCAAAACGCCCACCACTATAATGTACGACAGTACAACTTGCTCATCTTCATCTATGCATTCTCTGTAAAATACTCACGACCTGTCCCAATTCTGTGCGGAGAGACGGGATGCATCGTTTTTGGCTTCGGCCGATGTGTATCCACCGCGCCAATAGGGAGCGTATACCTAGACCGCGTTATCACCCCCTTCCAATACTATTTTCCACCAGAGTTGGAACGCACCTTTCCTCGTCGCAGCCGTATGCTTTCGGCGTCAGTTTGATCACAGTGTGCAGAGGAATCTTGATGTACGGCAAGTCGGCTTGGGGAAGGTTATGGAAGTAGGCGTAACTTTGTAACGAAGTTAGGACAACGAAACAAATCGGTGGAGCAGAATCGTACGTACAGACACCGGAGTATAGCCTGTCCACGCAAATATGGTAACAGAGATTAAAAGAGGAGGAGGCGACGGGGGAATCCGCTCACCTGATGCCCGACCACGAGGACGTTTTCCTGTCGTTCGAGTTCCATAATTACCGGTTCGAGTCTGACAACGACATCTCGGTACGATTCACCACCTGACCGGTCAATTAGAAAAAAAAAAAATCCTTTGAAACGCCGAAACGGGCCTGGCGCGGGCGTACCACGGTACCGGTAGTTAAACTTGTCGTCATCCCGATTAGCAAAATCTTCTGGGTATGCGCGCTAAAGATTTTAAATTTAAGCCACAGAAAGTGGCGGAAGGGGAGGACAGCGATCGTACCTCGATTTCTTCGTACGTCATCCCATCGCAAACCCCTGCATCGAGCTCGTCCAATGACTTCCAAATTAGCTTGGTATAGGGCAAATCTTGGGCAGTCTGGATGGTGCGCTTGAGGTTGGACGTCCAAACCTGGTATCCAAAGTCACTAATGCTAGGAGAAGGAACGAAGAGAATTGGCGGAGTTACCGTCAACTCTGCATCACCGATGTTATCATTGATGAGGTCCGGCAGCGCCCTTGCGTATCTGAGTCCTCGTTCCGACAGATCCGAATCGCCGCCGATTTTGCCCTCCACATTGAACTGACTCTCGCCGTGCTGGACACAAAAAGTGGTAAGTGAAAGTTTGAAAGAGCAAGACAGGAATTGTGCAGGACACTGACTCGGGAAAAGAATATGCGCCGCGGCTTCAAGTGCAGATTCATCAGGTAGAACGCGATACGACTTTGTAAGTATCCGTGTATGCGGCAAACAGTTACCTGGTCCCCGACGTTGATTATTTTGAAGTACGAGAGGTGAGGTTCTACGACTGGTTCGTAAACGGCCTCATACTCTTTGATGCGCCGGAGGAAGTCCCGTTTCGCATCCTCCGGGGACATGTCCTTGTAATCAGGGTCACCCATGCTAACTTTGAGCGCGACATTGGCAGCGATGATCGCCGGGTCATCGCAGATCGACTCGAGGAATATGAGGGCCATCCCTTCTTCTTTAGCCACCCGTCGCTCAATGAATGCTCTGCAGGGGAAACGGGTAATGAGACAGGATATGGGGCTACGAGTGAAACAAACCTTCGTTCTTTGGTGCTATTCGTAGCATCTGATCACTGCGTAAGATGAATGTCAGGTAGCTATGAATGGTCTCACCGTGAATCGCAACGTTTCCTCCATCCTTTAGCCACTGAATCAGCATCTCCAGAGAGTCCCTTGCGAGTTGATCACGCAGACGAGTTGCTTCTGCGTTATCATGGCTGAAATACGAAGCCGTGTGATCCTCTTTAATCCCGCTCCTGAATATGCTGAGTGAGATCTGCCTCTACGGATATTCGGAATCGTTCACGAACTGTTCTCTCCTCTGTTTGGCCCTGCTCCTGCGGAGTTGCCCGACGTTGAATACCTATAAGATTTTGAGGACAAGGGTTAATGTCTTGTGAAAGAGTTCACTTGCTTTGACATCGTACTCAAGCCACTATGAGAAAATGAGTCCTTAAGCAGAACGAGGCGAGGGCGTTTCGGCTTGCCTTCAGATATCTCATTAGCTTATTGCTAAGGTACGATTTTCCGCGGGCGGGCAGTCCAACCTAGAAGGAGCGTACTCTTAGGTTGTGCGATCCAGGCCATACAAGGTGAGCTTGAGTACCATAGCGAGGACGATCTTAGCCTCCGAGTAGTCGGGCTTCGCAACTTTATAGCGGGAGTTTAAGCGACGCCCATCTCATGTCAACAAGAAGGTCAATACGCACCTTTCCCCCCAATACCAACCACGGACCTGGGTGGGGTTGCCGCCTGTGAAGTGAGTTTACTCGGATTGGACTTGTCGAATTGTCTTAGCCTACATGCATCAGTCGAGCCTTTTGGAGAGATTCGGATTACGGGGGTTGATTGAACTTACAAGGGTCCTCCTGCACCAATAGGTACAGCCCGTGGGCCTTGGCTCGATGCAGGCGGCACAGGATCTTTGAGGGCAGTGAGCGCATTGTTGACACGATACAAATCTCCGGGTTGTAAATGCGAATTCGGGTCTACGATTCTAGGAGAGCCAGTCCCTGGCGGCGAAATGCTCATGGTTTACGAAAAATCAGGGTGTTGTTAAGGGAAAAGTAGGTATGAGGTGTCGCGGGGCGGAACGGTTTTTCACTAGATCGGTTCTCAAAAAGATTATCTCATTGTTAAATTTACCAAATTTAGGCAGTGAAGTGAATATCTACTAGTGTATTGTGCGCCCTACGTGGCGGGTGGGACGGCGGAGTGCCAAGAGGCCGTAAAAAGGTGGTCATGGTGGCACCACAAGCAATAACACCTTACTAGATGTGCGACACAGCAATGTCACCCGGGTCCCGGGAGCATCCCTCTGTGCTACATCTCTCACCGTAGATTATTATTCTGATCGTCTCTCGCCAATATGACCGCTCAGGAGTTGCGTGTCGCCGTCTTGCATCAAGCTGCCGCAACGCCGGCTATTGGCGGAGTATTGAAGCCCGTTAAACGTGGTAAATTGTGGGGCGCAACTCTTAACCAACGCCAGTAGAGCTCATCGTTACTCTTCAGGCGGATACAGGGATAGTTGTGCTGATCTAGCATATGCGCTCCACCTGGAATCTCGCGACAAGTCGGGTCAGGTCATCAAGTTGATTACACCTACTACGATGCCGGAGCTGTCAGTAGATGCGGATTGGTCCTTCGGGGACCACAAGGAGACCATACTCGAAGTCATCAAGAAACATCATGCTAACGTCCTCTGGGCTAATACCAACGTCCACTCAACTCACCCGCTCTTGGAGGTCGCAAAGCAATACCCAGATGTCGTGATGGTTGGACAGGACCCGCGACAGCTGGACAAGTATGATGACAAGGCGTGGGCTAATCGCTGGCTGCAAACTCAACCTGGCCTAGGCGGTTCTTTTCCTACGACCTGGATCGTATCACGTGAGACTCCAGAGGTCCTCAATGACATTCCGCTTCCTGTAATCATCAAGCCCGTGCGCGGTCGTGGCTCGCAGGGTGTCGCGCTCTGCCATTCTCAAGACCAGCTGTCACAGAAGGCACAAAAGCTTTGGGAGACTGGCAGCCGTGTCGTCATCGAAGAATTTTGTTCCGGAGAGGAAATCACTATTGCCGTACTTCCTCCTGGAACGTATGATGAACCAGTAGGGGTCAAGAGCAAGCATTGGGCACTCCCCGTCGTGCGGCGCTTTAACCACATGGACGATATTATGCCCTATAGCGATCACGTTCCCGTCACGGCGAATTCGTGTCTCGTTCCGTTGGAAGAGGCCGCTGCCGACCCGGAATACGAAAAGGTACAGAAGCGATGCGAACTCGTAGGGCAGGCGCTTGGCACATTCGCTACAATCCGATTGGATGCTAGGCGTCGCGGCCATGCAAAGTCTGGTGTGTGTTATTTTGGAGGTTTCAGGATCCCGGGCTCACATTACGATTTGTAGGGAAAGAGGCCGAGTTTGCGTTGTTCGATATTAACATGAAGCCAAGCATCACGGGGCCAGGAAGACCAGGAAGAGATGCCCAGACATCGTTGACTGCACTTGCTGCTGAAGGGCTGGGTTGGTCATATCGTGACGTGGTGCGGAACATGCTGAGGCAGGCAGTGAGGCTCCATAAGCTGCTGTAACCTTGAGGCTAATTGAAGCTATGCTGGGGTATTCAGAGGTTTCAGTCTTTCAAGTGCCAATAGGGTCTATTATACGTCATCGATTCCCTACAGTACTTCACCTCATTCACAGCTTTGCACTTGCACACCAATATCACGTCATGTGAGTCCTGGGTTCTTTCGAAAGTCTTTCACTACTTTAGGTTTTTCTGCGCCAGCAAGTGGAACCCGCTCTACATGTTTCCCCACATTTAGAAAGTCGGTGTCGGGCCGTGCTGCTGAGTACGAACGCTGCCTCTCTTCACTAGATCACTTGGCTGTGTGCGAAACGTAGTGTCTTGCACGGGAACTCTCGGCGCTCATGACTAAATTGTTGGAATGAAAATGGCCGTGTTGGCGTAAGCTTGTCTGTGTATACACACAGATAATCGGTGTGTTCAAGGCGTGGTCCTATTCTCTATCTTTAAGTACAGTACTCCTCGCGGGACTTGCCTTTTCTTCACCCCCAAATAGTACCAGTCGTCCTGTGGGCTCGAACGAAGTATGGAAGATCCACAGCGTGAGTCCCGGCACCCCCAACCTTTATCAGCGTTCGAGGACCGTCTCACTTTCCATCTTTATAGCCTCTATCTCAAAAATTGACGACGATATATCAAAACATTCAAACGAACTCTTGTCATTACAAATATTCCATCCCTCCCGCCCACGCCATGTCCAGGCTCTGGCCTTGGCATATTCCAACCGCTACACGTTGTCGGGTCTTACGGAAGACATCGACAAATCGATCCTCCGCTGCACAGAAGCGATCTTTCACCCCTTTCCTAGTGATCGATCTTACAGAAATATCGCGCAGATTTTCTTTTTCATTACGGAAACCCTTGTTCACCGCGCTCGACAGCACAATCAGTCTGAAGATGTCAAGTGGTGTATTGCATACCTTCGTTATCTACAAGGCCTACCACTCAAGACCTATGGTGTACCACTCAGTCAAGTTCTATCCTATCTTGTGGAGGCGTTGGCAATTCATGCGGAGTTGAATCCCGATATCACCACAGTAACGCAGGATGCCCAGGAGATAGTAGATCTCTGCAGAGAACTCCTCGTTTATACCCAAAAAGACTGCAGAGCCGACCCTGGCACCCCGTTGAAGGTCACAAGTCGACGAGAACCTATAGAGTGTGTCATCGAATCCCTGCGAGAAGCAAATCGACGCCTCCCAGATGTTCATGAAATCTCCATCGCGCTCGCATGGTCTCTTATCGTTCGTTTCGCGGCAACTTGCTTGATCCACGATTACGAAGAAGCAGCAGTCATCCTGGACCGCATCATCGCCTCTCGTACCCCCAGAGATTGTCCTACTTCATACCGGCCACCGCCGGCCTCGACACTCATCCCTTCCCTTGCACATTTTTGGATATCGCAGTATGGGGACCCAGAGGGTGCGGAGGAGGGTATTCGCCGCTTCCGGGTGCTATTGAAAAATATCTCTCCTGAACACCCGCTTCGTCCGGTCATCGACACTTCGTTGGCGAGCCTCCAGGAGAGACGCTCTCATGACCTTGGTACAACCGAAGGTCTCGCAGACTTGCGACTCAGCAGTTCAGACGTATTCCGACTACCAACAAAAATACCATCTTTCGCCAAGTCAAATGCTCCAACGACACCAGAAAATGATCAACATGTTGAAGTCAACGATCGCACTAGCAACATAGCGAATATGGAAGATGCGATCAAGTATTTCCGAATGCTATGTGCCGAATCTCACCCAAGTGGGCTTATTTCACTGTTTTCCGCCAGTGGCTTGGCCATCTCCCTCCTCCGCGGACTTGGTACCATTCATAATATCGAGCACCTCGACGAAGTAATTACTGCATTCCGCGACCTTCACAAGTTGGTAGAAAAGTCAGGAAGTGATATCCTGTTCATAGCCATTCGACATCTCATCTCGTGTCTATCCACCCGCCTGCAGCTGTTCAATCGCACAGAGGACTTGCAAGAAATGATGGAGCTGTACGCCAAAGTTGTTACACACAAACGCTCGAGGGCGCCCGAACGATTCCGGCTTTCATGTAAATGGGCATCGCTTGCCCGAGACAGGAAGCATCCCACCACCCCAACAGCATATGAGAACGCCCTCTCGTTGATGCAAGACACTCTCGCTTTTGCCCCGACTTTGGAAGCGCAGCATTCTCGTCTCGTGACGGATCGCGATAGCTACGAGAAGCTACCGTTAGAATACGCGTCATTTCAGGTCGACACAGGTAAACCCGAGCAAGCTATTGAAACTTTGGAGCGAGGCAGGGCCTTACTCTGGTCAGAAATACGTGGCTTCCGTACCTCAATCGATCGACTTGAGGCCGCAGACCCGTGTTTAGCAAAGACGTTTGGCAACATCAATCGGGAGCTCGAGAGGTTGACAACGTCGTCTGTTCCGCCTGGTGGGAACGTACAAACCGAAAGTGTTGGCCCGGAAGAGATGGACCCATTTGGATGGCATGTGGTGCAGCAACGGTCGCTTCTGGAAAGGCGTGAGAAACTGATCTCACAGATCCAAGCTTTGCCGGGCTTTCAAGATTTCCTGAAGGCACCTTCGTTCGAATCTCTTCGTTCCGCTGCTTCGCATGGACCTGTCATCATCATCAACCATGACAAGCGACGATCAGATATCCTCATTCTCCTTCACGACTCACGACCCTCCCTTATCACTACGCCTGACGATTTTTACGACCGCGCAGTCGAAATGAAGCGTCGGCTGGTGGACACCATAAAAAAGAACCGCCTGGAGTCAACGCAGTATCAGCGTGCTCTACGTTACGTACTCAAGACCCTCTACGATCTCGTTGGCCAGCCAGTCATTGAGGAGCTCCACAAGCTGGACATTCCTTCCCAGTCCAGAATTTGGTGGTGTCCTACATCCGCGTTTTGCTCCCTTCCCCTCCATGCCATGGGTCCACTTACGCTACCTGACGGTGCCAAGGGCTATTTCTCCGACTTGTACATTTCTTCGTATACCCCTACCCTGTCCGCACTCATCGCATCTCGCAAAACCAGCGGTCCAGTGCTCGAGAAGCCTCCCATACTTGTCGCAAAACCCGATGAATCTCTTCCAGACGCGTTAGAGGAGATCCAGGTGATACAGCGTCTCGATACGAAGGTGACCGCGCTCATGCTAAATGAGGCGACACCTTCCCGTGTCATGCACGGACTTGAAGATCACCGGTTCTCCCATTTCGCGTGTCATGGAATACTGAAACCAGGGAAGCCATTCGATGCTGCGTTCGAGCTATATGGCGGGCGTCTTACCCTCCTCGATATTGTACGCCGCCTCCTCCCAACTGCCGACTTTGCGTTTCTTTCAGCTTGTCACACGGCTGAGATGACTGATGGAAGTATTGCGGACGAGGCGCTCCACCTTACTGCTGCAATGCAATATTGTGGATTCCGAAGTGTAGTTGGGACGATGTGGGCTATGGCCGATACAGATGGACCAGTTTTGACAAAACACTTCTACGAGTCGATGTTCTCAAGCGAAGAACCAGGAGTACCGTATTACGAGAGGTCTGCGAAGGCACTTCGTGACGCAGTTCAGAAACTAAGGAAAAGCAAAGAGCTTCCTCTGGAGAGATGGGTAAATTTTGTTCATTACGGTGCTTAAATCCGAGCCAGAGTGTCTGTCAGGTGAGTCATGATGCCTGTATGGGAGCTGCTCTACCATTTACAACTCGTCAATAGAATGGTGCGTAGCCTCGGGTCAGGTCAGATCGTCTCCTCTGTCTTTTATTCCTTTTCCTCGTTTACCCTATCCGTAACACACCCACACCCATATTGTCAGATACTACCATATGCACTATGATAGCGAGTCGTAATCCGTTCTGACCTTCTTTCATTTCTCCCTCCTAAGACGGAGATCCTCCTCTTTTGGTGGAGCCTCTTTGATGCCAGCGTGTGGGATATCTACCATGCCTCGAGCAACAAAGTCTAATGGTGCCCGGAAACAACAGAATGCCATACGAACAGTGGCATCTTCCTGAAAATGAGCTAAGACGTTGGTGAGTGGGTTGCCTTCTCCGTACTCCTCACTACCTCTCTCAGAGTTCCTGTGTCTGCGGTGTACTACGGCAGATTATGAGCCCGCCTGACCTGAATGACAAATTCATAATGACCATTCCAACACTTACGCGACCACCGTCATGCGCCTCGAAAACATCAACAAGAATTGAACACTCAGGCTGCACTGGGGATGTACCGCCTCTAGTTCGCGAACGACCATTATTTCCGGCGAGTCCAAGTCAGCGAGTGCTTCAAAATATTTGATTGTGTCGACTTGTGGGTAGAATTACATGTTAGTATTCGAGAGAGTACGTACAGCCCTGTCCCTCCGCCTATGCCATAACGATGGCTGTTGGGTGTAACTAATAGTAAGCGCTCTCGAGAACCATCGCTGTCGCTGCTCATCGTGGTGGACTTTGCCTTCGATGTTCCTCTTCTCGGGGACATCTTTGTATCATTCGTCCGTACACCTGTACTTCATACATGATACTTAATGATACTCAGAGTGGATGTTGGCCTCTATCGCTGCCAGATGGGTAACCGTATTCTCATGGGCTCAGGGCTGTGGTGCACGTGCATCATGTGTCAGTGCATTGTGCGACCGACAGCCTCTCTGCGGCCCTCAGCTGAACTATCAACGTCTCTGTCGAAGAGTTCTTTTTCTCGCAGGTATGTCCAGAATCCAGATCCCTCACTGCAATAGCATTTCTATGTTAACTCTGTGCTCACTAAGTTGAATTTCAAACTACTAGCAGTCACAGTCGACAGCTCGGAGTTAGCACCGTCCTCTATGCATCATCGGAAGGTGGTTCTTAATCAAAGAGGCCCAGGTGCGTCTCAGGACCATGAGCTGCCGCTGAAGCAATCACTCACTTGGATCGAGTAGGCCTCATTTCTTTCCCACGCATCACCATCAGATCCCACCCTGACAATGTCCTCCTCGACATCTTCGACTTGTGTCAAATGCCTGTCAACCCTGTATACGAGCCCCCTCAATGGTGGCATGCGCTGGTGCACGTATGCGGAAGGTGGAGATCCATTGTGTTTCAATCGCCGCTTCGTCTTCATTTGGAACTTGTATGCAATGCGAACACACCGGTGAAGAAGACGCTAGATGTTTGGCTACTTGCCTTTCCTATCCTCATAAAGGAACCGAGACGGCGACTCCCTCTGAGTGGAGCTAACATTATTGCCGCACTCGAGCATCACGATCGCGTATCCGAAATCGATCTGTATACAACCAGTACTGACTCTACAAAGTTATGAAGAAGCCATATCCAGTTTTGAGACATCTTCACCTTAATATCTCAAAGTCAAAGTCGGTACCGGTCCTTCGCGATACCTTTTCTGCCCCACGTTTAGAATCTCTCAACTTGTTTGGTGTTCCATTTCCGGCACTACCAAAGTTTCTTCCATCTTGCCATGATCTTGTCAATGTTGAACTCTGGAGCATACCCAATACCGGTTACATTTCATCCGAAGCTATGGCTACAGCCCTATCCACGTTGACCAAGCTTCAATTCGTTCTCATTGGCTTTGAATCCCCAGCTTCTCGTCCTGATCCAACAAATAGACCTCCCTCCTCATTGACACGTATTGTCCTCCCCGCTCTCTCCCGTTTGTGGTTCCACGGTGCTAGCGAGTACTTTGAGGATCTTGTGGCTCGCATCGACACTCCTGCTATTACTACCATCTCCACATGGTTCTTCAATCAGCTCGATTTTGACATTCCACATTTCCTCCAGTTTATCAGTCGCACACAAATCCCCGGGTCCTTAGAAGGAGCGAAGCTGCGCTTTGTTGATAAAATGGTCCACATCCACGTTGGTCATCGTGATCCACCGGGAGGGAAGGAATTTCGGGTCGCTCTGTCTATCACGATATCATGTCATACGTTGGATTGGCAAGTTGCGTGTGTAGCTCAAATATGCAGCAAGATTTCGCCTTTCTTATCCAATGTAGAACAGCTTCTCATCGCTACCAGCCACCCTGACGATGTAGTGTTTTCAGATTGGGAAGACTACGTGGATAACCCCCAATGGCTGGAGATCTTCCATGCATTTTCGGCTTTGCACCACATGCAAATGCCGCCCAGACTGGGTCAGATTATTGCATCTGCGCTGCAAGAGCTCACTGGGGAAAGGGTCATGGACGCGTTGCCGATGCTACGCCATCTCTACCTTCCACCCCCTTCTGAATCCACGCAGCAGGCTATAGAACCATTCATTTCCTCACGCCAGCGTTCCAATTGCCCTTTCACCGTCTACCTCACAGAAATAGACTGATTGTCAGGTGTCTGGATTATTGCCGATGCGTCGTCATCAATGTTTTATTCCTATTTACGGCGACACTGTCATGATAGGATGAATGCAAGCAAAGTTTTGTTGCGCTGGCGTTGGGTGCAAAGTGCGATGAGCCTGTCGGGGCCCGAGGGTGAGGATACGGCGAGGCTGCAAGACGCGCCGAACCACGACTGCCAAAGCTATGGCCAATTTACGATCACGATACCGGACTGATCATTGACTCTATTTTCTTTTTCTTACTTATGACTTATTGGGAATTGAAGTTTACTGTCCCCGCGAATGCGAGGACAATAAACACCAATTCCCAATAAGTCTTATTGCTGTTACGTAGCACCACGTGGCGCTACTCATCCCCGAGGCATTTCCGAATGTCCAGTGTCAAATCGAGCGCGCCCACGCCAGGTGCAACAGCGTCGGGAACGTCTCCCACCGCCTTGATGTCAATTCTCTCGAATAGATACAGCCTTAAATCATTTATGGCGACTCTAAGAATTTACACATACAAATCATGGTGAAGTTTGATTGTTACACTAGGCAACGTATGTTTTAGCGGTCTAAATAATGAACCTCCGGGCACGCTCTCAAACGACTGGCGGCCTGTTCAGGCGTGATATCGCGTTGGGCTTCGGCCATAAGCTCGAACCTGTCTACTTCTCGAATCTGATGAGTCTGCTGACGAGAGGGCGCACGCACCCAACAAGGAATTTTCGAACAGAGGCACTTCGTAAAAGCGGAGGGAAAAAATGAACATGCAAGTGTGCTATGTTGGCTTCTTCATCAGTGTCTTGGACATTCTCACCTTTGGGAGGCGTAGGCCGCTGATGTATACCCAGAGAGTACGCGAATGAAGATGAGAATAAGTTATCGTAGCGTTTGGTAACCAGAGAGAGGATGCTCGCGAAGGAGAATTTCTCAGTGTCCGTGAGATGAAGCAGTGATGGAATGTGTCGATTATGGGGAAGCACTGGGGTAGTGTCACTTATGACTGTAAGACGCCACGTTGACATACTCCACTTACACAAAATTTCGAATGGCCAAGTAGCCCACCATGGTACGAGAGCGACAAAGTGATCGTTCTTAACGACGACCCGACTTTGGCTCTCGGAAACGCCCACCTCAAAGTGAACATATTCGCATAGTAGACAAGGCCTGCCGAAGGGTCCACGAGGGGCATGTGATTCTGAGACATCTGAGTTGGTTGCATAACGCGCCAGGGAGGCGAGCTCAACGCTAGGGATAGTGGGCACCTCACTGAGTGACCAGACTTGGCCGTGGGGATGAGGATTCGAACAACCCATCATCGCACCTTTGTTCTGTATATATTTAGGTTATAAAAAAAAAACACCAGAGAGAGAGAAAAAATCACACACCTCGAAGATCTGCACATACTTGATACCTTCTTGATTTCCACGCCAGTTGTAAATGGTAATCCACTCCTCCACGATACGAGAGACGTCATTCACAGATAGCCTCGCCAGCGTAAGGTCGTGTCTGGGATGGTAGGCAATAACGTCGCATTGGCCATCCACAGGTTGAGTTGTTAGAAGCGGGTGGGAAGCCGCGGGGGCTATGGGACCTGGAGGGGGAAGAACGGCAGCGAAGTCATTGACAAATGTCATGGTGTGTTCATATGCCTGGTTTTGTTGGCCACTCGTGCGCTCATTTCCGGGGCAGAGATAGCACTCGTGATCATACTGGGGTAATGTGGTTGCTTGGGGAGGTTCAATTTGACCTAGCCACGGGCGATTGTTTCTATGAGGAGATACTAGGATGTATTCTCCTGTCAGCGGGTTGACTAGTAGAAACGATTTCTTTTCACGTAACAAAGGTTAAAAAAGTCGGCGTACAGCGACGATGAGGATGATTTGCTGGATCAAATGGCTTGGCCATTACGTGTTGTCAAGTCCGAGTCCGAGTCAGAATCCGTTGTTAACACGGCGCAGACTCATTGATGTATATATAAGTCCCCGACCTTATTACACCCCTCGATACCTAGACTTACCTAGTATGTAGTAGTCATGAGGCGCGCCCATTTCGTCTGATGAGTCAATGCTCTGATGACTCGGACAAAGTCAGCCAACATGAGCATGCTAGAACAGCCACGGACCAGAGAAACAGGAGCGTCGAACGTGATTATTATGGGAAAGACAACAGTTGGCATATTAGTGTATCCCCCCTTTCCTCTTACACACCATCACTCATGAAGCTCACACGCGCTACTCGTCCCCTCCGCAGCCAACGGTATGTGTAACTACTTGGACTACTTCCTAACCTGACCCTTTCAAAGGCAATCCTCCTGTGGACGATCGCGTAGTACCACAATAGACATACTCCCCGAGGTCGCCTTGTTGGAGATATTTGATTCTTATCGACAAGCCCTTGAACAGGAACCCAATTATGAGCGGGTTTGGAACGGCGGAACTGGATGGTTCAACCTCGCACATGTGTGTCGGACATGGCGATCTGTCGTACTCTCATCACCCTCCCGTTTACAAGTGCGGCTTCTCTTCACATTGCCCAGGTCGGCATGGGCGAAGATGTTGACCAATCTCCCACCCTTTCCGATTGTCGTCAATTACGGGAGCGAGCATTTACAGACAATAAAGAAACAAAATCGGATGGTTGCCACACTTAGATATCCCGATCGTGTGCGTAGGATCGTTTTCCATGGGCCAGATTCAACGTTGGACGGAGTCCACAAGGCGATGAGTCGCCCCTTTCTTGCATTAGAGAGCCTAGAACTTCTCTCGGACAATCAGATATTCAATCTTCCTACCACGATATTTGGGGGATCCGCCCCTAGTCTGCGACATCTTGTCTTGCAGCACGTTTCCCTCGCTTCCTTGTCCCCGTTATTATCGTCCACAACGGGTCTCGTTTATCTCGATTTGGGAGTTGATGGTGTTTACTGCCCATCACCAGCGACGTCGCTTCTCACCCATCTGCAGGGCTTGCCTTGCCTGCGTCGCCTTCACTTGCGCTTACCGACATCCCGCCGACTCGGAACACTCCCCATGAGGCCTGCAGACATTGTTCACCTCTTGAAGTTGACACATTTTCAGTATTATGGTAACAGAGAGTACCTTGAGCCGCTCGTTGCCGGATTGGCCGCTCCGTCCCTGCAAGATTTCATCATCGAATTTGATGGTTACTGCAACACGTTCCATGTTCCGCATCTATCCAGGTTCATCAGTGGTGTAGAAGGATTGATTTTCGCCGCTCAGGTATCGATCTTGTCAACAGGTCCCCGGATTTCCATGTTTGCGCATCCCCACTCCCCTGATGAACCGGCCGGCAGAATAACTTTACGGGATAAATATCATCGGTTAGTGCGGGGCGATCCCGGTGCGCTCAACGCGAAACTCGCGACCGCAGAGCAATTCTTTTTTCAATCCAGTCGTCCATGCGGAGAACGATGGCTCTGCGGAAATCCCTTTTTTTGGCGCGAACTGTTTGAGCAGCTGTGGAATGTGAAGATACTCAGGGTGCAAACATATTTCTTACTCGACGTTGCGCAGTTTCTTGTGCAGAATGGTGGAGAGCCTCCCTCACACCTTCTACCCGCACTGGAAGAAATTGAGCTGCGTTCTGTGGCCCCAGATTCCACATCCTTTACCAACCGCGACCTGTGTGAGGTACTTTCCACCTTCGGCACATTCGTTTCCACACGGCAGCAGGGGGGTTGCCCTGTGAAGATCTCTTGGAATGCCGATCCGGTGCTTCCAAGTCCCTACGTGGGGTGGGAGGGCAACTAGGTGATGACTTGCGTGACACTCTCGAAGAGTATTTGACAGTTTTTAGTGTATTTTTGGTGTAAATGTAACAATCCTACTGATGCTGAATCCGAAAAGGGTAAATGACTGTATCCGGCCGGCCCGCTTGAACCCAAAAGGGTTTTGACTCTTGTCAACAACGACGACGACTGGCATGTCTGATCCTGTAAAACGTCGCCGCGTCCAGTCCACCCCTTCACCCGAATATCGACTGGACGACGAAGGCGACTATGAACCTTACATACCAGTGGCTCAGAGACGCCAAGCAAGGCTTGCCAGGTTGTCTGCGTGGGGCTCTTCGGCTGGCCCTGACCGAGTTGAGGAGGCACGGAGGGTGCAAGAGGAGCGAGAAGACGAGGAACAAGAAGAGGAAAGAAGAAGAGAAAGAGTGAGAAGAGGCCGCGCCCTGCTAGTCGAGGCGCAAGAGGTCCACTCCAAGAAAGCATCCGAAGGTATGTGGTCACTACACTTGCTTGGAGTTCTGAGATGCAAGTCTGCAGATGCTAAGAAGACTGAGGCCGAGAAGGCGGAAGAGGCGGACGCACAAATTTTAGCTGCGATAGCAAGCCGAAAAAAGCTTGCATCTGACATGGAACTGGCTAAAGGGATCGAGTACACCGAGGCCTTGCGAACTTCGTGCGTTGCTCTCCCATCAGCTCGTGCTCATTATGTGTTGATATTCTTAGATGGGTACCCCCACGCTATATTCGTGCGAGGGCTGAAGATGCCCATCGAAAGATTCGTGAGAAATACCATATTATTGTTGACGGCGAAGACGTTCCCCCACCTATCGACTCATTTGAGGTATGCTTATCCTGCATATTCTTCCGGCAGAAGCTCATCGGTTGAATAGGACATGAAAATACCCCAACCCCTGTTGAAGTTCCTGAAGTCAAAGAGGATTACGTCTCCAACGCCCATCCAGCTGCAAGGCATGCCAGTAGCGTACGTTTCGAGACGAGGTTGTTCATATGACAATGTTCTTGACCATGGCTCAGTTTTTCAGGCAGAGACATGATTGGAATTGCCTTCACTGGCTCCGGGAAGACTCTCGCCTTTTGTCTTCCTCTCATTATGCTTGCTCTTGAAGACGAGTGCAAACTTCCCTTTGTTCGTGGCGAGGGCCCCGTTGGCATTATACTCTGTCCATCCCGTGAGCTCGCATCTCAAACGTATGAGAATGTGCTGCAGTGGACAGAGGCATTGTCCAACTCTGGAGACTATCCTCGATTGAATACGTTGTTGTGTATGGGGGGCATATCCATGGGCGAACAAAGTCATGTTCTGAGCAAAGGGATTCACATTGTGGTTGCGACTCCAGGACGTCTAATCGACATGTTGGAGAAAAAGAAATTGAACTTTGATAGTTGCAAGTTCTTCTGTATGGATGAAGCTGATCGAATGGTCGATCTTGGTTTTGAGGATGATGTACGAAACATCATGAGCTTTTTCAAGGTAAGGACACTGATTTTCCACGATGGCAACACTGACCTACTGCTATAGGGCCAAAGGCAAACGTTACTTTTCTCTGCCACTATGCCTCGAAAGATTCAAGACTTCGCGCAGCAATCACTTATCCGTCCGGTACTCGTTAACGTTGGCCGAGCAGGCGCCGCCAACCTAGACGTCTTGCAGGTCGTCGAATACGTCAAACAAGAGGCTAAAATGGTCTATTTGCTTGAATGCTTACAAAAAACTGCGCCACCCGTCATCATATTTAGTGATAACAAGAACGAGGTCGATGATATCCAGGAGTATCTACTTCTCAAAGGCGTCGAGGCTGTCGCCATTCACGGATCAAAAAGTGTGTTCCATTTCGTGGCCGTATATCCATGCTCACTGATCATTTTCTTAGCCCAAGAGGAACGACAGTATGCTATCAAGTCTTTCAAATCCGCCGCCAAAGATGTCATGGTCGCGTCTGGCGTCGCATCCAAGGGTCTTGATTTCAACGACATCCAACATGTCATCATCTTTTCCATGCCGAAAGAGATTGAAGACTACGTGCATCAAATCGGACGTACGGGACGTAGCGGGAAGACTGGCATTGCGACGACATTCGTCAACATGAACACGCCGGAGCAGACGTTGTTGGATTTGAAATATCTACTCATGGAGGCTGGTCAAAAGTACGTGTCGAGTAGTCTGTAGCAGACGACCAAAGGGCTGATGGCGTTTTTTAAGAGTCCCGCCCTTCTTACAAACCATCGAGGATCCCAGGGCAGCTCAAGGTGGATCGCTCAAGGGATGTCCGGTCTGTGGAGGTACTGTGTTATTGTGTTCCTTGAGTGAAGAAATTGCTGACGCCTTCTTTCCTTTCAGGTCTTGGACATGGCATTTCCAATTGTCCAAAGCTCGAGGATACTCAGCGAAGACAGATGGCTTCACATCGCACTTCGCAGGATACCGGTGGCTATTAAGGTGCCCACTTTTCCTAGTTTCGCATGTTTTGTTTCGAGTTGCTTTTCGTCGTCGTTGTAATCTCTCTGTTGGATATCGTCCGAAGCAACTAGAAATTACGATCCTCGTGCCACTGCCACACTTCCTAATGCAGTCTCTGTTTGGCATCAATAACAGTCCACCAAACCCAGACAATTTACCCTGGACCTCACTGTTATCAAGATTGATGCAGGTTGATGATGTTGAGGTCTGCATCAACTGTGATAATGGCCTGGTCCAGGGTAAATTGTCCAGCTTGGTTTTTGTTTGGGTGGCCCAATTCCCCGCCATTCTTATGAGCTTGGGCCACTAGCTTGACGCTCGGCATCCATACAACATTCACTAAATTTGATGCAAAATGGATGTGATAGCATATACTGTGAAGGTATATTAGAGTAACAAGGTATGTATAATGTGAATGTGAATGTGAATGTGAATGTGAATGTGAATGTTAGCATCAAAGTATCATGTACTGTATACATTAAGGTGGTGAATATGTAGATGCTGCCAGTGGACCCTATCTCGGTTAACTGCCCCCAAGAGACTTGCTACTGGATGCACCGCGATAATCGAAGCGCTCGTGCATCTCAGTGGGTGAGAAGAGGGTGGACGAATCCGCTGACTTGGCGCTGGATTCCGACCGAAAGAATACATATAAAAAAATAGCGATAGATAGTAAGAAAGAAGAGTTATGTGCTCCCCAAAAGGGGTCGCCGTAGCTGCCTACCACGTGCGTTGCGCATATTTTGTCGTGATGTTTAGACAGGGACCGCCAAAGGCGACCCATTTCTCATGGACCTCCAGGTTGTCCTGTCCCATCGCAAGGACCTCTTTGAAGGTGACGCTATCTACAGTGGCGTGTTAGCTCCGGCATAGAGGAAAGATTAATAGTCGAGGGGAGCTGGAAGGATTACAAACCACAAGGTAGCATGCAGCTCAGGGTTTCCAGCGTTTCGTCAAGTAAGATGTCCTGTGGGTCACAGCCACGCTCCTCTGCGAACTGATGCAGATATGTATGCCCTAAGCACATAGAAAGAACCAGATGACCATGAGACCACAGACCTGGCCGCGAAGCACGCAGAGCGCCCTATGGCACTGTTCGTTTGCATCTAGAGGGCCTTCACGAATAACTTGGATGCTCGGGGAGGCCCTAAGACTCCGCGGTTGAGTAGGAAGGGGAATCGAGGGTTCTCCTGACTCTTGTGACGCCTCGATATCATCGAAAACCGTGCCTTCATTACTAGGGGAGAATGGCTCGACGGGATCATCTGCTACCCCTTCTACACGCTGGTGCCTCTTCCTTATCGAGATCGTCGAGGGCAGATTCGCTGTTTGTGGAGCCTTCCTGGATCTGGCTGTACTTCTCTTCGTGGAGCGAATCTTCAAAACGAAGGGTGGCTTATTTGCAAGAAATTCGTTTGCCTTCGGCCCTAGCTGTGAGGGGCCCTATCAGTCAGTGGTAACACAGAGGGTGGCCGAGCAGATGATAAGTACATATGTATATGAGACGGGGGCCCTGTTCGGAACGTCTGATCCTTCGAGCTCAGTGGATAAAATGTCACGAGCGACCAAGTGATCGAATAGGCGCTTTGTCAAGTCGTTTGAGATGCCGGAACCTTTACCAAAGTGATCAAGGGTGTTGAAATTTTTCCTCATCATGTCTTGCATTGATGTACCACGAAATGCATGGATACTGAGCGCGCCGGTAATCTTCATGCACTTGTTGTCTAATTCTTGAATCATTTTTACAAATTGGATGGCGGAAGTAGTGAGATCGACCTCGGCGATCTCATCCGTCGAGGCGCAATTATCGCACGTGCGGTTGCAAGAAGCAGAATCAAATTTTTCGGTGAAATGATTCAGCAGTAGCATACGGCGGCAATCAATCTCGTTGATGCAAAATTGGCTAACGGTCTGCACAGCTTGCCTCTTGCGGTCCTTCTGAACGGCATCTATATCTTCATCCTTGTTGATTTGCAAAATCCTTCTTTGTACATCATAGTAGTTGTAATCTGGCAAATAAAGTTAGCCCGTGGACCGGTTATCTTCATCGATAGAGATCCAGTTACATAGGATGCAATCAGCCTCCTCTCCGTCTCGGCCTGCACGACCAGTCTCTTGGCAATACCTGTTCACGTGCCTCGGTCAGCCATTCTAGGACCTTCAGAACCTGACATACGCATCAACGCTTTCGGGCACATCGTAATGTATGACAAAGCGCACTGTAGAGGGGTTAAGTTGAGCAGCATCTTTGAAGAAAGCACGCTAACCGTCCGCTTTATCGACGCCCATGCCGAACGCGATTGTAGCCACAATGATCTTGCAATCACCGTTCTGCCACGATTGTTGAATACGCTTTTTGTCTGCGTCGGCTAGCCCGGCGTGGAAATGTCTGGCGTCGAGATGTTGCGCTCTCAGCCTCATGGCCACCTCCTCAGTTTTATTGCGAGCAATGCAATAGATGATCCCGGTCTCGTTCGGATGCTTCTCTGTGATGAACTGGACAATGCTGGCTTCCACGTCTCTCTTCTTGGGTATGACCTTGTAGCGCAAGTTGGGGCGATTAAAAGATTGTGAGAGGAGCACGTAGTCGCTTAGACTAAGGGCAGTAACGATGTCCTGCAAAGCTTCGGATGTTGCAGTTGCAGTAAGAGCGACGATAGGAATGCCCGGGTACTCGTTTCGAAGTCATAAAGTGCAGCATACTAAGGGCTCCATTAGCTTGAGGCAGAATGTCAAGGATGAGACGGCGTACCCCCACAGAGCGAAAGTCGCGTCCCCAAGTATTGATAAGATGCGCTTCGTCGATGACAAACCGAGCAATCTGCCGTCTCGCATGAAGACCTTTCAGTGTGGTCTTCATGTCGTCGCTGCTACACAGTTTCTCAGGGGTCACGTAGACAGGCTTGGCTTTTTCTGAGCAGACCGAAGTTCGTGCATAGTGTTGCCGTCCTGAGAATCCCTGGATGCCAGTTCATC
The DNA here is from genome assembly GCA_022376515.1 of Lactifluus volemus. NCBI lineage: Eukaryota > Fungi > Basidiomycota > Agaricomycetes > Russulales > Russulaceae > Lactifluus > Lactifluus volemus. The sequence goes on along the minus strand of WTXI01000007.1, from coordinate 706,841 downwards.
ACGTCAATGTTGAGGTTTCGGAGTCTCTCGACTTGGTCCGCCATGAGAGCCCGCAGAGGGGAGACGACAACGGTCACTCCGGTCGTTTTTCCGCCTCTGCAAACGGCTGGCAGCTGAAAGCACAAGCTCTTACCACCACCAGTTGGCATTAACACGATGGCATCGCGACAGTCGAGGGTAGAAATAATGGCTGCAAGCTGGTTTTTCCGAAATGCCTTTAAGTGAAAAACATTTCTCAGCTTTTCTACCACTTCAGGGTAATGGGGACTAGCTCTGAGGCTAGCCTCCGAAGGTGTTTCGCAGGAGGAGGACGCAGTGCCGCCACGGCTGAGAACAGTGGAGCCGGTTGGTTGGCATCCGGGGAAACTACTTCGACACGGTTGTCTATATTGTTGTCAACTTGGTCCCAGAGTTCGTCGTCACTAACAGGCCCATGCGCCTTCCACATGTCGTTGACTCATCGGCGGCAGCGAAAGCTGGTGGACGTGACGATTGAGGGCGCATTATAGTAGGGGCAGGGTCATCAGTCTCTCCGTCGGCTGACGAGAAGGCAACAGGTGGAGAAAGAGCTAAGGTGGCTGTAGTGGTCGTAGCATATGACCAACAGCATCTTCGACCCCGGAGATATGATCGGAGACGTCAGCAACCAGTGTGGAACCACTAGATGTATGCGTGCCATCCTCGCCAACTCGTCACCGATTGTCTGGGTTTCGTGCATTGAGTCTTGAGCTGGGGTGGGATCGCAGCCGTAGGAGCTATGAGTAACGGAAATACCACAGGCGGTGTGTCAGAAACCAGTACGTCCTCCGAGTCACTTCCACGTGCAACAATTGCATCGGTGATAGCACGCAGCCTGTCTTCAGAAGATCCCTTGCGATTGACGGATGTTGAGAAGAATTCAAGTGATGAGAAGAAAGATACGCACAATAATCCATCCAATATGTATGGATCATGATTGGTAGCCCTGCACATTCGAAGTTTATCTCGGCCTCTCCGGACTTGATGAAAATGAGTGTCATTAATATCATATAACGACTGGAGCTCTTCAACCATTTTCTATCGCTCAAATTAGCATACAAAGATGATGGGGCCAAGAAATGTACATCACGTAGATCAGAGTGATCTTTATAGTTGTAAGTGAAACGTCGAGAAGCGTTAGGATGCGCCTAGAAGTTTGTAGGGCTTGAGGGTGCACAGAGGATGAAGACTCTGTTGCTCCAGCGAAGTGATCAACGGCGAAGAAAGTATGATCTTGAGAAGGAGGAGAATGCCTTTCCCTTTCTTTCCCCTTGTCGAGTGTGGAGAAAACGTTTTCCTTCTCCGAGCCAATTCTCGGGCGCTTGGGAGAATGCGGTTGAGCCAAGTAGGAGGATGAGCGCTTGTAGGGGATCGAGCTCGTTGAGCTTGGCGAAGTCGTATCCGACGGACTTATGTCAATTGGCTCATTGTTCAAATGAGCGTGCAAAGCCGCAGAAGCAGGCGGGCGGGGTTTCTGTTTGCCGTAACCGGGGGTGGAAAAGGACGGAAGTTGAGGGGGACCACACTGGGCTACAGGTTATCATACATAAAGCAACACGGTTGTGAAGGCCTTAGGCAGTAACCGTACCTATAGCAGTAGAAGGAGCCCCAGATTTGGCAGGCTTAAATTTAGAGGGCCTATCAGGCTGTGATTGGGTGAGATGGTGAATGACTCGGATGAGAAAGTCAATCAGATCACACCTTGGAATTTGGGGGGGGAGTAAAATATGAAGACTTTTGTTGAGGATGAGGAACCTGATGCTGTAACGCTTCGAGATTATTCTTCGGTTGTGACATGGGTGGTGGTAAAGATTAAAGGTGGCATATAATTAAGCGAGAGACGGTGTCTTGAATCGATAACGTACACACGACGTCAACAAAGTTAATTTTGCCATCGACGCGTCCATTTATCACGGTCACGTGGTTTACCTCGAACCGTCACGTCAGCTCAGTACAGATACAGCTCTCATCCATCGAACATAAACCATGAATCAATCAGACAAGAATGCAAAGCAATATTGGTACCCAAACATGGGAAGCGCTGACATCATTGACTCCCTCGATGGCTGGGGTCTCTCTGTTACTCATCAGCAACTCGTCAGGCCATCCCCAGAGTTCGTGTTAAGTATCTACAGTGCTTGTCTACACCAAGTCGTCGGCTTAGATGAGGACTCTCTTCAAGACCCCGTTCAATCCGCCCTTTTTTCTCTCGATGAGCCTAATGCGGTGTGTTCCTTCCACCGAGTTCTTCGACCATCGTCTAACTCAACCGCAGGACTTGTACACTCCAGCAATCAGCAGTAACTTCCTGATCTACCACATGTATGCCCTTTCCGCCCGTGCTAGTCTTAAATGTCTAACTGCACGTAGAGTACGTCTCGCAGATGCGGCAAAGGTGCCAGATTTCAGTAGCAAAGACATCTTCGCTCCCACCGCGGAACGAACGCGTCTTATTCTCTCTGCCTTCATCAATTTCGTCAAGTTTTCCGAACAATCCTTGTCGCTCGTCACAAAACTTCGCGGGAAGGCGGCAGATCTGATTCAGGATCGCGAGAGCACGGCCCACGAGCGGGCTAGACTTGAGGAGCAGTTGGCACAACTCAAGTGCGTTCCTTAGTTATCTCTCCGTTAATCATACCTAATGGCACTCTTTAGGGCAAAACTAGCAGAAGACGAGCCTAGACTTGATGATATACGACAAGAAAACGCGTCTATAACATCGCAACTCATCGCATACAAGGAGACGCAAACGAGGCTACTGGAAGACATTGGATCGCTCAAAGCCGAGAAGGCTGGTTTGGTTCAGAGAAAGGTCTGACGACATCTTTCGGCTGCTCTGACATATACCAACACTCGGTACACACAGGAAAGCATTTGTGCCGACGCTGCGCTCGCTACGGATGGGGTTTCCCGAGTCCGCGCTCGGATTGTGCAGTCGCCGGAACGAATCCGACGGACCATATCTGCCATGGGCAGCACTGCGAACGAAGACAAGAGGGCCTTCCTGTCCAGACAGGCCACAATTGACGAGCTCCAGTCGAAGGTTTCAGCCTTGCTAAACATCGAAAAGGTGTTGCACTCTTGTTCATGGAGTCTCGTACACGACTCAGACCCTCTGCCCAGGATTTCCGCGCAAGTGTCGAGCAACTGCAGACCTTGGAAAAGGAAACGCTCGCCCTCGGAGCTGCAGAGAAGTTGCTGGTCGATAGTCGTGACAGTCACGAGAAGCAAAGGAACGAACGGAAAGGAAGCTTACTTAGGGCTGAGGTCAGTATTCCTTGAACTGATCAACGCTGCTTTACATTGACGGTCACGATGTTTAGCACCTTGCGACTCAGCTAGCTAACGCGCGTGAGAGAATCGAACGCGGCCAGCGGCATGTTGAGGAGAAGCGCATTGCAAGTCAACAAGCGATCGAGCGGCTCGAGGAAGAATACCAAAGCATGGCTATGGAAAGGAGGGACACCGATAAGCATAATGAAGAGCTCCGTGCAGAAGCGGACGAAATTGAACGCAGGGTTAGTCCCCCCATCGAGGCTTCTTCAATCTCCACTTGTGCAGCGTCGTGACCTTTCATCTCTGTTGTGACTTTGTGTAGATGGCCGAGCACCTCAAACGCAGCGAGGCGGAGCTCAGCGAATTGCTTGCTGGTTACTGGGCGCTTCGAAATCGGACGTGTAAGTGGATGGCCCGCCACCAGTTGGACCAATAGCTGAGATGTATACCTGAAAGCTGCATACATGGAGACTATAGCCAAGAAACTGGGGTTGCAGGTCTCCTCCGTTTGAGGCTGTAGCAGCTACGGTCCCCCTCTCAAGCTCCACCCCTTCCGGACCAGGAGTGTCTCCTTGAGAAGGGCGAGGGTCCGTCGAGCTCGTCAACTTTGGCAGAGGCTCTTCACGGATTATTGTGCACCCTGCGCGGCGCGCGGGCCAGTCCGGACGGAGCGTGAAGGGGACAGGGAGGTGGGAAAGTTCAGTTGACAATGGCGAAAATGAGAGAGGGAGAGTACGCCACCGCGGGAAAGGGGAAGAGCCAGAGGATTTTGAAGGAAAGAGAGGACTAACGACGCATGACTTCAGCACTCTTCATTGTAGTTCCTAGTTGGATACGGGTAGCTATTCTCAGCGATAGCATGTCAAACTATACCTATGACCTTACGAGGCGAGGACGGTACTGAGGTAGCTGGACGGCGCCATGCCCATCGGTTGCAACGGTACGACGGAAAAACGAGATGATGCAACGAAGTAGATTACAAATTAAAGCAATGTACATCCAGATACAAAAACGGGATGTCGTCGATTGATTCTACAGGGGACCAGCCACGGTGGTTGACACATACTTATCGCCCTCTCCTTCTTGAGCTGGTAGACTCAGCCTTTCGTACGAGCGGCTCGCAATCTCGGCAGTACCACGTTCGTGATTGTGGTTCCTCTTTCAGACCTAAACAGTCGAGATGAAACTGCAGGGTTTAAGGTCGTGAGTGTGGAAAGGAATGGCTGTTACTAGAAACAAACGTACCCATTCACGCTTGCATTGAGGGTAGTCGCAAGCTACCATCTGAAAAAAAAAAACAAGGTATTAACGTGCATGTTCAGGTGGGACGAAACCACAGCCTCACGTTACCAAACGACACCCTATTGCAGTAACAATACTTTGGTTCGTTGGGGTCTGCTGCTGCATCGCCTTGTGTTGCGAGGCCCAACGGCGGTACTTTGAGCCTCACGCTCCGTACGGCAGGTGCGGTGGACGCAGAGGCGCCTTCCGCCTCTCCGATCGCCCTGTCCAACTTTCTCTTCTTGCTCTTCTTGCCCTTCTTCGACGAGGCGGGACCGCGGGATGCATCATTTCCCGTCGCCATCCCAATAGTGACCTCGCTACTTGGGTTGATTCCCGCGGCTGAGAGATCCTCGTCGTCACTGAGGCCCGGAATGGGGCTGTGCGTCACGCGTGTGGCGCGGGCCCAGCGTGAGGGAGCGGCAAGGTCGGGGAGGAGAGAAGGGTGTGTGCCTTGGCGGAGACCAAAGGAGATGGACATCTCTTGTTCCCGAATGGACTGATCAAGAAGTCGTATGTGTCTGTCGACCTTGGAGACGGGTGTCGACGGTCAACGCTCTGGGGAAAGGGTGGGCGAGATGACACACCGAGTCATAAGCAGCTTGCGCAAGGCCAACCTTTTCTTGAGAACCACGGACGACCTCCTCCACCAACCAACCAAGATGTCGCAGGACTTCGCGAGTGGCGCCTGCGCCTGCTAGCATTCGCAATCGGTATTGAAAACGTGTAGGTATACCACAAAACGCACTCACCAGAAGCCATTTCTGAAGTCCGAGTGTCTGCATAGAGTCCTCAGCCTGGATAGCATCTCCATCCGGATTAACATCCTCCAACTTGGGCCGAGGACTTTGCTCTTTGCTCGTCCCTGAATCTTGTTGGCCTGCCAAAGAACGACGCAGTCGAATATACCTCTGCAAAGAAGGAAGTATCTCGTTATAATGCCCTGTAAACGTTTTCGCGACGTGATCACCTGATGTTTGAGTCGAGTTCGGGAGAAACTTGCCTGTGACTTGTTCGTCCAACTCGCGTAGTAACGCGTACGACCGATGCAAGTACAGAGGGAGCTGTTCCACCGCTGTTCGTTCAGTTAGCCACGAATTGATATAAAACTAACGATGCGAACCTTCGTGAAATTCTTCTCTAAACGTATCCCATAAATCTGCTTCAACCTCAAACTGGCCATTCACGTTTCCATTTTCCTGCGAGCTTTCACGTCCTTTTGCACCTAGATCTGGTTCTCCGTCATCTTCTGGTGCAGAAACTACATCCACTTCGTCATCTTCATTAGGGTTGTTGGCTTGTATGCGTGTGGCACGTTTTCGCTTGCTACTGCGAGTCATTGGGCAGATTAAACCTAGCGAGCGAGGGGTAGTTGCATTACGTAAAATACTTCCCTCTGTATTTCACCAGTTCACGCCATCTTAGACTCGGAGCAGGCAAACCACAATGTCTGGAAAGATGCCTTGGTTTCAACTATCAGTCGTCAGCGCAGGAAGTATGCACTTCATTTCATGGCCAGTTTCCCTACACTTCAACTCATGTTCAATTGTATGACACGCTCAAAGTTATGGGATTAGGCTATGTCTTGTTGCGCGGTGAGTTGGATTTTGGTGATTTGATGCTGACCACGTTGATTGAGCCATGCGATCGTTAATAGCGACAGTCCCAACTCCGGAGGAGACATATAATGTGAGTTCAATTGTTCCATAGAGTAACTCCCTTCCAATGACACGACGTCCCAAGGCTATGGCACCTGACCTCAGGCGGAAGGTCGACGAAAATCGACGAGCGAGGGAGGCTTTTGAAGAAAGTATGAAGCGGCAAAAAAACACCCAGGTGGGTTTCACGGTCAAACTAGTTTCTTATCGCACTTGTATCTTGAATATCCTCACAGCTGGACCCGGAGTCTGCAAAACCTATTTGGGCAGACCAACCCAAACCGTGACCATATTATTGCAGCTGTGGGTTTTGAAAACTCGTACCATGGCCGTGAGCGCACTTTAGCGTGATTTTTGTTGTTATTGTCTGGAACTACAGTACTCCAATAAATGACCTCTCAATACTGGCTACGGAAGGGATATCTAGCCTCCAACGAACTGTGCTAACTACGGTGTGATGGCCTTGTGGATCCGCAATGCTACCTCCAGAACCCAAAGCTCTTCGTCTGCACCATCACACAAAGCTTTATCTGCTTCTGCCATGATGAGTGCACAAGCGGATTTTTGTCGCCCGGTCAATGTTTGGTGCTCAACGATGATACCATGGAGCTGGGAACAGATATCTGAGTAAGCTGTTGAAATAGAGATAAGTCCATGGTACAAACCTGAGTTAATATCTGTGATGCGGAATAACCCTCTCGAATCAGCGTTTTGACTGATCCCCGGATAAGATCAAAACCGCGAAGGTTAGTCCCTGTGGCTGGTGATGTAGTATCGCCCATCTCGACATCTTCATCCCCGCTTCCATCGAGAGGTACGTCGACTCCGAGGATCCGTGCAAACCTCCGTACAACGGCATCGGGAACTACACCTGCTATCTCTTGGATGTCTTCGGGAAGAATGGGGGTCGGGGGGTCGGTTGCGCCTGAAAGTCGTGCGGCTGATTGTAGATAGGTGATGGCTCGTCGTAAGTCGCCCGAAGATGTAGAAACGAGGGTGGAAATGACAGCGTGGTCCACTGGAACCTGTTCAACAGCTGCAATGTACTCGAGACGTTCTCTTGCTGACGAAGAGTCGAGAGGCTTGAACCGAAACTTTGAGCATCGAGATGCGAGAGGTTCAATGATTCTTGGTGCCAGGTTCATGCCAGAAAGTATGATACGGGCGACAAACACACCTTGTAACGTAGTTGCAGACTAAACAAAACCGCGTTATGCGCGCATAGTTCTCCATGATTCGGCGTAGGGCCGCTTGTGCGTCTTGTGTCATACTGTCCGCTTCGTCTAAGATGATGATCTTGTAGGGTGGACATGGATATTTCTTCCCGTCAGACGCCACAGTTTCTGCGCGCGGTGTTTGGCGGGCAAAATTCTTAACCTTTTCGCGCACAATGGATATACCACGCTCGTCAGAAGCGTTTAGTTCCAGGACTCGCGCGCGGAAGTTGTCGGGACTGATGAGCGTCAAGATCGCAAATCAACGGAGTTTCTGCAGCAAAGGCGTACCCAAACAGCTGACGCGAGAGAGCAAGAATGGTGGATGTTTTCCCCGTTCCTGGGGGGCCATAAAATAGCATGTGTGGGAGCTACTGCGCAGGTGAGGCAAAACCGCGAAAAGACGCGAGCGAGCGCACGTTGGTAGATGAGAGCGTCTTTTGCAATACCGAAACTATATGCTCCTGAGATGATACGTCATCAATGGTTGCAGGTCGACTTTTGATTTGCTCAGTCCATACAGTCCAGTAAATGCACCATAACGGGATGAACTCACTATTTTTCGACCCATGGTTGCAAAGTTGGACTTGGTACGAGTTCCTTCTCCTTTCCAGACTTGTTTTTGCTCGGTCCTCGCGTCTGAAAGAAGTTGGCTGCCATGCTAAATCGGAGGTTACAATTTCTAGACGCGTTTGATTTCTATTTATTCAGATAAACAACCGCGTGAGAGAATTACACACGCGTTTGTGGCTGCTCGTCCACGCGCCAGCTTGATTCACTACCGCAATACAGTAACTAGGTATTAACGCGTCTATACCAGCGATGACGGGTACGTAGGTCTTTGTGCGTTCATATTACGCGTACTGATTCATACCCAGAGTCAGATGAGCCTCGTGACCCTCCCCCGTCTGCAGGTGAGCATGCACTTTCGGGTCGGTGAAGAGCCCCTAAGACTATCAGGCCTCTCGGCAGAACGACAGGCAAAACCAAACGAGGTGGAGATCAAAAATGGGAAGGTGATTTTCAGACAGAAACCCATGTCATTCGAGAAGATGACCGAGACCATGCAAGGTGCGTGATTCAATATAACATGAGTTTTACGACTGACCTCGACGCGGCGTAGAGATGGTCGGTTTTAGGGAATGGCTTGAGTCGCGGACGCAGCGCCAGGAACCTCCATTGACTGAAATGCCCCAACGTTACTGGCCGCTCATTGCTAAATTCACCCAAGAAAGGTGCGCAACAACACACACACATACTTCAGACCCAGAATAAATCCCCTCTCAGTGACAAAACAATCACTGGCTTGTCGAAACATGTGCAGCAGGAGCTGGCTCCGGACGGTGGAGATGATGTCGACTGCTCGGCCTCTATCCTCCCACTCGGCGTCATTGAAGATGTAGTGAAACTGCTCGCGACCCGCGTTAACTACGGGATCGACTCTGCTCCCACAAAGATCCCCGCAGCACTCTGCGTTTGGCGGTGGGAGTTGAAACAGGAATATCTCGGCTTCCTCCCGAGGATATCTCGTGAAAAAGTCGAGACCAGATTGGCAGACCGAATCCAGGTGAGTTATTGAAAATTTATTCCATACTCATTCACATCGGTTTTAGTATAAGAAGGTCCTCCAAACAATTTTTGATGCCCTTCCTATTGGCGAACGGAACGCATTGCTTGGGGTGAAAGGCGGTCTCAATTCGCCAGCGAAACCTCAACCCTTACTCTGTGCCTCGTCAAACGAGACGCCCCCAGCTGCGGCTGCTTCAGATGATAATCTGACAGAGGGAATGCTTAGTGCTGGTGGCGACGAAAATCAGATGATAGCACGAAAGGCAAGCCGATCAAAGGGGGCTATCAATCCAGAACGGGCTTTAGAAAGAGCAGCAAAGGTTGGCTTCTTTAGTTTCACTGACACCATGACCGTGTTCCTTATTCAGTGTAGGAAAAGGAGCGGCTTGAAAAAAAGGCTGTTAAAGCAGAGAAAGAGAGGAAAGACAAGGAGTCCCAAGAAAAGGCTAGGTCAATAATGGCAAGTTTCTTTGGGAAGCCCAAAACATCATCCACCACGACGTCTCCATCTAAGGGTCCCATACCCTCCTCTTCGAAAACGCTGTCAGAGTTTGACAGGGTATTCAAACCCTTTGTGATCAAAAAGGACGCAGAGCTTGCGCCTCTGAACTGGTTCCGGGACGCGAAACGAAAGCAAGTGAACGTGATTGTCATTGATGAGGACGATACCGAATTCACGATGTCGAGATGAGCGAGCCAGAGCCTAGCCCAAGTGCGAGCCCGAGAGGTCGTCTTTTCTTCGCTGTGGTGGTTGCGATTCGTTAAATGAATGATTTTAGCACACTTACGCCATGTGCTATCTGGATGCCCATCCTTGCCTAGCGGATCTTGTTCTCAGGATAGTATTCGCTCCATAATGGCCCAGCTTTCGGAAGCTGAAGTGTCTGGTGACACTGCAGCAGTCCGCGCTCTCCTCTCAGGGCTACAAGATCGCAGCGGACCCGGCAAAAGTTCTTATATTCCACAAGGATGAACGCCCGGGCTACTTTGGAACATTCACGAAGCGTTCACGGCTGATCAAACCGCGCAGACCATTTGCGCGAGATGACATTGCGATCGACTATGCATACGACAGCGGTGAAGAATGGGGTGAAGAGGAGAGGGAGGAGGGGACGATATACTGGGAGATTCGGATGATGAACGGGACGATTCAGAGGAATCTGATGACCTGGACGGCTGGCTCGTGGACGGTGACGACGAAGAGCCAGCAACGCCCGTCGAAGAGCGCGAGGGCATGGACGCCTTCCCGTTTCCACTTGTACCAGAAGGCGGCAAGAGCAAGCGTAAGGCAGAGAAGGAGAAGGAGACGGTCACCGAAGCCAAGACAAAGAAGCGGAAAGTTGTGGTACCGCTCGTTCCCTTTATCAAGGGCCCATGCTGGGAGAGTGAGATCGGCCATTGTCAGTACGAACCACTGAATCAATATCGGATCCAGCTGTTCAACGGTGAGCTTTCTAACCGAATCGCGTTTGCTCTTGCCGCTAACTCGCGTGTAAAAGATACGCCATATCCCCTTGACCCGTTCACCTATGTCTCAGTCCCAGTAGATGTGCGAAATGCCGCGTCCTCGTCCACCGCTTCAACTTCGGGGGTAAAGCCTCAGCCGCAATTCGTCGTACCAGCCTTGCCGCCTCATCTCAATTCGAACTTACCAGCCTCCCAACCTGCGTCGTCTACTCATGCGAACGGTGATCAGCAGCAGCAGCAGGCAAAGCGTCCACGAGCAGCACCCAAGAACCCCTTTCCTGATGCTCACATTCCGTTCCTCAAAGAGAAAGTTGCTAATATGGGCACGAGTAGCTTGATCTCCCTCGTTGAAGCTCTACATTTGGATCTAAAGACACATAAAGTCAAGAAGAATGCGATTGAGGCGAAGATCCGGGAGATTTGTGTCAAGGATCAACGACACATCTGGTCCGTGAAAGCGGAGGTGGAAGTGGGTATGCTCCTCACCGTAACTGATCATAGCTGATGTGGGTGCTCTAGTCAGTTCCATAACTTGGAAACATTATACGGTGATATGATGGGCACATAATATTTATGCATGGTCTTCGAATTTTTTTCCATCGTATTATAAAAAATTTGAGATACCTTCACGTTTGGGGTGTACAGGCGTAGTCAACTTTCAGCATTGTAATAACCACGCTACATCGTCTTGTAGGCGAATAACTTGAAACCATGATCACAATAAGCTTAACCTCCAAACCTGTTCGACGAGATCCTCTTCCGGAATGTTGTTGTTCCATTTCACCACATGTATATCACGAGACATGCTCTCTGCACAACCAATATAGTTGGTAAATTGCACGATACAGCAGAATACTCACCAACTAGCACGCGATCGAGATTACCTTTCTCGTCGAGAATCGGTTCGATTCCAAGACCTTGGTATATTTGTAACCGCAAACTAGTCAATCGTGTCAGCAAAAAAAATAATTACAACGGAGCGCGGACAAACTGTGGTACTCACGCACTTCCGTCGAGCTCGTGCTCTGCGGCAGGATCACTCTCTTCCAACTGGCGGAGGTCGTCCTTGAGTCGCTTGAGCTCCGAATGTTTGTTCGCGACGGTGCTCTCTGCATCGTTAAGGGCCTTGGAAAGGGATATCTTCGTATGTTGAAGGCGTTTCAGGTTGTCCGCGTGTTGCTCTGCAGAAGGCACACCGGGAGGACGCGTAGAGGAGGTGCGGGCGGTATCAAGGATACGTGCAAGGGCTGAGATACATCGGATCAGATAATGCTAGAGGTCGATAAAAGGAGACAGACCTTTCAGGTTCGCGTGAGCTTGTTCCAGCTCCTTCCTTCGCTCTGTAGTTTCCTTGTCTATCTGGTCATGAATGGCAGTGATCGTTTGGCAGTCAGGTTCAGGGTCGACGAGGTCTGTAATGCTTCGAATGTTCTCTCTGTAGCCAGTTATATTAGATATAGTTATAGAAAGGGGAATATACGCACATCACCTCATGAAAGCTGTCGAGAGCCATTTGAACGATTCAAAACGCGACAACACATGGACAAGTGGGTGAAAGACCACGTGATAAACGTGAGGGTCTGACGTCACGCGTAACAAGTGCCCTGACCCCTGCTTACAAACAGTGATGCGAATTGATTACATAATCCACGCCCTATGCCCCAGAACAGCGGATACCAACGATTGGCGGTCGGTTTCGCTCGCCTTTATACGTTCCATTCTCCTCTTCATTCTATCTTTCTTCCTAATTCTTCTCTATCCAGGATCCTGCGCTAGTCATGGAGGCGAGTTTACTTATCCTTTCTTTCCTTCTATTTTCGTACTAAAGTTTATCCGCGTTCCTTGACAGGCTCTGCTGGATTTCTCGCGAGAATTTGACATTACCCTCATGGATAATGTCGTCATGGCACTTTATTCTGGTTCAGGAGGAAAGGATGTTAGTAATTTTACTTTTGCCATCTTTCCCTCACCACCTCACACTTTATCTACCCTCTTCATTAGCAACAAATAGCACAGCAAATCCTGACGCAATTTCAAGAACATCCGGATGCTTGGACACGAGTACCGGATATCATGGAACGGTCATCATATCCTCAAACAAAGGTGCGTCATAAGTTCGGATCTTGCGTGAGCGACTGACGTGAAGCAATCTCAGTTCATCGGGTTGCAAATACTGGAGAGATTGGTCACCACCCGGTGGAAAACACTTCCAGAGGCGCAACGTCAAGGTACGCGTTAAATTTGTATACCAGTTTCATTATCAGATTCTTACAAACCTAGGTGTTCGTAACTTTGTCATTGGTATCACTGTGAAGGTCGCTTCAGACGAAGCAACCTTGCGCAGAGAGAAGACATATATTAACAAGCTCAACCTAGCGTTGGTCCAAGTCTGTCAGCTCTTCCTATGGCGTCGCGTCGCGCTTACCACGCGCCCACAGATCTTGAAACAGGAGTGGCCCCACAACTGGCCAACGTTCATCCCTGAGCTCGTCGAATCTTGCAAGACGAACCTCTCTCTCTGCGAGAACAACATGGTCATCCTCAGGCTTCTATCCGAAGAAGTTTTCGATTATTCAGCCGAGCAATTGACCCAGACAAAGATCAAGAATCTCAAGAACCAAATGTGCGGCGAGTTTTCAGAAATCTTCAAACTCTGCGCGGAGATCTTGGAGGAGGCTACCAAAACGTCTTGGTGAAAGCTACTCTTGAAACATTACTTCGCTTCTTGAACTGGATCCCTTTGGGCTACATTTTCGAGACCACGATCGTGGATGTTCTCATCCAACGCGTGAGCCTTCTCTTTGTGACTTCTTCCGCTGTTGTTGACTGGTCTCTTTCCTGTAGTTTCTCGAAGCACCTGACTTCCGCAACCTCACCTTGAAATGTCTCGCTGAAGTTGCTGCTCTCAATGTTGGTCCTGAATATGACCCAAAATTCGTCTCCCTCTTCGAGATGGTCATGACGGCCATTAACCGAATGGTGCCTCCCAACACAAACATTGCCCAGGCATATGCACACTCGAATGATGCCGGTCAAGAGTTTATCCTTAGTCTCGCGCTCTTCCTTGGCAACTTCCTTCAGAATCATCTACGGACTGTTGAAAACGAGCGAACCCAGGACGTTTTGCTGAATGCACACCTGTACATGGTCAAGATATCGCAAGTCGATGAGCGCGAAATATTCAAGATCTGTCTGGAGTACTGGCTCAACTTGTCGCTGAATTGTACGACGAAATCCAGAGCTTACCCATCGGTGACAGTGGTCTCCTCATGGGTCTCAGCCTGGGTGGATCCAATGGCGCTCATAATATGCTTAATGGTGTATCCCTAAGAAAAAATATTTATTCTGACGTCCTGTCAAACCTGCGACTTGTTGTTATTGAAAAAATGGTCAAACCTGAAGAGGTTCGTGTTCTTCTACTTGACGCTGTCGCACATACAACTTAAAATATCAAACAGGTCCTGATTGTTGAGAACGAAGAGGGCGAAATCGTTCGTGAATTCATGAAAGAGTCGGATACCATTGTTCTCTACAAGTCAATGCGCGAACTCTTGGTGTATCTTACCCATTTGGATGTCGCCGACACGGAAAATATCCTTACTGAGAAGCTCGCGAAACAAGTCGACGGCACAGAGTGGTCATGGCAAAACTTGAACACGCTCTGTTGGGCTATCGGATCGATTTCCGGGGCGATGAGTGCGTTCTCCGTTTGTCAAATTTGAGCTCAATCTCATCCCCTTCTAGACGAAGAGACCGAAAAACGTTTCCTGGTCACCGTCATTAAGGATCTTCTCGGCCTCTGCGAAATCAAGCGTGGCAAAGACAACAAGGCTGTTGTGGCGTCCGATATCATGTATATTGTTGGACAGTATCCACGTTTCCTGAAAGCACACTGGAAATTCCTTAAAACTGTCGTCAACAAGCTATTCGAATTCATGCATGAAACACACGAAGGTGTGCAGGATATGGCGTGCGACACATTCATCAAAATCGCACAGAAATGCCGGCGTCACTTTGTCATGCAACAGAGCCAGGAGCAAGATCCCTTTGTGGATGAAATCTTAAGGCTACTCCACAGAATCACGGTGGATCTCACCCCACAGCAAGTCCATACGTTTTACGAAGCTGTCGGTTACATGATCTCGGCGCAACCAAACAAGCCTCAGCAAGAGAAACTCATAGCGAAGTTGATGGAGCTTCCCAACGCTGCTGTCAGTTGCCGTCATTCTATATACCCAAGTTTGTTTTCCTAACCGCGTAAATTAGTGGGAGTCCCTTATGGCTCAGGCTGCCGCAAACAAGGATGTCCTCAGCAATTCTGACAATCTGCGTATTCTGTCGAATGTTCTCAAAACCAACGTCGCAGCTTGCACCTCCATCGGCAGTTTCTTCCTCCCCCAAATTGGCCTTATATACATGGACATGTTAGGACTGTATCGTGCAGTCAGTGGTATCATCAGCGAGACGGTTGCAAAAGACGGTCAGTCCTAATCGGTACTCATTACGACCTATCTCTGATATGACATGCGTGATAGGGCAAATCGCTACGAAGACACCGAAAATCCGTCAGCTGCGGACAGTCAAAAAGGAGATTCTCAAACTAGTCGAGACATACATTCGCAAAGCAGAAGATCTCGAGGCTGTTAACAACAGCATGATTCCGCCGCTGTTGGACGCAATCCTCGGTGACTATCATCGTAATGTGCCGGAGGCTCGTGATGCGGAGGTTCTGAATGTGATGTCGACAATCACTTCACGGCTGGGCGTAGGTATATCGTTATTACACCGAGAAGATGACTCATTGTTTCCTAGAATTTGCTCACGCCCCAAGTCCCCCCGATTCTTGAAGCAGTCTTCGAGCCTACACTTAACATGATCAACCAAGACTTTGCAGAGTTCCCTGAACATCGCGTTGGATTCTTCAAGCTTTTGCGAGCAATCAACCTGAACTGCTTCCCAGGTACGTCGACGACTACTTTTAACAGTCGGCATTTGGCTTGACGAAAGAAAAAATTAGCATTGCTGGGCCTTCTTCCACAGCAGTTTAAGCTCTTCATTGATAGCATTGTGTGGGCGATCAAACATACCATGAGAGACATTGCCGAGACCGGCTTGAATCGTACGTTTGCCCGATTTGGTGACTTGTCGTGTTTTGTTCATCTCCGCGGCAGTATGCCTGGAAATCATCAACAACTTCGCCGCCGCAGACGCTCAAATAGCGAACCAGTTCTTCCAACAGTACTATCTTAGCATACTGCAGGATACATTCTTCGTCTTGACCGATGCAGATCACAAGAGCGGATTCAAATTGCAAAGCATGCTCCTGGCTCGTATGGTCCAGTTGGTTGCGACAGACACAATACAGGCTCCTCTGTTCGACTCGGCCGTCGTCAATGATCCCAACATGACGAATGCCAAGTTTGCTCGTGATTATACCGCCAACTTGTTGAAGTCTGCGTTCCCTCATGCGTCGAGGTACGCCGTGTACTCCGACTTGTCTTGCCTATTCTAACTCTATCGTAGCTCGGACATTATGGTTTTCGTACTCAATCTGGCAGAATATCACTCGGACGTCAATCGCTTCAAGCTGGCCCTACGTGATTTCCTCATTCAGCTGAAAGAATTCTCGGACGACAATGCAGAGCTCTTCTCGGATGAAAAGGAGGCAGAGGCGGCGCGCAAGGCGCAGCTGGAACGTGAAGCTGCCTTGAAGATTCCAGGAATGCTCAAACCGTCGCAATTAGAAGATAAGGATGAGGACATTTGAACCTTTGAGGGTGCCGCGAAATCTCATGACATCTTACGATTCCCTATACTCTTGTTCTCGTTTCCTTTAAACGATTACATTGACATCATCATAACCCACTCGTTCCCCTCCCCCTTGCCCCGTCCACCCTCGTTCATTGTCCGCCACTTCGCTATTTCACGTCGCTATTTGCTCTTTTGCTGCGCCTGTCATATTTTGGATGTAACACTAAACGAAGCCTTCGATTACAAGAACGAATTTGTATCTTCGGATGTATTGATTCGGTTAGATGATGAACTTCAGTTTCCGTCACGTGAATGAATTCACATCGTTATCGTGTCACCGATCGCACACTCTGAACGAAAACGTACTAAAAACAGTCGCTACAACACGCGTTGCCGTGCTACTCCACCCGGGATGTTCAAAAAGTAAGTCCGTCAACCTTGTTACTCGTGATCAGTCATATGGAGAGAAAAGGAGAGATTTCAGCCATCTAGTGATATTACAGGCCAAACACCCGTCAAGTCTTCTGTTCAACGAGGCATCCGATCGGCTATTCTTTTCTCATGGAAGGTTGATGCAGAAACGTTAGAGGAGATATGGCCAAAGAAAGAGTCGATCGTGCACGTAAAATGGTTGGTCGCACATCAAAAAAATACCATAATTTCCTGTTTCACCTTTTTTCATTAGCAGAGATCATCTCTCCATCTACGCTCTACACGGCGAGCCCCTATTCTTTCAACACTTTGACGGTCCTTATTTCCCAACTTTGCGTTTACTCCACAAATGTAAGTTTTTTTTTACGTGGGGAGGGGCCGAGGCTATCATATTGCTCCCATTCCTCACCTCCTCACCTCCCACCCATTCGATTTTGCCGCTTTATTAAGATCCATCCATCCTTCCTCATGTCCGTATCGACCGCGGCGCGATCCGCTTCTTGCTTGGTGGCGCGCACATGATGTGTCCCGGCCTGACGTCCGCGGGCGGTTGGCTCCCACCTGCAGAAGCTGCGCTGCCAGCGGGTACTCCTATCGCGTTTGATGCGGAGGGTAAGGAGTTTGCGGTCGGAATTGGGTTCACGAAGCTCGGGACGGAAGAGATGAAGGCTGTCAACAAGGGCGTCGCGGTCGAGTCGGTCACCTACGTGGGTGATGACCTCTGGGCGATACAGAAATTGTAATTGGCGAGAAGGGGGGGAGGGGGGTTTCCATCTGTTCGTATTGCCACCTGCCGCACACAAACGCACACGTTACACGCTGTAAAGCTGTATTCTCCAAGCTCGATAGGACCCAACGGTGTAACATAAATAGGAGTATAAGAAGACTTGTTGTCCCGAGGTTAAACTCTAAAGTTTTGTATAGAGACCGCCATTTCCGTGAGCACTAGTAGGACCCTGGATTCTAGAATCAGTACTGGTCTGATGACATGTCAGCCTTGCGCGAGGGGGGGGGCGAGTTCTACGTGTTTCCCGGCGATACCTCGCGTAAGCGCCGTCAGAACTTGGTGAAGGGCGTGAAGAGCCAAGGAAAGGTACCGGGCTCTCTCTCCGCCATTATCGCCAACTGGGAACTTAGGTTATAGAAGATAGAAGGTTTCAGGTTCAAAAGAAGCTGGAAACATACAAGACACACGCGCACCTACAGTGCGCCATTTCCCCATGACGTTGTGGGGAGTTGTGGGGCTAGCCCTAGGCCTACTAGTATACAAACCGTCAGAGGCGTAAACTGGTTTCGGTTTTCGTGGGATCCACTACAGTACATGTCTTCCCGGAGCTCCGCTCTCGTTGGCAGATTCGAGGAAACGACAGGAAATTCACTGGATCTTCTCCGATGGCTAGCTTATCCGCATGATCACAAAGGAATGGAATGCCTTGCCTTGTGTGGACACTGGCACGCCCCAACAATCGATAGTCTCTGCCTTGAATGGTAAGGAACACGGTGCCGGCGTGACTGTTTTGCGCTTCGTTATTAGGAAGGCGGTCGAAAACTGAGAGCTTTTGCTTTGCGTCATTTACGCCCTCGCCCACCTGATCCTCATAAGAGGCTGACCAGAAGACGTAATAGAATTGGAAGGGAAGGGGGGCAGGCAATGAAGATATGAGATATCCCGTAAATTCTCCGACTACTTGTAGTAATCTAGCGGAAATGGTCAAGACTCATGGTCGCAGTAGTATATCAAAAGAGGACTCGAGATAAGGAAAACCGTTTACAAAGTATTCACATTACCACATTTAAAAAAGAGATCTTCGACTAATTGACAAGATACCGCAGTTCTTTCCTGTCATTTGATTGGCTCAGCCACTAAAGCCCGCAGCTAGGGGGTAATAGTACCAGAGGGCGAATCATCGGAAGGTTTCTAAGGAAATCCATCACACTCATTTTGACGCCTGCTTGCAGATCTCTCCCAACGATTCTCTACTATTACAGAGTCGATTGTCGCCCCCTTTTCTTCTTCTAATGGTGGTGGCGAGACAAACAACGCTGATAAGGGTCTTTTTTTTTTTCGTAGTTTGTCCGTTCGGTCCTATCTCGCAAACGTTAAAGGATAAACGGATACCTTCTTATTGACCATACCCCATTATCATGCCGTCAGCATCGAGCACTCTAGAGTCTAGACCCCCAACTGAAGCGAAAACTCGGGTTTTTCCCCATATATAAACTTTACCTATACTCTCTAAATTGCAAATTGAGACCAAAAACGGTTTCGAACACCACCACATCGTAAAAATGTGACGATGATGATTCAAAATTGCAGTTCCATTTCCTCCTCTCTATCGCCGTTTCCGCGAAGCACGCAGCCTTTCCGTGACGCATGTCAATTGTTTCCTCTCTCTGAGCGCGCGTACAGCAGCACCGCCCACAACCCCACGTTACTACTACTACTACCGTACGAGTCACACTGCTTCTACCGTGGGGCCTGTCAGTGTCAAGAGCGGCAGCAGAAGATCGTCAGGCGCTTGATGATGTGTCTGTGTCTGTCTACTAAAATAACACCGAATTTCAGGGCTGAGAGCCAGTAAGCGCCGCCACCATTTTTGCACAGCGCTCTATACAAGGGGGTCCTCACAACAAGTGTGAAGACCCTGATTGCTGTAAACGCAACGGGTCTCATAACCGATAAAAATAATCAAAGACGGCATGCGCAGTCCGCAACTTAACTTTTCGCGGCGGCGGTGTATGGACCTCTTGGCGTGATCTGTTGTTGTATTTTTATTTTTATTTTTCTATTGATCGTCGATCACCAAACAAAACAAAGTTATTAAACACTTTCGAGGAGGCAGAAATGATTCAGAACCGGCGATGATGACGCATCGATGATGAGTCGCGTTTCTTTTTGTACGAGTCAAAAAACCAACACATTGCGGCAACAAAACGCGATTGGTAGATAGAGTGGTAGTGGAGTCATCAAGTATACCTGCTTGTTCATGGAGGAAGCGGGGCACCAAGTCTCTCATATGTATGTAAAAAATAAATAAATTAGCAATACAGTACACCACTGTATCTTGCAAATGTCGCCTAAGTCTTTACAGCTTTTTTTTTGGGGGGGGGGTTTTCGGACAAAAGGCGCCCTGTCTTTGTTTGACGCTGGAACAAAAACTCGAGTGAACCTGAAAAAGGGCCTGTACACACACTACACCCGCGCCGCGCCGCACGGGAATTGCCACCGACCGATGGGCCGGAGCCGAATGTGGGCGGCCGGGGAGTTGTACTGTAACCCTGTACAGTATCTCGGAACTCGGAGCGAGGGGTGGGGGGGGGATTTTACTCCAACCTCAACAGACCAGCCACTTACCTCCAGGCAGACAGCCACTTACTCTCAAGTTCGCGCTGATCGAGCCCATGACTGGGATCATTATACTTTGTATGGCACCACCCCTCAGAGCATGAGACCAGACCCCCCCCCTGCTACAAGGACCGAGCGAGCGACTTTTGTGATAGGCCATCATTTTATGATTATCACCCCAACTTTTTAAATTTCATCTAAACAACAACAATAAGTTCCTAACCTCACCGGTCCCCCCCCCCCCCCCCCCCACATACACATACACATACACATACTGTAACTCACCTGCTGCCCCCTCAGCAGCTCAATTGGGTCTCACCAGTGTATGCGTAAACATTTGAAACACATCACGCCCCACTCCGGGCGCTCCGCGTCCCTTCCGTAAACAATGAACCGTCAACGCGCGTCAACCGTCAAATGCCGGTTCAGCAAAAGTTGGCTGGCTTTTGCCGAGAGGAAACGGGGGGGGGGGCACCCACGGGGAACCCTTACACGACACGGTGTTCCAAAGGATAAAAGCCCGTATTTCCCGCGCAGAAGGGGGCTTAGTCAAATAGATTTTGAGTACCATAGGCCTAAGTAATTATTTGGCATTTGGATGGGAAACGGTGGGAAAGGAAAACCCCGTACCGGTTGTAGGCAACCGATAGAGCTTTGACGCGCGGAACTGTCCGGTAAAGGTACCTCCATTTTTTTTCTCGGGTCGGTCCCCGTGTTTGGCAATTTTTTGTTCCCGCGGCTTCGTTGTCTCCGATGACTAGACTGGTTTAAGAGACCTCTCACATTGTTCTGCTACCAAGACACCCTTACAACCACAATACTTGTCAACCAGAGAGGTAAGACCGTAAGCCACGGCATTGTCACGGCATTGTGAAATCATGTCAGTGCCAGGGATGTGCAAAGTTAAACTCCGTATCTCAGATCCCTTATCGTTCCTGCCTGTTATGGTATAGTTCTCCCAAGCAACTGCCATGGTGGCCGGCGATCACGCGATCACGTTCCAGACTTGCGTTGATGCGGAAACACGCGAAGAGAGTCGCGCGAGCAACGCACATCAATAAGACCGATGATTGGCAACTAGAATTCCCGAAGAACGAAGGAAAAACAGAATAATGTCAACGACAAGAAAGCAGAGATGGAAAGTGGTCAGATATGTCATACGAAAGTGCAGGGGGGGGGGGGGGGGGGAAGAGAGGAAAGCATGCAGATATGGGATGGGATATTTACAGTAGTGGGGAAAGGGTCCTTGTCTCCAGCACTAAGCACTAGCACTCTTGGGCGTAGACACTCTCAAAGCCGTGCGAGGAAGTAACAGTATCGTGGGGGAATGGAAGGGGGTCGAGCTCAAGGGGGTGGTGGAAATAGGAATTGTCCGCGTTAACGTACACCTGCGGGTCAACATGGTACCGTGCGCGCTCCGAAGACCTCGCACTCGTGTCGACAAGAGATATGGACGGCAAGCGCACATCCGTAGTGGGGGTGGAAACTGCATCGGACTCGTCATCCGAAAGGTCCTCGACCGTGTCCGGCACAGGCAAGTCGTCGATGTCATCCTCAGCGTAATAAGGTAGCGCAACGTTGAATGGTGGATAGCCAGAGTCAAGGGAGGTATTAAGGGGTTGAAGCTCGAGGAGACTTAACAAAGGGGATTGTAGGGTGGATAGACAACAGGGTATGGCATAGAGATGGGAGTATTATTATACACGGGGTGGCCGAGGTCATCGGTGGAAGACATGGGAGATGCTGAGGGGGTTAAAAGAGACAAATCATCCTCGTCGTCGTCGTCGCCGACATGAAGAAGAGCAACAGGTTCATTGGGGTCTGCAGAATCTTCGTGTTCGAGCGACTCTAGAAGCGAGTCAAACCATTGACTCTCAGAGCTGTCGTCGTTCACGCTGCAGGGATTATCAAGAAGTTTGCGGGCATCGGGATAGATGAAAGAGTCGTGTTCTACTTCGAAACACACCTCTTCATCTTCATCACCAGCGTCGGAGTTGTAGGTGGGAATGACCTCAGAGGTATTCTTAGGACTGCAAGAGACGGTGCTGCTGGGCAGCAAACGTGTGATCGAGTTTTTGAGAAGGACCCAGCGATGCAAGCTGCAGCTGTCCTTGGCACCTCCGCCAATGACCGAGCTGAGCTTGGACCGGGTGACTTGAGATAGGCTCTGGTTGTCCGACGACATTGAATGACGCGGGAATGGGGGGGATAATTGAAGTTTTGCTAGATGGGCTGGACAAAAGTTGAGAAAAGGAGACTACATTGGTCAACGACAAAGTGAGGTGACACTCACAAGATGGGGGTGAATGAGACGAGAATGGAGCTACGCTTTCAGCGGTGTATACGATATACGATGAAGGGTTCGAAAAGGATAGTGCCGTGCTTTGACTTTCGGGCGTGCTTGTCAACCATGCTGGTGGTGGTGATTTTGAACCGCCGTCACTGTCTAAGGGAGTGGGGTGACAGGGGACGGGATTATATCGAGAGGAAGAGATGGTGAACAAGAGGACAATCAAATGAACATGGAGGGTCCAAGGAGGAGGTGGAGCGAAGTAGACGGGGGAGTTAAGTAAACCGGTAAGGCGGGGTTGGTGGACCCTTATATTGGGGTCGTGCCGTCAAAGGGTGACTCGCTCAGGTCACATATCGTGACCAAATTCCCGGCTGATGGTTCACAACAATCGGACAAGATCGGCTTCGGCCCCTCCGAAAATTCCGAAAGAGGTGATTTTGCGTCGGCGTTGGCTCATTCGTTCGTCATTCCGCTCCTTGTTTCACTGTTCTTATCCTGCTTCTTTAAGCCGAGGGAGGGTGACGTGTGAATACACCATTTTATATTGCGAAAAAACAACGTCCAAGAGTGAAATAATCAATACAATATACCCTCGAGCACGCCGACTCAACCCTCGTCCATCTCCTCTCCTCCTACCTCTTCGTCTTTCATTGTCTCCAGAAGCTTTTGTATCTTCTTGGCACTCTTCGGTGACAGGTCCCTCGCGATAGCAAGCATACGGGCAGATTTGACTTCGTCCCCGATCAGTCGGTACGCTCTTGCAAGTTGAAAGATAACGTTCGACTCGTCTGGAGACGAGTCACGTAGGTATTCTAGATCCCTCACGGCAATCTATCGATCAGGGGAAACGGGTGATAGATAGATATGAATAGTCGTCATCGTGACTCGATCCACGCCGAACACACACCTCATATCGCTTCATACAGATAAGCATTTTCGCTCGACGATAACGCACTAGCGCATTCTCCGGCGACAGTTTCACTGCCTCATTGAACAGGGCGAGGGCCCCTTCTCGATCCCCGCGCCTCTCTACGGCCTAGCGAATATTTCAGTCAACACTCAACTAGCGCACGCTCAGACTTTAAAACATACCATGCCTACGCAACCGAGCAGTACCGCATTATTCGGATGAATCTCCGCTGCCATCCGATAGTGATACTCCGCCATACGGATTTTGCACTTTCTTAAATAACACGTCCCCAGTCCATACCTGTGAAAGATACATGTACCCAAGATAAGCATGCACGATCCCAAGTGAGGCCAAACGCTATCAGAACTCTGGTATTTCGGAAGTTGCCCGGGCGGACGTACCAAGCGTTATAATGCCGCGCATCCGCGCGAAGCGCCATCTGAAACGACAGAATGGCCTTGTCGAGGTCCTCGTCAATGAACTCGTGCCCCGCAAGCGTGAACGCGTACGCGCAGGTAGGGTCCAGTTGCTGGGCACGTCGAAAGCACGTCAACGCCTGGGCACGCTCCTTCTGCAACGAGAATGTATTTCCTATCGCTATCCACGCCTGTGGGGAACGTGGTTCGATCGACAGCAACTCTTGTGCCAAGAAGGACAGCTGAACTGGCCGTTGGAGATGCCATAACAAGGTCGAATAGACTTCCATGTCCCAGAGCCGATAGGGGTCCAGGGCCCTCACTGCCTGGAAGGCGCGTTCTGCCTGTGTAAACGTAAACACGTGATGTAAACGTGGATTCGCACGAATGGGCATCGTTTGAGCATTTAAACGGCGGAATACGTACAGATGTGTAATCGGTCCGCTCATAGTGCGCTTTTCCCACCATTGCCATCACATATGGTGATCTTTGATGAACATGCGGTAATTTGTCCAGTTCCTCCATGCACAGCCCAGTGTTGTACATGGCCAGTGCCCTCGTAGCGCTAGCAAACAGCCGCATCAGGTCGTAAATATATTGGTCTGCCAGTTCAGCTTCGTACGCTTCTTGCGCAGCCTGTTCTTGCGATGCGGTCCAGCTGCTCGGCGGCGGTGAGGTATCCGACCGCGGCGATAGCGTTACTGACTGAGGCGATTGTGAATGCATCGCATCTCCACTGGGCACCGGTTCATCTTCAGAGCCAGTCGATTGCGACCGTGTCCGTGCGTGAAGCCGACGTCGGTCTCGGGCCGGTGGGGGCTGAAATATTAAGGCATGGATTAGTCGCTTCATATACGTCACGAAACGGGAACACTGACCTTGCTCGGTATTGGTGGTTTATTGTTCAATCGTGCACTCCGTCGCGTGCCCACACCCGAAGCATTCCCGTCTCGGTCAGATCGGTTGCCAGCTGCCGGCGCATGCCTGGAGGACGCCGCCGTAGGCTGGGGACGGCGGCCCGCAGATGAGAAGAGGTTAACAAGAGTCAAGGCCGGGCGTGCGCGTGCCTTTTTGGAGCGTGCGTCGTCTGCAGGGGCTAACAATTTGGACGCCTTCTCTACCCCACGGGCCGTAGAACGCATCTTTTTTAGAGCAGGCCCACCCTCGTCCGCGGAAGAAAGGGCGCGGGAAGAGGGCATGAAAGCACCTTTTGTGCGCTGGTGAGCCTGTAGGATGGAAACTTCGGGCAAGTGTGAGATTGTGTCGTCGGTTAACCTGCGTAATACGATATCATCAGAACTGTAAGATGAGAGTAGCTAAAGGTTTATCCCACATAGAATCTCGAGGACCGAATCTTCCCATTCGGACAGGTAGGGCATTGACAGGTTCGGGTTTCCGGAACAGGTTTCCGGTGTTGAGATTGTCAGGGGTGAAAAAGCCAGCGCCAGTAGCCGTTGGAATTGGTGGATGCGTCGGCTTTGCTGTGTGCTGTTCATCTGGAGGAGTACGTTTGATTGGTGGCGGACGTGAGGGAAATAACTCCTCGATCTCTGGTACGGATCCTGCACAAGTGAGCCTATTGTTAATGAAAAGCTGGGCCAAGATCCGCGGGGCATGTTCACCTAGAGTGCATAAACCCTCGAAGGCTTCCCAGATCATGGGATCGAGTGCCAGGGCCCGAAGAAGACTGACACGGGCTTGGTCAGGGAGGTTACCCTTCAGTGCTGTGAGACCAGAGCGGCAGTGAAGTACAGCCTCCACGGGAAAGGTCCGCCCCATTCGCTGGTCTTGTGACACTGTGCAGGGTGTGGATGAGAAAAAGCTACACACGCTTGAAAAGAATTCTGTGAACGCACCCGCCGGAGCGTCAACAGCGTTTTTCAAAATATCCTCCAACGCCTCCCGCGCCTGTCTGTGCCTGCCCAAAGCGGAGCAACACTTGGCCTTGATTTCAAAGCATCCATTACATCGCTGGTCTTGAGGAAGGTTCACAAGGTGCAATGCAGAATGTGGCTGATTGGCTCGGAGCATTGCTGTCGCGTAAAGATGTCGCGCGTCATGATTGCCGTGATCTAATGCAAAATACCGTTCTGCGTAAAAAATGGCAGATTTGTGGAGGTCTGTGTCGAGACATGCCCAAATGAGAGTGTTGAAATGCTTGGAAAGGTACGACAGGAAGGTCGGTATTGATTCGGACTGCTGCTGCGACTGCATGCGTTCTAAGCAGTGCGCAGTATGTTGTCAGACTGTTCCACGAGATAGAAAAAGATATCTCCTTTCAAAGGGCAATGGAAGGCGTAGAAGACGCGAAAGAGGAGAGAAAGGAAACGGAGAAGGAGGGATGGACAAAGGTCTCGAGCGAGTGGTGAGCCAAGGCAAGGTCAAGCCAACCGAGACCGTGTAATTCTTAGTCATGTGATCTACGCGTCACCACCACAGCGGTGTGGTCGGTGATAGAACTCGTCATTTCATTCATACTACAGATTCTATCCCTACTTCTAATGTCCATGTCCATCACGCTCAGGTTTCGGCTCTGTGAGGTCCCTCATCAGTGATTCAATTTTCACTTTCCTCACACGAGATGACGTACCTGGCGCAACTTGAATTGCATCATCAATTCGTAGTAACGAAACTGCCGCCTCGAACGCAGACTTGAGGCTACGAACCTTGCTAACCGTGGGTTCAAGGACCCCAGCCGTGACGTTATCCCGTACGTCACCCTTCAGCAGGTCCAGCCCGAAGCGCAGCAGGACCTTCTTAGGGTCTCCTGCTGGCGCATTTTGAGCTGCATTATGATAAGAACGTAGCTTCGCCACCAAGTCGGTCGCATCCTTGGCCGCATTCACCGCGAGAGTCTTCGGTATGACGAGAAGCGCACTTGCGAATTCTGCAATAGCCAACTGTTCACGCGAGCCCTGTGAGACGTAGGAATGAGTGCATTGACGTGAGGGCCGGAAGAAAGAACGTACCAAAGTCGTGGCAAAGTTTTCGAGATAGATGCTCAGTGCAGACTCCACAGCACCCCCACCGGGTACAACACTCCCACTCTCCAGTGTCCTTTTGATCACAGACAAGGTATCATGCAACCCGCGCTCCATCTCGTCGAGCATATAATCGTTGGCCCCGCGGAGAATGACTGAAGCAGAATTGACCACCTTTGTGCCTTTCACAAGGATGAGTTCATCGTCCGAGATGCGCTCCTGCACGACCACTTCCGCTGTGCCAAGATAGTTCGTCTCGAATGTTTCCTCCCCTTCTAGATTCGCCAAGCTTGAGACAAGCTGTCCACCAGTAGCTTTAGCGATGCGACGAAGATCCTCCTTTCTGCATCGACGGACGGCCATGGCACCAGCTTCCACGAATTCCTTCAATGCAAGGTCATCGATGCCCTTTGTTGTCAGTACGACATTGGCCCCAGCGGCCAAAATTTTTCTGATCCTTTCCAGTGTCATTTCTGACTCCCTGGTAAGAAGCGTTAATGCAATTGAAGCAAGAACCATGACTTTTAACTACCGCTTGCGAATCTCCTCAAGTTGCTCCGGATCATCAACCAAGATTTGAACGCCCAACTGCATGCGTGTTTTGCGAAGGTCGATGTCAAGGCACGCGATCTTGGCATTAGTTATTCGCGTTTTCATCGCTGAGGACATGATGGGCATCCATATAATTCAACATCGTAGCAATGGATGGGGACACACCTTGGCTGGCAACGGTACAGTTTAACGCATAGCCCTGTACAAAGAGCGATTCTCGAGTACTCCGTCCGTGGGCCTTCAAAACGTTCACAGCCTTGACGGGGTACTTGATCTCGCCGCGAGTATTCACAGTTTTTACCGCCAACATAGCGTCCACAGCCATGGGTGCGAATAAATCGTCATCGCTAACTTTTAGTTGAGCGGCCGAGATGTAGATCACATGAAAAGGAGAATGCTCACGACCCGATGATTTTGCTCGCCATACTCGTCTTTGCTACATTTATCAATGCATCCCGACCTAGTTGTTCCACCTTCACGCTCAGCTGATCTTGCATAAATTTCACGGCCTCACGACATGCTAGTCTGTATCCGGTGATGATAGTGGTGGGGTGAATCTTCGCCTTCACGAGCTCGTTTGCCCGGCGCAACAGCTCGGCAGCGATGATCACGACAGACGTAGTGCCATCGCCGACTTCTTTGTCTTGTTTTTGTGCGAGATCTACAAAGATACGCCCAGCAGGGTGTTCTACGGAGAGGAGAGAAAGGATAGTGGCGCCGTCATTTGAGATCGTGACTTCCTGTGTTTTCGGACGTGTTCTGCGACAGGGATCCATTGAGAGAACGTGAAACGTACCCCGATATTATCGACAAGCATTTTATCGAGCCCTAACGGCCCAAGAGAGCTTTTTACGATATTTGCTATGGTCTGTGCCGCGACCACTGAAGTTGTACATAAGCCTGGGATCTCGTGGAGGAATCGCGGTGTTGAACGCACCATTCTGGTCTCTGATATCTTGTCCAGATACTCTGTCTCCTCCTAAGAAAGCCCCTGCCCTCGGATCGCGTTGAAACATAGATGGATGGTTTTATGAAGGGTGGGTGTGGCTATCAAGTCACACTCCTGGTTGGGTCGGAAGATGCCGGTAAAGGTTATTAACATTTATATTCGACCTCACATAACGGGCTGTAACAACGAAGGATACTATCTCGGGCTACACTCTGTTCCTGGAACTATGATGCTGATATTAGGTATGTCCACCTTGAGATAGTCAATGAAAGGTTCTTCCAGTGGTGGGTTGTCGGGGAAGTATTCCTCGTTCGAAGGCAGCTGTCATGACATGCGATCCCAAAATTGAACACGATGAAAGCTTTTTACCTTACGTACCTGAGGACTTCGGCCTCGCGTCCGAGATGCAAAGAACAACCCTCCTTCGCATTCGTCAGCCCTGCTGACTTTCTCTGGACAGGCCTTTCTCTGCGCTTTTCGGAACTCTGCGAACCTACTCGCGTGCTTCACGACCTCTGCTTCCATCGCGAACCCCGTGCACGGGGCGATGGGATCGGTCAGGCGTGGAACGTGCACGGGAACCGAGCCGACGCTGATGTTCTCTGTCAAGGCCTTTTCGAACGGGTCGTCTTCAACACCAGTTGGAGTCTCCCCCGATGGCTCTGCATCCCGAAATGGACTGGCGATGTTGCGCAGCGTGAAGAGGAATGAACTTTCGCGGCGCGCAATACACGGTCTCGATGAGTCAGTCTCCGTGCCCGCGGTGGACATAACTATGGACCCCAAAGCTGCCTTTTTGGGGGTTCGCAGCTGACAGTACTCTAGAGGTGTCTGCGCAAGAGCCTCTAATTTCTTCAGCTATGGACTAGTGTCACTTGGCAGGGTTTTCGAACTGTAATGCGCACACACCATTCCATATTTTCCGACGTCTATCTCTTCAGTATCTCCGTCGGTTGGCTCTCCTGCTGTCTATGTGATACTGTCAGTTCCGCGATCTTAACACCACCGGTTATCAGCTTGCCTCATTGGCTCGGAGATCAGCTTTGGAGTTGATCAAAGTAGAACGGATGTAGAAAACTGGAGACAGACGGTTCATGGAGTGATTATGGCGACCTGCGCTAGTGTGGTAGTACAGTAGATCTGTTGCATACAAAAGTTGAATATTTGACTATCAGTCAAGACCCAGAAGAGAACACTCAAGCGGGCCGCTGTGCCGATTGATGATTGGTCCGAGAGTTAAGAGTTAGCTCACGGCATGCTTGCAATTTTACCTTAATTCTCCGAAAACACCATCCGCTCCTTGCATTCCGCCCTTACGCACTCATGTCTACCTCTCCGTCGCCCTTGAACGCGGTAATGCTAATTTGAATGCCATAGACCTGTTCTTAACTTTGCCCTTTGTACTCCAGGCACACCAACATGCTACTAACGCTGACGAATACACCGCAAAAGGACTTCTCATTCCTGCAGCCGACGAGCATCAAAAGTCTGCAGATGCATTTCAATCCTGTATAGAGGCATCAAGCGACGAAAATGTTCGCAAAAATTTCCCTTTCCTGCATTCGCGTCCTCGCTAGACTCAGTCTTAACGTGCAGACGAGGAGAACTTTGCGAATGCTCTACAATGAACATAGCAAGGCAGCAAAGGAGCTACAAAGGAGGATCGCTGCGCTCCGCGAGGAAGGCATCGATCCCACACTGCCGCAAAAACCCGCGCCACCTCGTCCATCACCTCCCGCTGCGCTCTCTGCGCAAGGGTCTCCTCCTTCACCGCTACCACTTCCAAGGGGAAGAATGCCGGATTCTCAAGTCGACGAGTCTTTCATGCTCTTGGGACAACAGGTCCGTGGCACGTGCATCTCCTTCCCAATCTCCTGCCGCTTATCGCCACGCGGTCGCAGTCGACGGATGCCAGCGACGCATTTAACACCTTCTGGAGGGCCATGGAGCAACTCGATCACGTCTCGCAACCCCTAGCGTTTGCCACCGCTTCTCTCGGCCTTGCAGAGTCCCCACAGCGCGAGACAGGTCGGAATGGCAGCTATAGTAGTGACACTGATATGGAAGGTAGTGGGCGTCCTAGACGTGCGCTCCTCGCCAGTCGTCTAAAAGCCCAGTCTCCGGATGGCTCTTCTCCAACAACACTTGATGACGCATATGGTTCCGATGCTGTAAAGTCCTCCCAGCTGAGACAGTCGGTCGTTGATCTACGGAATGAGTTTGACGAGATAGCGGAAGAAGGTGCGTGGTTACTTTCATAGGTTGTGAGCCAGGATGATACGGTCATAAGACTACGACTCGTCCGATTCATTCTGCTTTATCCCATCCAAATCCGAGCCTTCAGCATCGGCACTGAAGGAAGAGAACAACACGCTTCGCTCTGAGCTCGAAGGGATGCAAAGACGACTAGAAAATGCCGAACGAATGCTGAAATTGAGACAAGAGCAGGGCCAGCAGCTTCGAGAAAATATTGCAGTTGCCCGGCGGGAGGTACCTTGACATACCTTGCTACGAGGCCATCTCCAGTCCGCTAATCATCGAGATCGTAGGCGCAAAGAGCAATGGGCGCTTCCGTGCATGCGGCGCAACGAACTGGCCAATCTACATTCGACCTCGCAAGTCTCAACCTAGTCCCGCCTCCACCTCCTGTAGTTCCTATCAGCACAAACCGAGACAGAGAGACGCAGCTTTCTCGTAGGGTCAAAGAGCTTGAGGATGAGCTTCATGTCACGCGTGCGGATAACGAGAAGCAGGTCGGTATCTTGTTCGACAGATATCTCTTTGTGTGGCTAAAAACGGAGTACAGAAAGCGATGATTGCGAAATTCCGGGAACGGTGGGACAAGCTTAAGGAATCTGCAAGACGCAAGCGAGAAGCAAAAGCGGCTGCAGAGACGCACAGTCCATCCGTTCATGAGCGCATTGATGAGGAGCCCGAGGTGGAAGCAGAGCTGGAAAGCAAGTGAAAAATTCTGCGGGGTCTCGCAACTTTCGAGTGGCGTAAAAAAACGTTGTTTGATCCTATGGCCTGACAGCGCTCAAACTGTACCATATTCGTTTCTCTTGTTGGGTTCGGCTGACTTTGTATCGATATATCAATTCTCACAGTTTGCATATTCCCTTGGCTGGTATAGCCAGTTTGGAGCCTGTCATAATAGTTGAGTTCCGTCCGTAGAGCCCCATACGCGTGGAGGGTCAGCTGAGTGCTTGATTAGCCTGAGAGGCTCTTTTTGACGAAGGTGGGGTCCCGTAAAGTTGAGTCAGGAGCAGACACTTGACAATGCCTTGGCCCTTTTCAATGTCACATATGTGAAGAGAGGGGTTCTGGAAAGGCTTATACGTGTGCCTGGATGAACGTGACTCGAGTTTCCAGGTTATGATAGTGGTGAGCCGAGCCATGATTCGACCATGATATCGAGTGTGATTCTGAGTCACAGAAGGTATCGAGACAGACAAAACATACAGACTTCACTTGTAACTTCTAAAACGCCCTAGATTACTTGAATAAATCAAAGTCAACGATGCACAGACTGGTAGCGATGGAATGAAAAGCTTGTTTAGTAGTAATGTACTGTTCCTCGGTGCGAACGACGCCATCGCCGGCTTTCATAGGGTAATTAAAGGACAGGACAAGATCAACACCCTTTTCTTCCATTCTGTATATTGCTAGGAAGATCCGTACATCATCCACCGAGATCTTGTTGAACTTCTTTACGTCTTGCTGACCCGTTAGAATGATGGCAGATGGGGTCTTGTCACCACGATCATTGGGAATCATCTGCACTTCCTTCACAGAGAAGGAATCTGCCTCGTTATCTTGGGCAAGAGACTCGAAGTGGAACCTAAAAGGAAATTAATGAAAACATGAAGGTTTTACGGAGGGGTCGGAGCAGATTTTCAGACATTGCTGCCTCAGTAGAGTCGCTACGAGGAACCCTTTCAAGAGTCTCCAGAACGATGCTATCATCTGAATCTGAAGAGAGGTAGACCTCCTGGTTGTCAGGAATTTGACGTAGTAGGCTGGGTCAAGATAGTCTGAATGGTGCCAGGCCTTTATTCACGATCAATCACATACGAGGCATCAAAAAAGGTTTCCGGGAAATCAGCGATAATAGCGCCACCAAAAAGCTCCGTTTTTACAAGCTTTATCATCATCGTTGGGAATCAAGGAAGACCAATCTGCTGCTAACTTATCACTATCACATGTCGAGGGTACCGTGATCAACTCGATCACGTGATCGTTCATGATCCCCAAAGTCCCCAAAGTATAAAGTGCCGCTCGCTGCTCGCGCCTGTCAACAAACATACTCTCTTCCCAGCCTCATCGCCCTACTCTTCAAAACGATGAATGAAATCACGCGTAAGACTGGGCTTACATCCACACAAGATAACGGAAGATCAGGCATTCCAATGCCCTCGTCTGCCATGAAGAAATCTACGCAGAATAAGAGACTCTCTGTCGCTGGGCCAGCAAGCCGTGGTGCCTACCCACCCCCAATGGTACCGTCGACGAACCCCAGACAATCACTCTTTAGGTCCCAAAATTCGAACCCACTGCTCGCGAGCGC
Organism: Lactifluus volemus; assembly: GCA_022376515.1. Lineage (NCBI taxonomy): Eukaryota > Fungi > Basidiomycota > Agaricomycetes > Russulales > Russulaceae > Lactifluus > Lactifluus volemus. The sequence goes on along the minus strand of WTXI01000007.1, from coordinate 674,161 downwards.
TTCAAAGCATGGTCGCACGCCGCTCTCCTCGTATTGTTTTCTTCCCACGTACGTGGGGCGTAACTAACTATTTCAACAGGAGCGCGCGCAGGGGCTCTCTCTGGGGAGGTGGAGCAGGCGTGCTTTCACAGGCTTCCATCCAGCCTCTCAAAGACACTCGCCCACTCCGTGATCGCCAGTACCAAACCAAAATGCGTCAGGATATCGTTGCCTGGCTCCAGAGCACCGAGTATGACATGTCGATGCAGACACTTATGAACATCACCGGGAAGGAGTATCGCAACATATTTCAGTATCTGATCTCGATGCTTGACCCTGTGTACCCGTTCGATCATCAGGCGCGGTTCGAGGATGAATTCATCCTAGCGTTAAAGTGTATTCGTTACCCATTCGTCGGACAAGTAGACCCCAGATGGCTCGCTGCTCCGGCGAGTATGCACTCGTGGCCTTCTTTACTGGGAGTACTACATTGGCTCACGGTCATGTGTAAGGTACGTAGTGAAAGGCTTGTCCCCTCATATATTTCTTATAGCTCGCACACACAGGGAAGGCTGCATTACATGGAGAGCGAACATCCCACACTACAGTTTTCTGAGATCATTCCCGAGGAGTTTGATGATCCCCATCACCATGCCGCTCTCGCATTTGACTATTTTGCGGAAGCGTATGAATCTTTTTTCCAAGGTTCCGACATCTTTGAAGATCAACAACGAAAGATAGAAGAACGATATGGTAGGTTTCTCGTTCTCATACATCTCGTTTCTATACTGAGTCATGCCAGCCAAGAAGAACGAACGGATTGAGGCTGATTTAGAAAAGCAGAAGGCAGAGCTTGCGAAAGTCAAAGCTGAGTTAGAGAAACTACAAACTACCCCTGTAAGCACGGACACACATACCCGCAAACCCTACTGATCAACACCTTTCAAGGCCCCCATTGACAAGCTTCTATCTGACAACAAATTCCTCAAACGGGACCGCGAGAAGTTTCAAGAGTGCATACGCAGTTGGGAAGGAAGAAAGAAAACCCTCATCAGTCACATCGCGAATCTCAAGACTGACATTACGCAACAGAGTGAGTGAGAGTACTATAGGTCCTAGGCGAATGAAAGCCAACCCCGTTCGTCTTGTCAGCATCCAATCTAGAACAGCTGAAAACAGAACAAGAGCGGCTCTCCGAGGTTGTCAAAGAGCAGAATATATCACCAGAAGAAGTCGTCCGTATGAACACCGAACACGAACAACTCTCTCGGAGTTTAGAAGACCTAAAGCTCAAAATCGCCGAATCACAGAAGACCATTCTTTCGCTCGAGGTTGCTGTTGCCAATCGTGGGGCCGCCGCTGAGGAGGCCGTCGACGCATACACAAGACTCCTGTCCAATTTAGGACTCTTCCCCCCGCTCCCCCACCATTCCAAGATACTGATCTCCAAGTAGAGCTGAACACAGCTGCATCCCAACCAGAATACCTGTTAAAAGGTCCAGATGTTCGCCAAGTCATCAAGCCGACAATCAACGCCATCATCGCGGGCAAACGGAGTGAACGTGCCGCCGTGGAGAATGAGCGGATCAATGTGGACCATGAACTCGATCAGTTGATTTCGGAGTGTGAGAACCTGGAAGATGAAATCAACGAGACGGAAAATAAGGTGATGGTGTTAAATGAACAGGCTGATGACCTCCGGGAGGTCGGTCCCCCCTTTTTTTTCTGAGTTCGATCGTGTAATTGACTTGATATCACCTTCATAGGTTGCACAGCGAGAGGCTCTCGCGAGCAATGCCGAAATAACGCGACTCGAGCGGGACCTTATACATGCTCGAACAGCCGCGCTTTCCAGTGGCACTGGCATTAAATCACGACTACAGGCCCTGCAGATAGCGTACGTACTACTAAAAACCCTCATCGGTGGATTCCGTCTAATTCACGTTTTCCTGTAACTGTAATACAGGTACCGGGAGCAAGTCGAAAAGGTGGCGCGCCTGCGAGACGAGACTGTTCGCGCGATAGTAAAGAACAGCACTGAGATCGCTATGTTCAAGGAGGAGATCTCGCAGCAATTGAAAACCCTCCGAGACTTTGCGGAAGCAGGCCCCTCCTGATTCTGGACAGCGCCGGATGGTCCAAGTCACCTCACTTTTTCTTTTTATTACGAGTATCTGGTTTTTGTGTGTTTGGAATTGTAAGTTGTTAGATTCCCTCTTTCTTCGAAATACATTGTACTGTAAGGACAGCCACGCGGCTGGCCTTGGAGTCTCAATCCGTACGCATTTCCCGCTCGCTCTCGCGATCCCTTCGATCTCCCTGTTCTCGCCAAGTTTCGTTTGATTTCTGAGATTTCCCGGCTCGCTGCGACCCTGTCTTGTCGACGATCTGGGCCACGATGCCCTCGGCCACGACGCGACTACGCCTCGGCCATAGACCCGTCCTCTGCGGCCTCGCGTTGCACGACGATTTCTCCTTGTTTTCTTCTCGTTCTGATGTGTCCCCGTCTCTGCGCCTCCGTTTCTGTGCTAGTTCGCCTCGCGTTTCCCATTGTTCGCCTTGTTTGGCATCTTTCCTCTTTTTGTGCTTAGCTCTTCTTCCTTTCGTCTTGGGCTGCGTGCTGTGACTCGTGCTGTGCCCACGTTCTAGGCTAACGGCCTATCGGCCTCTCGATGAGACCGCGAGCATCCCGTGAAGCTTTCTGAGGGTGCATGCGACTTCGAAGGTTTTGTTTTAACTTCTTTTCTTTCATGATTTAGACCCCATTCCCTTTGTTCCCCAGTTACTTAGAATCTTCGTGCCCCTTCCTTTCACTTTCATCTCACTTCTGACGAGTTTTACTTACCTTTACGACCGTTTTCCTCGCTCCCATTCACCTCGTGTTTTACTTAGGTCTCCGTACTCGACGAATTTCCGCTTTAGATTACATGGCTTGAATGTACATAAATACAGCTTCGGAATGTACAAACGAGCCAGCGAAAATCACGCCGCTCACCAGTTGTTCTCGAATCTCGTCTGCTTCAAGTTTTTCTTAGTCTTCCAGTCTCCTCTTCCTTCAAAATCTCGCCCTTATCTCGCTTAGATCACCCGTCTACGAGACTTCTTCGCGTTTGTCTTCCTCTTGCCGCCGCTCTCACCCTTTCTCCCTCCCTTTGCCCCTCTGATCCCTTTTCTCAAATATATTTGAACTCACAAGCAGGGAAACTTTCCCCGCTTTCAGTACTTCCGTTTGTACCACCCCGACTATTTCTACCGTCAACAGCTTTCACCTGAGTAGTGCACGCGGATGACGCTCGGTTTTGGCCAGGAACAAAGCATCCCACGACATTCTCGAACCAAATGTCTTGTAATCAGGAAACGATTAACTTATCTTCGGTTTAAAACATGTCCTGAGGCGCGAATTGACATCCATGCGAACAGCACCGTCACGGTGCGGGGTGAGCATCGGGAAAGAACGTGTGGGAAAAAAAAAAGAGTCAGTCGGCCATTTCAAAGCCCTTTTTTGCGTTCGATGATGGTAAAGGTAACAATTTTAACGGGTACTAGTCAGGCCTGGGGTAGAAATTAAAGAGGCCGTCTGAGAAGCAAAATTTGTTTATATATCGGAAAGTAAGTCACTTTGTCCTAGGGATTTTCAAGGGCATTTGCTTTACGTTTCGGTGGCCGATGAACGCCTGATGCTGGTAAATGTAGCAAAGGACGCATTAGTGGATTTGGATCCAACAATCGCCTCGAGAGAGCTTTGAGCTCTTCAGCCTCTTTGCTTCTGTTGTAGCCTATCAGGTACCTTATCACTCGACCGCAGGACCAGAGATCAGCCCTGATAGGGCTGTACAGGCGGTTCGGGCCACCAATCTCTGGAGCCATCCAACCAACAGTCCCACACCATATATCCGTGAAATGATTGGGTCCGTCGACCCTGACAGAAATATCAAAGTCGATGATATATAGACGGTCGTCTTGACTTCTCACGAGGATGTTTCGTGGCTTAATGTCGAGGTGGGCGACGCCGTTGCGATGAATAAACGCAACACCTTCTATAAGCTGGTTGCTGAGATTTACAGTTTTTCCACCAAGGTCGCCAAATCGGAGACCAAGTTCCAGAGGGTTGTATTCGGGGACCACGATAAATGTCCCGACGTCGAGACTAAATGATTTGAGCAGGGGAATTGTGTGATTTTCTGAAGATTTGATTGAACTCAGGTGTTGGAGAATTGAGAGTTCATCGCATCGAGAACGAAGATGCTTCACGATAACGGAAGTGCCACTGGAATGTTTCCCGAATCGCATGGCAGGACTCAACTGCATGTCACCTCATCAGTTCAGATACACAAGTCCAGACGCATCAATTCCTTTACCTCATTTAGTGGTGTCCAGCCGTCGCTATTAGATGCTGACTCCAACGTGTACCCTGCCTGAGTGAACACTTCGGAAACATGGCGAGCATTGTAAACGTCTGTTTGCATCTCTTTTAACGTGAATGTCTCCCTGAAATTCTTCAAAATATGCTCTTCGAGGGCCAAGATTTGTAACTTTACGTCTTTAAGGGGCTTCGTTTCGCTTTGAATCACCGATGCCAAGTTGTACATCTCAAAGAGAGCGGTAAATAAGTCCTCCGGCTGTTTCAAATAAAAAACATCCTTGGTGTAATTGACCTGAATAACAGCTGAGAATACTGAATCACCCAAGCAAAGTCAACGAACATACGTGACCAACATCCGAGTCGGATGGGAAAAGAAAGTATCGTTCCATCTGGCCCTCAGTGGTGATGTACATGGCCGTGATAATGAGCGAAACATGCTCATCACGGTGTAACTCATTCCTCAATCTCGTGGCACATGCAGCTTGGAGAAGCATTTTATATCGACCATCTTCATTCCTATCTGACTGAACTACGACCAGGAGGTAGGGTTCCCCTTTGAAGAATAAAAAAAAAGAGTCTTTCGGTGTGTAGCGATAGGTTTTGCTCTCAGCTGGGGCCTTGACAAGAAGGCTGAGCGGCCACTCCTCAGAACTGTGTTAATATGATCAGAACGCTCTGCGATCCGAAACCGTAGACAAGAGTTAACCCTCACAATCCACATATTGTCTCATTGCCGATGATCCTCTCAAAATACCACGCTAACGGAGCAAAGCCCATTCGGACATCCGCGGAGTTTTTACAAAAGACCCAATTTTTGTTTAGAAATGCGCCTGCGAGATGCCACAGCTCGTGGCTGGAAGCTACACGGTCGGCATTCTCACTATTGACCAATTCGGCAACATTTTCTTCATAGTAGTAACCGAAGCGTACGCCACATAGTTTCGGAAGGCCCATAGTATTCTAGACAACTGTAGTCACCAAGAAGGCGATGATAAAAGAAAATCTTACCGTGGTCGATGTAATCCATCGCCGTTGACGCAGCTTGGATCTCAAGTCCCTTAGAAATTGTGGTTCAGTAGGACTCTTAAGTTCCTCAATGTCGTTACGCGAGACATTATCCTCGCCACCAAACTGCCCTCGAGCTGGTGCCGTGAACGTTAGATAAGGCAGAAGGTTGATATTGTGGGACGTCGAGACGTCGTTCCTGGTAATTTTTACGTCGGTTAGGGACACTGGGGTGTTGAGGTGAAATGAAGATAGAGGTCCACACGTGAGAAAGTGAAGGGGCGAGAGAAGTAAACAAAAAAGGATTTCGTCAATACCATAAGCGCAGACAATCATTTGCACTCACCACCAGGGGGCAGTACAACAATGATGTCTACATGGTCATCGGTAGGGGGATCAGATAAGACCTGGGATAGCTTGTTCTTAGGCAGGAGCACTTTGAGATTCTTGAGAAAATTGAGGTCAACTGCTCCCAATTCTGCGTCCAAGTTATCCTCTATGACGGAGATTTTGTAGAGGTCGAGAGTGGCGGCATCAATCCGAGTGAATAATGGCCGTCGCTCTTCTTTGATCGCGTTCTTCAGTTCGCCAACGCTTGCTTCATGCGACATCCGGACCGAAAACAACCTTCGACTCGGATGTTTGCTAGTGTCGCCAAAGACCCAGCACCAAAGCGGTGGTGGGTTAGACATTGTTAACACATCGACTTTCGGGATCAACAGCTGTACGGAGACAATAGTGGGACAGGGGAGAGAAGAGGAGGCGGACAGGGGAGCTGCAGCATTCTTAGCTAACTAGGAAACGACCAAAACCTCGATTCCTCGGTCTTGATCTCGATTTTGTGAACTTGCGTGGCGAGCCGTATGCCAATGACAGCCCCACTGATAGACCGACCAAAGTGGTGAGCTTGTCGTCGTTATCGTTTTTTGAAATGCGCCCTACGCAAGCGTTTCTGAGAACCGTCGCCGACCTTCGGCACGCCGCTGCAAGATGCTTTGCGTCGGGATATGACGATAAAGTCGCTATTTTATAATGTGCATACGAGGTCTATCGAGGACCATTGCAACAAAGTACACCCATTTCCCCTCGCGCATATCAATCCGGATTCATCGATAATTTCAGGGCCTCGATGATTAGAAAAATGGTGTCATCCGGACTCTACTTCTACCAAAGCAAACGTTCCTGGGCGATCCCTCAGGCTTGGGGTCATCCGTGTGTTCTATTTGCCAGCTTGATCTCGTGCCCGAGATTCAGCCTGTGATAGCGACCTTGCTGTTACTAGTTAGCTACCGGCGGATCCATTCGACATGATGGCATTTGTAGGGTCCCGGTAGCTCTATTGCAAAACAAAACCGATGTCCTCTGTGGTAATCCAGTCTCATGTCACTTCGTCTCCTCGATGCCTTATCTCTATTTCATCTCATCTTCCACATATCATCATCCGTCGCATCAATTGAACTTACTCCGCAGCCCTCATCGGCGATAGCCGCCTCACCACTCCTCTAGATCTTCCTTCAGCCCGATGCCGTACTATTCTCACCCACCCATCTGTCCACAAATTGTATTTGGACACTCTTCGGCAACCTCGGTCATTACACTGTACATGGCTAGTGCAGGCACTACGTGCGTTGACGAAGAGAGAAAGAAGTGCCCGGCACCCGAAGCCATGATCCGTGAGGGCCTAAGGGCCGTAACAAAGAATCATGATTTGGTATCCCGCTCTTCCTGGTATCCGAGTTCCTCACTTGGCCAGATGTGACGTCTAAAATACCTGAGCGTGTTGCAATAACTGTGTGCTGTTCATTTCATCGTTCCATGTCAATTAACGTACCTGAAGGCTTGCTGCTCCTCCGCAACAATGTTACATAACGCACTTATAGGGCCCATTGGATATGCCGTTCAAGGCATCACGGCGACACGTCGAGACTCTGCGACAGCACATCACAACAACGGGGCTTACGTCAAGAATTGGCTTCGTGTCCACATTCTCTTGTACCCCTAGCTCCTCGAAACAACTCACGAAGTAGGTGTAGATTTTGATCACTATGAAAGCAGCATCGACTGTGACTCAAGGCGTCTCAGGGTATCGCAAAGTGATAAGCGCGGATAGTTTCATACCGTTCAGTTCAACTTGTCTTTGGAGTCATCATAGTAGTCAACAAGCCTTTCAATAATAAGGGCAAAGAGCAACGATGTCTTGGTAGCTCGGTCACCCGGGGGAGCCAAAGGAGAGTGAGGAATGGCTTAAAGCGGAGCTTGCCGTGGGACGCATATCGATAGAAGATGTAGGAGCAAGTAGCGAGAATACAGAGACCAAAGAGTGGCGACAGTGAAGAAGTGAAAGTGGATTGGTAGGATCAATGACCCAAGTTAGAACCGTGATCAAACACGAGGAAGACAGCGACGACGCTTCAATGCTCCTTTGCTGCACAATTCCGAGGTCCTCAAGTACGTTTCAAACTTAGGACGTGTAGCTATGCATCGCCGCCAATCTAAGTGGCGACGCGTTCGATTCGTACATGTGGTAAGATGACGAACTGATCGATATCGGGTACGAAGACTACGGAAAACCGAAATTATGGGTTGGAGGGGACCCGACCAGAAGTCGAGACGAGGGAGCGCGCGAGACACGAGACACGTAGCAGCGACAAGGGTGATGAAAGGGAGCTGAAACCACATGGAACGGAACCATACCCCCGCGGGGCGTAGTGTGATCGTGGCTGAAGTGGCCGCTGTAGTGCACGCTATGGGACGAGAGGTGAAAGTCCAGGACTTTGTGCAAGTGCCGAGAATGACGGGGCGAGAAGGGTGAAACGAAGCAAACGAAACACGCGCGACAGCCGCATCGGTAACGCCGACCGTACAGCACTCAATGAAACTAGCGCGTTGGTTACCTTTTTCCGAGGCAAGAACAAACGACCCTCAAGTTCACACCAGATCAAGTTTAACAGAAGATTTGATTGATGCCTTGAACCCCGGGGCCGGGTGATAGAATTGAGTGTGGGCCGGGATAGAGCTCAGACTCGGCCCGGGCCGCCAAAGGAGCCGATTGATCCTTTCTCATCTTGTTTCTCATACTCATAAATAACTGGACCCATGTGTGGTCTCACTGTATTCTTGAGATCGCATCACGGTAACCATTACTACCGGAACGGAAAGGATTCGGATACTAGCCCTGAGATCGTAATCTGAGGAGCCCGAGAACAGCGTGGAATCGCCACGAAGTACTGTAGCGGTACGATATCCACATCAGCCCTAGCGATGTCCAAGTATCGCAGCTTTGGATTGCAAATCGCGAAGAATCTGGCGTCATAATGATCGCTGACACTACCTAGATGGTTATCGACCAAAGGTAAATTGAGCGTAACCGTGCTTCAAGCTGTCGATCAATGGTACTGGCCTGCGTTTCGGTGATTGGTGCGTTGCAATCGTACAACGGTGAGATCTGCAAATAGCGCGATTCATTTTGTTCCAGCGCTCAACTACTCCCGTCCCTGCATCTTCACACCGGTAGCCTCCTGCTTCCGATGCTGCGGATCTCGATTCCTCCGTTGTGCTCACCCTTCTACGCCAAAATAGCCAATTCACCCATCTTCTCACCCAAGTCGGAGGTACATTCTACGCCGGAGAAATTCCCCAATGCTGTCGGGCTACTTAGAAGTTTGGAATTGCAGCTAATTCACATGGAGTATAATTCCGAATGTAAAATAATCTCTGGACGTGGAGAGGGAAATTTTCATCGTTTATGTCCTTTTCTGGTGCAACTTGAAAAAGATACTCGACGTGCGATACTCGGCATGCAGACCATGATAACTTTCGTCGGTTCATCGCGCCTCTGTGCCCCCTATTCACCTGAAGCTCAGCGCGCTCACTGGCATGCACCCAACTTCCTCCGGCTTCCGGAGGGTTACAAGCCTACATGTCGATATCCTAGGCACAATCAGCCCCGCAGCAGATCCTTCTCTGATGCTGTTTCGGTCGAGCTCGACCAAAGGTGTTGTGCTGGAAATTTGTCCGTCACCTGGTCCGTGGTTTTCGCATTCTTCCGCGATTTCCGGCCGCGCCCGGCGGTGGTTCTAATACACCCGCCATCGAATGTGTTGATACAACGGAACATTCAAGGAACTCAAAAACTCATTGTTATTACACCCAGCTCTTCGTGCCTATGTTTGACGGGCGATTATGGTCCTGGGCGCACTGCTCGGGGTGTTTGTAATCGGTAATACATTTTGCATGGGAATAACCACTCACAGCATTGGCACCGTCACTGGCAGCTTGACTCACAGCTCACTGTTTTGCTATCATTCATTGTCTTCTCACTGGCACCGTACTTGCACTGGTCGTGGGCCGAGAACCGGGTGTGACATTCCCAAATATTTCCGCGAGTCTTTAGAATGCTGCTGACCATCTCTCTGATTGCCCGCGAAGCTCCGATTGGACTACAGATCATACTAGCGCCGCTCAGCTCGTCAAAAGACAGAAGTTTGAGGAGTTTTTTCATGGTGCGGGCCTGATTTCCAATCAGCCCACCAGGGCCCATCATGAATGAGAATGCGATGTCTCCGGGGCTGGTCTCGTCCTACACGCTAGTCTGGATTGGATCTATGTATCATCTATGTCATGTGACAAGTAGAAAGCACATTTTGCAAATCAATAAGTCGCCGTACATTTGAACGTACAGCGCCGACAGATCCAGGGTAACAACTCGAACTTTTTGTACCACGTGTGTGTGTACGTTATCACATTCTTTTGTGGTGCATCGTACCTTCCCGATTAGGTGGTTAGTAGGTATGATTATTCAATCGGCCCGCGGCGCCTGGGCCCTCATCGTTACATTCCCTGGCCGTGGACCAGGTAACTCCCGTTGTTTGGCTATCCGCAGCAAGTGCCTCCTAGTGATGGACAAACGGCGAGGCTCGCTGCATGCTGTACATCTCTTCATGAAACGGACATTACGGGAGACGCCACGGATCACCATAAGTGGGACTGTAACAGTCATAAGTAGGATGGATGTGGATTCATTTCGAACGCCTCCCCCCCGACCAGTTCATCTAGTCTGAGTTGGAACCTCCCCCGTCCCCTTTGTCAGCTTTCCTCTCTTGTGCGACATGTCCTCAGCATCTACTTCCGAGTGCGCTTCCTCAGGCTCAGGATCTTCATACGATGTGGCAGAAAAGGGTAACGCAGAGGCCCATGTGGAACAAATTAACTCTACGACTTTGGATGAGAAGAGGGTCGACTCTGCTGTTGTCGTCTCAGGGGTTATTCCTCCCAACAAAGAAGCTGTGGCCCAACCGCCTGCGAAGGTCCCTGCGAAGGTCTCTGTGAAGGTTTCAAAGTGGATCCTCTTCTCTTTATGGTTCAACACATACCGGTTCGTGTAATTCCTGTTGAGCCTGTCACGGTCAATTCTGATTATGTTTCTGTTCCAATTCTTTAGGAAGCTATTTACATTCGTGTTTACGTTCAACGTGGTCGGGCTCTCTCTCGCTGCGTCTGGTCATTTCCCATACGCGGTGCGACGGACTGGTGCTATGGCATTGGGAAACCTCAGTGTTGCCATCCTCATGAGAAACGAGCTCTTCGGTCGTTTCCTCTACTTGGTCGTGACGACCTGCTTCGCCAAGGTAACAACTCAAACATTCCAACGGTTATCTTCTGTGCTCATCATTTATCAGTGGCCGCCTCTTTGGTGGAGGCTAGGGTGCACGTCTGTTCTTCAGGTATCTGCCTTTGGCTCTGGGGGTACGAATAATCTCACATCGGCACTTGTAGCACCTAGGAGGTATCCACAGCGGTTGTGCGCTTTCTGGAGTTCTATGGCTTATCTTTAAAATCGTGAACAACTTCCGGCACCATTCTATCAATCCAAACGCTATTATCATAATTGGCACGATCACAAATATTGCCGTTATCATCAGTGCCTTGAGCGCAATCCCCTGGATCAGGAATAACCATCACAAGTGAGTAATTGGTGCCGCCGTGAGGATTCGACACCTCGGCTAATTACGTATAGTATTTTCGAGCGTCAGCACCGGTTCATAGGGTGGCTTGGCCTTGTTTTTACCTGTAAGTGGAAATTTCTTCCCGCGTAGGGACCACAATAGACATCAACTGCCGCATCCTAGGGGCCTTTACTATTCTCGGTGACTTGTACAACCCAGACAATCAAACGTGGAACCTAAATGCGGCTCACATCCTCCGCCAGCAAGACTTCTGGTTCGCCATGGGCATGACGATCTTGTGAGTAGAATTCAGTAGCTCGACCTCCACGGGCATTTATGTTTACTTGTCCCCAATAGTGTTATCATTCCATGGGTCTGTGTTCGTCAGGTCCCTGTGGATATAGAATTGGTAAGCCTAGCAACGACTTGTAACCTAGTTCCGTCTCAAACAAAACATAGCCGTCAGCCAAGGTTGCAGTTGTCCGCTTTCAGCGTGGAATGCAGCAGGGACTCCTGGGGCGCATCAGCCGCACATCGATAATGGAGTACCATGCTTTCGGGATTATAAGGTAAATGCCTTCCGTAATCGTATCAACATATTCTCACACCTCCCAGTGAGGGTAAAGATGCTGAATATCATTATATGATCTGTGGCGTACAAGGTAGGTCACCTTGCTCTCCACGTGTGAGAGTTCTCATGGAGACCCACTGCTAGGTGACTTCACCAAGGGTCTCGTGAACAACCCTCCACGTACTCTTTGGACCCGGCAGTTGAAGGTGAAACGCCACTTTTCAGAGTCTCACGCCAAACCGTCGTTAACGAGATAACTAGTTTGCTGGTGTATCCAACACCTCCACTCTCTACAAACGTGGTGTTCGTGTATGCACAGGTACCGGTATTGGTGCTGCACTGTCCACCTGTCTCCAATCTCCCCATTGGTGAGTATAATCAAAGTTCACAGACACCTGAGATCTTCGCTTATCGATCGGGAACACAGGTATCTGATATGGATTGGTGCGTCTAAGCAGGTGACGCTGATACGGCCGAAGCTCACGGTCTTTCTCTCTTCGTAATCAGGCTCAGACCAGGAGAAGACATTTGGTCCAACTATCAACGGTCTCATCCATCGTAACATTGAACCAGAGCGTCTCCTGCTGTGGGACTCAAAACTCCGCGGGGGTCGCCCAGACACGATGAAGCTTGTCAAAGAGGCGTACCATTCTTGGAATGCGGAAGGTGAAACTAGTAGTTCAGTCCAGACCGTTGCCATATGCTGATACCTGTCCGCAGTTGTCTTCATCACGTCAAACTACGTTGGAAATTCAGAGTTGATGCAAGGCTGTAAGGAAGCAGGTATTCCCGCATTTGGAACCCTCTGGGACTTTGTGAGTCGATCAGTCTGTTGGCGCTCGTGCTGCATGTTTGAGGCTGACTGTTGCCAAGTGAGCGCGCTTGCGCCTGTCCTATCTGCACGGCTTTTTTTCCCCTCTGAGGGTTCATTTAAAAGCCGTGATAACATACATACGGAGCTTTCGATTGAATAGACCGCCCACATACACGTTATAAATCATATAGATCTCCCACCCATTCCCCTCCTAGAGATTGGCGTGCCCTGTTTGTTTGTTTATTTTTCCTTTTCAAGTTTTGCTGATTGAGTTAGACGATAATGGATTTGGGCGCAGTAGGCCGTCGGGTTAACTGTAACTGTACATCATTTTCTTCTTGCCGTCATTACCCTATTTTGTAAATGCTGTGGTCGCAACAAAAACTAATACTTGATAGAATTAGCTAGTGGATCATTTGTTAGAAACACCATTCGGGTGTTGTCGTAATGGTCTCAGAAGCTCGATGTGGAGAATGGAGTCTGAGGGCCGCCGATGATACTGAAAGCAAATCCTTTTACGTGAAAGCGCAGGTACAGAACCGGAATCTACAAACGCTTTGAACGACGGGAACTCACGTCAACTAGACCACATGCCAGGTTGTCGAGGCCACTGGAAAGCTATGTACATGTCAGTTACGGTAGCGTTACGGCATCGCCAGGAACAATGAACAACTTCTTTTCCCAACCTGATCTTACAAATGACCTTGCAATCTAAGGTTTAATTTTCCCAGCGATAACCGTGGTCTGACTAGAATGGGATGAAATAGGTGGATACAATTGAGACCGCGAGGTGAGTACATGAGAACGGAACAAAACTACACCAATAGAAAGCCATGGGGCATAATAGATCAACGCGACAACACAAACGACAACACGGGGGACAAGGATATAGAGTCCATGGTATCACACCTAACTAATGCAGGCAATAAATAATGTTACTTCAAGCAATACTGTTCAAGGATTTGGCCGGGCTTTCCCATCCATGGCCAACGACGCCCAGGTTGGATTGGCGTATTGGGCACCAAACGGACGCCGCGGCGTGCCAGCTCGATGATGATCCGGGCAACATTACGCGAGTCCTGAGGGCAATTTGAGAATTCGACAAAAAAAGGGGCAACAATAATAGGAACCCATACATCAAGGCCGCAATGTTGCCTTCCTTCAAATGGAGCTAGGTCGAGGAATCTGAGCTGACTCTCAATATTCGGTGATATGCGATGGGGAAAAGTGTGTTTGAGCTGGATATGACGGAAGATCAGCAGTGCGATGGGGGTGACATAAAGATAACGGCATTTCTTCACACACCCTCGGCGTCTGAGCTTGATTGAACTTTGCCCATGTGCTCACCACTTTACGGACGTCCACAACATCTCCCATAAGCCACGGAGGTATGGAGATCTACATTGGTGGAGAACGACTTGTCAAGACGTATCTCATAAGCAGCATACCTCAAAACACTGACACTTGAGATGAAACATTGCTTGACAACAAAGTCCCGGATATCAAAGGGACCATCAGTGCACCAGCAGAAACGAACGAGGCGTTCGCCGGTCACAGGGTGGATAAGCCCGTGTTGTACGAGGAAGGCTGAGAATCGCCAGACGACTTCAGGAAAGTGGGGTGCGCTATCAACCTGTTCCTAACCATATGGACACAAGGGTGTCTAGATGGCGGACGACGGTAGTGGAACAGGAAACACTGACTTGGGTTATGCCAGTGAGGGAGGTACAGAAGGGGGATAGCTTGGGACGCCATATTGGTTTAACGAAATTACGAAATTCCGCGACTTTCTGTAAGGCGCTAGCCATACCATTATTCCCTTTATCTACCCATTTGAGAAGACAGACGGGCCATTCCTGTGACTCGGGTGAGCGGTGAGAACGCGTCCAAGGGTTGATAACGCACAATGATCTCATTGGGCCAGTTGAAGTCGCTACCTTGTAGGCAAGTTGCTTCTACATCTAATACTAAGAAAGCATCGTAGGGTTGAGGGACCTTGACTGCGCGGCGTTGGTTGTTCATCGAGGAGAGGGATGACTCATTACTTGGGGTCGAAACAGGTGAAACGTCTTTTAGTGGGACGGCGAAAGGAGGTGTCATATCATTCATAGTAGTAGTGGTTGTAGCAGTAGTTTTCGTCACTAGATCGGAAATGCGGCGCATACCAAGTCGCTAACTGGTGAGGACCTGGAATGCGACGTAGAGTGGTGGCCCCTCCTGAACTGTTTGTCCTTGAAGGGGGTTATACCATCGAAGTGCTAAGACAGAGGCGAGCCAAGAGGGAGAATGAAATCAAAGGAAAACAAAAGCATGCGGCAAACCGTGACTCGGACGTGTCCAACAAAGTGGTACGCTTCGGCCTATCCCGGCCCCGTTTCTCTCTCTCCGCTTCTGACTACCCGACCCGACAATGACGCATCACAGAGGCGATGACCTCGAAGATGATTTCATGCCAGATGAAACAGTTGCACTCTCCGAGGATGAGGGATTAGGATCCCTCATTGGAGATCCGGACGACATTGGCAAGTTGCTCAGCGCTGATGAAGCCGACGAGGGCGACGAGGCTCCCGTAGAACAAACAAAATCACTTTCAGAGAAGAAAAGAAAACGAAGAGAGAAGGATAAAGAACGAAAAGCTAAGGTATGTCTACATAACTCGCCCTACGTATGAGGTGCCAGTCCCTGACGCGTGATATTCTACCAGAAGCGAAAGCTCAACGAAGGCGCAGAACCAGGAGATGTTCCTTCTGTGGCGTTGCGCCCGCCTGCCATGATATCCGAATACCTATCTGCTATGCAGGCGAAATCATTTTCAAAGATATCTGTACTGGAGCTTCAGGACAGGCAAATTCCAGGCATGTATATGCTTTCAAGTACAATAGAAGACGTGTTAAGGTTGACGTTATCAGGCAGAGAGCTCTATAGCGGACACGACCGGATGGACGGGATCGAGGAACTTGGACATGTTAGTGGATTTCATTGTTCAGGGTACGTTCTCCTCTTTCTCAGATCATACCATTAATCACCTTGTTGAGCGATAGTGGTTCCCTCACTTCACACTCGATTAATGCAGAGACCCAAATCATCTGGGGCGCCCACTCTGCTCTTTCTAACAGGAGCAGCTTTGCGTGGAGCGGATGTGACGCGTACCCTCAAGAACAAAATGCTGCAGGGTGATAAAGGCGGTGGCGTCGCGAAGCTATTCGCCAAACATTTCAAGCTCGAGGAACACGTCGAGCATCTCAAGAAGACCAAGATCGGCTCAGCAGTCGGTACTCCTGGCAGGATCGGCAAGCTACTTTGTGAGACAGGCAAGTCCGTCACACGACGTAATTGTTCAAGCTACCTGAACGTGTTTATCTCAAGATGCGCTGTCGGTGGCTGCTCTAACACATATCGTGCTCGATATAAGCCATCGTGATGCAAAACAGCGTTGTCTGTTGGACATTCCCGAGACCCGGGATGATGTCTTCAAAATGGTTCTTGGCGCGCCCCAAATCATGGAGCGTGTAGTATCTGGGAAGATCTACATCGTACTATTCTAGGCGCTCTACTGTTCACCTACTGTTCGGTTGCGCATCTCCCATGTCAGCATTAGCAGAGGGCTAGTTTCCAGAATAAAGTTGGTCTAAAACCCTTTCGGGTTTATTCTCTGTGTGATCTACAGGGGAGCGAGGTTGACTAATGTAAGGACAGATGTTGGGGGAAAGGGGGAGATAGGGCACATACACGAGTCCATTTTGGCACTTTGTGAATTCCTTTGCGGTAGCCTCTGTGATGACGCGAAAAGACAGTGTATTTGTCCTTGGGATCCATCTCATGCTCCTTTGGTAAGGCAAGCGCGTTGGTCTGCACAAGTCTGAGATTATAGATTGTGAATCTTGACTGGGAACACACCAATGCTTCACACTGGACGCCACTGGCTCTGACGGCCTCAATCACTGCGTCCACCTTCTTAAGTCGGCCTCGGACGTTAGCCTTTCGGGTCACGGAAAGCCGCCATGGCGTCTTCCTATGTGCGAATCTCAGTACTGAAGCAAAAGAGGGGCGCATATACGGACCATAGAAGACCTACGCTGACGGCCAAGGTTGGCCTGAATGCGCCAAACATCGAAATCGAAAAGTTGTGATTTGAGCGCCCGTTGGTGTCTGTCTGTCAATTTCCCGAGACGCGCAAATAAGACTTTCCCACGACCACGTCTTCCAATGACCACGATGAACGGTGCGACCACCGTCAACACAGATGAGTTAACCTCGACACCCCCACCCCTCAATGGCGTCGTCGTCAATGGAAATGACGTCCACAATGATGCCGGATTTTCAGGGACGCTCAAGTTCTCTACCGGCCTTATCCTTCCTCCTCCGGATGTGAAATGTGCGTTTTCCATAGTCCTACGTTCCTAATAACCTCACCATAGCATCATATCATCAGCCACCGTTGATCGTACAATCGTGCACATGAACCGCTCGTCGGACCCGCTCCAGTTCGAGGTAAAACTGCGCGAGAGCCGGCGTACGGACCCCGCGTTCTCGTTCCTCAACCCGGCCGACCCTTATCATGCTTATTACAGAAACCGGTTGGACGCGGTGATGAGGGGTGAGATTTTGGAGGGAGTCACAGCGGAAGCCGATGGCAAAGCTGGAGAAACGGAGGAGGGAAAGGTCACAGAGGATTATGGAAAACCGCCACCTCCAACCGAATTTATGCTCGACATGCCAAATATCAGTGCGGTCGATCTGTATGCCTTCCGTTCCTAATCTTTCTTTTTTTTGGGCTGACGAACATGCCTCAGTGACATTATGAAACTGACCGCGCTGTTCACTGCCAGACAAGGTCACTCATTTCTGGCAAACTTGTCTGTTAAGGAGGGTCGGAACTACCAATTCGACTTTCTCAAGCCGACTCATTCCCTCTTCGGCTATTTTAACCGACTGATTGAGCAGTACACGAAGGTTCTCATGCCTACCCAAGAGACGCTAGACAAGCTGAAGGAGCGCTCTGAAAATGGCGCAAAGTGGAAAATGTACGCAGATGCGCAGGCGCATGCAAAGTGGGAGCGCACCAAGCGTGAGCAAGAGAAGAAGCGCGAGGATGACCGCGAAGCAGAACGCAGTACGTAGATGACTGGATTTCGACGACAAATGAGACACTCACATCCAGATTCCATGCAGTTGCATTTGCAGAGATTGATTGGCACGATTATGCCATAGTGCAGACAATTGAATTTACTGCTGCCGACGCAGCGGCTGAATTACCACCGCCAATGAGCGTTCAAGAAGTGGAGAATATGACCCTCGCACAGAAACGTATGGCTGCTATGGTCATGGAGACAACCGTGGAGGATGTAGAGGCACACCGAGCACGCCAGGCGGCCGCTGAGGCTGAAGCCGCAGCCGCGGTCAGCACAGCCGGTGGAGTGGCTACGGAAGCAGCAGACGATGACGTAATGATGGAGGAAAGTGATGAAGAAGACACGGAGGTGTCAGAGCGTAAGAAGAAGGAAGAAGAAGAGCGGCAGAAAGAACTTGAACGTGCCAAGGCGATCCAAGCTAGCTCGCTGGAGGCCGGTGCGCCGATGAAAATCAGAACAGATTACGTGCCCAAACGTGGGTATTTTCCTTGATACTATCAAACCTCGTCTCTAACTGCAACTCTCCAGTGGGCTCTAAGAACAAGGTGGCTCTAGCCACGTGTAGTATCTGTAACCAACAAATACCCGTCAACGAACTGCAAGAGCACATGCGGATCGAGCTTCTTGACCCGCGGTGGAAGTCCCAGCGCGATGCACTGGAAGCTCGGAAGGCGCAGGCATCGGAGCTTCAGCGTGGAGCGAATGTTTCATCCTCACTCAAGAATCTCGCACGAACTCGCGTGGATATTTTCGGTACGGAGACAGACGAAGAGAGACGGAAGCGCGAGGAAGAGGAGGAGCGCGAGCGGCGGAAGGAGAGGGAAAAAGTTGTCTGGGATGGTCATACCGCGACGAAGGCAGGCACAATCGACAAGTATTCGACAAACGTCAATTTCGATGAGCAGATTGCTGCCATCCACCGTGCCAAGGGTCTTGGACCGTAGGTTGCTTTCTGATCATTTCCACGAGCTACGACTGAGATCGCATTTACAGACAAGACGCAAACGTTATTGGCCCAGGCATCGGTCCCGCAGCAGCGCCGCCACCGCTCGCCTCTGCGCCGCCGCCTGCACTCCCCATCCCCGCAAAACCTGTTGACGTTGTATCTAAAGATCCGGCATATACTGCCGCAACGGTGTCATCGGGACCGCAACCTCCATCAATGTACCCGACACCAGCACCACCTGTAATGCTCCCTCCCCTCCACTATCAGGGACTGGACTCGGCACAGCCATTTGGATACCAGCCTCCACCTCCTCCCACGCGCGTGCCTCCATTCAACGCAGCCGCGACCGTCCCGCCTCCCAATGCTGCGGGCACGGTGCGTCCCGCCGATCAAATGGAAGATAACGCGGAGGACACACCCCCGACGAAGCGTCAGCGAGTCGCAAAGCTCCCCGGTGGACAATACTACCCCGAGCAGGACTGGATCAACATGCATCCGGTATGTCTCGGACGTATAGGTGCTTTTAGTCAGTTACTTACAAGCGGGATTAGCACCCGATTTCATTGCAGGTGCAGTTACCAACGGATACAAGCAAGGCTGAATGGAAGCTCGATGGCACGATTGTGACGATCCCGGATCTGTCATTGAACCTGCTGGTGTCGACGCTACGCGACCGCATCATCGCGGCGACGGGCAGTGCGCTATCTGCTGGTCGGCTCATACTGTCGTACAACAGCAAGATGCTCACAAACCGCAATACTATCGCCAGCTACAATCTCGAAGATGAAGATCTGCTCGTGTTGAGCGTGCGGGACCCGAAGAAAAAGTAGCACGACGCAGGGGAATTGGCAACCTCCAGCCCGACAATGGGAGCGTGCGTGTAAACTGCCTTTTCTCTAGTACTGTACTCCCCTTTGTTCGTCTTGTTCGGTCTTGATGTTTCACATATATCTTATCGACTGTTGTCATCTCCCGTGCGCGTATTCTGTGGTCCAAGTTCAGACCAGGTCATGGACACTCCCCCCGGTCCCCATGTCTCGCCCTACGGTGCATATCACCCAATCAGACCTAAGAGCGTGCTGTTCCCTTCGTCTTCACTCCAGGTTCCGGCATCTACGGCCTTTCGAGAGAAGAATTTCTTTTTTTTTATCAGCTGCTAACCAGAAAGTGATCCTGGAATGACAGCAATACATTTGATGTGAGTGCAATTGCCGCCACCTATACCACATCATGTAGATAAGCTCGTACCGTATACCCTGCAGGGGTAATTCGCCTTTTTGTTCTGGCACCTCCCGATGAGGCGACGGCGATTATCATCTGAATTGCTGTCACTTGGCAGATGGTACAGTACAGCAGTGCATGCCTGCAATCTGTCCATTTTACATGGACGCACTATCCTAACTGGGGATGTAATTAATGACAATCCGCCAAAGAAAGGCACGGGCGATGCACTGGCACATCAGTAAGTCGGTGGGGCCTTCGCGGCGGCAGATCTCTTTGTTTTTTTTTTTGTCGATGGAGTAAAATGGGCGGTGCTAGTCCACCCCAAAAACCCAAAACTATATCCCCGGTATCTCCGAGTCCATTCCTGTGAGCTCACAGAAGAAAATAAAAATAAAAATGGCGTTCCTCAAGAGCTAACTCAATCATAATCATGGGCGATCCAGGTCCGAGATGATGTGGCGTTTCCACTCAGGTACTTCTACTTACTTACTACTACCACTCGATAATTAAGACTGCAATGGTAACTATCGTAGTTGGAGTCGTGCCCGAAGCTTAATGTAATTGTAATACTGTGCCCTTGCTCGAGACTAAGTTTCTCTCCGGGTCCGGGAGGGGGAAAGTTCCTGAACCTGAACCTGAACCTCCGTCACAGGTCGCCGCCGCTAGGGCACCGTCAAAAGGTAACATTTCTAGAAATTCTGTTGCGAAACCGAGTGTCAATGGTTTTCATTCCCCGGCCGGGGAATATTTTAGAAAAGCTTGTTAGAGAGACCCTTCCTCCTCCTCTTTTGACACGCTACTACTAGTTACGTCAAAACGCTACATTTCATACCCATCTGGTTTTACAGGCTTTGCATGTTGGTCTCTCGATCGAGTTTTCCCCTTGGATACGGTGGGGGCAGAGATGGCGACAGTTATCGGTTGACGTATCTGAGTTGGAGACATCTCTGCTGAGCGCAATCTGTAAACGTGCTCCGTAAGTTTTAGAGCTGTCCATCACTGCACTCACCGCCACAGTTCAAACTTTGAATATTTGAATCTCTCGAGCATTCGCGGAGACTTTGCTCTTTGGGTTAACCTCCGAATCGTTCCGATCCCGCCCATTGCTGTACTTGTAGACAAGTGACATGCCACCCCAGTTTTTTTTTTTTCTGGACAGGCGGAACACGTGTTGTACCAGGGAAGTGTGACAAACTCTGTAATGAAAAGGGCATGCATGGCCTGTCAAGAATTAAGTACCACATGGTCTCCAAACACAAGGTCCTCAAAGGTCTTAGCTTCCCGTTTGACACGCGCGCGACATCGGTGTAGAGTCATTTATAGAAGGTGCGAACAGGTGGGCGTAGCCGTTTTCCTTACCTCGACGACCGAGCCAGGATGGCGTGATTGTGCACTCTACACCAACATAGGTTATCCGAGTATTTCGCAATATGGCGCAATCCACGGAAATAATACAAGCGAAAGATATGACGGATAAGTAAAACTGGCTGACCGGCTATTGTCCTCCATGCGTCTATCATGATATACTGAATGTTGTCCTAAAAGACACGCCTGCAAAGCAGCGCAAATACGAGTACCAACAGAACACAAATCGCCGTGTCCAGCAGCATCGGCGGACGCACAGTCGTAGATGTGTGTGAAGGCTGAAAAGCAGGAGTTGTGCTAGCTTGGTGAGCACCACGAGCACTTGTGGGGGTTGACAAGGGTGTCGAAGAGCTCGGCAGAGACGAAGTAACAACGGGGGTTGTCACCTCACTCCCTCTCACCTCACTTGCACCATCTACAGCCGCGGCTCGCGTAGGCACCGGGACCTCACTCTCCGCGGGTTGAGCCGGGTTTGATTCGGCGGGGGTTGAAATGATCTCTGCCTCGGATGACGTCTTTACTTCGCTCGTCGGACCGGGGGCCACGTCGTTCGTCTGTGGAGGATCGGGTAGGCATTCTATATTTGACCGGTTGCAACGGGGGCAAACCCAATCTCTCGACCTTGGAACATTCGGAGAAAATGAGCGATGGAATAAGAAACAGAATACGAGGTAGATGCGTACAAGGCGGCGAGACGCTTGCGCTCACTTGATGGAGCCTCAAGCGCACCGACACCCATCGCGGTTTGTCCTTTCAAAGGGAAGAAGCCTTGGAGTCCGATTATAGCTTTGTGATGACCCGATTCAGCACGATAGGAAGATCACTTTGAAACTAATCCGACACGAACCAGTCCGCACGCCCCACGCAGGCTGCCACAGTTCCTCGTGGTCTGCCGTAGTTTCAAAGTAAATTCGGATCCTCGAAACAAGGCAAGGAACACCTCACAATTCGTGAAGCTGATACAGATCTACATACAATAAACGGTGATATAGAACCAGAGAAGAATGTAAACTCACTTTTGTGTTCAGCTCAAACCTGCCGTTGGGGGTGAGTAGCATGATGCTTGGTGGACGGAATGGGTATTCTGCCGGCAGTCGGATGCGAAAGTGATACAGTCCCCCTTCAAAATCTGTCCCCGCAGGCCCTCGCAGGGTACAGTGCCATTCCTACAGGACAAATTTTGTAAAATGTGAGCACTGACTGACTTGCGTGGTGGCAACGGAAAGTAATGGGGAGAAACCCACAAAAATGTCGTCCTAAAATGATTGGCGGTAAGCGACCTATGAAAGCAGTCGCTGGGCAGTACAAACCTCCAGTGGTGCGGCAGAATACTCGGTACTTGGGTCATTCGCAAGCTCGCGGGCCTCCTGCATGATGCGCTTGACGGCTGCGGGAGGGGGGAGGTGTCACCAAAAAAAAGGGCCGATATGACTCAAGATACGAGCCTCACCAGAGTTGTTTTTGTTGAGCATGCGAGGGACGGCCATGTTTGTTTGATGAAGAGCCGAGTTGTTGCGAAAAGAGAGAGACGGAGATGGATAGATGAGCGAGCTTTGTTGTCGTCGGAAGGTGGGCAAAGAAAAGGACGCCGGTCATAAATTCCGGACCACGTGGCCTTCCCGTAATAATCCGCTGAACGCTCTACTACACCCAATACCCTTCGATTGCGTAGAAAACGAGTGGGTATAAGACATATAAGCACCATGCAAATAAAGAAACTCAAAGTTCGTCCTCAAAAAAGTGCGTTCATCCGTCTCTCAAAGCTAAATCGAACCCGCCTCGCTCACTTCTCGCACTTCTTTTTTTTTTCTGGTATGCTGTAGACCCACCGGTTGTGCTCTGCGGCCCGCAACTCGCGTCTATGCTGGGATGTTGGGCAGCTACGACCGACATCAGGTCGGTCGGAGCCTGTCGTGAGCATGCCCAGGCTCTGTATGAATGCATGCGCACAGCGGTGCGATCCTCTCGACCTTCGTTCACAGCGGAGAGCTGACTGTATGCACGACAGCCCATGAAGCGTAAACAACATAGACCATCAATCAACTATCATCTAGCGCGGTTAGGGAAGACTCTCAAGGATTAGTTGTTCCATATTTCGCTGAGATGGTCGAGCTGCCTTATGTCGCCTTGGCCCACCATCCACTTGCACTCCATAGGAAGCCAACAAGTACCATAATCAATTCATTGAATTATATTCTGCATGAAATGTTGGATGTCACGCCATGTCAGGAGTCGAGCGTGGTCCACACTCTCAGTGTGCTCTCATTCCCTTCTAAATCAGACAGCAAATCCTTTACCATATTATTTAGTTCCTCATCCGCCACAGCATCCTCGGCCGGTGCATATATGAGCTCACTGGACAGCAACCCCTGTGAAAAACCGGACTTGGTGACAGCATCCGTGATCTTTCCCAGCGCATTTGGTGCACACATGATCTATCGGTGCATCAGATTGGTAGGACGTAGGATGACCCGAATGACGGTGTAACGTACCTCGACTTCCACGTCTTCCCCAGCTCCAGTGACCTGGTCAAAATCTTCCGCACCTGCGGGGAGCACTTCATCAAGTAGTTTGTCCACCCACCCACTTGCTACATCCTGCTTGCTGAGCGCGACGCGCACCCGCCCTCTATGCCGGAACATGAAGTTAACCGTCGCAAACCGCGCGCTATCCGCCGGATCAGGGAACGAAGACTAAGAGCGAAGAAAGGGAGAAGAAGGGCAGTCGACACACTTATGCTCATTGAGGATCTCCCGGATTTGGTGTAGCGTGCGGTTTCCATTGTCTGTCAGACACTCTCTTCCGCGCATTAGGACGGTCACGGTCGGGAGAACTGTCGGGAAAGTACGTACATGATAAGTCCGACAGAGCCGTGTGCTAGCACCTCGTACTTCGCAAGCTGGCTCCCGCCATCCTTCCCTCGTGTCGTCGCCTGTGCATCGGAAAAAAAATCACGTGCCAAAAAAGGGGGAGGCGGTCAGTCAAGCCCATCGTCAAGAGCGGGGAACAATCAAGTGAGAAGCGGGCTCATCGTAAAAAAAAAAGGGAGGACGGTCAGTCAAGCCCATCGTCAAGAGCAGGAAATAATCGAGTGAGAAGCGGGCTCATCAAAAAAAAAAAAAAAAGGGAGGGTACAAATGCATACCTTCTGTAATGCGTTTTCGATGTTCGCCTTGGGCACGCCATCCGCGCGCGCCCTTTTGATCACGTTAAAAAGTGTGACGTTCGTCTGTGGATCAGCGGACCCGCCATCTGCAACGCGTCATCAATCAGTGGAATGCCGTCGTCGGTTGCAGATAAGCGGAGATCTGGACTGACTGCGTGCTGTGATCATGATGTCCTACACACGCACGTGTTAATCTGAGGGTGAAAAAAAAAACGGAGCGTAAACATGCTTACTCGGAAAGCTCGGGCATAGATTTGGCCACGACGCTGATCGTTAATACCTTTCTTTTGTTGGATCTTTGACCACTGGAGGAGGCGCATGTAAATAGGGTTGGCGGAAACAGGTGAGCCGAGGACACATACTTTATTGTGACCCGCGTAAGGAGACGCGGTAGCAGAGAGTAAACGAATGCAAAAGCCCGAGAGGACAGGAGGTATTGCGCGCGGATACCGCAAGAACATGGGTCACCCGTAGCTTCCAAACAGAACGTTTTTAATGATTCTCGAGCTGTCGACTCGATCAGCACCGGACCGGACCGCGGCAACAATATTTATCATCCATCAATTTGGTAATCCATTTCCTCATATAAGATGGTCGGGCTGATTACTGGCTATTCCCATGTCCCCATGATCCGATTTGTTAACGTGTTTTCCCTTCAAAGTTTTTCGCGTCCATGTGGCGTGGTGAACTTCGATGGTGCATCGTCGTGTTTTCTGCTTTACACTTTTTCAGTTGGATTTTTCACCTTTTGGTAGATTCATGCCCACAATCGCTCCTAAATCGCTTGCTTCCTCTCCTCCTCTCTTCATCCCGAATCACATGTCATCGGTGCTCTGCTCCCGTCATTCTTCTCCCCTATTCCGTTTTCCTTATATTCGCCCTCACTTTACTGTTTTGCGATGTCCCATCTCCCCACTCCCCACTCTTCAGCCTCACAGCTAGGCATCCGTACACTGTCCCTTCTCAAAACCCATCGTTCTCGGCCTTTGAGGTCATCGACTGCTTTTATAGTCTTTCTTTCGACCTCATAGGACCTTGTCTTGACTCGACGACACTGACGACACATAAGACAACATCAGCGAGGAGGCAGTGCCCCTTTTTCGTGGTCATCCTGCTCGACTCTTGTTTGCCGCATCCTCGTGGAGCGGGTAGTCGTAGTCTCTAGCTCATTCGGTCACACGATCTTGACCATTCAAGGCTGAGACGATGCACTGCCCATCCGGCGAGAATGTGACACGCAATGCTCAGCGGAAGCACCCGAGAGGTATACTTTTTCATCTTGCTCTCTGAATCCGGCTCGCACTATACTTTTTTCTTTGGAAACATGTTTTATCGTTGTGCCATGTACCGCGAGGTATGCTTTCAGTCATTAACTATGCACAGCCTCCGGGTACTGTGCAATTCCGAGTGAGGGACTGGTGTGAGATTGAGCACGTGTCCTTCATGGGCCAAACTCGTTGAGACCTACTCGCTTTCGAGTTGTTTGGGATGTCTTATCTAACTCTTGAGGAAGTGCTTGTCACCATTCATGTGGCTCCATAAGTGCTCTTACGCTGTGACCTATGAATCGTCGTCTCCGATTGGTACCTTGAGATCCATCTGGTAGTACGTATTTCGGGTCACGGCTTACAGTGGGTGCGTTCTTGAGATGCTTGCATCTCGGGACTCGAACAAGGTGATTCAATTCAGACCCAAGAATACGGAGTCTCCATTGGGTAAACGCGAGGTCTGTAGGGCGGGACAACAATACCCGCTTGCTTTCGGCGACAGGAGGGAACTGGCACTGGTGCAAATCACCACAAGGTTACACTGACCCGCCGAATCTCTCCCATCTTCCCCTGTCCCCCCGCTTTGGTGGATCTGTTAATCACTTACAGGAGAGCGTAAGTACTTCCAATTGCTCAGTGCGTTTGCCGACCGTCCTTCCACCAATCAAGGTTGCCGCTAGTGCTCCTGTGTAAGCTGCTTTTGCCAAACAGTGGGCAACACCTGTATTCCTTGTCAAGTCAGTAGTCACGGACAAGCACGATTCACTTGTATCCGCCGTCTACATTTGACTCACTTTTCACTGTCGACTTTACTCGTCCCACCTTCGCCATATAAGATCATGCGGAGTGCAGCCAGGTCACTGTCGACCATCAGCAATACGTTCACTCACGTCCCGGGTGCCTATGCTGTACTTGTGAATCATTTCAAAGAGCACACGGTAAGTCTCTTTTGCTCTTAAGCCTAGCATACAGTACACTGTGCCTTCGTATATGTGCCAGTCTCATCCCTTCATCGTGTGCAGTGCCAACTGCAAGCAAGCATGGTTTGAGCCAACAACTGTAAAAGTGAATTTGAGCTCAGCAGTTCAGAGGAAAGCGAATGAGCGCTGAGGAAGCAATTGGGAACGAAGAGCTTGGATTGGTTGCTACAAAAGTAGCTGGTATTTAACTGTTCCACATGACTATGAGGGTACTAACAGCTTTCTCATGATTCCACCATCCGTAACTCCGACACGATAGGGGTGCCAAATCCCAACACACCCCCTCACCCTGCGTGACGTACTTCCATCGATCGTGGGTGCTGATTGCGAGGGTGCTGACTGCGTGATGACTCGGAATGCAAGCTCAAGCTGTGTAAGCGAGCAGCATCAGGCTCTCGCTTTTTGTGAGCGAGGACATCGGGCTCAAGCTATCGTGAGCGAGCGGCATTGGGCTCAAGCTTTGTGAGCGAGCTCTGTAAGCTCTGTAAGCGAGCACTGTGAGGCTCCAACTCCATAAGCGAGCGCTGTGAGGCTTGAACTTTGTACAGCGAGCGTCGAGCGAGCATGACTGGAATGGTTTGGTGGTGGTTATCAATACCAGCGCCGTGCACTGCGATGGGCATCATGGAACTTTCGAATGGCGTCGGAATGGTCGACCTGTGGAAAGGTCGTCTACCTGACGTTGCGGTCGTAAGTGTTGAGCCCTCTGAGGACGGCAGGGTGGTCCCGTGATGTCGTTGCCAGTGGTCGGCCGTGAATAGCATCAGTGACGGTATCGCATCGTGCGCAAGAGGGGGTGCTGGCCGTGTTGAAGGCTGATCGCTGCCGTTGGCGCTGACGTCGTCGCGGCGGCCGGCCTTCGAGTGGCCGTTGGCGTTGAGCCCGAGTGTACTTCCCGTAGGCGCATCGCTGTTGCGTGCCGATTTTTCTGTGCTGACAAGATCCATTGTTGGAGCAGGCGGGGCCTTTTTGACTCTGATGGCATCCAGGAGGCAGTAGACTTTGAGAACAAGCTCCGTGTGGTCACAGTACTGCTGCGGGGTGTCACGACTGTCTTGTTTGAAAGGCGGTGTGTCAAAGCGAGGTTGCGAGTCAAAGTCGCAATTTGCCAAGTGCTGCTGACGGTGCGAACTGTGCTTATGGCGCGGACTGTGCGGCTGGTGCAGGGAGTGTGGCCAATGCTGACAGTGCAAGCTGAGCAGATGACGTGGTCGATAAAGGCGATTCAAACGTCGTTGGTGCCGCGGCGGTGTGAGAGGTGGCGATGTGCCCGCTGGGGGGCCTACCAGTGTGACTGGAGAGAGCCAGTTCTAGTCACACCCCATTGCATGTGGACCACCATATTTCCTATACGGCTTCCATCATATTCCAGGCAATAACCAACAGAACACTCACAGTGAACATTCTGTTGGTTATCACCTGGAATATGGTGGAAGCCATATAAGAAATATGGATGGCTAGATTCATCTCCACATGAGTATGTACTTACATCCTAGAGGCGGCAGCGGGGTGTTGCTGAGACATAAGCCAAGCGAGGACAGTAGAGGGAGGCAGCATGGATGCTTGGAAACCCTGGGCCGGAGCCCAGGTCTCATAGTCTGTAAAAGTGAATTTGAGCTCAGCAGCTCAGAGGAAAGCGCTGAGGAAGCAATTGGGAACGAAGAGCTTGGATTGTTTGTTACGAGAGTAGCTGGTATTTAACTGTTTCCACATGACTGTGAGGGTACTAACGGCTTTCACATGATTCCACCATTCCTAACTCCGACACGACGATACTGTAGGTGCCAAATCCCAACAACAACGTCAGCACTTCTGGTGTGAGCTGAGCGTGCATAGATGTAAGAATTATCACAAGATTCGGGCACAAGTTATGGGCCGAGAGTAGTGTGGGGTATGCAGGAAACTTAAAAGCAGGAAACGTGCACGTGTGGACATATATGATCTCTGTGTGTGCAAGTAGCTAGCTGCAGCTTCGAGAGCTGTCGTCCGAAAAGCGATGGCGTGTAGCTAGTGTGGGAGAAAGCCCGCCACATGATGCATGATGGCTTGTCAAGGTATATCTCTCCCATCGATTCGTGCCCGCCCGAAATCGAACCGATGCAACGTAGTACAGTTTTTCCATTCCATGACCGCAACCAACACACTCGTTTCGCGCGTTTTCAGCATTTTAGGGGATAAGCGAAGGATTGTACGGTGTCGGGGCCCGGGATGAGGAGACATAGCGCCGCGTCAAAGTTCTAGGCGTTGAATCATGCGATTTTACCACATTCAAAAGGTCCCACAAGCTGCTCGTTCGTCAAAAAAAAAAAATGCAAAGGGGGAAAGTTATTTCGGAGAATCCATTAGATCAGTCAGAGCTCGAGCTCCCCTCCCTGTTTATACCTACATACAGACGTCACAACCTTTTGCTAGGTAGGTATGTGCACCTATTATCGACGTTTTGGTCTTGGGACATGGGAGTCACCGTCTGGGGGGCGCAACCTTTGTGGGGAAAGTGGTTTACTTTCTTTCTATAGAATCAGGGGATCTGCACATTCTGCCGGCCGATGATATCACACACAATGTGTCCGAGTCGGTTGCCATTTGGCGGTCATAAAAAGCGAACAGAGATGAGGAATGCGCCACGATAAATCATGACGTATACCCCCCTGTAAATCTTTTTCTAGCACCCGTGTGTGGAATCATCGACCGTGTAGTGAAAGAGGAGGCATGCGTGTGAAAAGCTTACTGGAAACGGGTGAATGATCCGCGTCGTACAGTTTTGAAGTTTGGGATAATGGAACAGTGTTCGTGTCGTTTGACGTCATGCGTTCGCTTTCAAAGTTACCAAGAAGGTTTCTTTTCATAACTGCTACGTAAAATGAAATCATAGTTCGAACCCATTTCAAATTCAAGCATACAATGCGGCACCCGTGTTTATCCAAGAACAACGTCAACCTTGTCGTCTCCTTTATGCACCGACGGCGAGGCCGACGATTGTGGTGTGAGCGTCAGAAGTCCTGCCTCGGCCGCTGCAACAGCCTCCGCTAAATCGAGATGGAAGTATGGAGTGTCAATCTGGACGGCGGACGCCTCTCCGTGACGAATCTCGCCATACGAAGGGTCGGGAAGCAAGCTCCCTTTCGTCTCACCCGTTTCCACATCCGACTGAGAAGGGCCAGCTTGTGAAGCATCATATGACACGACGCCGGTAACGTCATGAGTTCGTGAGCTGTGCTCATAGCCAAAACCACCCGCGATGAGGCAACGGCGTATCCATGGCGATAGGATTGTCGCAAAATGAAATTCGACAGGGCGGTTTGTCCAACGTTCTACCTCTTTACGAGTGTCCATGAGCGCTTGAACTGACGTCGTATCAACCTGGGAACTGCAAAAAGATACGTCAATGATGTGACTGAAGTACTCCGACAAATGCAAACTCACACGGTGGAAAAGTCCAGGACGATGGCACGTAGTACGGGCCTACTTAGGTTTTCTTCCCACTCGTACTCAACACCGCGACGTGGGCCAGGGTCGTTCCAAGGGCGGTCTGAGAGCGGAATCAAACGCAGATCCTTCCCACGACGCATATTTGCCTTGACATGATCCACAATCGTGCTGTTAAGCTTGCTGGAGTTCGGATAGAGGAACGTCTCTTCAAAGCGGTAGATGAGGATGCCTTGTGGAGGGGGCCCGACGCGGATCTGCGGATTGATGACGCG
This sequence comes from Lactifluus volemus, assembly GCA_022376515.1. Classification (NCBI taxonomy): domain Eukaryota; kingdom Fungi; phylum Basidiomycota; class Agaricomycetes; order Russulales; family Russulaceae; genus Lactifluus; species Lactifluus volemus. The sequence goes on along the minus strand of WTXI01000007.1, from coordinate 643,702 downwards.
GTTATGAGAGAGGGGAACGAATACATCGCGCGCATCAGATGGGCTGCCATTGGAATGTACCCGAACACGTCCGAGGAAGTGGCCACGCGGATGTGCGAGTCTGAATATGAGAAGCACCGCAGACGCTGCGATGGAAACGTAGACGCCATTTTCAATGCTCGAGAAAACGGTCACAAGGACCGCGGCAGCCCAGATGAAAAACTCCAATGGGTTATGGCGCCAAAATTGGTACACTTGTGGGGGCTTGGTGACGAGATCGGCGACGGCGTGAATAATGACAGCAGAAAGTGCGGCGGTGGGGATCCAATAGAAGGCAGGGGTGAGACCGTATAATGCGACGACAACGATGATACCAGCGAGAATACCCGCAAGGGGTGTGCGCACGCCAGCCTTGGAGTTGATGGCAGACCGTGAGAATGAACCCGTCGCGGGGTAAGCACCGAAGCAAGTCCCGACGGTGTTGGTGACGCCAATCGCAATGAGCTCCTGGTTGGGGTCGATTTTGTAGCCGTTGATACGCCCAAACGCTGCGCAAATATTAATTAGATAGCGACAATGCAGTCGTTGACTTACATTTGGCGATGGAGATGTGCTCGAGAAACAAGATGATGGTAGCCACAGGGAGCTTTGGTGCGAGTGCGCTAATGAGGTGATGGTCGATCGTGGGAGTACCGACGGCTTTAAAACCCCGGGGAACGGTCCCAAGGACAGCGATTGGATATGTACCCTTTTTGCTCTTATGGTGGCGAGCGTATAGCCAAGAAGCAAAGGTAAGGACCACGATGACGAATGCACTTCGGAACGTTGAGATGAAGAAAAAAAAGCGGGCTGCGCAGTGAGGATGAGACGGGGATCTAGTGAGAGTTGAGAAAACAGACCTCGGCGCGGGTAACGGCGCGACAGGCGATCACATCCTATGCGGATTGCATACAACGAAAAAAGGCCGACTAGACCGAAGATCGCGTCCTTGTGGGTTCTACCGAGATGCTTGAGGGTGTTGATGATGACATGGTACGTAGCGGCGCGTGTACTTTTCATCGGGATATCAGCGACGGGCTTTGAATAGAAGGTAAAAGGGAACAGACTTGAAACCGGTGATGCCCATGAGCCCAGGGATTTGGCCGGCGATAATACTGAGTGCGGAGCCCGTTATGAAGCCGGCGATAGCGGGCAAAGGGATGAGCTCGACTATCCAGCCGAGGCGGAGCAATCCAATGGCGAGGAGGGCGAAGCCGCAAATGAATGCTACTTCGGTGGCGATCTCTGGGCTAGACCATCTGTTGGGATACTTTTTATCGATGTATTTAATAATCTCAGAGACCTGGAGAGACATGACCGCGACGGGGCCAATAGAAACATCTTTGGACGTGGCGAACAACTGTGAGGAATCTGTTTGGGTACGAAAGGAGGAATTTCGATGAACATGCGACGGACACAATATACCATCACACCAACGAAGGCGGAATAAAGGCCATATTGAACTGGCAAGGTCGCAATCTGTGGTAGGATGGCTCAGATATGATAGAGGAAAGGGGTGGATGTGATCTACCGTTGCATAAGACATGCTTTGAGGGACGACGACCATGCCGACAGTAAGACCAGCGATGACATCGCCAGCTGCCCAACCGACATCTAGGGGAGAGATGAAGGAGTGTGGTAAGGAACTAAGCTGAGCTCACTGTAGTGAGTGATCCAACGAGTAATAGGAAATAGTCGGGAAACGTAGTCGGTAACCTATTTAGAGTAAGGAAGCACGCACGCGATGATCAATCAACTTACAAAGCCCTTGGGATCCTTGGTGAGATTTTGAATCCAATCCTTACAAGAGACAATCGGAGGTTGGTCCTCTGGATATCGTACGACCTTCTTTGCTAATTGCTTCGCCCGTTGAGAAGCCATGATAAAAGATAAGCCCAGGGTGGAGCGGGGAAAGGGTAGAAAGAAAAAGCCGAATTATAAAGGGCCATCAGAGACGCCATTTGATTCATTCCCGAACGAGATATCTCGGTCATCCGGGAGGTGGTGTCCAGGATGAGTTAGGTACCGGCCAATATGCTGACAGGCTACATTCAAGGGAACATTCTGCCATATTCGACAGAGGCGTGAGCACGCCATCAAGAACCAAGTTGACGCGTTTGTGGCGTTTACTATCGCGGTCTTTAAATCATCCCAATGGCGTGTCCTGACGTGCTTTCTTTGGTATCTCTGCGTCATCACTCCTCATATTATTGTTGAGATCGGGGTCGCAATGCGACGATGTTCGCGATCTAATTTAGCACTGGGCTAAGTTAGCTAGGATACTAGTCTAGCATTCTTGTGTTGTCTCTCTCCAGTCTATTCCATTTTAGTATACACTGGCCATTACCTTCTCTAGTACTCTGTAGATCCGTCAGCGCGCATGTGATACTGAGACTACCTTGTCCACACTTGTTATATTCACTATAATTACCTGCAAAGTGCCAGTGGCGGATCATGTACTGCAATACGGATCTTTGAAACGCCACCAAACTTAGTACCTAGGTTGGTGAGAAAGGCTGCTAGTTGGTCCAAAGAGAACATGAGACCTTTCCGAGTAAGGGGCTATTGGGGATGTTATACTGACAAAGTCACATCGTGATTTTCAAAAGTGGGTAAACGTTGTATTCTACCAAGTTGTAGCAGGATCAAAAGTTGTTACAGTACTGAGCCACGTGGATCAAGTAAATGCGTGGCGTGGCGCTTGATGACAAGTGATTCTGTTCTCCGTTTTTTTCACCTCGTGATCCCTCTACTACGTTCAAACCGTCAGCGCGCAGCGCGCCTGCCGTTGTCGCTACTGCTTCTCTCACGTCACTTCTCCTTCTTCCTTTCACGACTTTTTTTTGAATTCTTTCAATTCACGAGCGGTCATGTCGGCTCCACATAAGGCCGTCCCGCTCGTGGCGCCAGGTCATACGCGCCCCGTCACCCATCTCTCTTTTTCACCACTTCAGGAGGATCGCTCGTACCTACTTATATCTAGCTGCAAGGATGGAAACCCGATGCTACGTGAATGGACCGGTGATTGGATCGGCACGTTTGTCGGTCACAAGGGCGCGGTTTGGAGTGCCAAGCTTAGTGGCGATACTTCGCGCGCTGTGTCCGGCAGTGCTGACTTTACGGCGTACGTCTCTCCTTTTTTCACCTCTTCAACTACTAGACGTGTGCGGTGGTACTGACTTGCGGTCCTTGATCCCCCCCAGTAAGATCTGGGATACATACAGTGGAAACCCGCTCCACTCGTTCCCGCACAACCACATCGTTCGCAGTGTCGCTATCTCCCCAACGACATCGCATCTACTAAGTGGCGGGCAAGAAAAGAAGGTTCGGATATTCGATCTTGGGAGGCCGGATGCCGAGCCGGATATTCTGTCTGAGGGCGGTGGCTTGTCGCACGATGGGACGATCAAGAGCGTCGTGTGGTCTGGCGACAACACTGGTGTGAGTGCAGGAGAAGACGGACTAATCAAGTGAGTGTCGCATCCTCAATCTTTTTTTTTCGGTGTGCCTGATGAGCGGATCTGTCGACGAGGTGGTGGGATTTACGCTCACGTAAAGTTACGAGGAAGGTGTCGTTCGACAAGCCGATCACGTCGATGGAACTGTCCGTGCAAACAAGTCGACTCGTGGTGACATCGGGCAATGCTGTTGCTTTCATTCCTGCGCAACCCACAGAGTCTCAGCCGGTTCATAGTCTGAATCTACCTTATGCACCGTCATCCGCCTCGGTTCACCCAATTTGGCAAGACCGGTTTGTCACCGGGAGCACGTCGGATGAATGGGTACGCGTTCATGGGATCCAGGGCGAAGAGCGGGAGGTACTCAAAGGTCATCACGGACCGGTGCACTGTGTCGAGTATAGCCCAGACGGAGAGGTCTACGCTAGTGGAAGCGGTGGGTTCAAACCGTGTTTATCTGGATGTTTAATTTCATCTGATGAATTCCGTCTGATTTTCCTCACCTCGTCTTGATCTAGAGGATGGTACGTGACTTGCACATTTAATCGATTACAGGCAATTTACCTATCTTTCCTCAGGCACCATTCGTTTATGGCAAACTACGCCTGGAAAGGCGTATGGTCTCTGGCAAGGAGCCACCAACGGTGGCTAGATTGAATAGTATATAAGCTACATTGATTAGTATCGCGATACATCGGTTTTTATCTGTACCATACTGGCCTGCATTTAGTTCGTGATGCATCCAACAAACTCGGAGAGGGAGACTGCTCATGCAAGTGGCCCTTACGATCAAAAATAAGTCCTGGAACGCTGGCAATATGTCATTTTTAACACTGTAGCTCATTACAAGTGTCGACCGAAAACCTTGCGTTCGTATGCCGTGCATGATCACATAGTATGCTCCTCATAGACAAAGCTCTCAAAAGTACAACAAAGTCATTAGCATCATCGCACGATGATGAGATGAATCCTTCCCCCACTTAGCCTTTCCTGTTCTCTCATTTGCTTTGCTTTCCCGATTCTGACGTTGGTGGTCATCGAAACCCAAAGGGTCATCATAGAGATCGCGGCCGCCATCCCCAGTTGCTATAGAATGCAATTTGCGCATCTTCCGGCCAGTTCCAGTCCGAAGAGACTCATTGGGCTCATCCTTGACTCTATCAGTAGTATCCCCAGTACCACCAGTGTCCAACGCAACGGCCTTCTGAGGCCATTTTACACTTCTGCTATGGGGTACGAGTGCTGTTTTCGCTTGGTCTTCTCGCTGTTTCATGTCTGTACCGCGGGGAAAATATCGGCTCACGTTGTCTGGTTCACGTAGCCACTGCATCGTAAGTCGTGGCCCAACCCCTGGGGATGTCGGTAGTCTTGAGAGAAAAATTAGATGTCTGCAAGGATAAGTCAGCACCAAGTCCCTTTCAAGTGAAGGATAAATGACCCACACGAGAGGAAACGCCATGTCATAGAAGGAGCGAAGAGTCGGGGTCAACGTCATGACGTTACGAACATCCGAGATACCTTCCATAGTCGCCAAACCATTGGTCCTGAGTCTTGTCATGCGTTCTATTTACTTCAATACGCATGTCAGTCTCGGATAGCGGAGCTGCGGTGACGGTGATTACGCATTTGATCTCCTTTGTTGTGAGGAAGGAAATGGCACGCCCACAGGTTTCGAAAAGGATGAAATCCTCCGGTTATTCCGCGACTGTTATGTATTTGTGCAATCAAGGATGAAACTGGCATTCAAAACGCGAATGACCTTTTCTTGTCTCTCGATACACATATTCGTGTCACGTCAGATTCGTAGGCCACCGGCATTTGTGAGTATCTCCTTCGCTTCCAACTAGCGCAAAGGCAATAAATCGCAGCCCGATGGACGGCGCCATCGATTATGAGAAAAGCATATGATTACTGCGACCTGCGGGCACATCCCTGAAAGGAAATCGAGGGCATAGGTGGGAAAAAATGTAGCCAAGTTTAGAAAGGTAGTGGATACTCGCTCGGAGCCGATGATATTTAATTATATAATCTGATCACCACAAATTGAATGATTGTTAAGGAAACGTGCTATGCCGTGCCTGTACTGCAGCGCTTTTCGTCTTTGTCTTCTTTCCACCACCAGCAACAAAGAGGACCAACTTCATTAAACGATGGCAACTTTGTACCCGTCGTCGCCCCCATCGTCCCCATCGTCCCCAACCTCCAACTCGCCAACTCTTCCACGTCCACCATCACCTTTATTACCAACCCACACGTATCATTCCTCCTTGTTACCCCGATCCATCCCAACGCCGGCGCTACTCGATTCTGTCGCTGGTGCTGCACACTACTCCGGTGTTGACTCTGTAAACCAACGGAGGCGTTCGTTACGCGGAGACTCGCAGATACACCGTCGTGAGAGTGCACGTCGCCAAAGCACTTTACCCGCCGGACCCAATCTATTTCACCTCGCCGTCATGGATGATCTCAAAGATGTACGCGGCTCTTCTCAGTCCAAGTTTTTAACTCTCATTTTCTGGTAACAATGGCATAGATGTATGAAGGCCACGCGACCAAACAGATGTTACAGAGGCGGTGGCGAAAGGATGCAGAGTACGAGGTGCGCGGCCCGTCGGATCTTCTTTCCGAATCTGACTCTGGGCGTCTACAGGACCCCCTCACGAGGTGTAGAGGGTTTCATGAGATTGCGCCACAGGTGAATTGCCCTTTCCCCTTTGCCCACCACCGGTGAACTTTGTTAATCCTAAAGTACAGTGGTATGCTCTGGTACGCAAAACACGAAACCTAATTCGGTCTTGCGCCCAACCTTGACGTTCCGTTGTTTTCACAGCCACGGATGTACTCCCATTTGACAGTCACCGGCCGACGCGTCCTTTCGTCGACTCAACACCCAAATCGGTTGATCATGTGGCAGAAGCTTGAATACACCGCTCGCGTCACAGGGTCAAAAAAGGTTTGACCCGTCTCTACTACTCGCAGGTTTCCGGAGGCGCTGACAGACCGGCTAGGTGGTCGAGTCGATTCTAACCATTGATTTTGATGAAGACAGTAAGATTGTGCGGATGGTTGACCAGCGTCATGGCTCGGAACCGTCGACACGGTGGGGCGCCCAGCATCTCCGCAGGCTAAGTGGCCGGGTCGTACCGTGGGTCCCCTGGTTGAGCCGGTCGCCAAAACCCAGGCCAAGTCATCACTAGTGTAGTTTAACTCGATATAATACGGGTGTGGACACCCTTTCGGAAGGTGATATTTCTGTGTGCTGTGCGGATCTACTATTGCTGTCCCACCATCCCTATGGTTCATCTAGCTTTGGTAGTGGTTCTAGGTGTATGTAGCTTACTTGTAGCCTTTGCCTTTTTGTTGGGTTGGTCACTTTGTCGAGCTCTCTCTTCAAATTCGCCACACGGGACCGGGGCAAGTCGGAATTCTAAGAAGAGGAGACTTGCCGTATTCAGTAAATAGCTTGCGCACTATGTAATTACGTTTCGTTTTTGTACGTTAATACCTCATATTCATAGAAAAAAAAGTCACATTATTGAACAGCTGACTGCTGAATGTCGTCGTAAAAGGTTCGTAATAGAAGCAAGGACACCGCTTCCTCGGTACTGGTACAAATACCACGACACCTGCGACCGGGCCCCCTATAGTCACCCTCCTCTCAATCTAGCCACCATTAGCCCAAAAGGAATGTACAAGCCATTTACGGTACCCCTGAGCAGGTCGAGAGCGATAAGACGACCATTGTCTAACTACAACACGTGGAGTATTGGAGGCCGAGGCCGAGGTGGTGATGGTGGTGCCATTACTTTGGCCACTACGGCCGGTGCTATCCGTACTATTGTTGGCGCTAGTACCAAGGCTGGTGTTAGGAATGGCGTTGCGCCGGTGCCAGGGCCATTGCTGGGACCAGGACTGGGACGCCAGGCCCGGGCCCGGGCCATTTCGAGCTGTGCGGTGGCACAGCAGCAAACGAACGAATCGAATCTTGACAAAAGAGGAGGCACAAAGACGTCTGCGGTACTTGGTCATCCCATTGGCGTCGCGGCTGCACTAGCGGCAGCAGGAGCAGGAGCAGAAAGAAAAGGGGTGGAAGGAGCGCCGACGCTGTGGGACGAGTTTGGGCTTGGCGATCGAGTCGGGATCGTCTCTGGGGCGAACCGCGGTCTTGGACTCGAGATGGCGCTCGTGTTGATCGAGGCGGGCGCGCGAGCGATCTATTGTGTGGATTTGCCTGCGCAGCCTGGGAACGAGTGGGTCAAGGTGGCGGAATATGTGAAGCGCACACTACGCAACGGTGGGAGACTCGAGTACGTCAGTGCGGATGTGAGGGATCAGAAGAGGATGTGGAAGGTGGCGGAGGAGATTGGGGATAGGGAGGGTAGGATGGACGTTTGTGTGGCCGCGGCGGGGATCTTGAAGGCGCATACGGACTGTTTGGAGTACCCCGCGGAGGAATTTGAAGAGGTACGTGTGTGCGCGAGGGTTGTCTTACAAAGTGCGGATTTTTTTTTTGATCGATCGATTCGGATGACTATTTAGGTGATGAGCGTCAACACGAACGGAGTGTTGTACACTGCACAGGCTGCGGGAAGACAAATGGTGCGGTTCGGGAACAGAGGGAGCATCATCTTGGTGGCCTCTATGAGTGGCAGCATCACGAACAAGGTCTGTTCTACTATTTCATAAATTGATAACTGTGCGTGACATGTGAACGTCATCTTAGGATCACGCATGGGTCTCGTACAACACGAGCAAATCGGCCGTTTTGCAGATGGCACGGAGCATGGCATGCGAGCTGGGCCCGAAAGGAATCCGAGTCAACACACTCTCGCCGGGACACATATATACCTCGTAAGTTCCGAAACGCAATCCGATTCGGAGTTTCTTGACTGCGCCGAGAAAAACTACCGCGCAGCTCCGTATCCTAGTGAACGCAGCTGACGACTCTTTATAGGATGACTGCGGCTTATTTGGATACGCAGCCAGAGTTGTTGGAAAAGTGGTCAAAGTTGAACCCGCTCGGTCGGATTGGAAGACCAGATGAAGTTCGAGGAGTGATTGCATGGTTAGCATCCGATGCGTCTACGTTCTGCACTGGAAGCGAGTGAGTGCAATTTTTATATTTATTTAATAATATTTCTGATTAAAGTTATTGTTTTGGTTTAGTATATTAGTAAGCGGAGGACATCATGCGTGGTAAAAAAAGGGAAACGAATCGTAGATCTGTTGATTAAATAAATGCGCAGCTTGCGACTGCGGAAAGTAAAAACCAAAGGGCTGCGCATCGAATTGGATGCCCCCCAAACTGCTTAAGCTCGTCCCTTTCCACTCTCTCTCTTTCTCACCTTTCAACTACTACTTGGCCTAAATGCATGTCTCCCCTCTAAAGCTAAATCCAAAGACTCTCAGGGAGAGAGATATTGCTCCTACTGATATCGACCAGAAGATGATAGCCTTGAAGCGGAAACAGGCTGCAAAGTACGTTTCCATCCCAAATTTCCCTTCCTTGCTCAACCCCCCCCTCCTCCCAATCCTACCCCCCTTTTCCTCTCTGACATCATTCTTATCCATAGTCATATCAGAGTCAAGGATCGTACAGAACGACCCGCAGTATCAGTTCCGCAGCATCCTTCATCACCGCCTCGTAGGCATCCCACTGCGGGTCAAACCCCCCAGGCCATCTTAAGTAGGACCGAGCCAGACTCGAACGAGTTTTCTCGCGCTTTGAAAATATCTCCTACTCAGAAACCTGCTGCACCTCACTTTGCCCCCCACAAACCTCAGGGCAAACTCTACAATCCCGATACGGATCCCATTCCCATGCGTCGCGTTGCCGAACCAGAAGTCATGTCCGAGTGTACAGGGAGCTCGTTCGCTCCTAGACCACCCGCAGAACTTTCTCGCCATCGCGATCCCTCTCAACATCGGCAGCTTTTTGATCCTCGCAAGCACGATCCTCTTTCCTTCTCCGCAGCACAAGCGCGGAAACCGGCGCCAAAGTCCTCCGATGACTGGGCTTCCGTTTCTTCCGCATCTTCATGTACACATTCCGTCGATTCCTCTCAATTCACCCTCTCCTCCAGTACCACCGACGGTTCGTCTGCCCCATCATCGATTTTTGATCACAAGCCCCGCGAAGAAAAGACGAACGCATTTTCTTATCAGCTCAAGAAGCTCTATCGCGACATCTCCGCCCTCGAGACGAGGATTCTATCTGATTCTTCTGAACCTCAAGACGAGAGCCGTATCGTCATCAAGGGCGCACCATCCATAGGGACTGAGGAGGCAGAGAAAAATCGATGGAAAAAGGCGATCAACGAGCACAAGCAGTGAGTTTTTCCTTTTTTTGGGTTCCGCAAAGTGTTGTACAAACATAATACGTTCTCAGTCTTTCCGAGATGATGCTCGAACTTTTGATATTTTCATTGGCACCTACTGTTCCAGTTTCGCTGCGGAATATTCCCGAAAAATACAACATCATCGTACGCCTCTGGACAAACTGTTTCTATCGCCTCCTCGAGAATCTACGACGTTCGTCTCTCACCTCCAAGATTGCCTTGGAATATCTCCAAGATTTCATCTATTACGCCTACAACTTTTACACCTCGCTTCTTGACCGGCAGACCCTCTCGGACCATCGGACGGGTTGGCTCGAAGCCCTTGGTGACCTCGCGCGATATCGTATCGTTATCGCCGCCATGATTCCTCCATCGACACGCACTTCCGCCTCTTTGACCACTGCTGCTGTTAACGGTGCGCTTCGGGTAGCACCCATTGGATCCACGATATCCCTCTCCGGTACGATGAGTACCGGCAGCAGCAGCGAAAAGCATCCTGCACGGCCAAGTCCAAGCGTGGGTATTGTCGCTGCCAGGCAAATGGAGCTTGAACCGGAGAAAGAACGGTGGCGGAGGATCGCTCGTGACTGGTATGCCGAGGGTGTTGCCACCGTCCCCGGACACGGCAAACTTCACCACCATCTCGGTCTTCTCAGCCGCGAGGCGGAAGGCGAGGAACTACGCGGTGTGTACCACTTTGTCAAAAGGTAAGGATTTCATCTATCAAATTCGACTTTTTTTTCTCACCAAGTCTCTTTTCTTCAACGCAGCATGATTGCCATACGCCCGTTTGAGACGGCCCGTGAGTCTGTTTTGCCGCTCTGGTCGCAGGCATCGCAAGCACGACGCTCGGCTCCTGACGCCCGTGCGCCGGAACTCTTTGTCCTTCTTCACGGAATGCTGTTTACAAATATCCAACTCGATGACTTTGCTCCCATTCTTGCCCGCCTTCTGGAACGCCTTGGTATAGAAGAGCCAGAAGGACGAGAGTGGACTATGATGGCCGTAATTAACATTGGCGCCCTTCTCGAGTACGGTCGACCACAAGGCGTCCTGCGACGCACAGGCGTTCTCGGTCCTCAAGACCGTACTCCTATCGTCGTCCCAGCCGCGGGAAGGTGAAACTTGCAAGGAAGCCGCAGGCGGACGAGCGGATGGACGTTGACGGTGACGAGCACAAGAGGAGCAGCGACGTGGAGGCTCCCAATCCCCGCATATCCCCTGTCCTTTCCGATGCTTCTGCCTCCACAGAACCCCCTCCCGCGTTCAAAATGGCTCAAGAACTCACGTTCAAGATGCTTGCACATGCCCTTCGGTCCACGCGTGACGTTCCGAATCCATACGTTACCATCCTTTTGACATTCCTTCAAACCATCCTTCGGCATCCGGAGGGTCTCGCCACCTTCGAGCGCGCCATCCCCTGGGCGGATTTGGCTGCCTTCCTTACTCGGGACGACCACATGTTCCGTCAACTTCCACGCAGAGTGAGAAGCTTGGCAAGAGCAGCATAATGATGGAGGATTGGGCCATTCGCGGGCTGGCGTGGCCCGGACGTATCTTTGAGCGTGGATCCTGGGAGGGTCACGATGGTAGCCTCATGGAGATGGAGATGCTCGACACGCATGACCCCCCCAGCGAAACATTGGACGTCATGTGGGAAGACGACGATGAGAAGAACGACAAGCCCAGGTCAATACTTGCCTGGCGACGCGTCATCTGGGCTAGCACAAAGATTGCCAAGGTTGCTCTCGGATTCAGATGGGACGAGAGGGGTGTGTGGTGGATCGATGGGCCGCTTGAGGCGAAGACGCGCGTGTGGGAGGAAGAGGATCGACAAGCCCGCGAAGAGGAAGAACGGAGGAAGTTGGGCACGCGCTGGGTCGACGTGGACGGCGATGAGCTGATGGACGTCGAAGAGGGGCTTGTCGACAACTTGTCCGAGTCGGGAAGTGAGGACGACGAGAATGACCCAGAGGAAATTAAAGTTCTCAAGGTATGATCATGTCCTCCTCCACTGAAGGACGACCTGACATTTTCTTGTGATTTAGGCTCGCCGCCGCTACCTCCGTAGTCTCCTTCAATCCTCGTCATCGCCATTATCGAACCCAACCACTCAGCGCCGGCGGCGATCAAAGTCTGTACGTGTGCCGCGGAACGTCACCGCTCGCGCCCAATTGCAGCTCGTTCAGGGTTACACCGTGCTTGTTTTGGACACCAACATTCTTCTCTCCTCGCTCACCATGGTCATTTCGCTCGTTGAGAGCCTCCATTGGACAATAGTTATTCCTTTACCTGCCATTATGGAGCTGGATGGGCTTGCCATGAATGCGACGCCTCTCGGTGAAGCCGCCAAAACTGCCATTGCGTTCGTTGCGGGCCACGTACGCTCGCATGCTGATTCGCTTAAAGTACAAACGTCTCGGGGCAACTATCTCTCATCGCTCAGCGTGCGAGCTGAGCAAGTCGACTTTGACGATCCCGACTCGCTAGAGCGCAACATGGACGATCTGATTCTGAAAGCCGCAATATGGCAGGATGAACATTGGGTCGACCGGTCAGCGCTGCTGAGAGTCGAGCAGTCGAATGAGCGACAAAAGGGCGCAGCAAAAGTCGTGTTACTTAGCCTGGACCGTAATCGTACGCATATCGTCTCCTTTCTTCATACGCATGGTTATCTTGACGCATTGGTTATCCTTTCCAGTTCGCCTGAAGGCACGTGCACGACATCTGGATGCTGCCAGTGAAAAGGATCTAGGCGCGCTACTAGCAGCGACGGTTTGACGATGAACCTGTCACCCAGAGTCATCGTCAAATCCGCTGCTGGTATCACGCCCAGATACGATTTGCATTCCGTGGGTGGTGTCCGCAATCTAGCCTCCATTTGTTCATAGACCAACACTGGTCACTTGTTGTGCGAATGGAGGCTAGTTTTGTGGAGACCACCTGCACGGGCAGTACATCGTCTCTGTTTCTATCCGGTTTTTCTGACTATGCTCTCTGTCTAAACCGAGCCCTCTGTGCACCTTGGGTCTATGGTCCATGTTGGCTTTGCTGGCCTCTCAGCTTCTGGTGCTGCTGCTCTCTCACTGGCGCTATCCTATCATATTCAATCACACCGCTATTGCCTTGGACTATTGCAGTGTATCTCCAACCCATCCGACTCCTCGGGTATTTATCTAATTATTTTTTCTTTTCTTCCCGTTTGTCAACAAATTTTCCATACCTATTCTTTATTACTCTCCTTTTTTTCTTGGTCGTATTTTTTTTTTCCCTCGGTGGTTTTCTGTTTGTTGTGTCTACCCCCCTACTACAGTCGCATTTGTTCATTATCTCTGTGTAGCCAATAAATTTTTCATCAGCGATCGACAAAAAGCTTTGAGCGAGTTGCGATGGCTGCGGCAACAACAACAACAACAACCAAAAAAAAAGCATGCGGTCAACTAGCGCCATCTATGATCCATCGTGCGTGAGTTTAGGTGAATTCATTTCGTTTCAAAAAAACACATTTCCAACACACAAACTTTTACACGTACTTCGGCTATCTAATACGCGAAGCGGTTCCTGTTCTTCCCCTTGTCTTTATTCTTTTCTGCTACGTGCCACGCACGTTCAGGCGTGTTTACGCCATACTACGATTATGATAAGCCCGCCTCGTGTCCGTTCTTTCCCCCCCTAACCCCTGATTCGTGTTGTTGTCGGTAGTGAGCCGAGGCCAAAGAGGCAGAGGCGATGATCGCCGATAAACAACGTGATGCTGCACGTCGCGCAAGAACGTGCGTCAGTTGACCTCATGGCGGCGCGTGCCCACACCATGCATGTATACTTATGAAAATGTGAAGGCTGGCTCTGGCATGGTGGCAGTGTTATAGGAGTGACACCTGTGCCCGCAGATACGCGAAGTCCAGACTAGATCTTCTTACATCAAGTGACAAAAGAGCTAAATCTTTCCGAGAGCATGGCAGTGTGTGCTTTTTTCTTCTTCGTGTGATGTCCCTTGAGTGTGCGTGTAATTGAGACCCATGAAATTTTATCTTCTACATTGTACGTTTGAAACTTGTCGGCTCTGTGTTACTACTAGTAATGACCTCCAACGTCTACTCGAAGATCCAATCGTGGAGCGCGGCATTGAACTGAACGACACCCTCAGGGAACCAGCTGCATGCAAGGGTGGTAAGGTGTTCCACATCAGCGTTACGGAAAGTACGTAGCACAAAGTAAAAACTACTGACAGTTTGATCTCCTTCTCGGCATTTTCGACTGAGTCGGAGCCATGGCAAATGTTGCGACCGACGGCGAGCGCGAAATCGCCACGGATGGTACCTGGTTTAATGCGCAGCGTATTATCATCGCAGTTAGTACGAGGTAGGGAACCGCATTGATGGTAAACGAACCGGGAGCGGAGGCAAGTGGGTTGGTCGCGCCAAGCATCGCACGACCCGTCTTGACAGCGTCAAGGCCTTGCCAGACCATGGCGACGACGGGGCCCGAGGCCATGTATTTGATCAGACCTGGGAAGAAGGGTTTCTCCTTCAGGTCTTCGTAGTCTAATAGAAGGGGGCTGCGTGAGCTTTGTCGTTCTACGCGCGATAGCAAGGGAAAACAGACGCTTCTCGAGGTGCTCGGTGTTTGCATGGACGAGTTTGAGAGCGATGAGTTTGAAGCCGCGCTGTTCAAAACGGCTGATGATGTTGCCGACAAGACCACGCTGGACGCCGTCGGGCTAGAATGAGGGTGACGGCGATGGTCCTCTCTATCAGCACATCGGCGAGCAGGGATGGTAGGGAATGAAGCAGCCACGGACCTTGACCATGATGTACGTACGCTCGTGAGGAGACATGATAGAAATTTGTTGTTCTTGTGAGTGGTATTGACAAAAAGGAAGAAAAGAGAGGTGAGTGTATGCGAAAAAAAGAGCGCAGATTTTAAGCAGAAACTTGATCATTTCAATCTACCAAATCCGGAGATGGCCGCCATCTATGGCATACAACACGCACAAATAATTACTCTGTACCCGACCGGTTCCGGTTCACCCGTTACTTTCACTTTTCAAAACCATGCCTTTTGGTCCTCTTGGTCCATCTCTCGCTCCCTACGTGCGCTCCTCCCGCACCCTCTCAAAATGGCTCAAGCCTATCGCCAACTGGTACGCCAACCTCGCTGGCTACCGCCGAATGGGACTTCTTTACGATGACCTCCGTACGTCACCAACCCCCCACCAAACTCCGCCCACGCGCCACGGTCTCGTACTGCGCTGGCGCGAGAAGCACTAAATACTCATCTCCTTTATTTCTCCCTTTTTTTTTGAATCTAGTCGTCGAGGAACGTCCTGATGTTCAAAGGGTGTGCTGGCTTTTTTCCCTTTCTGGCTTTGCTTGTCTAACTTTGTGTCAAATGTTATGGTTATCTAGGCATTGACTCGCTTGACGCCTCGTGAGGCTTACGACCGTGCCTTCCGATTCAAGCGCGCGTCCCATGCTGGCGTTCTACATAAAGATCTCCCTCCGTCTGAGTGGATCAAGCCTGAGGAGGTACGTCTCCACAAATACCCACGCACCAACGTTGACATTCTCATCCTTTCCTTCTATACATTCAGGATACTCGGTATTTGAAACCCCATGTACTTGAGGTTGTTAAGGAGGATCAGGAAAGGCACGTCTGGGACACTATCAATGTCGTGAAGAAATAGATCTCTTTGTTTATGAAAGCGCGTAAATTAATTGGGCTGGTCGTCATTTGGCGTTCCGGTCATTAGACAACTGAATGTCAGGTCAGGTCTGTATCTTTCGCGCAGGCCAATTCGCAAACGCAACAAACAGTCAAGAAGTATTGATACTTGTCAGACTACATACACTAGTGACTACGCTCAGTAAGTTACTCGAACGAACAGCAGGAAAGTCTACATCCTATCGTTTCAACTTTTCAACGGCTCTTCATAGCCTCTACTCGCAAACAAATCTCCAGTCTAGAGGGCCCTAACCAAGGGAGATACGACTTCGCCGCCCTTGGCCTTGTAGAAATCAACTACCTTCTTTCCAACAACCGCAATGTCTGCAACACGGTGAAATTCAAGTAAGTGGTCAAGAATGAAAGGTGGCGTACTGTCACCAGTGATTCCGAACTTCTCATACACTTTTTTGTAGGGGCCAGATGCACCCCAGTTCGACACACCATACTGTTCGTGGCTGTACTTTGACCAGCCTGAGGTCTGTATTTCCATGGTCAGCAGCCAGCCTCGGGAGAGAACACTAAGAATATCTCATACCGAGAGCGCCTCGAGTGACAGGATGGGGGCACCGCTGCGCAGCACACCAAGTCTGTACTCCTGGGGCTGCTGATCAAACACGAGCCAGCAGGGGAGCGATACCACGCGAGTTTTGATGCCCTGCGCCTTGAGTTTGCCTGCCGCTTCGAGCGCAATGCTGACCTCCGAGCCTGTGGCTACAATCGTCAGGTTCTCGCCTTCCTCCTCGTGCACGACGTAGCCACCCCTGGTGGCATGCTCGATGGTCGAGTTCTCTAGGTTAGGCAGGTTCTGGCGTGAAAGCGAGAGGATTGATGGCGTTTCGGTCGACCGGAGCGCAACAAGGTACGCGGCAGAGGTCTCATTGCCATCTGCAGGACGCCAGAACGCGAGGTTAGAGATTGAGCGGAAGTGGATCGCCGTTTCAATGGGCTGGTGTGTAGGACCATCCTCGCCAAGGCCGATCGAGTCATGGGTGGCTGTATAAGTGGTTGTCATTGCCAATGTCATCGTCACGCACAAAACGAAGATACACGCACCGACCCAGATGACCTGGTGCTTGGAAAGGGCAGATAGGCGTACTGCACCAGCAGCATACGACACAAAATTGAGGAACGTCCCAACAAATGGAACGATGCCACCATAGGCTGCGATGCCATTAGCGATCGCACCCATCCCATGCTCACGGACACCATAGCGAATGTATGTGCCCTTGTAACTCCCAAGTCCAGTGTTCTCCGGCTGGAAATCAACCGTACCCTTGACTTTGGTGAGATTGCTGCCCGTCAAGTCTGCAGAGCCACCGAGGAGATCTGGAAGCACCGGAGTGATTGCGGAGAGAACAATTTCTGATAACTTGCGAGAGGCCTGCGCAGGATCCGTCGACTTGTATGTGGGGAGCGACTTCTCCCAGCCGTCAGGGAGCCTGCCAGCAATCCGGCGTGTAAGTTCGGCGTGCTGATTGGGGTAAGCCTTGGCGTAGGAGGCGAGAAGCGAGTGCCATTGTGCTTCGAACACGGAGCCACGCTCGCCAACCACTGCCCAAGCAGAATAAACCTCGTCGGGTACGTGGAAGGAAATTTCGGGGTTGAAGCCGACCTTGGTTTTGAGGGCAGCAAGGTCATCAGGTTTCAGAGCTGTAAAGATATTGGATCACTCAGCAATTACAGTACTATTGGCAGAACTCACGATTTCCGTGGACGCCATGGGTACCTTGCTGCTTTGAACCATAACCAATGGTGGTAGTCAGACGAATCAGCGTCGGCTTGTTCTTCTCGCGCCGCGCCTCGGCAATGGCGCTGTAGATACTCTCCAAGTCACTGTATTGAATTAGAATGGGTAAAGTCAGGCTAAGGATGTGGGACATTACTGATCGCCGTCTCTGACATGCAAGACCTGCCAGCCGTAAGCGCGGTAGCGCTGCTCGACGTTTTCGGTGAAAGCAACTGCAGTGTCACCATCGATAGAAATATCTGGGGTCATGTCTCAGTATGAGTCTATCCCAAACACACAATCCTGACGTACGGTTGTCGTCCCAAATCTAGAAAAGATTCAGAATGGGATGTATGTAGCAGAGTAGGAACTTACGGCGATCAAGTTGCCGAGTTGAAGATGTCCCGCGAGGCTGCACGCCTCGCTGGAGACACCTTCCATCAAGCAACCATCCCCAAGGAACGCTATTCGATAAAGTCAAAAACAAGCAACATGTCAGTCGCTGTATACACACCGTAGGTGTAGTTATTGACGAGATCGTAACCCTCTCGATTATAAACAGCTCCTAGATGGGCCTGTGCTATGGCCAAGCCAACTGCATTGGAGATACCCTGGCCAAGAGGACCAGTGGTGACCTCGATACCTGAAAAAAATAATCTAAGTATATGCGCCCGGCGTTCTACTGTGGTCGAAGGTTCTAACCGTCAGTATGGTGAGCCTCGGGGTGACCGGGGGTCAGAGAGTTAATCTGGCGAAACGCCTTGAGATCATCTAAAGAGAGTTTATAGCCCAAGAGATGGAGGGCAATGTATTGAAGGGCACAGCTATTTGGGAGATTAACGCCATTTATGTATAGGATTGGTGGACGAACCCGTGACTAGAAGTGTGATCACGTGAATGGTCAGATCCGCACTGCACGGATATATGCTGCATACCCGTTGGAAAGAACGAAACGATCACGGTTGAACCATTTTGAACTCTTGGGGTTGGCGTTGAAAAAGCTGGTTCCAAAAGGTCTGATGACTTGAAAAAGCTAGAAAGGATAGCATATACTGACCGAGTAAACAGTATGTGGGTCACAGGGGCCATCCCCATCGGAGCACCTAAGGGGCCCCAAATATATTAATACAAGCCAAACTGTGTTTTGGGAACATATTCTGACCTGGATGACCCGAGTTTGCTTTTCCGACAACATCCGCTGCGAGTGTGCGGATGGTAGCGACGCACAACGCATCGGTTGGAGACGCAACGAACTTTGACATTTGGTGATGGGAAGAGAAGAAAATTGATCTGCACAACAAGCGGGTTAGTGAGAAAATATGTGGGTGGGGGGTGAGAAATGGTGGAATTTGGAAAGCAGAAGAGAGAGGGAATAAATACCTTCCAAAGGAGATTTCGGTGAACGTTCGACAGCAACCGAAAACTCCCGGCCGTGTTTTTAACCATAAATCGGTTCAAGGTTCACATGCACCCCCAACACTCCGAAAAACGTATCGGTAATTCATCTCTACTCTACTACAACATTTCATCGTCTTATCATGATCATAGCGTGTAGGGAGTTCTTCGACGCTCTCGAACTTTGTCATGCGAATGTCTGGACCAAGTGGACAGGTGGATGTAATCAAGTCAAGTATGAGCTGAATAAGTGCCTACACCACGAGGTGCGCACCCTTCCACCTTGCTAGTACAATTAGTCCCCGTTTTTCTCACACACTCCCCATCTAGTCCGTTGAACGCGCAACAAGGAACCGAGAGGAAGCAAAGTTACGAAATGCACGGAGAGAGAACGCACTTCGAGAACTGCATGAAAATGACTAACCTCACACTTTCCGCACCTCTGAGGTGCTTGTTCCATCCCCAACATTGCTTTCTGGTCACTCTAAGCCACCGTGTGTCGACTGCCTCTTTCAATATGAGAAACTCCCATGTTAGGTTGGCGGTGTTAGGCGTCTCGAGAGCTTTCGGATGAACTATATACGACAACCGAACGACGATTTGCCGTCAAGCGATGGCTCACCAACACGAATCGCCTAATACCTTACAATCCGATTCGTATGTCATTCTAGAGCCTGAGCTTGAGCGCTTGAGCACGCAAATCTACCATGTCGTCACATGCTGATGACGGAAACTTTCGGAGACGAGACAATCTACCATCGATCACTCGGCTCGGCTACCGACATATGAGTAATCATGATTATTGAATGTTTCTAGCTGATCTCTGAAACCAATGGCCGGGGGCCATCCCGAACATCAACTCTGGACCAAAGACACCCCTACTCTTCTTCGGGTCATAAGAGTACGCCGTCTACCTTAAACCTGAGGTGTGTGCAATACCAACAGGTCTCCTTGCCTCTAGTATATTAAATGCGCACAGAACTTCCGACCTTCAAGCATCGTGGCATCTCACTCTTTGTACAGCGCGCTCTATGTGCATCGGGAGGTCATGTGAGCCTCGCAGCCTCCAGCGCAGCGCAAGAGCTCGGTGTTCCCTGCATGATCTTCCTCCCACATGGTGTTGACGCGCGGACGCAAGCGTTCCTGCGCGCCGTCGGTGCGAACGTCGTCGTTTCCGGGCGTGTTCTAATGTCGAAATACTGCGCCCTGCTGAGGTGGCTGTGCAGACACGTACGTGGCGACGGTGACGGGTTCTCCTTGGCGCACGTTAGTGAGGGAGGCCAATATTTGAACGCTCACGACCACATTTTTAGTGTGCTTCTGCCGGCGTATGATTACCAGATATTGTGGGGAGGCCAAGCGTCGATGATCACAGAGATACAGACGGAGCTCCCTCGAGGTGTCAAGCCCGCTGCCTTGTTGGCGGGTTGCTAGGTGGCATCATTAAGGGATGCAAGGACGTCGGCTGGGATGATGGTGTAAGCTCTTTTCCTCTCCACCCATCACAGAACCATGAAGCAGTGATGCAGTTCCCGTGGTCACGCTCGAGACGCACGGGTCAGCTTACTTTTACCACCGCAAACCGTGCAGGCACCTACATCACGCTCGCTGGGGTAATTTTGCGGACAGATGATAGTACGGCATGCGCATCGCACACATAGCTGAGATCAATTCAAAAGCAACGTCTCTCGGAGCATTAGAGCTGTCTGCAGCGGTGGTGCGCGCCGCTCGCTCGACCGTTCTGGTGGCGTGAAATGCGTGACTGTGCCCGACGAGATGACAATGCAGGTTGCTGGGGCGTTTTCCGGTGAGCATTTCCCATTCAAGTGCCCATGGGATATCAGGCGATGAGGATTCACTTCGACAGATGATCACACGTCGATGATAGAACTTGCCTGCTCAGCGACGTTGGTGCCGGATACAAGCGAGAGTTTTTGACGCGGCTCGTACCAAGATGAGATGGTAGTGTTATTGTGTGGTAGTTTAAGGTATGACAAGAAGAATTAGGGAGAACTCGCAGAATACCAGAAGGGTGGTGGAAATGGGAGGTGGTCGTTGATGGTGAGTCTTCCAGGTTGACGAAGCGAATTGACAGGGGGTAGAGTAATGTACGTAAAAAAAAAAAAAAAAAAAAAAAAAAAACAATTACAGGGGTGAGTAGAATAGTCATTAGTTTTGTGTCGCTTACACGATGCTGCATATAGCTACCATGTCCTACCTGTCTACTGCCACCATCGGCGTTGGTGTTGCCTGAAATTTTTTCTAGATAGCTCGTTCAGCCTGAGGGCCTGCACTTCGATATTTATATTGTAGGTGTGCGGGGTGATCTTTGCTGGCAGTGGGTGTCCTTCTCTCGGAGGTTGTCTTGGATTCTTTTGCCGCTCAAGCTTCAAGTTCTTGAGGGAGGTCTGGATGTCGGTAAGCGTTGGTGGTAACGCCAGTGGAAACCCTGGTTCTGGGAATTGTTATCACAAGAAGAATTGGTGGAGAACTCGCAGATCATAATTGTTGCAGAAGACCAGAAGGGAAATGGGAGGTGGTCATTGATCGTGAGTCGTTGCAGATTGACAAAGCGAATTGACAGGGGCGGTAGATTGTCTGCTAGTTTCTGTACGCATCGAGAGCAAAAATTAAGTTCCCTGTGAGAACCTGACCCGGAAAATGATTATCGCCCGTAACAAGGAGACTAGACTAGGTCACCAGCTCTTAGGCTCTGAGGAACCACTTGTCTGCACCAAACTACTCCAGACACCCCCCATGAACGTGCTCTGTGAGGAAAAGACTTCCCAAACCATCCACCGTTCTTCGAGCTTACAACCTGCCCTACAACAGCGCATGTACGCTACTCATTGTCTGCCGATACCATCGGCGTACGTGCTGGCCCGAGCCGATAAACTCCGAGATGGCTCGTCCAGGGCCTGCTTTTTGATATTAATATCAAGGTGGCTGGGGCTTGCCAGGGTCACATTGCTTTGAAAGACCTCTTTCAACGCTTCGAAATTTTGGTCAGATACCTCGTGACTTACACAGAGATCCCAACATCAACAGCGGTCATCGCGGAAGTAACGGTTGGGTGTTTTCTGTCCTCGCTTTCACGCCCGAGCGCGGAAAGGCGAATCGGTTGATACACAGTGTTGGATGGTCGCTGTGAAATTGCTTGTCTCCCTTCCGACAGATTCTCAATAGACATGGAAACAGGCAAGACTGATATTGAACATGCGATGCCAGTGGTCGGTTGGAAAAGCTCGCGCAAGGGGAAGTACGAGCAGTAGCCACTGGTGTGAAAACCGCGCAGGTGTCGACGATAGTTCTTGAGAGTTGCAATGCAACTAGTTTTGGCAAGCCGCCTTAGACGAACATCATGGCTCGCAGTGATGTAATCAGGTACTCCATTGAGAGAGAAACATACAGTAGAGGCTAGCTCTCAGATCCTTCCAAAAACTACAACGCTGCAGGAGAAGTCCCAAATTAGCGGTATTATTTTTGGGAATATATAAATTTAGACTTATCTCAGCCAAATAAAGGAAAATATATGACGAAGAAAATCCGGAGACCCATTTCCATCATCCACGTACGATGCGGCTGCCCAAAGGCAGCACGTTCATAAGTCTGAAAGGATCTAGTTTTTTTTTACTGCTGATCCACAAAGGAGAATATACGTTTTCCGTGGATCCACAACAGGGATTGTGGATCCGTGGAAAACGCACGTTCCCCTTGCCCCGTGCATTCGCTGCTACCGCCTCTCTGGTTCTAT
Source organism: Lactifluus volemus (assembly GCA_022376515.1). Classification (NCBI taxonomy): domain Eukaryota; kingdom Fungi; phylum Basidiomycota; class Agaricomycetes; order Russulales; family Russulaceae; genus Lactifluus; species Lactifluus volemus. The sequence continues at coordinate 621,286 of WTXI01000007.1, read as the reverse complement.
AGAGGGGTCTGGCAAGAATTTCCTTAGGTATGTCCCCAACTTTTTTGATCACTTGTCGGAAATAGAGCAGCTCTGCGATTATGGGGTCTATCAAAAACATATATGATATCGGACAACCATGAGTTCTGCTTCAAGTTGTTCGACGTCACGGACACCGAAAACCAGAGTGCTTCAGCTTTGCATCCTTCTTTCCTTCTCCATCCCTTCGATCAGCCCTGTTTTTACTTTAAAATTATTGTTGTCGACTTATACTCACCACACCACAGTGCCTTGTTGTAGATATAGACGTACAGGATGGGCACCACTCGAACTCCCTCCTGCATCTGGCAATACATTGTAGATGGTTCGAGGTATTTACAATTCTGATTACTGTAAAGCGTCCTCGCACGGTTCATGTAATTTTTTTATAATATCCGAGTACAGGCAGATAGCTTCCAGCCCCGCGAGTGAATGCGAGGTTATCGCAGCAGACATGGAGGGTGAACGAAGTCTTGGTGGCAATAACTAGAGCTCACATTCACGTTGGTTCACCCGTGAGGTGTTATATAGGTTTGGCCCAATTGTTCGAGGCCAGATTCTCTAAGGAAGCTATTTTGACAGACGTCCCGCTCCAGTATGAGCGGACTATATACTCACCATGTGCACGCGGAATTGCACACGTAGCCAAAAGGTAATATCTCTTGACTCGTCAGAACCATCTACCGGGTGACAGGTTGTGGAGTTTCACTGATGAGAAGCTCACATTCTCCGTGCCATACCAGTATTACCGCTCGCACTCGAGCAGGTATTCACAGGTTAATAGACTCGACAAAGTTTCAAAGAGCGTATAAAGCCTTCTATTGCTTATAATAATAATAATAAAAGACATTCGTGTTCATCATGTACCGTGAACGTGAAGGTACTTCAATCTAGATTTTGATACTCGCGGATTGTTGCAGAGAACTAAAACAAGGCGGTCGGAAATGAGATGTCGCGGTCAATGAGGGCAATTGGATGTCGAAAAAATAGATTGAGAGTCGTTCCGAGAATGTGACGAGGCAAATGGGGTTGGTAGAATGGTCGAACCACAGATAGTAAAATACACAGGAAGATGGATAGCCAAAAAAATAAATAAAGAACTGCGAAACCTGATCTCGTAGACGATCGGAAGCGTGAATAAGATTGAGGACGTACTACGTCAGGAATTACACCAGTCTTTCAGGTTCTTCACGAGGTGGGAAGCTCCCTGTGGACTCTCGCTCACGCTGTGCACGTCGGGCTGCCTTTTCCGCCTTGATACGCTCAAGTTCTTGGCGTACGGCCGCATGGTTGGTTGGAATGTTGTTACTACGTGCTATCCTCTCCTCGGTGGGGAAAATTCGTTCTTTGTACTGAATCGACGGTCATACGAGGCGAGAGAAGTTAAAGGAATAGAGGTACGCACGGGGATGACATTTGTTCTATACCATTCAGGATCACCATAATGGAGAAAAACGAGTACAGGGAAGAAGACGTAGACGGCAAATTTGAATACCTCAAGATTCGGACCAGCCATCGACCGACGAGGAAAGAACTCAGCTGAGCTAAGCACTGCTGAAAGTAACGTACAATTTTGGCATCACGACGTGACTACACACACTCATTTGTACTACATGACATGCTTCTCATACACAATGCAACATGACTTGACATTCCTTTACTGTCGTCTCTCTTTGCACTCCTCTCAACATGGCTTTCTGTATGTGCCAGACGTCTCTGGACCATTCACCGCTTCCTCGTTAACACGGCCGTGCTCTCTTTCATGCGAACCGACTGCGCCGGAACGCATGCTGAGCATACTCAAGGCATGCATTGAAGAGCTCTGGTCCATGAGGTCCTCGGTAATACACATCTACAAACATATGGGAACGCGGTTAAACAGCTAGGAGGCGCGAACACGTACAAGATCAGCGACAAGGCGATCCAATAGAGCCTCGGTGAAGTTCTCCTTTACGACCACGCGCAGAATGTCGATCTGAGAAAGGTCAGGAGCAAGGTCATAATTGGGGACAATCCTGAACGCGCTAATAAGTGACATCCAGCGCAGAAACAAAACAACGAACCATCCTTTCGTGCGGAGCAAGGTTTGAATCCACTTCTGCTGAAGGTCTGGGTGACTCTTCTGGAATTCATCCGAGAAGCGGAATGCCACGACAGGAAGGCCCGCTTCATAGCACTATGCGCACATCAGCACACGTGACCTAGTATAGCGAAACGAGGAGCAAACCTCGGCGTCTTCTTCGTTCGTAGGGCGACTCGACGTCACGAGGCGATGTATGTCACTCAGCACGGTGTAGTATTTACTCCTCTCAAGGGCACGGGAGAGCGTGCGTGCGTTCTTGAGCTCTATCAGAGCAGCATTGCGGTAGCCTTGACGGCCGAGATGAAGGAAGTTGAAATACTGTGCTATGATGGGGTGTGCAGGCCGCGAGAAATTCAGTGAGAAGGAATATTCCACGGAACCAAGGTAATGTAGCTCAAAGATGAGGTCCTTCGGAAGATATTCTGGTGAGCGCCAGATAACCCAGCCGACTCCGACGTATGTGCGGCCGAACTTGTGCCCAGATGTACTTATAGAGACGACACGTTTGATTCTGAAATCCCATTTCATGTCAGGGTAGACAAATGGTGCGGTGAAAGCACCGGATGCTCCATCCACTGTGGTAGTGCATCGTTAGCTTGGAACAGTCACGGGATTGTTGCCCCATACCGTGGATCGGAACGAAGTTGCCCGATTTTTTCTCATATTCATCTAGCAATTCTGCCATTTCTTCCACGGGTTCAAAGTGGCCAGTATATGTGCCTATGCATATGGAGGTCAGATGGTGTCTGGTTCCAGGCATGAAGCAAACATACTGCCAAGAATCACAAAGACACCGATGGTGTTCTCATCAACGTATTCCATGGCCTCTTCGGGTCAAGTCGGTATTTGCTCTCAACGGAGACCGGCACAAGGCGCATATCCACATCAAAGTAGCGAGCGAATTTCTCGAGGGCAACTTGAGCGTTAGCTCCCATGACAATATTGGGACCTGGCTCATGTATAGATTTGCCTGCGGCTTTACGTCTCTCCTGCCAGCGACGTTTCATAGCCAGCCCTCCAAGCTGAATGGCCTCCGAAGAACCAGTTGTGGCAGTTCCCAAGGCGTGGTGATGATGTCGGTGATGGCTATCAGGAGGCGGGATGTTCCAGAGCGTAGCCAAGATGGAGATGCCTGCGAAGATGTGTGAATTGGTTATCGTAAGGAGCGCAAGGATATATGACAAACAGCGGGTGTGAATATCCTGTGTCATGGGGTACTCATCCTGGTCGATCAGATTTTTGGAAATGTTCTCAGCCATGAGCTGGTCGCATTGAGTTGGCATCCAGGTTGACACGAAGGATGCCAGATTCAATAAGGGTTGACCGTCGAGAGATAGCTCGTCGTGAATGATCTGATAAGCATGATCGGCATCGATACCCTGTAACAGCATCAGCGCAAACATCCTCAATGAACAAAGGGTCTACGTGCAGTGGATGGGATTTTGTACTTGGGGACGGAGGAGCAACCATAACGGGAGCCGTAATGGGGGATTACACTATGGTCAGAATTTGTCAAGTGGTGCACAGTTCGTTGCTTTTTGTCCTATAGAGGTTCCAAGATCTCAAATCACTGGTGAGGGCATAGCGGTCAGCGGTCACCTACCTTTGATTGATGGACGATGTGCTCTGGGTCGACGTGCTACGAGACGAGGTCAAGGTGTATGTCATGGGGGGAAAGATTAGAAGAAACACCTTCGAAAGCATCGTGAGAAGTCGGATTAGTCGGATTGATAGATGGAGAGAAGCCCCAGAGAGGGGGTTTTATATCATTTGCGGCTACCTGTACAAGGGCGTTAAGCTACGCCAATTGTGTCAGTATGTTTTATTTATAAATCGTGCCCCTGACGTCAGAACCATGTCAGTCTATCACTATATCACATCTCCTCACCACCACCTGCCTCTCCCAACTCACTCGCCATCCAATCTCGCTTTTATGGCATTATATCTTATTTCTTTCAGTTGTTTCTATCCAGTTGCTTCTATCTTCACAGGAGAGGTCACTATTAAACCCTGGCGCAATAAAGAGCCACTGAATTTGCCTCTCAGACTTCGGGATCTCCGAAATCTAATCTTGTTTCTCAAACCATCACAGCCTTTGCGCATGTGACCATGACGCCTTGAATAGTGCGCAAATCATGACGCGTGAGCCAGTCCCCCCAGGTTGTGGAGGCAGGTCTGGGTGAAATTGAGCTCAGGCCGCAGCGCCATGGCGTCTAAGATACGAGCCCTAGAACCAACGAGTGCCACTGGAATGGTCTGATAGAATAATACTGATGAATGATACTGTAATCGATAATCAATTCATCATTCCATTCCGTTACGGTCCGACGTGACCCGAAACGCGTCGCGTCTTCTGCAAGGACGCGTCTACTAGTATTACTACAAGCTCCAGTCTTTGGCGGAGTTGGTACCCCTCACTTTGAATGGAGCCCCTGTTGGTCTGAGTATTTTCCTACTTTCAATCATCTAATCGTTTGTTAGCGCCGTGCCTTCTTCCGCTATCATCCGCCCTCCGACGTCTGTTCTGCCTCTGACAGACTCGACACCTTCATTCACAATCAAATCCATCAACAAGTCATTCAAGCACCAATATGCAAACATTTATTTCATTCGATTACGACTTCTCAGAGGGTCTATCGAAAAAGAGGCCGCAAAAAAATGGAAAAATGTCCAAGGTATGTTACATATCCATAACAGGATGGATCATGAGCATCCAGCCGAACCCATTGATCTTCCTTCTGTTACAAGGATCCCCAAAGCTTGTCTCGAGAGTACTGGATGTTGTCAAAGGACAGCTTTGCTTCGTCATTGGGACTGTATACATGGATATGCCCCTCAAGCCGAATGTGCTTGATGACATCGGACGTGACGTGAGCAGATACAGCTTTACCTTTTCTTTTCACCCACTGACCCTCCGAAGCATTCCATCCCTGCTCCACCACTTCCGGAAAAAATTCACTCCCAAGATGATCAGGTCATGCTTGAGGATGAATCAGGCCGAATAAAGTTGATTGGAAGCATTCTTGGAGACATGCAGCTCGTGACAGGTGTCATTGTTGGTATCCTTGGCGCGGAGACAATCAGCGGCGACTTTGAAGTGGCCGATCTATGTTTTCCCGGGATGGCACCCCAAGCAGACAACGACGACAGCATGGACATCGATGGTAACAATGCCCCCTGTGCATCATGTCATTTTATTGATCATCTATCATAGATGATCCCCAGACAAACTCCGACGATGACGTTCGGAACAAATACGTGGCGTTCATCTCTGGTCTGGACATAGGGCTGTCCCCAGCATCTGAGGCTCAGACTCAGGTCCTGGTCGAGTACCTGACGGGGGCATGTGGTGATAATGACGGCCAGGGATTTGCTTCACAGATTAGCCGCCTTATTATATTGGGTAATTCACTAGCGCCCTTGGGACCAGCGGGTGGCTCGGCAGATGAGGAGAAAGAAAAGGAGGATAAAAAATCGGTGAGATAGATATTGTATTGCCTTTCCTTCGCCTCATCTTTGTTGTCCACAGCGTCGACATGGGAACGACAACGTCTCATTCTCACCTCACCCCATCCAGAACCTCTCTGCTCACCTGAGCGATTTGTCCCAATCAGTAGCAGTTCACCTTCTTCCTGGGGAATCCGACCCTTCTGGTACTATCCTTCCTCAACAGGCTCTCCCGCGGGCTATGTTTGGCCACGCGTCCTCATACGCATCATTCTCCTGTGAAACAAACCCCACATATATTCGCCTAGCCCCTTGTTTACAAGGGAATGATGGCGATGAACTCACGCCCGCACTCACGATATTGGCAACATCTGGACAACCACTCAACGACATGTGCAAGTACGTTCCCACTGCGCCAACAACCCGTCTAGACCTAGCGGAAGCAACTCTTAAGTGGCGCCACATGGCACCGACCGCTCCAGACACGCTTTGGTGCCACCCGTTCTTCACAATTGACCCCTTTATTATCACAGAGACGCCAGGCATATATGCGATCGGGTGTCAGCCAAGATTCGCGACTCGTCTTGTTAAGGATGGGAAGCATAGGTCTCGGGTCATCCTCGTCCCATCCTTTGCTCAAACCGGTATCCTTGTACTTGTTGGTCTCAGGTCGTTGGACGTCCGAATAGTCAGACTGACGCAAGATATTCTGGCACATGCCGCATCATGACTTACCCTGGTATGTTTCGTCCGGTTTCCTCGCCAAAAGTGCATGTCATTCCCATCGTTCAGCGCTCATCAGCCGCACCCAGTTCACGCCCTTATAGCATTTCTAATTGATGATAATAATCATAAAATTGTAGCTCGACGGCGTCACCTTCCATTTTTGAGCGCCCTGTGAAGGAGACATTCTTCACTTCTAGGGTAGTTTCGCATGTGGAAATAACACCAACGTCGAGATAGCGTCTCTGCACGTCGAGTGCTAGCACCACAATGTCCATTTAGTGTTAAGAAGAAGCACCGTGCCAAGTTATCATGACGAGGCTTCGTTGTGAGAATTTGTGGACAGATTTGTTAACTCCCATCAACGTTGCATCAACGGCCGGGTGCAATTGGTCGGGCCCTGATTATCATTTGATGCAGTAGGCCTGATTCACCGCGTTTGGGGATACAATACGTAAGAAAATGGCTCATTCTTCTTGCACGGTCTTAGTAAGGTGATTGATTTTGCCAGAGCCCCTTTCGTCCGCAGCAACCTACGCCACTACGCATACGACCCGTGACGGGATTTTAAGTTTCGTCTGCTTCCGTTGGGTTCCACTCAGGGTGGCGACCGCCGGCACGACTCAAGAACCCACGGTCAGAGGCAAGTTGTCCTCGCATATAAAGCTAGGATAACATGCGAACAGGTGGAATACGACAACACACGGCATGGCCTTCATTTCCCGTGTAGAAAATAAATAACGGGAGGCTGTCATGACAGGCACGTGGGAACCGATTAGCTGACTTGCCGGTTTCGGCCTCGGTCTTAGCGCACTCCCACGCTCCAACACATGCATCCCGGCGTCCGTCCGTTTTGGAACGATCTATTATAAAGGCACTGGAGCCCACCCGCCATGACCTCTCGCTCTTCTCAATCAGCTTTGTGTGTTCATTGTTCCTTGGTAACGCTAAACTTTGTATTATCCCACGAGTACTCTTGCTTGCGACCATGAAGTTTTCCATTGCCTTGGCTGCCTTCTTCCTCCCCGTTCTCGTCAACGCCCAGTACGATAGCCCGACGTCTCCGACGACCGCCGCCGGCGGGTCCGTTCCGTCAGCGCCGCCGAGCACCTCGACTAGCATTAACGTTCGTTGTGCTTCTGCTATTACGGGATCACGTGTGTTGACGCTCTTCTCAGGTCGATGTTTTTCCTGGTAGTCAACTGATGTTCAATCCATCGAACTTCACCGCGGCCAATGGCACCACCGTGACGTTCTTCTTCCCCCAGTATGAGAATTCTTTTTATCACTCGGTTTCTTTATCTCCAATGGTGCTCATGGATGTCATGCTACAGGAGCTCAATTCCCCATTCCGTCACGCAGTCCTCATTCGCAAAACCCTGCACGCCTTTGGCAAATGGTTTCGACGCTGGTTTGCAGACTGCGAAGCAGTTCACCATCACGATCACAAACGATCAACAACGTAAGCAAGCCTCCCTTCTTTTCCCCTGCCGTCATAACCAATCCTTCGATAGCCATTTGGTTCTTCTGCAAGGCACCAACTCACTGTGGTACCGGAATGGTCGGGTGAGGACAATTTCACATTCATTCTGTCTCCCTTGAACCAACAAAATTTGCCAGCTCGATCAACGCCCCGGCCACCGGAAATACCTATGCTGCATTCCTGGCCGCTGCTAAAGCCATCGGTGCGAGTGAAGTGACTGTGAGTTGCCCACTGCATCTCTCGGGCCTTGCGGAACCACTCATTCCTTGCGCGATTTTAAGGTTCCCGACAATGGCCCAGTGACGGGAGGTGTGAATGCGGTGGCAACCGCTACACCTGCCAATACGTTCGTGAGCTCGAGCGCAAGCACCAGCACTGGAACGCCATCCTCGAACAAGTCTTCCGCGGGCCATGTCATTGCCAATGGTCTCGTCGCACTTCTGGCTGCAGCGTTTAGTGTAATGCTGGCATAAAGATCCAATCTTTGGCCAGGTGAAAAGAACTTGAACTCTTCAGTTATTGAGGAGTCCATTTTGAGTTGTGTGTAATTCTATTTACTTTACGTTTCTTCACGGCGCTCTGGACGCAGTTTATGATGATTTGTGTGCCGTCTGGGAGGCTGGTACGTTATTATCTTTAGTCAGAATAAATACGTTTGCTCGCGAAAAGTAGTGTGAGATCCAATTTTCTGCATGCTTTGTGGTGGGTTCGATTACTCAATCAACCGTAATCGCGGTGGTTGACGCGTTTAGACGAGGAGATTGGTGCTATGCTGCGGCCCGTGTCCACTCACTTGCAAGGTAAATGCGGGCGATATGGGGGCTTGAACCGCAGCCACCAGGTGCGATTTTCCCACAGAAAAGCCAGGACAAGGAGGGTGAAGAAGCAATGGCACCACCACGAAACGAACACCGCCCCCCCAGAAATCAAAAACCATAAGAACCCCAACACCGTGACACAGTCACACACCCACATGTCCATACAAACAACTGTACACACAGTAGTGAGCCAATAAAAGCCACCACCTACCACAATAATCATACCTTGAATACTAAAGCTGCAATTATATAATTCCACTGCACCTCTTGATACACCCCTTGGTTAAGGGCAGGTGATGAGCCAGCTCAATCCTGAGAGGAAATTGTAGTTGTACAATTGCCTCCTGGCATTGAGCCTGCTCATCCCCTACCCTTAACCAAAAAGGAAATGGGGAATATCAATGGTATGTTCTGACTACATGGTAGATGAAATACTGATGCATCACAGTGGCAGACTACAATGCCCCCTTTGCCATTCTTGGGCTGCCACCTGTACTGTACTTTCTGTACAGGTGCACATTGCAGAATGGTGCCAAATTTTGATGGACTATTTGGGTGTGGGATGAGAGTGTGAACTCTTTTTGTCTTTCCTTTTTTTTGGTACCCCAGCATCCACATCCAAAAAATCAATCAGGACTTGACGCCATTCTGCAATGTGCACCTGTACAGGTACAGGCTTGGGTACAGGTGGCAGCCCAAGAATAGCAAAGGATGTGTTACAGTCTGCTGCTGTAATGCATCAGGCTACATGGCACACCTAAGCTATTGTAGGCTGTGGTAGCTCTCATAGATAGAAAATATAGTCTTTGTCACAACAGATTAATGCCTGGCTGTCCACACCTGACTCTATAAGCCATCCTGCCCCCCATGGTCCCACCCCAATCCCCCACCAATGCTACAACTCCCCATGCCCAGCTGGGGCCAGCCAGCCCCCCACAGCTGAGCCAACCCTCCCACTTCTAGACATGACCTCGGCAGCCCTCCTCGCTGATGCCATCTCGCAAGTCCATACTGAGATGCTCACCCTCTCAGGGGTGAATTCACCTTCACATAATTCCCCCACTCTGGCAGGGATCATAGCCTGAGGCTGCACCCCTGCTAACATCAAACTTGCCACTTTAATCCTGACCTCCCCAACACCCCCCTCTCCACGGAGGGATGGGCCTGCCTCGACTCTTGACCCCGCCGACTAAAAATCCATTAACAGAACCAATGACACCACTGAGCCCCCACGCCACCCTTTTTGACCACATGTCCCTACTGGCCACCTCTCGCTCACCGCCGACAGCCCAGCCAACCATGACCCCAAAATTGAAGCAGCCAAACAGGAGCACCTCCGGCTAAAGAAAAGGGAAGCCCTCCTTCTGGCTGAGAAAGCAGCCCTAGAATTCTAGCACTCCGAAATTGCCCGCCTCATCTGCTATGCGGAAATTGAAATCAACTCAGCAGTTCTAGCCAACAACCGGCGTGACTACTTCACCAAGGTGCGGAGAGCCTTGGCCTCTACATCATTGACGACCCCGCAGCCACCAGTGAAGCCCCTCCCGACCCACCCCTGCGTAAGGCGAACGCACACGACTCGGCTCCAGACTGTTTTGTCTTCCTCTGCTGTGCCTTATGTATAACTACTACTACCCTGCATCGACGTTCCTGTATCTCCATATACATCCGAGTCTTTCTGCTTCCCGCTCTGTCGACAGTTGAATTATATTACGCTACTTGCAACCTCCAGTGCAGTGTCCGCAAGCAAGGTGGCCGACGACAACGTCGGCATTTCCCTAGTTACCATCTGACCTTCATCTAATATATCTTCCATCCAAGTTACTGTCACTAGAAGCTTGTCTTTCGAGCAGTCTCCTAGAGCCACCACTGCAAGTCAAGATCGGTGCTATGGTCCGTGCAGCTAAGGAACAATCCCCATCATCGAACAGTTGTGGATCAGTGAGCCAGTCATACTGGGAATGCCTTTCTTGAAACACAAGACATGTTCATGGTCTTATTCCTTCAGTTACCCTCGGTGAAACGATGGGGTTGGCCGCCATTGCTTGAGGGAGGGGAAATACGTTCCGTTGCTCTTGGGAATTGTTGGGAATTGTTACCAAGAAACGCTGCCCAAAGAGTTTGGGGATCAAGTGGGCTCTTACAAGGATACATGGGCACGACAAGTTGGTGGCTTATGTACAGCACAATGTGAATGAAGGACCTATTATATGGGTGGTGCCTGCTTCTCGGTAATCGCTCTTAGAAAGATGTAGTTCTGCTCGGCAAATACAGTAGTAATTTGAGTGGCCAAGCCAGACCGGGCCGTGATACCGCCGCTGTCCTTCCAGCGATAGAAGAGGCTCGAAATCAAAACAACCTTTGGCCTTCTATTATCTGCTCAACTTCATGTCTGTATTATCAAAACTTCCCCAAAAACTTTCTTCCCCGTTATCTTTACTTGGTGACGAAGCAAAGCTGGCGTTTCGCAGCCAACCGAGTGGGATCTCGAAATTGGCATCGACCCGCGTGCGTCCATTCAGTGCATCGAAGGCATTAATTAAGCTCTAGTCCATATAGAACATAGCAGAAAACGATGCTTATTGGGACCAGGTACGCAGCCGTGCGAATGTGACCCACGACTCGGAACTGATTCCATTAATACTGCACACAGTATACCGTACTATTTGACTCAGCTTCGGACGTGTTCTCACTCATTTCACCTCAAGATAGTGAGTCTCCGACTAAGTTCACGCGACTTCTGTGTTGACCCCTTCCAAAGTTCGCCGAGCACTGGTCGAAGCGCCTGAGAACGTCGCGACGCTCATCCGTGTCATTACTTCTCGCCTCTTCAATCTCGTCTCCGACCACACGTTTCCATCTGCTCCGACAAAATACGTTACCTCGTTCGCGTCATCATTCATCAAAGGAGGTGCTACAGAGCGCAACACGACCAAGGAGGTTCTAAATTGCCTAAGGGTCCTGCAGCGCGTCTTTCCCGTGATCTTTGAGTTGGAAAGTGAACCTAGCGTTTTCGAAAAAGAGGTCTTGTGGAAGAAGGACGTCGTCGAGGGCCAAAATCACCACGAACAGACGGAACAGACGCCTCAATTTGTTATCGAGGATGACGACGAAGACGAGGAGAGTAGTGCGCCTGCGGCTGGTCCATTGCCCAAATCTCCTCAAAAACAAACTACGACACTTCCTTCCCTCGCTGAACGACTCTTTAATTGCTTGGTAGACTTGCTATTTTGTTGCGGTTTCACCCTACCCGCAAAACTACAGGTAGATCATTACAAAATTAATTACGTCATTTGGTGAGTGGTGTGGTCGGTAATGCGAGTGTTACCGTTTAATGATTTTTTCTAGGGAAAAGGGCGTGGGTTCAACTGCTGATATCGGACCCGCTCAAGCATATGATTCTAACAAGACAGAAGTGCTACGCCTTTTACTCGTGCTTCTCTCTCGACAAATATACACCCCATCGTCTTCTTTATTCACCACCCCTTCACAGTATACTCTTCATGTTGTCCAGCAATCTCAACGACGAGACGTGTTGACCATTCTGTGTTCCCTGCTAAATACGGCCATGAATTCATCCCAATCGTCAAGTTCTACCGTTATCGGAGGTGTTGCTGGCCGACTGCCGTACAACCACCTTGTATTCAAGGGGGAGGACCCAAGGGCCAACCTCGTCTGCGTCAGCTTCCAGGTTCTTTGTGCTCTGCTAGACTTTCAGAGTGGAAGTGCCAGGGATGTTCCTACAGGAGAACCTCAAATATATACCCCTGCATTGAAGACAAACGCCTTTAGGTACTTTCTAGCGAAAGTGGTGCGTTGTATATCGGAATGCGTCTCTGATTGAGCTTAGTGGACGTTTTCAGCACCGAACTACGGACTTTGCGTTCATCGTCGACGGTATCTTTGGAATATTGGAGCAGCAAATGGCATCCATCAACAATATGCTCCCAGGATCAAGGAGATCTGTTCCGTATATCGTTGATACGAGTGAGGGCTATTATCTTTCATTTTTCCTGAAAACGATCTTACAACGCCTTAGTCGTTCTGTTCTGGAAAATTATCGAATTGAACAAGGTATGGCTCACACCTCTGAGCAATCTGACAAGGAGTTAAGCGAGTCTTCAGAAATTTAGAGCGTACCTCTTGGAACAAGAGAAATCGAGAGATTTCTTGGCATATCTTCTATGCTATTTTCTAGAGATCAAGGACAAGCCTGGTAACGATCTCGCAGCAACGTCTGGGTCTCTGTTCTGATTCATTGTTACAGAACAACACGGACTCTGTCGAATGTTATCTTACATCATCCAGACACTCTCTGCTGAACACGCCTTTGGCCTGCAACTCACGTTCCCGATCAGATCCGCGTACATCCCCACGAAATGGAACGTTGGGGGAGCCACTGCAGATTTTTTCATTAATGTGCGTGTATTTTCGGGATTCCTTGGAAGTGTTAGTGATAACGAATTGTACAGGCCGTCTACTTCATCATCGCAACCACTTCGGGCTCCTTGAACTCGATGTATCCAGCGCTGATCATCGCCCTTTCCAATTCGGCACCTTATTTCAAATCCTTGAATGTTAATTCCGCAACACGTTTGCTCCAGCTTTTCACCTCCTTTTCAAACCCCACGTTCTTACTAGCAGATGAAGGCCACCCAAGACTCCTATTCTTCATGTAAGTCGCACCGACACGCCGAATTATATCTTCTGAACCATGATTCTAGGCTAGAGATATTTAACTCCATTATCGCGCATCATCCTTCTGAAAATCCCAACGTCGTTTACGCTTTATTGAGAGCACATAGAACTTTCGAGGACCTAGGCACCTTCACGCTGGCCAGGGGTCTACGCGACGTACGGAGGATTCAACGGGCTAAGGAAGAGCAGCCTCATGATACCAAGGGCAAGAGTAGGGCAGCAGAAGAAGAGTATGATCAACCACATCAAGAGAAACAGAGAATGCTCGAACGGGAGAATGCTCTTGGTATTTCTAGCACGGAACAATCTGTTGACAGCCTGACGGAAGTTCGGGTAGTCCCGCGCGACTCTCCTCAGCAGGAGGAAACGGAGGAAACTCCTTCACCCGTGTTGCCTAGCATGGACCGAGAAACACCCCCCGGGTTCCCAACTGTTGTGTCGGAAAAAGCGAGAGGAAAGATGCCAGAGCGACGATCTATGTCGTTGGATACGGACAACAGCCTGGATCGTGTGACTGCAACTGCTGTTGGGCGGAATGGGTTTGTGCCAACACAAGAATGGGTGAGAATAAAAACTTCGTCGTTGCGTTGCTGGGACAGAACTGACAGTTGTGCTCATAGGTAACATCGTGGCAGCAAGGGTATGTCTGACTTCTTATTTAATGTGGCTGCAGTGGACAACTTGGTGTTTCTAGACTCCCCCTCGATTCCGTAATGCTGGTGATCTCCGAGTTGATGCCCAAAATCCAAGAAATCCAGGTGTCAAACAAGTCGAACCCTGGAGCAGTCCTTGATTACCTTGGACACATTTCTCTCAAGCACATCCTCCCGACATCCCCACCTCTCAATCCACGGAGATTTATTGTTAGCTCCCTCCTTGCTGTCCATAGATATAAAGCTGATCCAAACTTTAGTGGTCCGAGTCGTCAATTGTGTGGCTTTCTTCGTTGATATGGGGCGAGATCTATGTACGCAGCATGACGCCGCTTGGAATCTGGAACTCAACTAGCGTCCGACTGTTCTACGTGAAGCACACCCAAAGTCACCCGCGTCAGCTTACGGAGACAGTATCTAGTGTGGTGGGGGGGCTCCTTGGCCGAGGGAGTACAGAGCCGGCGGGGTTGTTGAGGCAACTTTCGGAACGGTCTTGAAAGCTCACTCTAGATTGATTGATTGTATTCTCGTCCCCGCACTTGTCATAAATCTGTATATGGTTTCGCATGTCACCTAAGTCGGTGTTAGTTGACGGCAAACATGAGAAAAAAAACATACCGGAATAGTTTTATTATTTTCTGGTCTTGACTGTTTGTGTGAGTGAAAGATCGCCTCTGTCGTCGTCGTCGTCATTAAGGTCATTAGCATTAGCCAGAGTTCCTCCCTCCCTCTTTCGCGCCGCGCGCCGCCGAGGTAACCCCGATCGTGACCCCTCAGCATGCAGCTCTCCCCTATGCATTGTTCGCCTTTAAGAAACGAAGATAAAGATGCCCCACAAAGCATAACGCACCGAGGAACATGAGGCCTTTTACTGACCCTCTTGGCCGCAACACGAGATTCTTCCTGCTCGTGTTCGGCAACTTGATGGTCGATTTCAGTCATCCAACCCCGATAAAGCTTTCCCGGTGGCCCTTTCCGCAAGCGCTCGGCCATCTTCTCTTCCACTGCCTCGGCGCACTCGAATGTCAATCTGTCATGCATCGGTGTGGAGGCCAACAGAGTCAGGTCTATGGCTTGAGATTCTACAGCCTTCCTGACGCGTTGATATTGGATTTGTTCGTTCCAGCCTGATACAAATTCCGGGTCGCCCTCGATCTCACGCATCCATGTTGTGTTGGTGCCGTCCGGACGATGCCAGTCTTTCCATCGAACCTTGTGGTGTCGTGGATGGCATCATTCGAAGAAGAATTGAGAAATAATTCAAATTTACCTCATAGCTGGGCAATGTGGATTGTAAGAGAATGCGGTGAACGGGGAAAATATAACGTACCTTGAGATGCCAAAAACGTCGACGTCCTCGCCCACGATTCCATGTACGGGCCATTCTTCACCGTCGTCCTCGAGCTCCGGCGGGCTTGGTGAACGGGCTATCATCTCATCGACATCGCAAGTCATCATAATTTGTTGGCTAGTTTAGTCTGAAATGACTGATATCCTTTTATCTTCCATACCCGGAATATCTCACGGCTATCAGTTGGAACTGAAAAAAAGTACGTCAATTGCCCTTCTGCGGTGTAGTGAATCCTTATACAGCTTATGCAGACAGCTTTCTCACTGCCTCTGATGTCCTCCTAACACCCGTTTTTGAAATTTCGAAAAGGTGTAGATTGGCACCGCAGGCTGCACAAGAGATTGTCGGCGCCGTTGCCCGCGCTCTGAACCGCCCACCCCGCCTTCTGAGAGATATCGTGCGCGATGGCAGCCAAGTGATCACGACAGGCGACACTGCCCTCGACCAGGTACTCGGTGGTGGCATCCGAGTTGGTATGGTATGGGAATTTGTCGGGGAAGGGTGAGTCTTCACACATACATGTCCTTGAACTTTACGCTAATTAAACCCTGGCATGCAGCGCATCCGGGAAGACACAGCTAGCGTTGCAGCTCTCACTTCTTGTGCAGCTCCCCGTCGCTCAAGGTGGCCTCGATGGCTCAGCATGCTATCTCACCACTTCCGCTAGCCTACCAACCCCTCGCCTAGTCGAGCTGCTGCACGAACACCCTCTTCTTGCAAGCTCGCACTGCAAGCTCGACAACATCCAAACATGTGCGACGAAGACCGTACCCTCGCTTTTACACGCTCTCTCCGAAGTTCTCCCCGCATCGATCGACACTGCCAAGGCACGGACCAAGCCGCTCAAACTGCTCGTCATCGACTCGCTCGCCGATCTCCTCCTCGAAGACACCAAAACCTCCTCGACCACCCTCTCCGAACGCTCGCGCAACCTCTCCGCGATCGCGGTACAACTGCACGCTCTCGCAGCCACGCACCAGCTCGCGGTGATCGCTCTCAACCGTGTGACGGACGTCTGGGAACGTCGACCAGACGCGGACACAGGTAGACCAGGCGAGCTCCTCTATGATCACCAAGCGCGGATCTTCGGTCGCGCCTCCGAGGGTGGCTCTAAGAGCGCCGCACTCGGACTCGTGTGGGCCAACCAGGTGAACGCGCGCATCATGCTCGCGCGCACGGAGAGGCGTCACGTCGTCCCGGGGGCGGCGAGTCACCACGATCGCAAGCGGCTCCGGGTCGAGAACGCAAGTGGCGCGCGTGGTGCCGTGCGTGCGGACGATATCGTCGTTCGCCGGTTGACGGTCATCTTCAGTACCGTGTGCGCCCCCACGTCCATCGACTTCCTCGTCACCTCGCGGGGTGTGCAAACGCTTGCGAACGACGATGACGACCTGAAAGAAAACATCCGCGTAGTGTTGCGGGTGCCCGAGACACCCGCCCGTGCGCCACCGGTAAACGTGGCCCTGGCTGATATTTCCCCGTTGGACGTTGGCTCTGTTGTGAATGATCTTCGGGCTCCACAGCCCGGGGACGTACCTATGGGAGAGTTGGACGAGGACGAAGACGCCTATTGGCGTGAAGTAGATGACTTGCCGTTTGTCGAAGATAATGTTGATCTAGCTCCAGGTGTGGATCCGTCGTGATCCTCAAAAAATTCTATCCTAGAAAGTAACACTCTCGTCGTTTTTGGACGCTGTATTTCTAATTACTGTAAAACAACAACTTGAATATATCAACCATGGAATCGTCTCTTGGCCCATATTCCCCAGTAATAATCACTGCTACTGGAGGAGAGATATCTCATCGTCGGGAGATGTGAACTGGCAGCGGGGGATCTTCCTTATGGTCAGCGTGGACGCCACCGCAGAAAGCTAATGTGATGTCACTCAGTGGAACGGCGTAAAGGTTTGGTACGGACCAACGATGAAGGAGATCCAGGAGAGAGCTTGGCGTCACGGTGGCATGTGGCTGTACCGCCGGACGAGTTCAGTTGGTACAGGTCCCTTTGTTGTCCAAGCGGACTGACCACCCAATGTCGAGAAAATGAGCAACTTGTAGAACAAGCTAGGGGACAAGGATTAATATAAGTCCCATACTCACACACAATTCTCACATTGAGATAAGGGCAAGGAGCTGCAGGTCACTACTAGGATCTCAACCGCTGGTTTGAAAAAAAAAGAATCCAGATCAGCGAAGGGGCTCGTGATAGAAAACCGTGCCCTGCAGTCCTGTGGCAACGACATCGACAGTGATGACAGATATCAAAGGCAGGACAACTTGAACATTTACAATAACTTGAAGAAATAACTTTGGTGTGAAGCACACAGCGCAATCAGCACCCTTCATGCATTCATGGCCCAATCACGAGAGGCTGTTCTAGGCTTACTATAACGCATAGAGATGATAAAGTGAGAACAGAAGAAGAGAAATCTTGTCACAGACAAACTGATAATGGTTAAAGGAAAGTGTGAGTAAACGGCTAGAAACCTGCGAGGTGGAGGCGGGAAAACAAACCCCCGATTTAAATCAAGCTCGGATATTACGAATACCACAGCTCTCGCTTGGTGCAGGGTAGTAATCGACCACAAAAATGAAAGAGCTAGCGCATTGTGCCCAATGTTGTGGGCGAGAGCAGACACGATAAACTTTGACAAGCGACGTGAACGAGGGAATGGGGAGAAAAGCTATGTTTAGCAACTTGGCCGGGTCAATGCGTGGTTAGTCTACTAGGAACACGATGACAACACGATGGCAATGTTTGCAACTGACAAGAGAACTGGGCCCGGACATCGATCAAACGATTACAGAGAGGGACATGTAATACTAGTATACAAGACGACGCCACCCACTACAGATGAAACCAAATAAAGCTCTCAACGTACCCCCACCCCCCAACCCGCTTGTATTCAGCTCTATTAGCTAGATGTCGTATGTCAATTTCTCTCAAGTCGACATCCCTCTTTGTTAATTACTAATACAGCCAGAGTCACATCAATCGTACTCTGACGCAACTGGGCTCTGTCCCGCTCCAGGTGACTGGTACGTATCTTTATCGCCATGTTCTGATAAGTACTAAATATCTTCCCCCTGCCAGTTCTCAGGGTGCACAACCCCCCTCGTCTCAAGGCCCTCCTTGGAAAGAAAAAACGATTTTATGTTGTTGTGACAGACGGGGGGAGAACATGGAAGACACGACCTGTGCGGAGCGTAGCCCAGCGTGTGGAATGGAACGAGAACATCGATTTGTAGGAAATCTCACCTTTTTATCCTATTTGTAACTGAGTCTCTTTCAGCGTCGTAGAATCACAGTCTCATATCACAATATCACTTTACGTGAAAATGACCAGGCGGAACGATATCCTTCTTGGAAGGCAGGAGATAGCCTGTGAACCCCAACATGGTTCGCCCTTCAAGAATTCTTACCCATGCGTCTGGCTGAGCATCCTACATATAGAAATGGATGTAGTTTTGGGACATTCGACGGAGGCAACCACACTCTTCTTAACGATCACCGAGTCAGCGAACATGAATTCCTCTCTGAAAGCGGTAATCAACACCCCGAATCCCACAACGGTCGATGTCGATAACGCTGAACAAGGGGCTGCGCGTCTTGCTGTCCAACGCAACAGAGAAACCATGCAACCAATGACAGCTGCCACTCTACCTCCTTTACGCCGGACAGGTGACCTTCCCAGTGAAGGTGATACTCCTCCTGTGCAACCGGTGGTGGGGAGCCAGCCAGAGACGTCACGTACCGCTCTCCGTCGCGCTGAGGAAGCTATCAATAATATTTCTACGATAAAAACATGGAAACATGCTGTAACTAATCTCAAGTGGGTGATGGACACCGTCACTCCGATCGCAGCAGTATGCCCAATATCATTTCTGCCCATCCGTCGTTGATCCAATTTCCACTCTACAGCTGAACCCCTGTGCAAAACTAGCCTGGAGTCTGCTCTCAAGAATCCCTGAGGTGCATTTCATTGCCTTCTCGGATGATGTAAAACCGTCGCTCATTTGTTTTGTGTTTCACTCCTCCTGCAGACTTTGCTACAGCAGGTCGAGCGTGATCTCAACGTCGAAACACTACTTGAGGCGATACGCGATGGATTTGAATTTGTTGAAGAGGCCGATACTTTGAGGAACATCATGCCGGAGTCTAGACAAGCAACGATTCTTGAGGAGATGTTGGAGTGCGTCTCCAAATGTGCCGAGTTTATTCAATCATATGCGGAGGATGTGCATGTCGGTACGTCGTTCTCATCTCTCTCACTGATTGGTATAAATATGTGATTTTCAGGGAAGCGAACTGTAAAGCATATCGTCGGCGAAGTTGATAGCAAAATCGAACAGTATCGCGCCGACCTCGTCCGACTACGAAACAGTTTCCTCGCCCGTGCTACTGTGACCACTGAGGTTACTGTGCAAGCTGGTGCGTAACTTTGATTGCCGCAGGACTGTCGGATCGTCAAATTGACAAGGAGCACAGAATTGAACGCAAATATCAGGGAAATCCCCTATAAGGGAGGCTGGCGATTCAACGATAAGCGCTGTCTTCCAGGCACACGCAAAGAGTTCCTGGACTATATTATCAAGTGGATTGAGAATCCCGAATCTGAACGTGCCCTCGTTCTCCTCGGCCAAGCAGGCACGGGAAAGTCCTGTATTGCCCATGAGATTGCACGTCGCTTCGACGACAAGTGTCTCGGCTCGTATTTCGCCTTTTTGCGAAAGGAGCAGTCCAAAGACGAGGCTTACCAGCTGTTCACGACACTTGCTCGCGATCTCTCCGACCGCTGTCCTGCATTCAAACGCGCTCTTGGAAGGGTGATCAAGGATAAATCGTCTCTCCGTGGTACCCGAGATTATCATACGCTTTTTGAATGCCTCCTCCTTGAGCCACTCAAGACCGTGCCCCTTCCTAGTCCAGTTCTCATCGTCGTCGATGCGCTGGATGAGAGTGGAGCCACAATCGACAAAAACGGTCTACACGCGTTTCTTGCTCGACGTCTGATTGACCTTCCTCGAAACTTCCGCATACTCATCACCTCGAGGCCGGAAAGTGGTATCGAACCTGCCTTCGCCAATGCGGAGTCGGTCCGTACCATCTACATGGACGATTCCGAACTGGCTGCCAATACAGAGCAAGATATTGGCACGTACCTTCAAAAAGAGCTTCCCGAGGATGTGTTCAAAGACTATGGTGGCAAATTAACGAAGGCGGCGGAGGGCTTGTTTCAATGGGCAGCCGTTGCTTGTGGGTTCATAAATAGCCCTGCTAGTCTTGGCCTTAGCAAGAGAGAGTGCGTACAGCACTTGTTGGGCCACTCTCAAGAGCGGGATGACCAAGGACCGTTGGACAACTTGTACGAAGAAGTTCTCAAAGAGTACTTCAAATCGCATAAAGCACAGACTGTATTTCGGTCCGTCATGGGACAGCTTCTTGCCGCGATCGAGCCCCTAAACATCGGTTCCTTGATTGCTTTGCGACGACATGCAACCAAAGACGACCCCGAGGATTCCGATCGCGTGCTTGGGATTCTCGGTTACCTCGGTTCGCTACTGAGCAACGTCACTTCATCTGATCAGACGCGACCCATCGTTCCTCTCCATACGTCATTCCGTGACTTTCTGACCAGCAAGACGAGCGGTGTGTATTATGTGGACCTTGGAGACGCCCACCATCAGTTGGCACACTCATCCCTTACGATAATGCTTGACAATCTCAAATTCAATATCTGCAAACTCAAGTCGTCACATCTCGCCAACAGCGACGTCCCAGACTTGAAATCTCGAATTGCCAAATACATCCCACCTGCTCTATCGTATGCCTGCATTTATTGGGGCGACCATTTAGGACACGTTTCTTTCGAACGCGAACTCTTTATGAAGCTTCGATCCCTGCTCGAGATGAAGTTTTTGTTTTGGCTGGAAGTTCTGAGCGTCAAGAACAGTGTAGGTGTTGCTTCACCAGCGTTGTCATCTCTGTCGATGTGGTTGCAGCCGGAGGTGGGTACATCATAATTCAATATGACATGTAGTAACTTTATATTGCAATAGTGTTCGCAAACGGAGGTGAAGAATTTGTTGGGACTGGCGAATGATGCGTCCGCATTTATGCGGTATTTCGGAATGGCGATGGCAAGGAGCGCTCCGCATATCTATATCTCTGCCCTCCCCTTTGCCCCGACCTCTTCCCAGATCCTCAAGCAATATATTGAGCAATTTCCTCGCACACTGAGCTTGGAACGCGGGCAGTTGTCTCATTGGCCAACATTGGAAATGACGATCCAGGCTCATAGCGCCTTCATCTTTTCTGTTGTATTCTCGCCGGACGGGCAGCGTATCGCATCAGGCTCGATGGATTGCACGATTCGTGTGTGGGATGCCACAACAGGACAGGTCGTAGCGGACCCATTTACTGGACACACCGATGTGGTCAGATCTGTCGCATTCTCGCCGGACGGGCAGCATATCGCATCAGCCTCGGTTGATCGCACGATTCGTGTGTGGGATGCCACAACAGGACAGGTCATAGCAGGTCCGTTTATTGGACACACCGGTTCGGTCACATCTATCGCATTCTCGCCGGACGGGGAGCATATCGCATCAGGTTCGGACGATCACACGATTCGTGTGTGGGATACCACAACAGGACAGGTCGTAGTGGGCCCGTTTACCGCACACGCCAATGTAGTCACATCTATCGCATTCTCGCCGGACGGGCAGTGTATCGCATCAGGCTCGGGGGATCACACGATTCGTGTGTGGGATGCCACAACCGGACAGCCCGTAGCGAGCCCGTTTACTGGACACAGCGATTGGGTCACATCTGTCGCATTCTCGCCGGATGGGCAGCGTATTGCATCAGGCTCGTGGGATCATACGATTCGTGTGTGGGATGCCACAACAGGACAGGTCATAGCCGGCCCATTTACTGGACACACCAGTTTGGTATCATCTGTCGCGTTCTCGCCGGACGGGCAGCATGTCGCATCAGGTTCGGACGATTACACAATTCGTGTGTGGGATGCCACAACAGGACAGGTCGTAGCGGGCCCGTTTACTGCACATACCAATGCGGTCAGATCTGTCGCATTCTCGCCAGACGGGCAGCGTATCGCATCAGGTTCGTGGGATCACACGATTCGTGTGTGGAATGCCACAAGACAGATTGTGACGGGCCTGTTTACTGGACACACCAATCGGGTCGAATCTGTCGCATTCTCGCCGGATGGCCAGCGTATCGCATCAGGCTCGGTTGATCGCACGATTCGTGTGTGGGATGCCACAACAGGACAGGTCGTAGCGAGCCCGTTTACTGGACACAGCCAGGGGGTCTCATCTGTTGCATTCTCGCCGGACGGGCAGCGTATCGCATCAGGCTCGGTTGATCGCACGATTCGTGTGTGGGATGCCACAACAGGACAGGTCGTAGCAGGTCCGTTTATTGGACACACCGATCCAATCACATCTATCGCATTCTCGCCGGACGGGCAGCATATCGCATCAGGCTCGGACGATCACACGATTCGTGTGTGGGATGCCACAACAGGACAGGTCGTAGTGGGCCCGTTTCCTGCACACGCCAATGTGGTCACATCTATCGCATTCTCGCCGGACGGGGAGCATATCGCATCAGGCTTGGGGGATCACACGATTCGTGTGCGGGATGCCACAACCGGACAGGTCGTAGCGAGCCCGTTTACTGGACACACCAATCGGGTCACATCTGTTGCATTCTCGCCGGATGGGCAGCGTATCGCATCAGGCTCGTGGGATCACACGATTCGTGTGTGGGATGCCACAACCGGACAGATCGTAGCCGGTCCATTTTATGGACACACTAATTGGGTCGAATCTGTTGCATTCTCGCCGGACGGGCAGCGTATTGCATCAGCCTCCAACGATCACACGATTTGTGTGTGGGATGCCACAACAGGATGGGTTGTAGCAGGCCCGTTTACTGTACAGCACGATTGGGTCACATCTGTTGCATTTTCGCCAGACGGGCAGCATATCGCATCAGCCTCGGACAACATGATTCATGTGTGGGATGCTACAACAAGACAGATTGTACAGGGCCCATTTACTGATCCAGTCACGTCTGTTGCATCCTCGCCAGACGGACAGCATGCTGCCTCAACCTCTGATGGCATAATTCATGTGGAGAAGATCGTAAGAGATGATATCAGGATCCGTTTTACAGACCAACTCCTGATCGATAGTGACGGTTGGATATATGGAGAAGGGGGCGAACTTATTTTATGGATTCCCGAGCTTCATAGGCCATGCCTTCATAGACCTAGTACTGTTTGGATTGCGGGTCAGCATGAGACCCGGATTGATCTCTCAAAGTTTGTGCGTGGATCAAATTGGGCTACAGTACGTGATCACAGTTTATTTCAATAGAATCCGATGTTTTTTATTTAAAAAAAAGTTGAGTGGAGGAATTGTCTCAACCGTGGTCTCGCCAGTCGCCTGCATCAGCGCATATTCCATGCGTGATTGTTAACTAAAGTCGTTCAGCTCGAGTACGACCTGCTTTGGCCGCACTGGTACACTCCGAACAACCCTGCGCCCACTCAAAAAGAAGGGAAAAAGGAAGGATGATTACACTCACCTGTACGGATCGCAACCTCCTCTCCACTCTCAGAGTTCTCAGCGTTCGTGTCACTAACGTACCGACGCACGCCTTCTTCCCCTTTGCGAATATACTCTCAGAGCCAGGGCCTCCAGCGGCGCTGTATCACCAACACCCTGACGCGTTCCTCGAGAAAGCCTAACGAGTGGTCAGACGGGACGAGGACGCGATTCCGCGGCAGCCCAAATTTCTGCTGCTGCTAGTAATAGCCCCAAGATACCACCTCTTCCTCAGGCTCAGCTCGCTCGCGCGACTCAAGAAGTCCCTTAACCAATATATATATATTAAAAACCTCAGCTTCACGTTTAAATGGTATGATTAGTTTTCAGTCGTCAATAGGAAAAAATCATCGCTCTAACTGTTTTGCATGTGGTGATCAACGCGTACTGATCCCAGCCCGAAGGAAGTGAGGGTCTTTCCGGATGGCTTGTATTTTTTCTATTTCTTTTCTTGGGTGAAGTTGTTGTAAGGACGAGTACGATACAATACATTCATTATTCCCACCTGTTGTTATGGCAAGGGGTCGCATGATGAAATTTACCGATAATCACACGCTTTCGCATTTTGCCGATCAAAGTGAGTCAGGTCTTAACATCTCCTGTGGGGACCCTGTTATCGTGTTCGCGTTGAATGATGCACGCGACCTGACAACATTGTGGGCCTAACTGCAACAAAACAGACAAACTACAATACAAACTTGACCACTACGGAAGATATGCAAGACACAGGGATGCAAGCCATGGGGAACGCGGTGCGATGCAACTGAAGTCAAAGCTCTGGTTGGTGCCCCAGGCCGATAAACCTGGTTATGTCCAAGAGACCGTCATCATAACACGACGAAAAGACATAATTATAATTGGAAAGAAAAGACAGTTCACGCGTCTGATGACAGCTCTTGCCAACCCTCCTGACCAAACGTGTTCTCGCCCGAGTAGCTCACGTAGAGGAAGTTGTCCTCATCCCTACCAAGGAACAGTATCAGTGATACCAATAACAACGTAGTTTAGATTCAGATGGCTGCTTACTTGTGCTCCTCGTATATCGCACTCATCAGTGCTGCAGTTGGTGGAAGGGTCTCATCGACAAAGATAAAAATGGCCTTCTCAGGCGCGAGCTTGATACGCTTGCGGATCACGTAGACGAATTGACCCACAGTCAGATCCTAAGTTACGGGAGCATTAGAATGAATCATGTATGAACTACAATTGCAGGGTACGCACGGAGGGCACCAAGTACTTCTTTTTGTCTATGGTGGGGATATCCGTTCGGTCCGCTTTTTCGCAGATGACCTGTTCAGTGAAGACGTAGGAGGCAACTCTAAGGGGACGATGTGAAAAGATAACGTACAGGAATGCGATCGGGGTACTTCTGGCGAATGCGCTCAGCTTCAGCCTTGCGTTTCTCTGGGGAGAAGAAGGTGGGATCAGATCAGGATCACAGAGCGACCGAGACGCGCAGCTTACCGAAGGGGTGTTCATCCTTGAATTTGGAACGCATCGTTGATATATGAAAAGCAGTGATGTGTGTGTTCTGGGTGTAGGTGAAGGTTGGGTAGGGGGTTGCTGCGCGGATGTTAGGGTGGCTTATAACACACGAGGTGGGCACGTTAAACGCGGGTGCCGGAACATTGCCCACGCTCACGAGTCAACAAAGCACAACAACCCGAGTCCCGCTTATTTAGCCACCGCTCGCCAACTACTCTTAGTGATCCATGACTCACTCACTGCTGTGCATGCTGTCCACGCATTTCAAGTCTTTTCTCATTACGAATCCTCATCAGCCGAGCCCAGTTTATTCTATCCTCGACATTATCTTTGCGGCTCAGCGGTGCCACTACATGTCGCTGGAATCTATTGGCTTCATGAGAGACATTTTGACCTTCCCTCTCTGTGTGTTCTTATCCTTCTCCACTTCGATGCTCACCGTGACCTTGTCGAATACGGCAATCTCAATATCATTACCTTGTACCCCAGAGGACGGTATTGTGAACGTATAGTTGTCCGCGTCAAACCTCGTCTCTCGCTTGATTGTGATCAAACCTTCGATACCAAGCCTGCAGAATACGTTCACGTTCACGTTATTACTCGCCCAGCAGATGAGCAACGGCACCCACTTTGAGACGAATACATTGAGACCATTTCGGAATGTCCGAATGACAAATGCTTCCTCGGTCACCTTACCAACCCCCAGGGCTGCAGATTTCTCTGCTCGAGCTTTGAGCGCAAGGCCGACGTAGAACTCTACGCTGGCACGGCCTGCCATCTGTGCCATGCGATGTCGTTTGTTTACAACATCCAATGTGCGCTCAACATGCGATTTCGAGTGAAGAGAGGCATGCAATGGACAATAGGATATCGCTGCAGCAAGTTGCCGGTGCACAAGGACGTCTAGTTCCTTCTAAGAGATGCTAGAGCGCAGGTAAATAGCGCACTCACCGGCATACCTTCGAATAGGACTTGTAAAGTGGGTGTAAATAAGGCTAGCTAGGCCGTAGTGACCGAATGTATCCTTGGACACGCTTCCGGAGCAGAAATATTCTGCGGACAGCATACATCGCGTCGCCATTATCCTAACGAGCGTGTTGAACGCGGGCTCTTTGTGATCCTGCAATTGTCAACTCAGTGTTATGTCTGGAATCAGTCCAGAAGAACCCACAATGCACTTATCCAGCGATGTTGCTAGCGCGCCAGAGCTAGACACATCTAGTGATATCCCGCGACGCTTCTGGAGGATGTCCTGGAGTTTTTCAAAGTTCGCTTTTGGGGGCGGCATATGTCTTCGGAGAACGGCCGTTTGCGGGAATGCCTCTAGAATTCTTTGCGCGACGCTTATGTTCGCGAGAAGCATGAACTCCTCCACGAGACTGTTGGTTTCCCGCATCTCTTTCTGCTCAACATCTATAGGGTCTGAGGACTCCGCGCTATCGAGATGAATCTTGACTTCTGGCGATGCGAGATTGAGCGCTCCTGCAGCCATGCGACCTGCTTTTAACTTGAGTGCGATGGTGTTGAGGAGACGGATACTGTCCGTCAGTTCATCTTGCCGGTGTCTATGTATCTCGTGAGATCACTCATAAATACAGAGGGTGTCGGACAAACGGGTCATCTTTACGAATTTGTGCTTCCTCGTAAGTGAAGGCGCATTTAGACGCAATAACGGATTTGGTGAACCGGACATCTACGATCTTCGCGTCAGGTGTCAATTCCTATATTTGACGAAGATGTCAGAAGTTCCTAGCGAGGAGGAAAGTTCTACCCACCCAGATTACTGAAAACGCTAATCGCTCGACAAAGGGCCGTAGAGAACAAAGGTTCGTCCCAAGAAGAGCAGGTAGCATGTCTATGCGTTTGTCTACGAGATACACCGTTGTTCCGCGCGCAGCTGCTTCGGCGTCCATTGGGTTGTCAGGGAGAACAAAGTGAGAAACGTCGGCGATGTCTGAGGCCAGGTTCAACAAGGACATTGAATCCAATCAAAACACCAAACTCACGAACGCCTGCTTCAATGTTCCCATTTTTCAATCTACGAGCGTGCAAGGCATCGTCGATGTCCTGACAACCTGTGGAATTGGGTAGTGGGCAACTTGCCTTGCTGAGAGCCGAGCATACGCACCAGGAGGATCAATGCTGCAGATATTTAGATGCCGTAGGTCTTCACGATCTCTCCAATTAGGGTTGTCATCACTTTTTGGCGGAACAAGCCATTGCTCCCCCTCAGCTGGCAAGCAGTCCAAGATAGCCTTCCCAAAAGGCCTGTATGGGACGTCAAACTCGAGCAGCAGGCTTTCCTGCTCCGCCTCTTTGCTTTCTACCTTGCCAAGGGCTCTAACGAAGTGACCTTCAGGGTAGCGCGATGTTATATCCCACTTGTCGATGGTAACCAGAATCTTTTGACCAAGAAGTGTTGGGGCCTGGCGGGTGCGCATTCGAATGCGTGGAAGGAGACGTGAGACTGGTGTCGCGAATACAGTCTGTTGAGAGAGTGATGTCGTCGTCGACGAATTGAGGGAGGTCCTGTCTATGTGACAGACATATCTTGGTTATGAAAAATAGCTGTCAGGACCAGCGGCAGTGCGAATTAGGGCCCACATACGCTCGCCAATTCCTCTTGATAACGCCAATCACCCGACCTGTGGGCTGCTTCTCGGATACTGCTCGAGAAGGAACTTCAGGTCTCGGAACTTCTTCATTCACAAGCACTCTTTCTCCCTCCTCATCCGAGTCGTCTGCGTCGTCATTTTTAAGCGTAGCTTTCGGATTGGTTAGCATTGTCTGAGTGATATGGGACACCAACTCACAATCCTGGTCGACCACTTCGTTTGTAGGTGCCTTCCATTCTTGTTCGCTGAAGACTTCGACTGCCACAATATCTCCCTGTACAGCTCGATTCATATTTTCCCTCCCAATCAAAAGGATTGGTTTGCTATAGACCTCCACATTGACGCTACCCTAAGAGTCGTCATTAGAAACGCAATATCTGTTATCACCCATAGAGCTTACCTCTAAAAAATTGAACTGGTTCGCGTTGAAGTGTCCTTGATGCAATTGGCCGGCTTTGATCCCTGCCATGAGTGCGCCAGTGGACAAGTACTAAATCATAGTCATGATCGATCACGGCTAGGAATAGACACCAGAAGCTGCTCACCTCGGGATATAAGGGAGGGCGCCCTGCAGCTATGGTTGGCTCAATACTATCAGATCCCACTGATAACAGGTCAACAAGTTGCGCAGATTCGGGCATGCCCTCGACATATTGACGAACTACGAGCAAATAAACGGGAAAGTTCATGACCGTGTGTGTGTGTGACAGAGACAGCCGATTACCTGAAGAACAAGGTATCCCATTTTTCTCAGCCTCTAATCGATTCGCGACGTCGTCTGTCAAAAGTAGAATTGTGGGTAGTATTGGTTTCGGTTGCCCTCGGATTAATGGGCGCGTAAGGGATATATGCGTGTTGTACCAGGCTGCCCCGATGCGAATAGCTGGGGCTCTGAATCAGCGTGTGGCAAGTTCACGGTACGAAGTTGCTATTACTTACCTCGGTCGTTGCGGTCATTTGGAGTCTCTCCTGCTTCGCGGATCACAGCCGTCTCCCTGTTATGGGTGGATAGCGGTTCCTTGCCAATATACAATACTCACGAGCGAAATTCGTTATAAAACATCCAAGTATGTTTCTCGTCCGACTTCATTAACGCCTTGAGTCTGTTGTAAAGGGGAAGTGACCGGTGTCGAACTTCCTCTAGGACTGTTTGCAATAGTATAACAGGTGCTTTAAAACAGTTTGATTCCATGAGATCCATCTACAGAATGAACTCAAGCAGCTAGTCTCCGCACGCGGTGGAGGACAGACCTGAGCAAGGAATACGTTTGTGTCAGGTAGGACAAAGTGACCATTAGGAAACAACTTGTGATCGACGGCACCGCTAAAAGGAAGATGTGGTCTAGGAGTAGAGACGCATTCTCTACATTTCTCTATTCCGCAAGAGACATCGTCCCTTAGGTATCTCTCTCGAATGACTGAAAAAGCTTTTGAACACCCAGACACGAGCCAACACGATCAGGGTGCACCTTTGACAACTTTCCCTCTGGCTGTTTTTTTAAAGAATTTACGTTGTGTGAAGACGGCATCATCTCGTTGTCGTTTGCGTATAGTGATTTCGACCATGGTTGTGGGAAGTGAACAACGTGTCACCCGAATCTAACCTAACCTAATCTCACTCTCTAACAAGCGCCAGCACGAGCAACGTCAGTGTCTAGTCTAAAACTACAGCACTGTAGCTGGTCATCACTCAAATTCTTCAAATTTTAGTTGCCCACACGGGTGGGATGCAGTTACTCTGGCTTCTTTTACTGTTCATCCCCTCCGTCACACCACACCCTTTCAATACTTCTGCCTCACTCGTATGGGGGACATACCGTCCCAACCTCTATTTTGGCCTTAGGCCGCGGATACCCCAGTCTCTAATGACTGGTCTTATCTGGTTTGGTACCCAGGACTATCAATCTTTTACCAGCAAGTCTCCCCTTCGATGCCACGTTGACACGTAAGCACCCATTCTGACGCACTTCGCAGGGGCACGTCACGCTTGTGACCAAGGCGACAAGCTGGACCACTACACGTGGACTCAGTTTGATGCCCGGGAAGGAGGCATTCAAGTTCTAAGAGATAGCCAGAACAATGTCAAAATTACCACCGAGTTACTGAAGGTCGATGGTGGCGAGGATGGTGGAAGCTGGGCAGCGCGAATAAAGGGGGAGCCGATCAATGCAGGTTCTGGCATTTTAACATTCACGTCGAGTTCGTGCTCACTATTACGCTTGTACAGGGCTACCATCACATACCTCTTTTATCTTCTACGCCGGACTGGAAGGGATGGGGGGGCTCGACTTGGAAACAGATGAAGACGAGAATGTGCGTAGCCCCCTTTTCTGCTCGCACTAATAACCGAAATGTCACATTAGGGCATCGAGGGTCCTATCGCACTGACAGGGTCAACACCTGAGCTTGGTGACTTTACTATTCGAGTTGTGGATGGTACGCCTCCACCCCTTACCACCGCTACATACTCCCGACTGAGTTTGTAGGCCCAAATAACAACTTCGTGTCCGGCGGTCCGTTCTCTGACGCTTTCGCTAAGCGTATAGGGAGAACCCACTACAGCGGGTATCGAGTTCCTGCGGGAAACATATGGCGGGCAAAGGGTACGTGCTCATTCTTGCCACCCTACGTAAACTGAATATGATCTAGACTTCATCCTGAATGATGTTGCGGAAAATGCCAGGAAGGCCGTGAAAGACTTCAAGGGGCAGGACTCAGTCCCTCATCCTTCATTCATCCTTCAGCTTTCCGATGACACCTTCTCAGGAAGTAACCTGTTTGCTGTACAGAAGTTCTTTGATGGAAAGTTCCAGTTTGATGTGTTCTTTGAGAGCCAGAGTGCCAGGACAAAATTAAGCTGTACGTCGTAAACGGTGATCGATGACGCTTACAAGGCTAACGAACCTTCCGTAGCTGCAACCCTTGACGAAGGAGTCACTGCCTTTTCAACTTCATTCACCCAGCGTTTCCATGAAATATTCCCCATTTCTGATTCCTCTAATTGGGAAGCACTCGACGCGTTTTCCCAAGCAATCACATCTAACCTTCTTGGTGGTATTGGGTACTTTTTTGGCACATCGATCGTAGACCCTGCGTTCTCGTATGATTGGGACGATGATAGTGCGCCGATGGACAGCGATGATGACGACAAGAGACATGGCGCCGACGGTCCTCATTTGACAGAACCGAGAGCCTTGTTGACTGCAACACCTAGTCGTAGCTTCTTCCCAAGAGGCTTCTATTGGGATGAAGGCTTCCATCTTGTGCACATTGGCGAATGGGATAACGACCTTAGGTTAGTTAGTGTTCCCGCTCTCCGGATACGTCCGCTGAGCTCTGCCATAGCCTAGAGATCCTCAAGGACTGGGTAGATCTAATCGACGATGATGGCTGGGTTGCTCGCGAACAGATTCTTGGCGAAGAAGCGCGCAGTAAGGCATGTTGTCCGAGCTTTACGTGACCGTTGGATGTTTCACTCATGGTCACGGTTACAGGTTCCGGCGGAATTCCAAACACAGGTTCCCAGCTTCGCCAATCCCCCTACGTTAACCATGGCTGTAACGGCCTTTATAAAGCGCTTCAGACGCCAGGACGAGCTAACCGACCTGGACCTAGGTTTGGGTTTTGGCACAGGGCATCCTCAGATGCCCTTTGCAACCTCACAACCCTCACGTGGTAGTCGCTACCTGGAGGATCGAGACCTTGCGCTGTCTTTTTTGAAATCTATATACGAGCCGCTCAAACGTCATTATGAGTGGTTTAGGCGCACTCAGCGTGGGCAACTTAAGCAATATGGACGCAAGGCACGCTCCAGGACAGAAGCTTATCGGTGGCGTGGTCGTTCAGAGAAGCACGTCCTGACGAGTGGCATGGATGACTATCCCAGAGCTCCGCCTCATATTGGAGAACTGCACCTTGACTTACTATCCTGGATGGCTTTCTTTTCCAGAACTATGAAGGAAATGGCCGAGTTTGTCGGGGAAGAGGAAGATAGATTGTACTATGCCAGCAATGAGAAGGGTGCGATCGATAATCTTGATGGTTTGAGCTTCACCCTGTCTTTGGTATCCTTTGTCTTGACTGTTTCGTTGAACAGACCTACACTGGAGCGAAGATTCACAGATGTATTGCGACGTTGGTGTGGATGACGATGGTAACTGCTGTTCGGGTTCCCTGGACAACCTAGGCGACTAATGTCATCTAAAACAGATGAATCCTACCATGTCTGTCATAAGGGTTATCTGTCCTTGTTTCCCTTCCTATTGTCTCTGCTACCCCCGGACTCCCCACGTCTTGGCTCCATTCTCGATTTATTGCATGACCCCGGACATTTGTGGTCGCCGTACGGCATTCGGAGTTTATCCGCATCCCACCCCGAATTTGGAATGGGGGAGAACTACTGGAGAGGCCCTGTCTGGGTCCAGATGAATTATCTTGCATTGCAAGCATTGCATGAGGTGAGTGAATTGTAGACACGGTTGATTGACTAGACCTTATGAATTGGTTACCTACCTACTAGACCTATGTTGTGCATGAAGGACCCTATCAGGACAAGGCACGAACAATCTATTCAGAACTCCGCCAGAACGTAATCGACAATGTTTTCAAGGCACGTAGTTTTGTTCATTGTACCCGTGTATAACCATTCCTGAGTCACGTGTGAAGGTGTATGAGCGGACGGGCTATGTTTGGGAGCAGTATGACCCCAATACAGGTGAAGGGAAAAGAAGGTGCGTCCATTCCATGGACCTCATTCCGAGAGCTCCGGTTGATGGAGAGGCGCTCTCTAGTCATCCTTTCACTGGATGGACTTCCCTAGTCACCTTAAGTGAGGACCATGCCACTACTGATATCATCTAATGACTCATTTATTAATTTAGTTTTATCTGAGAAATACTGACAATGGGCGGCCCACACACAGCCCTTGTATCGCAGCTCTCTGTAGAGGTAGAACCTGCTACAATATACATTCCCTATCCCGACTCATACCCCAACTCGACTGATTATTACAACGCCTGATGCAACGTGACCCTTAAAAAAATCAAAGAAAAACTACAGCCCTGAGCCAGTACGAGGTCCAGGGAGTCATAGGATCTTCGAAATAATAACCTGCAAACCCAGGATCTATCAATATTTTGGGGGAAAGAAGCTGAGATAGAAGTCCGTCCAGTAAGAGTCTAGCGCTATGTGCGCAGTTCAATGTTCAACCGTGAGAACTCATGCCTCAGGCGCTAGGCCGGAGCACCACACCAGTTTGGTGGAGATTGACTTACCGTAATAGATTCCTGTGCAAGCTTTACGAAAAATCCCAAATAGATGTAACCAAAATAGGATAATCATTCCTGATGGGCAGTGCCGCATGCAACAGAATGTATTAAAGACCGAACTCTGGGATTCTGGGAATTGTACAACAATTGAAGGATTTAGTACACCCTCCAAACTCTACAATGACTTTCTTACCACTGGCAATAGAAGTTATAGAACCAGTTTGTGAAGTCAGGGGCCCCACTAAGAGCAAGGACCATTAGGCCACTGCCAGTGGCATGCTGATATGGATGGCTCTCACAATGTTGCTATACATGACAACCAGAGCCCTTTCACAGAGCACGGGATGTATCATCATCCTTTAGCCATGGTACTGGACTGGAGGAACATTCAATAAGTATCTTAACTGCCAGTGGCGATCACGGCATGTGGTTGGTATTAACTTCAAGGGGCGATAAACAAAGTTCGTAAAACGTACCGGCGTGTATCGATCGTGACTAGCTGTAGTACAGCACAGCGTTTCCTGCAAGCGTTAATTCAAACTTTACGTACAATTTTGCCGATGATATGGCGTTGTGGCACAGTGGCGACGCGCAGCAAAACCTTAGGCCATTGTGCCCATCAATTATAGTTTTCCGCAGGCTAGGGTCATCAGTGGCGGAAGGAGCATGGTTGGCTTATTGATATGTGATCAAGAACCGTGACCTGGAACCTGGATGAATAAAAGGCACAGGTCCTGCCCAGGAGTCACGGAAATTTGGCTCCCTGGCCCTTTGTTTTCCTCGATAAGACCTACAACGAGTGTCTCTGTCAAGACTTTCTGGATATATACTTGGGACTCACCTTCTGGCATACATCTGCAGAAAAGGGTATCCTGGATATTCCATCAGAAGCCATCGGATATGAAGCGCTTCCGTGCCAGTGCTAGAACAACTGTGGGAGGGGTAGAAAGCCCAAATGTATAGCGCCTCATTTGAGGGTCAGAACGGGGTCTTGTAGGCCCATATATATAAGCCCGGGTTAGAAATCTGTAGTATCGCCATCTCCACGAGATTGGTTTCCATGCAAAATTACATCCATAGGACGGGTATTAGTACTGTATTTGCATTCGGATCCCACCAGCGGTTTCGATAAGGTTAAGGTTATCCCAACGGGTCGGTTCGTTCAGTAACCGGTGTGTGCCAGTGGCAGTACGGACAACGACTCGAAACTTTTAAGCGAACGAGCGACTACCCTTTTCCTATTTTCCCCCCACGATGTACCTGCATGAGTATGTGATCAAAGGAGTCTTTTCGCTATTGGTACATTCGCTAGTCCCTAACGGCCCTTCATCCATCTGACCCCATCGCGTCGCAGACTTTGTTGTATGTCTATGTCACCTATGGAGATACCCAAGCACCTAGTCCATTAACCCCCTACCGAACGGAATGGGACGTTTGTTGGCAAATGGCAACCTGGTACATGACCTGGCATATAGCCATCTGCTTATCCGTGGTCTCTCTACCCTCTCGACTATTTAAGCTAGAGTGCGGTTCCTTCACTCTTTCTCTGGTTCAGGTTTCTGACGGTGCCGGCGGGTTAGTTTGGATGATCAAAACATTCCCCAAGGCCCAGACTGGAGGAGATTGACAGTCCTCTTTCTCTGGTATCTTGCGGGTTTACCAGTTGCCTATGTGATGCAGCAACCATGCAGTATTGGGGCTCCCGGGATATGGGCACGTACATTCAGAGTGTTCGTCGAGGGGGTAGTGGCCTTTGGGCTAGGGGGAGTCATATACGTTGGTGCAATTTCCGTCTTGACTGCGCCTGAGGTTGACATTTTTACCCCGTTGTAGGGAGTGGGTCGCTATCTATGCCCAATTCCCCGCTCAGGTCCACTGGTATTGCCCTTTATGCCTGAGAAGACCTCATCTGTCCAAGTCGGACCCGACGGTGTTGTGTAGCAATTGCTCGGCCCTGTACCATGGGATTGGCCTTATTCGGAGGTCGGGCCGCACCAGGCGAGACTCCCCAAATCGGACAGCGGGAATGCTCTTCCCGCGCTCCACATGTCAAATTTGGCGGACCGAGTCTGTCTGTCAGCCTTGCCTGTCCACGTCCCAAGTACATGGGGAGTTTTCCGTAGCTTCTCCGAACCTTGTTTTCAAGTCGTTTTCTATCATGTGGATATGTATGCTCCTGCTGGCCTATCATCGGACATGGTGAGGCACGAAAGAGTGAGCACATGAGCATTTGCAGCTTGAGGTGGGTTGGAGAAGATCCAGCTAAGGTCCAGATTATCCGCATCTTAGACAATAATCAGTGCGTGAAATTGTGACGATCGTCACCACGGTCTGTGTGTTCCAGCTTGGTGTTGTCTGCATGTGCTTCATTCATCCATTTCGGAACCAGGGATGGCGTGATAATGGGAATTTGATGAAAAATCATGGGCAAGTCCTTCGGGGTCCCCAGCTGCAAGCGCCAAGCGAGGTGACGCATCAGGCGCTTGTTTTCATCTCGATGATCGATAATGGTGACATGAATCCATTCATGGTAATTTTGACGGCACAGTAATGATGATGCACGTATTTTTAGCAACTTCCTAGGAACTGACTGAACGTTGGTGCTGATCCTGACTGACACAAAGACGATGTATTTCGTTGTTCGTCCATGAATATTCTGCGAAGCTGTTAAATCAAGTTCGGTTTGTATCGAGGCACAGCGAGTGCTACGGTAATACACGCGTGTGAGTAATTTCTGGCTGATAATGCTGTCTTCTCCCTGTGATAAGGCTATAGCCAGCAAGGGCGTAGTGGATTGCAGGACGAGAAGTTGCATGACCGCTTCTAGAAGCAATCCTGCTACAAGTGAACCCTGTATCAGTATGATTATGGCCGATCAAGTTCTCATTTATGGCCGAAGGGAAAGAATAAAGAAACATCTAGTAATGAGAGATGAATCCGATCGAGCTGAAGCCACTTATTCACGACCCAGGCAACACAGGCCCAGGACAGATGACAAGCATGCGATGCACGTACAGGGGATACTGGGTTCAATAGAATCGTAACAACCGGGGCCAATACAGCCATCAAGGGTCTGAATCCGAGTCCAGAAACGGAGGTGCCGACGGAGTTGGCATAGGCAGCAATGCCCGAACCGAATAGCGAAAGACAGACACTCGGAATCACGGAAAGAGTTCCCTTTACTGTACTGTGGAGCCCCGTAACTTTCCGAGCACTAGCATGGCAAGTATTGTTACAGCTCACATGAATGGCCCGAGTCTCCATGATCAAATTGAGAATGATCCTAATGCCCTTCCGTAAAGCTCAAACTCCAGCAACAAGTGGGCCATTACATCGACACCTGAGACACCGCGCATTGGACGTCGCTTGGTCAGAAGATCGCGGACAAAGAACCATTATTACTCGATTTAAAAGATAAGAATGAGACCAATCGTCCCAGGGAGGCCTCTGTAACTCTTCTTCGCGAAACCATTTAACAAAGGGTCGGATCAGAGGAAACAGTTCAGGATGTATCCTTTCGTCGTCCCAAGCTATTGAATAAGGTCCAAATAAATCAAGGCTGCTATCGAGATGAGAGAAACTGCCGTCGATTTGGACCCGATGAAAAGAAAGTGGTTACTAAGCTCAAGTGACACTGGCATCAGTCAGGTTTGCATGATTCCCAGAAGAAACCGAGGAATCGGAACCCATACGCACGTAAATTTTTACGTCGGTACGGGTGTCGCCATGAAAGTTGTCAAGTGCACATCCGCCTGCCAGTGGCCCCGGGCTCGGCGGGCTGGTCCGAGTCGTCGCGGCGGCGCGACCGCCCCTCAGGTACCTGTGACCTTTGATAGTCACGTGTCATGATGTTTGTTTTTGCTTCCTCGGCCACCGCAACTACATCAACAGCATCCACCAGGTCAGCTTTGAGATGCGTACGGAGAATTATTTTTTCCGTGATCGTCATTGCCGCTGTAGACTAGCAAGTCTTGCACTAGGTGCAATAACCGGTACTGCGCCACATTGCGCACCTTGACAGGTCGTCTTCAATATACCATCTTGGGATGTCCCTTTGTACGGGACAGTTGTCGCATAACTCCATGCTGCCCATCTGGCTAATTTCCCATTTGTATGCCTTTGTCTTTGAGTGGTGTCCTCTGGTAGTCATCTGGCGCATGCCTTGTCTTCAATCTGGCAATATGCTTGTTTGCTTCCGTCGACCAGAGGATAAGCGAGGCGTTCACGTTCTTTTTATACACGAGCCTCGATGTCGTCCTTTCTGGATACCCAACATACGTTATTGGGTGTAAAAGAAGAGCGCCAATCACCACCTCGCGCAGCACTTCTTAGTCTCCTTCAGAGATTAACCTTCACCATGCGCCTAGAACTCCCTGTTTTATCCTTCGTTTCCATCGCCTTGCTCATTTTGATTCTTCCGGGGCAGGTTCACACTTTTAGCATCCCTTCTGTATCTATCATCGCTTGGTTTTTTCTTTGTAACCTCATTCATGGGATCAACGCCATACTTTGGTCTGGAAACCAAAATGTGCAAGCACCCCTATGGTGCGACATATGTGAGATTTTCGCCCATTGTTCAGACTGCGTATTAATATCGCCTTTAGCTTCTGTCGTGCTCCTTGGTGCCATGGTCGCCCTCCCCGGTTGTTTCTTGTGCATTTCTCGCCGGCTGGAAGCGATCACCTCCATTCATATGGTTGACCAGAAACGTGGCAAGACATTTGATAGATCTTTCGAGGCCGTTGTATGTTTTCTGTTCCCAGCCTTGTACATGTCTCTACGTGCGTAAAATTGATGTCTAGCCGCCGACATCTTGAATCTCACACCCACGCAGATACGATTGTTCAGGACCATCGCTTCGTTATACTTGAAGATTACGGCTGCCAGGCCGCTGTCTATAATTCTCTGCCAGCTTTGATTATAGTGTGGTCACCACCTCTTTGTATTTCTGTTATTGGGATCCTCTATTGCCGTGAGTCGATTCGCTACTACTGCGGCCATCCTCCTGACTAGGCGTCGCCACAGTATCCGCGGTGATTAACGTCAGCAAACACCGTGAACGATATACCTCAAGCCGTTCCAAACCTGAGATTTCTTTGTCTCTCTTTACCCGCCGGATCGCCTTTGCAATTGGTGGAATGCTCTACGTAGCCGTTGTCTATGCCTTCGTTTTGTCATCTATCGCAACTTCGGGCCTGCTGCCATGGCTAAGCGTGTCGCAAACTCGCTCGCAGGTCATGGATATCGACACTGTACCTTCGCCCTCACAGATGAGCATACAAAGCGAGCTCATATGGTGGTTCATTCCTGTCTGGTCGCTCCTACTATGTATATTATGTGCTTTCGGAAAGGAAACACAAAACGGGTACCACTCCACGTTCAATTGGCTCTCACGGAGGTTCCATGGAGATATCAGTATCTTGCCTATGCAGTACGTCCTTCAAAATGCCTTAAAATCCTATGCACTAACGCCTCACCCAGTAAGCGATCATCTACCGCAACCATCCCGGTTCACTTACTGAGATCTGGTTGGGACGACGACCTCGACTTGGGTTCCCCTTTTGCTTCCTTCCGCTCTAAGCGCTTCTCTTTTTTCAAAAAGGCCGAGTCCACACGCTCTTCCACTCCCAGTCCTCAACCAGAGAACTATGTCATGGTTGCGCCGTCTACCACTAACTACTTTCCGAGTAGTGCCACCCAGAATCTGCGCTCACCCTCGCCTAACGTGGTTCAGAGTTATGCACCATTTGCGCCCCCGTCCAACAAGCCTATGGTAGACACTCTGGCCGTGCCCCTAACAAATCCGGACGGAGATTCTTTCAGGTCATCACTCCGTGGGTCCATTCTCTCTGGGGATGCGTGGCCTCAACCCCCTGAAAGCATACATTCTCCGATTACATCCCAAGCGTCAGCTGCCATCGCGGATCATCATGACCCTCGCCCCTCGTCTCCGCTATCTTCACGATCGTCACTTGGAAGTACGATAGCTGACGCACTTGGGGCAATTCCTACGCACCTGCGTGACGTTCCGTTTAATCGGATGGAACTTGAACTCACGACTGTTCCTACTCTGAAAAGACCTCGCCCGGCGCACAAGGGATCGAAGAAGAGCAAAGCGATCCATATGATGGTGGTGCATGAAACTATTACTGATTCCGATTCTTGAACTATATGTGTATCTTATTACTGGGGCGACTTCATTCCTCGCTTTGGATTCTCCACATGCATTCGAATTTTCTGCCGTCCTGAAGCGGTTTTTCATCCTTGTTATCCTTCGAACCCATACATCTGTAGCACCTTGATATTGTATTATAGTCCACCGTCGCGTGCACGTTACCCAAATAGATCTAACATCGGGCTTCCCCGCCCTCTATGTCCTACCCAATAGCACTGCAGACAAAAGGCAACGATCCACCGTACCAGGAAAGTCTTCATGTTGAATAGGTGCCGGGGTGATAAACTAGCCTGAACCTCAGTGCCATAAACAGGATGCTCAGTCGGTGCAAAGTTCGACAACTTGGTTGCGTCACTTTGCACAAGGGCAAACGGGTGTCAATTAAGGTTACCAGTAGGGAAGTTAGTAAGGACGTTTTGAAAGTCGCATCATCGTGATGTCACTGGGAAATATCACTTGTTTAGGCGTAAACCAGTTCGGCCATCAAGGCTTTTTGCCACCCCGAGCTCCGAGTCGGCGGGCACTGGCAATAACACCGGCGTGTCGAGATTGGCTAACCTACCAATGCACGCATCCTTCCCTGGCCATTCCTCTTTACAGCAAGACGCGAGCCCGCGCCATCCTTGAGCTCAAGACGTCGCCAGGAGAAACGCAGCGCTACCGCTGTACTACTAACACCCGTGTCAAAGTCAAAGTCAAAAAAACAGCAGCAGAATCGTTCGCACAAAATTGCCGAATTTACGCGAAGCGAGCGTTTCGATGACATCCATGCGGCTGGGAAATTACTGACCGAAATATCGTCAAGATGTTCGCACAAGCTAACGCCTTTGCACGACTTGAACCGTGCATCCTGTTCCAAATGGTCGATGACATATGACACCACCATCCCGGATGGTGTGCGAGAGGTGGGTATGAACGCTCTCATCGATGAATGGCTCGACGATGAGGCCACTGACGGGCGACGCAAATGCCTCTGGTGAGAGAAGGGAAAAGATGAGACATGGGAGTGTCTGCACGTTTAATATTATGTGTCATCTATAACGAAGGCCAGCAAGCGATGAACGTGTATAGAGATATAAGGGAGGTTCACGAAATTATTGCAAAGACCGCGCCATTTCAAAACCTATTCTCTCGTTTGCTTTGCTTTCGCGATTTTGTCGGTGGTGGTCAACAAACCCAACAAAAAGGTAGTCGTCATAGAGATCGCGGCGGCCATCCCCAGCTGCTATGCAATGTGCGAATCTTCTGGCTAGTCCCAGTCCGTCCGAGGAGACTCGTTGGGTTCCTTCTTGGTTCCATCAGTAGTGTCATGCCAGCGCCACGGCTGCGACGGTATTCTCCGTTAAAATACACGTCACCATCCTTGTCAACTTTGTCATAAAGGTTTCCCATAGGATAAGTGTAAAATGGCCTCAAAAGGTCGTTGCGTATCTTCGCGCTGATCAACGCGCCTACCGCTGGGGAATGTCGTAATGACCGTATTATCTGGTTCACGTAGCCACTGCACCGTAAGTCGTGGTCCGAGTCCTGGATCCCCCGAGCCATTGTCAACCCTTGGGATGTCGGTTGTCTCGAGAACAAAATTAGGCGTCTGCAAGGATAAGTCAACACCTCAAGTGAGAAGGTACTACTCCCTCGCTTGAAAGGGACTGTGACTTGGTAAATGAAACGAGAAGAAACGCCATGTCACCCAAATCATAGAAGGAGCGAAGAGTCGGGTCAACATCATGCCATCACGAACATCCGAGATACTTTCTATGGTCGCTATGCCATTGGTCCTGCCAGTGAGTCTTGTCACGCGTTCTATATATACGCAGGTCAGTAGAGCTGTAGTGACGACCAGTGGTTTCGCACTTCATCTCCTGCGTTGTGAGGGAGGAGATAGCACGCCGCAGGTTTCGAAAAGGATGAGACGACACGAAAGTTATTCTTGGGTGATGTGCGACTGTTATGTGATCGTGCACACTCATAGATTTTACAAGGCCGTCGGCGTCCGCAAGACAGTTTTTCACACGTATTCGGCCCCTGCCAGTGTTTAGATGTCAGAGTCGTAGGCCACAGCTGCGTTTGTAGATTCAAAAAACCCTCGTGATGTACTGTATTATAATGTTGAGGAATGATGAGAGCCATCAACTGATTCCGTATCAGGTTAGATGAGCCACGTGTGTTTATTTGTATTTGTGGTTATTGTCGCTTTCGAACACTGGCGCTAGCAAACGTCCCAATGAGGCGGGAGACGTGAGAGAGACGCACATACTTGACTGACATACCTTCAACTCTTGCAATTCATTAAATGATAACGCATTCCAATTGAGGTATAGGGCCAGCCGCATGAATAGATATTTTATTCGTTTTTAAGACTCCATAACAAAAGCGATAGAAAGCATTACGATAGCATCGACATGACTTCGATGAGTAGCACAGCGTGATGTTTTTGCAAAGACGGTAAGACAAGAAAATGATAAAGAAAAAGAAAAAAAAAAGAGATATATGGGCGCTGCCGTGACAGAGATTGATATTTGTACACATGCGTGAAAAGATGACCAGGCAAGTTTCGCAGCGCAGGAGAGGAGATAGAGACTCTAGAATATGTCCGCATCCAAACTGAAAGAGTCAAAGTGCAAAGAATTTAGCCGCATCTCAAAGCTGATTTCCTGCTCTGGGTACAGGCCTTCGTCTTCGTCTAAATGTCCGTGCATCGCTCCAAGGCCGGCATGCCGCCGCGGTGAGTCGTAGTCCTCCCCAGAGTCCCACCCTTCGTCGTCCACCGGTGTCTCAACTGTTCGTGACAGCGCAGGTCCATCCAGCTCGGGACTTGCTGTCACCGGTTGAGGCTCTGGCTCAGGTTCGTTCGTTCCCATCGAATTCCCGGAGAATATGGACTGAAGATTGACAAATGAGAATTTATGCCGGGTGCTACGAAGCGAGAAGCTCGGCGACGTGGGACGAGCGGCCCCAAAAGATGCCAGGTTCAGAGCGGAAGTAGATGCGGATCTATTGTGGGAGTATGGCATAGTTTGAAAACGTCCGGAATGGGATGAAGAAGAAGTCCCGACGCCGATAATATCGGAGGGTTTTTGGGCGACAGTCGAGGAGCCAGCCCCACGTCCGAAAAGATTGGATAGTGGTTGTGATAACCGCCTTTTCAACCGCGGCGTGCTTGGCTGGGTAGGTAAGGACTTCTTATGATTGTCCAAAGCTGCAGTTGCAGTTGCAGGCACATGTACGGGAGTAAGTGTCTTGGGAGGGTGGCCGTTCTCCTTTGCAGGGACTACGTGTTCCGCCGTTGGTCTCCGTGGCGCCTTCCCGACATTCTTGATTGAGCGTAAAGCCTGGGCGGCTCGCGAGCGGAGCGTCTTGGATCTCCTACGCGCAGGTACGGTGCCGTGTGCGTAAGCGACATCGAGCATACCTTCTCCCCGGCGGACCTTCATGACCTCAACGATATCCTCGTCGTCCCTCTCCTTGGCACGCTTCGGGCTCTCAGGTATCGATGAGAGCCTGTGCAGGTTTGCTTTTCCCGGAAACGAGGGGTCGGAAGGGCCACGTCGTGGCATGACCACATTGCTATCCACCTGCGCACGGTGAAATATCGGTGCATGCTCTGCAGTCGGAAGTACAGCCTCGGACCAGGCATCAGGAAGCACCTCCATCTCAGGTGTTGAAAATGCGGCCCCAGGCTGTGTTGTCTCGTTGTTGGCGTCGAACGCGCACCAAGGCATTGCCTCGTCTTGTTCTTCCTCTGGTGGATGAATGAGCACTGTAGGCATTTGAAAGGAAGGAGTTGAAGCCGATAGAGGTGGGGAGAGCAAGGGGCGCTCATGAGCGGATGGTAACGAACGTGTGCGGAACATACTGTGCGAGAGTGGGGACTAGAAAGAAGGTAAGAAGGATAAGAAAACGGATGAAGTTGTGATACTCGCCTTGACAAAGTTGGATGTTCGAACCCAAAACTTTGTTATCTCGCGTCAGTCCTCGTGACCGTGTCAGCCTCTTACAAAATCATTACGTCATCAAAGTAGTCCTCGGGACCTAGACTTTTCATTCACACGGCGGACAAAGCACCGGCTCATCAGTGACCTAGCGCTCAGAACCTTCCTCCCAAAGCCTAGGTTTGATACGTGCCAAAATGATGAGAACAGCCAAGGACTCTTCCAAGCCGGTGCCCTGGGTACACGCAATTGACACACCTGTCGCGGCAACGGGCTCAAGCTCACTCACTACCGATCTTGTAGGCGGGGGTGCGGCTGAGAAACGATTAAGGCTTCTTTGTGATAACGCGATGACACATAAGAAGAACAACATGAGGAGTAAGGATCATTCCTGGGTCTTCCATAAACTTCCCACATTAAACTAATCTTCTTCGGTGATACTGTACATACTTTGATCGTTAAAATTGGTGGCGTGGTTTTGTGTCCCTTCTTGCTATGAGTACGGAATCACTGCATAAAATTCAATAATACGCGAGATAGGACCGGAAAGGTAGACCGCCACCCCTGGAACGTGGCCACTACCAATTCATTTCATTGCAATTTGACACCGGTGCGCAGCCTCCTGTTGTAATAGTCTTTGGTTACGCCTGTGCGTGTGATAGGACAAATTTAAGGGACGCAACGCCGTAGACGCGGATCCTCCGTTGAAGTGTCAGTAGCTATGCCACCCTCAGAGACGAGATTCTGAACGGTGCGTGGGAAACCCGACATGATAACTGGATGCACACACGTCCGGCAATGAAGGTTCCCCGACGAGACAGAAAGGTTCTCGGCAGCGCTTCCGAGAGCGCTACCCCAAAACGACGCGGGAAAGGGATAACCGCAGGGAACCACGGGCGCGTTCTCGGCTTGCTAAGCGGACGGATTCCAACACGGAAGTCTGATGAGATCGCACGACGTGGAAGGCTCAGGAGGAAAAGGAACAGCGTGCTAACATCACAGCTCAAGCCGCAACGAATAGCCTTATGACGGATAACAATTCGTCAGGGCAATCGATGCGACTTCCGGATGAGGAAAGCACAAGCTGAATGTCTAAAGCCAAGGGTAGAGGGGTCAGGGCAAGGTCCCTGTCGTGGAGACTGCCTTTTCTAATGGAGAATGGAGATAACGATAAGCTTCCGCTATTGGCAACACTTACGAAGGATCGAGTCCCAACTGTC
Organism: Lactifluus volemus; assembly: GCA_022376515.1. Lineage (NCBI taxonomy): Eukaryota > Fungi > Basidiomycota > Agaricomycetes > Russulales > Russulaceae > Lactifluus > Lactifluus volemus. Next base: position 576,675 of record WTXI01000007.1, on the reverse strand, counting down.
ATGCATTGCTATGAGCAAGCGTCAGACTCCGAAGGGATTTGTGCATTAACTGTCGGTATACCCGAGAACTGTTTGTCGTCGACGTTGACGAGTTATCATCATCTAATCATTCCACTAACCGACGGCAAAATAAAAAGTGACCTGGAGCAGGTGGTTCACTTTGGAGTAGTCAATTAACCTTGAGACAGTTTATCTGCGCTCAATATCACACTTCCGAAGTTTCAAAAGTCCTGAGTCATATAAGCATCGCATTGTGGTGAGCGAAAGGTGAGGTGGAAGTCGAGAGCAAAAAAGGGCGCGATCACGTGGAATTTAACTGTGGCTGCGCTGCTCAACGAGGGCGGAATGGTGCTGCTTTCAGATCAGCTGGGATTTGCGGCCGGACTGAGGAATATTAAGAACGTAAGCTCATAAGCAGTTGTAATGGGATACAAATGAGCCCGGGATCGACGTGCACGGTTTTCGCCGAAGTAGGTCATGCTTCTTACACCAGAATATTGTGAGAGTTGTCATATAAAATGATTGTTACGGTCATCATTAAGTGGGTAGCAACAAGGTGTCGAAATTAGAGCTTATCACCAGCTTCGGCAGTCGTTCTCGGCGTCCGGATCTTCCTAAACTATTTGAATTAGACGCACAAGTTGAACTCGCAACAATTGGACAAGTGGGAAGAGACATCACGAACGAATTGCCACACAAAAAACTCTTCGAGGGATAATCAAACTAGGGGACTACTGAAACTGTATAACAGAGCCGCGGAGAGATCTATATCGTTTACGGAATTGTGATACCGAATTCGAATGAATGATGAGAGAATCAGAAGGGGATAAGAATTTGGTAGTCTAGAGCGAAAATATGAGGATTGAAGGGGCAGAGGGAAAGGAGGCATCGGATATTAAGGGGCCGAGGCGGGATCGAAGAGCAGTGGGGTTAAGACGAGACGAGACGAGACGAGAGTGACGGAGTAGGTCAGGAGACTAGGTTATCGAGCGTGAGAAAGAAGCAATCAAAACCAAACACGTGGTACACGGTGGAGGGTCACAAGGTACACTCATTCCCCTTCACTCAATCTCAGTGCCCTCATTGTCCCTTCCCCTCCATCTACACCGGTCCACCTCCAGATAGCCGCCCCGTCTTTGCTTTCTTTTTCAGTTTTATTCAATACTTTCATCTCTAACCCCCTTTTCCACCGATCACAACCACTCGACCCGTTCATACGACCAATTTCACATCTCCGAAACTCACACTCTCCCCTCCTCATTCTCACTTCCTCACGGCGTCATCAAATTTCTCATTGCGATGGCCACACACGGTCCAATTAATGGTGTAAAGATAAATCGTGCGTGCTCCGGATCCCTTGGCACACCCTCCCTCTTCCCGTTTCTCTTTCCGTTCGCCGCGAATCGGATGTGCATACCTTTTTTGGCCACACACTCTCCCAACCCTGAGTCCATCGTTGTTCTTTTCCCTCCCTCCACTCTTTACTCTGCACTAGACCTACCGTCGTTGATGTTATCATCACCTAGCCATCGATGATCCCCGAAAGGTGGTCAAAGTCATTGCTTCCGACGGCAAGAGTGGCGAGACCCGGGACATTTCTTATACGAATTGCAAAGTTATCGGCAATGGTTCCTTCGGCGTCGTCTTTCAGGCCAAGCTTGTTTCCGAGCCTGAAAACGGAGAGGATATCGCCATCAAGAAGGTCTTACAGGACAAGCGGTTCAAGGTCAGTTATTTGTCAACTTTTGTATCATCTTACCACGTCGTACCGTTCTCAAAAAGGGCTATAACTAATCGAGTTGTCATACAGAATCGCGAGTTGCAGATAATGAGACTTGTGTCTCATCCAAATGTGGTCGACTTGAAGGCCTTCTTTTATTCTAATGGTGACAAGGTATGTGCTGCTTGGTCCAATCATGTCAATTCACCGATGGACATTTGTCCAAATTTTTGAAGAAAGATGAGGTGTACCTCAACCTAGTTCTCGAATATGTACCAGAGACTGTCTATCGCGCAAGTCGTCACTATGCCAAGCTCAAGCAACCGATGCCGATGCTTCAAATCAAGTTGTATATGTACCAGCTGCTCCGTTCTCTTGCTTATATTCACTCCGTTGGGATCTGCCATCGCGACATCAAGCCACAAAACCTTCTTCTGAATCCGGCAACAGGGGTGCTCAAGCTCTGTGACTTTGGCTCAGCGAAAATCCTGGTAGCAGGCGAACCGAATGTCAGTTACATCTGTTCGCGTTACTACCGTGCGCCAGAATTGATTTTCGGGGCCACGAATTACACGACGAATATCGGTGTGTCCATCATTTCAAGGGTTGCTTGCCTTGTTGGACAATTCTGACTCGTTATCATAGATATCTGGTCGACGGGTTGTGTGATGGCTGAGTTGATGCTCGGTCAACCACTTTTCCCTGGTGAAAGCGGGATTGACCAGCTAGTTGAGATCATCAAGGTTCTCGGGACCCCGTCACGTGAACAGATAAAAACGATGAACCCGAACTACATGGAACACAAATTCCCGCAGATCAAGCCGCACCCATTCTCTAAGGTGTGATAAATTCCGTTGTGGGTATAGAATCTCGATACTGACGGGTGAACACAGGTGTTCCGGCCTCGCACGGCACCGGAGGCAATCGATCTTGTCTCGAAGCTGTTGGAGTACACACCTGAAGTCCGGCTGAGTGCCATCGAGGCGATGGTACACCCATTTTTTGACGAACTGCGAGCCGAAGGAGCCAAGATGCCGAATGGGAAGGAGTTTCCCCCGTTATTTGACTTCACGCGGGAAGGTTGGTACCAGGCCGAGGCTGGTTGAACATTGCTGTGACTAACGGTATCGGTGATCTGCAGAGCTTTCGGTTCGACCAGATCTGATTCATAAACTCGTTCCACCACACTGCGAGGAAGCGCTGAGGTCACGATCGATCGACGTGAACAATTTTGTACCTATACCACTGGAGCAGTTGAGGATTACGCTTGATTGAGTGATCTTTACTTGCAGGAGAGGTTATAGCCCGGTCGCTTTTCTGGCGTATTGTGGCGGGGAGAGAGATGCGAGATGAGATGTAGAGTAGCCTACGATTGTGTATGGTATGCTGGTGCTGGTCTCAACACGGCGCGCGTCTTGATTGAAATGGCTGTACCACGTGATCGGTTGCGCGATCTTTGAAGCAAATTGAATGATTCTTAGAACGAGAATCGGACAGTACAGTACAAAAATGACCATCCTTTATCCATAACTTGTAACCCTTCTACCCCAACCCCAACAAAACGAATGTCCAACAACATTGATTCACATTCCTGTGACACTCTCCCGCCCGCTCGTCTCCCTCCCTCCTCACCAAGCTCGACTACCGAATCGACTACAACCCCAACGAAAACGAACCCTTCTACCCCAACCTCTACCCACATCCCCATCCCCACCTTTTCTCATTCTTCCTCTCCCCCTCCCCCTTCCCACTATTTATCCCCTCATCCCCTCGTTCAGCCCACTTCCCGCAAGTTATGCGTCCGACACCAAAGGATTGCAGATGAGGGCACAAATCTGAAACTTCAGCAGGTCTGTCCTCCCTTCCCGCTATCTTTTTTTTCTCTTCTCTCTCCTTCGCCCTTGCCCGACTGTAAAAGTTTTTCGCCCTTTTATCTTATTACGTGTCACAACTCGCCTCGCTCACGCCGTCTTTGTATCTAGGCCCTCGACAATCTTCCCCTTGAGGAAAGGGAATCTATCAATGCCATCTGGGCGAGCTTCTCGTCATCTCCACACCCTCGGCGCGAGCTTATTCTTCGGGGTATCCTGACTATGTGCTGTTTCTCTCAGCTCTCTCTCCTCACCGATGCGCTCAGCCATCTTATCCGGATCGACCCTTTTAGCATCTTCCCACGCGAAGTCTCTCTGAAAGTTCTGGCCTATCTCGACGCCACATCATTATGTCGTGCTGCGCAAGTATCGCGTCATTGGAAGGCCTTAGCAGATGACAACGTATTATGGCGCGAGATCTGCGAACAGCACATTGGCACCAAGTGTGCAAAGTGCGGTTGGTGTCTTCCCATTCTTGAGCCAAGGCGCTTGGGTGTCTCCGTTTCTCCCTCCCCCGTGGCCGGCTCTAGCTCGTCCTCAAAAGGCAAGCGGAAGCAAGAGGACTTGACGATGACCTCCGTTCCGAAACGCCACCGCCCTGATCCTTCTCCTCTCGTAACCCCCTCCATCCACACCACTCCCTTGTTATTACCAGCGCCTACTCCAACCAATGCATGTGTCGATTCTATCCCGCCAAGTTCTCCATCACCCTCACCTCTCTCGCTGTCATTTCCAGTCGAGCCGGCATTGACGCGTCCTTGGAAGGATGTCTACTCTGAGCGCTTAAAAATCGAGCGCAATTGGCGACGCGGTCGATGCTCAGTTCGGACGTTAAGGGGGCACACCAACGGTATCATGTGCCTACAATTTAGTGAAACCTTACCACACTTGCCATTCCCCGTTCTTATCACGGGTTCATACGACCGCACAGCTCGCATATGGAATCTTGCGACCGGCGAAGAAATCCGCTGTCTCAGAGGTCACACCCGCGGCTTGCGTGCCCTCCAGTTTGATCAAGTCAAGCTCGTCACCGGCAGTATGGACCACACTCTTCGTGTCTGGAACTGGCGCACAGGGGAATGTATCCGCACTTTGGAGGGGCACACCGAAGGCGTTATCTGCCTCAACTTCAACTCTACCGTGCTCGCCAGTGGGAGTGTTGACACTACTATCAAAGTATGGAACTTTTCCACTGGCGAGTGTTTTACTTTACGTGGCCATCGAGACTGGGTCAATGCCGTCCTGCTGTGGGACTCAACCTCGGACTCATCTTCACCCATCCCCGATGCGTCACCACAGCCGGTCACCCCAGGTAATATGTTGTTCTCCGCATCTGACGACTGCTCCGTACGGCTGTGGGACCTCACCCACCGCACGTGCGTGCGCCAGTTTATGGGTCACGTGGGTCAGGTACAAAGTTTGACTTTGCTCACCCTCGATGCAAGTCATACCGCAAAGCACATCTCACAAGACCGCCCAGTCGATGATTCGGATCGCTTGGCCGAAGTTTATACGACAACTTCGGTTGAGGGGCAGTCGCCCCAGGAAAATAAGCAACCTCAATTGCTACTCGTTTCCGGCAGCCTGGATAACACGGTTAAACTATGGGAAATTGATTCGGGCAAGGCCATGCACACACTGTTTGGACATATCGAGGGCGTTTGGGCGGTAGCCTGTAATGATATGCGGGTTGTAAGCGGGAGTCATGACCGAACCATCAAGGTAATAACTGTCATTCGCTGCTCATTATATCTCCTAGTTGTTCTGACGTGTCTCGTATAGATCTGGAGCCGTGATGACGGACGGTGCGTCTCTACGCTCGTCGGTCACACGGGTGCGGTAACTTGCATCGCCCTTGGGGAAGACAAAATCGTTTCTGGAAGTGACGATGGACACGTACGAATATGGTCCTTTTCTGTATGATCACAATAAATAATGATGACTGCCTTGTGCACACTCCAACTGTATGATTTGTTCTGTTGCTTTTGGCTTGACAGAGGTATGCGGGATGTGTGCTCTCGAAATATCGCCCATACTGAATTCACGAAATAATAATACTACCATGTGCCAATTATAATAAATATGATAGATTTGCCGCCTGAGATGACCTGTGAAAAGAGAGGAGAAAAGTATAATAAAGCATAGAAAAAGCTGAACCCATCCAAATCTCGTCTCAAACGACTCAATCACAAGATTCGGTTCACAGGCGAGCGCGACGCAGTGCTAGAGCCAGAGGGCCTCCGCTGATGCGATGTTGGTGGGGGAGCGGTCCTCAAGCCGAGCGACCTGAGTTCAAGCTCACGCGAGTCGCGCATCCGACGCTCCTTCTCCGCGAGTTCAGCCACACGCGCCTCGAATGTCTCGCGCGGTATATCGCTCGGCGTATCCTCGAGCTCCTTCTTCACCCACGCAAGTACGCGCGATTCGCGATGCTTGGCCGGCAACTCTGGAGAGGCACGGTACCGCCGTACTTGGTCGATGCGCTCTAGCAGTCGCGCGCAGCGGCTGAAATTGATCAGCGGGCGTTGTTCGATCACGACCACGGCGTTGTTCAGGTTGTAGTAAGCCTTCAAGCCGCGTAAGTGAACCGCTGGAAGGAGGTATTGTCGAAGAGGAGAGGATAGAAGTATATATATTAGTCTCGATTTGGAGAAAGCTCCAAGTAACACATACGTAGCCACGGGATGGTAAAAGTAGAAGACTTGATGTCTTGTAAAGCTTCGTGGTACTTCCGGTGGTCGCAGAGTGGATCAAGCATATCTTCAAGCTGGTGCAAGAGCTGCTTCTCGGTTTTAGAGAGCTTGTTGTCGCGGGTGAGGATGAGCTGAGAAGACGTCGAAGATGCCCGCGTGGCCGACTGCAGCGCCATCATGATCGTGGACATGGACGAGAAGTTCCGGAGCTTTCGGCATTCCTGAAAAGGTATACTCATCATGAGATCCCGCGTCAGGAGGAAGGAGAAAGATTGAAGCACCTCTGCAACCTGGACAAAGCGCTGAAAGTTGCTCGCTCGCTTATGCACATCTTCAGGGCTAGAACGTACATTTAAATACCGAGGCACCCACACCAGGTAATCACACACGCACCCTAAGATTTTCTTCTTCACCCAGCTGTCAACACGGTTGTTGAGTCTGGTAGCGCATTCGATATGCTTTGTCGTGGGCGCTTCCCGAAGGTGAGCTATGTAATCGGCCTGGGTTATCTTGCTGTAGATATCTCCTTCGATCATGGAAAGTGAGAGGGCAACGTCCACAGCCTTGACCTTGTCCAGAGAGACCTTGTCCAGAGAGAGAGATGATCTGAGACCGGGCTGAATGACAAGCGGCGCGAGGGCTCGGGCACCGTCCATCTGAGAGGCAGTCAGTCCATGCAGGCCGTGAGGGGAATGACTTGCACTGCAGCACAGACCTTCTCTCCAACGAGCTTTATTATCTCCTGTGCCACTAGCACTGCATTCATGGCGTCGGAGCCATCGACAGACGTCGTAAACTGCCTAATAGAGGTGAGCAATTCACGGCCCATGTTTTCGCCATCTCCCCGGAGCCAAGTTTGCAGAAACAGCAAAGTTCTTGGTCAACACGTCAGTAAAATCCACATCAGAAGGTGTACAAAGTACGCACGAGTAGCGAATAGAACCTAGAGGAGACAGCGTATCCGAGACTCCGCTTTCCTCGAAACGCCTCTTGAGAATCTTGAACAGGTTCTGGTCTGTGGTGAAGAGACGGTATGTCGCGAGGAAAACCCTCTTAACCTCGTCGTCCCTGGCACGGTCATGCGTTTCCTTGAGCAAGCGATCCACTAAACCTTCCAATGTCCCAGCTTCTACCGTGCCATCTGCAGATCTTCGCAGGACACGCTCAGGATCACGAACGGCTGTATCTAACAAACTGCGAGGGGTATTGCCTGACAGGAGAGTCTCGGCGCTATAGATCGAGCTAGAAGCTGAAAGTTTGGCTCGGTGGAGGGAGGCAGTGAGGTCGATGGGTTCTAGAAGCAAGGACGAATTTGGATTTGAAGGGACTCGTAAAAGTAGGGGCGAGAGAGGATTGGATGGGCCATCGAGGTGATCATCACTTATTAGGCTTGGACTTTTCAGGGATTCAAGCGGGGTGGTTTGGTTGGAACTCTGAGACCCATGAAATAAAGGTGATGAAACGGATGAAGAAGATATTGACGTTGATGGTATTGACCGGGGATCGGGTGACAGTTCTCCTGGTTGTGAAGGAGGGGAGTAGCTTAAAGGCATACCCCTGAGAATCTCGGCTCTGAGCAAAGGAAGGGGATGGGGACGTGGTCGTCTGAATGACACAGAATCACCATCGGGGATCGGAGGGCTGGGCAACGGCAGCGATGTAGAAGGAGGGGTCAAGTTGACGGCCGTAGACGACTTCGATGTGAACGAAGGAAGCACGCAGCTCGAAGCAAGAGCAGAGGTGACGCTATCGCGATGACTTCCTGGATGGAGAATCGAAGACGAAGATACGCCCATTCGAGAGGCTTTCCAGGCTGTAAGAATACGTGGCATCAATGAGACTATGAGACATACTTGAACGCAATGGATGCATGTTCTGGATGACTTCACGAACTTTTGTCATTGAGGGACGGGACGTTGGTTGAAGCTGCCAACATTGATTCATAAGATCCCACATGGCATCACTGAGTCCCCTAGCGGTGGCACCGTTCCCTGGACGGAGCGGTGGTGATCCCTTGCCAATGACCACCGGAATGAACATCTCATTCGTAACTTCACTGTATGGCGCATTTTCAGTGAAGATTTCGATGCAGAGCATCCCGAAAGACCAGACGTCGGTCGCTCTCGTAGTCGGAACATAGGCGCTGTCGGCTATGAGCTCTGGGGCAGTCCATCGTATACCCCTATAAGTAGGGGCCTCGGGGATGAGGCCCTAAAAATACGAACAGATCAATGGAATGCAGCGAACTAGACATGAAGACTATTCATACCTCCTCAACGCGAGCGGATCCAAAATCGCCAAGACAGGCGTGACCCTCTTCAGAAATCAAGATGCTCGACTGACATAGACCGTAAGATATTTTGAGAGTAATCTTATCAAGCAGTTACTCACCCCTTGTAAATCTCCATGAATGATTCCATGCATATGTAGATATTCCGTAGCTAGACAACTCTCAGTGCGCTGCGATGCATGTGAACAGTAGGGACGCGCCAGAAGCAATCTCCCTTAGGAGAAAGACCCGGTCGGCCTCTGGATAGTATTTGAGGTATTCCAGGGCGTTGCCGAACTCCAGATAAGGACTGACCTGAACGAGAAGTAGGTAAATTAACCTCTGAGTTAATGCTAAGGACACACCGAATAGACGAGATCATCGATATGGGCCATACCCAGCAGCGGTAGAATATTGGGGTGCTTTAGGGTCCTCCATATTTCGACCTGTCTTTGGAAGCGCTAAAGCCGGATTAAAAGATGGTTCGCTTTATTGAGGAGCTCTTCTCACCTCTTGTTCTGCATGAGATTGATTTCGTGGGCAAGCGAGGGCGACCTGGAAATTTGGATTTTTTTCTTAGTTTATGGTGAAGAAGAACGTTTGCCAGCCGCACCATTTGGCCAGTCAATTCACCAGTGTAGATATCCTGCGAACCTCCAGTTGCGATTGGTCGGTTATTTGTCAAGACGACTTTCCCGCTGACTAGAAAGGGAAGCCTTGTTGAGCACGAACGACAAACGCGCAACGACGGATTACAGACGGTCATCCATAGGTGGTAGTCTCTCCACCCACCGACGCAACTCGCCGACATCTTCTCGCAATTGTTGCTCTTGCGCTTCTTCGACATCTGCCGTTGCCAATCCCTGCAACGCATTATTATGAGGATGAATGAGATGGAACATGAGATGGAATAAACGCGCCTGCTCGATGGCCTGCACAACGTCTTGCGCAGCTTCCGGAGTACCGCCGGCCAGCTCCATCTTCAACAATTGTTTATTGCTTAGAACCTTCTTGATCATTTCGGCAAGTTCATGGTGATCGCGTCTTCGAATTTCCTCGAGTTCATTATTTCGATGACTTGCATGTAAATGCAAAGCAATCTAGAGAGAGGTGTGAGCTGCACACGGCCGTATAAAACGAGGGGAAATAGAACGCACGTTAAATCGCACCGAGCATGACTGCAACTCGCGGTAAGATTCGTCAAGACCGAGCCTGATCTCGGTTTGTTGCACAAACGACTTCATCTTGCCAAGGTCTGCCCATTTGTGCACCCTTTTGAGGATGTTCCTCAACACACTAGAGGTAGAAATTTTGGTTATCGGTCGTTAAGAAAGAAAACTAGTTCTCTTATTTACCGTTCAACTTCATCAATGGCTTGCTGAGCTGGGGTGCCCTCGAGTCCCTGGGAGTGGTCCCTCAGAGAAGAGGCGAGATCTAGACATCGCCTGCTGAGTTCATCGCATTGGGACTAGGAGGAGAATGTCAAGCGGAACGGGGATAATAGTGGAAGGTGCTAACTCTGTATATTTTGACATTCTTCGCCGCACTTATTAAAGACCTCGCTGGTAAATTTCATAATTAAACCGTTCGGCATAACCCGCGGCGATAAACTCACCAGTCAAAAGGGCGCTCTCGCTCAGGTCGTTTAAACCAGAGACTGGCACGAAATTCTTCGAGTCCATGAGGACAAAGAGGTAAAGGGCAAGACCTGGGGAAGAGGGAGAGGTTTTTGATGGGCTGGTCTAGCCATCATGCTCTTGATGAGCGCCCAGGGGGCATCTGACAAAGTAAGTGGGCGTACCACGCCGCACATTGCCCATGATTGATATGATATGATATATCCATGATCATGATACTACACTACTAGATAAATCCACCAAATAAAACCCGATAGCCACACAGTTAAATACCAATAACCCAAATCAGATCAACCCGCGCTCTTTTGGTTCATTTCCGTCTTTGCGGCGACCACGGAATTCCGAGTGCCCGCATCCTCGCTCGATGTTCGACCATCACCTTCTCTTGCCCGCCCAATTCAGTGCTGCGAACCTCTCTCACCTGGACCAGAAAATCCTTGCAGATACTCTCCCTGAGACTGAGCTCTACAAAGTCCAACACACCACCCTTTCGCAGTTTGACGTTGTGAGTGGGTGAGAACTGTACCAGGGAATCGATCTGCTCCGCGACTTCGCTGCATTGCTTAAAGTCGATTAAAGGACGCCCATCCACCTGAATGATCGGATCGGAGTGAGCAAAGGTCGAGTTCAGGGAGGTGAGGTGGGAGTCTGCGAAGGTCAGCTCGAGGCGGTAGCAAGGTTGGAGACAGAATCGAAAACTGACCCAGCCAGGGAAGGAGGTCGTTCGTCTCCAATTGTCGCAGCGTGCTTCGGTATGCACCACTCATGAGATCTTTGCAAAGATTCTGTACTTGTCCTCTCTTGCTCTCACACGTAAGGACCAACCGTGTGATTGTTGGCGATGTAAGGGCGACCACAATTGCCGACGCCGAGGAGAAGTTGTTCAACTCGCGGCATTCCTTGTACTGGTGTCAATCCTTTTATCATACGTATGGGTAACAAGACGTCCAACCTGAGCTGTATCGACCCATTCCTCATATTTCTCCATTCTCTCATCCAAATGGTCAAGGCTGTCATAAAAAGGGATAAGCGTTCCTTTTCCGGTTAAAAGCTAACGAACAGCATCCTCACTCCAAGATGGTTCTCTTCACCCAGTTCGTGATCAGATCATGGACAGCGTTGAATACCTCTATCCGGCCCGCTTTCTCGGGTGGTCCCAGAAGAATGTAGTTTATGTAATCCCAATAAGTGATGTTCTTGAACCGTTTGCCTTCTATCAAAGTTAGAGCAGCCGCTACATCAGACGGCTTCGTGTCAGAGGGTCGTCGAGCAGGATCAAGTCGCAGTCGTGGAGGAGGATCTGGCTTGCGGAGACAAACCTGAAAATCCACTTAGTTTATTGCGAGGATTGATTCTGCTACAACCTACGTATTCGGGGTCATCGACCAGTCTTCCTATTTCATTAGCTTTTGCTTCCATTCTTTCGCTTTCGGGCGACGACTCCGAGCCCGAGATGGCACGGACGAATTCTTTGATTTTCGAAGAACAACTGAGATCTGGATCCTCAAACCCCTTCCTGAGCCAACGCTCAATAAACAGTAAGATGCTGAAAAATATATGAGCTTGTGTGCTGAGAAGTGCGTTGTCCACTTACAGGTACCGGGTACTCATCTGAGCGGAATCCAGACTGGTAGACTCAAACCGTCTTTTCAGAATCTCGAAAAGGCGGTCGCTGGTCGCAAATAGTTGATAGATGGTCAAAAATGTAGATTTGAAGTCGTCGTCCCTAGATGAATCGGCGGTGACGGTGATGGCGCGGAATACGAGGCCTTCAAGAGTGCCAGCTGACACGCTCCCATCTCTTGCAGGTCGGAGTATGCACTCGACGTCGTTCGCGGCCTTCTCCATGGATTGGACAACCTCAGAACTCACAGGGACCCATTTACGAGGTTGCGGTAAGAGGACAAGCGTGGTAGCTTTGACTGGCATTGTTCGGGTTTTCGACGGGCGTTCTGGGGGTTTGATAGATTCTCTGGAGGTCGAAGCGCTTCTCCGCGGTTGTGGGTCAGGTGCACCAGATGGTGTTGTCAGAGCTCTCTTAATAGGGAATGCCCACCGCTTCGATGACTTCTTTGAATGTGTGTCCGATTCTCCAGTACCTACAGTATGCAATGAAGAATGGCCGGACATTTGGCGTTGCGGCTCAGGGAGCGAGGATAAGCTGTTAGTAGGAGAGTGAGTAAGCGTCGACCTAGGACTTCCACCGATTTCCGGTGAATCAAGGGGAGAAGACAAGGGTGCCCTAACGTCTCCACGATATTCCTCCATGAGAGTTGCTAGCCTCGTGGATCCTAATGATGAAGAAACGCTGACTCTGTGTGGAGCTGGGATTCTTATATCGGTGGGACGATCACCCGGTTTAGAAGAGCGTTGCGAGCTAGGTCGCAGCACCTCTATCACAGGGGGTGTCGGTGGAGACGAGCTGTCGCTGGCGTGCATCGATGGACTAGGATGGATCGGTGGACTATCAATTACCGGAGAAGGGTCCAAATCTCCAACAGTGAGAGAGCGATCTGCATGACGATATAAGGATAGGTTCAAGCTAGACAGAGGCAAAGCCACTCACCAACACGCCGAGGAAGCATCTCACGTATCGCCAACTGAATATCAGACATCGAAGGGCGCATTTTTGGGTCGGTCTGCCAGCAAGACTCCAGAAGGTCCCACATATTTGAGCTGATATCAATTGTCGTGGATCCGCGGTCGGCAGGTGGTGTCCCCCCATTCAACAGAACAGGTACATAGAAATCTTGGTGCGAGCTATACGGGTCTTGCCCTGTAAACACCTCGATACCAAGTGACCCAAAAGACCAGACGTCCCCTTTCTCGGTTGGGGGATTAAAACCTTGAGGCGTCATCCTTTCTGGAGAAAACCAACGAGCACGGGCCATATCAAAGGACGGCTTGAAATGTTACATCTCAACGTAAGGCATAAATGACATGCCAGATGATCCACGTACTTTCAGATATCCAGATAGATTGAACCCACAAACAAATGTTTTGCCGTCCCCATTGATTAGAACGTTTTTCTGGAGAAGAAATTGATCGGATGATGCAGCCAAGCCGACAAGATGGTGGCTTACCCCACATATGTCACCATGGATGATCTCGTTTTCGTGAAGGTATTCCAAAGCTGGCGTTTATCAATTAATCTATGGTTGCTGACATCGCACTGGGAACAGTGTACACACCAGAAACAACCTCGCTAAGAAGACGCAATCGGTCCACATTCGGATATATCTTGATGTAGTCTCGGATATTCCCATTGCTCATCCATGGGCTAACCTGTAATTCCAAACGTCTGGAAAGAACCATCACCAGTGTGGGGTCGGACGTACGGAATAAATGGAATCTCCTATGGTAACATGTCCAGAGATGCCGAGAAGGTGCCGATGGTGAAGGCCAACACAAGCTTCGACCCACTCCTTGAAGTGCTGTTGGAATAGTGATCAAGTTGTGACATCATCATAGTATAACGAAACTTGCCATTTGAGAAGCTGGCGACTGGTCTTTCGGGCAACCGAGTGTGGCCTAAACGCAAATGAGGCTCAGTTGGACCTCTGGATAGGGATATACGTACTTGCTCTTCATCACTCTCCCATTCGCCAAGATAGAAGTCCAAGAGGGATCCTTTGATATCCGGTAGCCGGCTGATTATGGAAACTTTTCCTGTCACTAGAATTTACAAGGGTGTGAGTGACCACTTGTGAGCAGAACATCACAACTTACAATCTCTTGGTCTGGGCCGCGGAGGAATCGTTGACTGAGGTGATGTTTGGTGGGTATCGATTGTCACGACCTCCTCCTGCTGTACGATGAATTCAGTTCCGCACCCACGCGAAGAACCTGTGTCAGATCTACCTGGAGAGTGAGCGGCTCGGTCAACTCTTGCACTGCTGGTGGCATGCTGCGACTATTAGTCTGTACTTGTTCTAGCATTTTGACCATCAAGTCGTATAGTTGTGCAAAATCACGCTGTCGGTGTTTCTCTCTAACTCTATTGTCAGTATGGGCCAGTACGGCCATTGCCATCTGGAAAGAATGAAACTGTGACACTTCAGTATGAGGCAAAGGCTTGGCGTACCGTAAACCTGTCCGAGCATGTTGCGAGTTCACGATAACACTCATCGATACCAATTTGAATCTCGTGCTGTCTAAAGAAAGCTAATTTGCCATCGTAACTCGCCCATTCCGATACTCGTCTAGAAATACGTTCGATTGATCTGTGATAGTGCATGAACAACGTGTCCCAAATCTGGTCAGCAAGACTATTATGCGCACCTCTCGATTTCATCGGCTTCTGTGGCCGCAGCTGTCCCAATTAGCTGCGATGAGTGTTCCCTTATTGTGCTGAGCAAGGAATCGCATTGACGGGCGAGCCCTGAAAGGCGCTCCTGGTCCATCATTTAGCAGCGAAACGGATATAAAGCCTGAGAGATCATATTACCTTATGGACTTTGATGGTCTTGGCAGCATGATACAATTTAACGACTAGTTTCGAAGGCGGTCAGAGATGATCCTAGGTCGAGATATGTAGTGGCGAACTTAGAGTTGAACCCTCGAAAATTCCAGCGGCAGGGACGATATTGGCCATGTAAGGGAAGGGGAGTGAGGGGCGTAGTGATAAAGTGGATTTAGAGGGGAGTCAAACAGCACCGACTTGACAAGCGCGAGAAAGGCTAATAGCGCCGGCGCCCGCTCATCGCCGGGATCACTGCTACCTCTCCATTGTAAGCTAGTCTAAAAAGGTGTCTGAGAACAGATCACAGCTCGGATCGCCTACTCACACACTCAATCTGATGGAGGTTTGTACACTCGCCGGGGGATTCCGAGCGGAGGGCCTTAAAAGTGCTATGGACATGATTCACGGAGGGGGAGCGGGGATAGTACATATGAGCCTATCTACTCCGTGTATTACCCGCACCCCATTAGTGACGAGTGAGGATTTCCAGTGCTGGTTGTATATCTGTACAGTAGTATTGCTGCACTGGCAACCTCGCAATGTTGACTTATACCCAACGACATGCCCTCTTCAATGGCACAAGACATCTAGACTATGGGGTCGACTATTCCGACTGGTCACAAAAACTACTTTCAGGAAATTGACAGGAATCGTCACATGGTACCGAGACAGAACTGGGTGAGAGTACATCATCGATAGGCAATGTTGACCATCACGTGATTCAGTCGGCCCTTACTCTAGCAAAGCCGACTCTGAGTAACGTTCACATCGTGTAAACCCTTATATCAATTGTGGGTTCCTCTCTCGGTTGCAGAGACAGCGCTGAATTTTTACGCTAGCCACCCGGGTAAATGGATAATTCGCACGTTCGGGATCATATAACCAAAGCTCGCGATTTCTTCAAGTTGTGGCCGTTTCTTCACATTCCTCTGGGGCCCTCGGGATCGAAGACAAACCTTTTTATCATTGTTTGATAGCTGAGATATGGGTCGTAGAAACTTTGGTCAACTCTCAATAGTGAGCATTTGCACCGTGACCTGATATCAAAAAAAAGGTATACATCTTGCATTTGGCAGAGGCTAGGTTGGGGATAGATGGTCCCGATTGTCCTGTTACTGCTATCAGGTTTGAAAAAGGTCACTCTATCGGTTAACGGATTTCAAGTCGAATGAACGTACCTTACAAGATTCGTTACAAGGCATCTCCTTCTTGTGTTAGTCAGTATCGTGATCATCCAGATCTCATCAAGACAGGCTAACTGTGGAAACGTAGATCATTTCAAATGGGTCGTCCCTCGCCGCGAGCTCGCCTAAATTTCCGCTGTAGCCTATTGCGATTCAGCGCCGCCTCTCCATCTTACTCAGGATAATAATACTAATGACTCCCAGAACTCTCTCTTACCGTAAAATGACTCCAGCTGAGAGGGACAGTACTCCTTTGTTCATGTGTTCGTTTATGAGGTCCATTGCAAAATTGCCGCGCGGATCGGGACCTTGTAAACCACCCGGGTATCAATTAACCTTGTGAATTTACCTGCTTCGATTGCATCAACAATTCCAGCTTCAGTCGTGTCATTTCGTGATCCATCTTGCGTCACCTTACTTTCTGTTATCACTCTATTCAATTTCTGCACGAGTCTAGTCAACTATGTGGACACATTAAAAAGCTAATGGGAACCCCCGGGTGGCTTGTAGGCCTCTCATCAAAGCGACTCTACCAAAGGAGTTGTCAGCAGTTAGGGAGAATGAACTCAACACATGCATGTCGGACATAAATCATACAGATTAGCACACACGGCGAAAATACGGGTCAGTGTTGTATTCGAGGCCAAAGTACTTCATACAGTAGTAGAAAACATACAATCAGAGGTTTTTCACGTAAAGTCGAGATTCTATACGACGGCAATACTGGGACAAACAATACCAAAACCAATTGAACCCCGGGCCTGCGCTGTCGCGCTTGCTCCGCTCTGGAAGTGCCACCCATAACAAAGGAAACCTATCTCTAAGAAAGGCAAATAAAGCAGCGTGACTGTTGTGTTCGGGTGGCTGCACAGGCAAACGACCGAAAGGCCAAGAATACCTCAGTCACACAAACTCATAGTAGGATCGCAACTCAATCAAGAAACAGATAACGAAACGGGAACTGTCATCGATGACAACAACGATGGCCGCCCAGACCTTCTGCGAGCTTGCGTGGTGACGCTGAAACCCCACCAAGGGTACACTTGCACTTCTCACTCACCACCACGCGGACTACAATCGCGCGTGGCGAATTTGATGTTGGGAGGAAAGTGGATGCGGACTGGGACTCAGAACGAAGCGGCAGCAAAGGGATCATAAACGATCATCGAAGCCCGCTGCCCCATCTTTCCAAGTTCCAGAACGCATTATCAGGGGGGAGAAACTCCGTTGTGATGTCGATAGAGATGACCTTTGAGTTTGCGCTTCCCAGTGAGCATACCGTTACAATTAAGATAAGGACATTTTTGTGGGATAGAATGAAGATCATCCCAATGGCGATTGACAGCTTTCATTGCGTGGAGTTTCTTTCCACAAGTGGGGCACGACGGCTTTGAGTCTTGCCCCATTTCCGCATCGTTGTTCAGTGTAATGGGGGGTTCTATCGAGTGAGTTGGTGAGCTTGAGCCGTCGATTGAGACTGAGAGGACTCACTTTGCTCTCCTAGCAGAGTCGTGGGGCCATAATTTCGGTCGAAATAAATCCCAGCTACTTGGGCAGGGTATGCCAGCTTCCTGCTGGGGGGGTTGCCCCCCCAAATGCCCTGATGGCTCTGAAGATGGCGAGCGCGGTGCGACTCCCGCTGTGACCGAAATCCAAGCGCCGATATGCCTTGTCCGACACCTAGTAAGGTCAGAAAGAAGAAACTGTCTCTTGAGCATGACGCATGCTGCTCACGTATCGACTCCGTCAAGGATCCATTATCATCAAAAGCATATGAAGAAGAGGCCCTCTGGTATGGTTCAGTGTGAAAGGCCTCCACTTTGAAGAGGGGGGGACACATATAGACACGATGCGGGTCACGCAAACATGGGTATTCCTGTAACGCATTCACTACGTCAACACGAGATGAATGAAAGGATTATATCTCACCTCCGAGTCCTGAGGCTCTGTAATGCCTGGATGGTGCAAAGGGGGAGTAGGGTTGGAACTCGATAATAAACCTAATTCATCATTGCTTTCCAGTTCACCGGGCCCGTAAGGTCCAGCTGGAATGAGGGACAGGCCACCATCTGGAGAGCGATACAGGCCAGCCTGTGCAATGGTCATTACACAGCAGGATTTGCCCAACAAGGAAGCTCACAGGATTAAGGCTAGCTTGCTGACTGAGGAAGTCGTCCATATTTTTCTGTAGTGCGCAGCAGGGGTCTAGGATCATGCGATGGGTGTCAGCGCCGTAGATTAGATTTTATAACACTTTGAATCCACTGGCACCCACCGGGGTGCCATTGCACGTTTCTACCGCCAAACTGTGGGAGTAGTAACAATCATGACGGGGAAGTTTAGTGTTTGTGACGGCCAAAATTCCATTGGTGAGAATGATCGGGGGCGATGCGGGGTTCTTACTATTCACCAGCGCTGGAAAATAGCGTCAGCATCTTGTCCTGAAAACAACAATCAGCAAGGGTCACCAAAGTTAAATGCACACCGTCGCTTCATCGCGTATACGTAAGTAAAAGTATTATGGCATCCCAATCCAGGAATGTTGAGGCTGGCTGGCTTGGCGCCCTTAGAAGGAGCCATGGGACAGGTGACCGGCTGGAAATGAGACTAGCCACTGGCAGCGTTATTCTCGACCACTTTCGAAGTTCGCCGTTCTGGAGAGAAATAATTGAGGGTCCGCAGGAAGGTGATTGGGGGATCTGTGAAGAAGGTCCTGAGGCCTGAGTACGTGAGGAAAGCTCGTGCTTTAGTGATCGGTAATGAGAATTTTTTTTTTTTTTTTTTTTTGAATCAGCATTTATATAGCGCTGCATGTTTACATGGAACAAAGACGCGCTTGGCCGCGTTTGCTAACTACCTAACTAAGCGACCTGGTGTCGGGGGGGGTACAATGTATGTAAAGGGTGGAAGTGTGTGGAGGGTGGAGGTGAGAATATCTGGGCCGGCGATCGCCCGAGGCGCTCAGCCATAGTCTTCTGGTATGGCAGCTTGTCTCCGGGGTCGGACACACGCTTGTGTCTCTTCGATGAATTTTGCGAGGGCTGCGCCACCCGCTTCGGTTCCGAAGATGATGTTGGGTGAAAGTGTGGGTGCCGCTGGTCGGAGGAAACGTTCCCGCGCCTCTGCGAAAAGAGGACAGTTGCAGATGACGTGGAGCGGTGTCTGTAGGGCTGTCTGTCCGCATGGGCAGCCGTGAGGGTCCGGGGCCCTTGGCCGATGTCTGGCGTTGTATTCCCCTGTGAAAGCGTGCTCAGTAAGGAGTCTAATAGCAGTACAAAATACCGGTCGAGCAAAACCGGCAATTCCTGTCATGAACTCTGGGGGTTGGCCCGAGGGTGGGTGGTGTAGGGCCCGGTAAGCGGGGTTGCGGCGGGGGTCTCTGAGCCAAATTTGTTCCCACTCCGTGAGAGCTTCGAGCTTGGTCTTTGTGCGGAGGGCTGTGATCGTGAGCGGGGCATCGTGGGCTGGAGGCTGTGCGTTTGTTGCAGCCTCAACCGCCGTTTGCTGGAGGCGCAGCAAAGGGGCGAAGCTGGCCGTGCCCGGAACCCAGCGGATGGCCACCGAGGTTGTGGGGAACACGTCGAGGATGTCGGCGATCGTGTCACACACTACTTTGCATGCTGCAGCGTTGTCGTGCCTAATGGTGGACTGGCACCATGGGATAATGTGTTGGTCAGCTGTGTATAAGATGACTGAGGGGGAATGGGAGGTGGCCAGCATATCTCTGGCCAGCTCCGCTGCAGCTGCGAGTGCCGCGAACGCTGCGTCCCTGTGCGAGGCACTCTGGCCGAGAATGGAGATGTGTGAGGCTGTTTCTCTCCCATTCTTGTAACCGATCGCGGTGCCCATCCACAGTGGGGATGTTTGTGCTGGGTTAGGTCCTAAACCACGGCAGTAGACCAGGATCTGGTCCTTCCGGCCGTAGTGGGCCCTGGAGATCATGTTGGTCAGGCGTTTACGGTCCTCGCCTTTGCACGGGTTGTGGGTGATTGTGAACCGGTCTGCCGGGGGCGTGCACCGCTTCCAGGGGGGGTGATCGAGACAGGGTGGTAGCCGGCACTCTGCTGGGACGCGGGAACTGAGCCTGTGGATGCAGGTGTCGAGTGGTCGGGCCGGCATCGGGTAAGGAAGCGGGACGCCGCTGCCTTCCGCCGAGCACCACGGCGGGCCCAGCCTATGGAGGACTGGGGAGCTTTTCGGGAGGGTGAGTAACCTTATCGCGGCTTGGGTAGCTAATCTCTGTAACCGGATTTGGATTGGAGGGATGACTATCAGTTGGTGTAGTGGTTCTCGAGGGGTGCTTCTGAAAGCGCCCGTGATGACGCCCACAGCTGCGTTTTGGACCGTTTGGAGTGTCTTGATATGTTTCTGTTGACCCCGGAACCAAATAGGGGCGCCATAGGTTAGAGCCGGGATGCAAATTGCGTTGAACGCAAGACGCCAGCTGCCGTGGTTGAGGCCTCTCACCGAGTTGCCCAGGAGCTGGAGGGCCTTGAGCGAGCTCTTTGTCCTAGAGGCAACTACAGAAATGTGTTTGTCCCAGGAGAGCTTGTGGTCGAAGTGTAGCCCCAGGTAGCGGACGTGGTCCGAAGCTGCGACCGAGTACAGGGTGTTGGGCGCCCGATCTGGGAGTAACAGAGACGTAGGGCGATCCCCATGGGTGGTTGGGTTGGCGCGGCGGCGAGAGAAGAAGAGTATCTCTGTTTTCTCTGGTTCAATGGTCAGTCCTGCCATCTGGCACCAGGTGTGGCACGCCGTGTAGCAGTCCCTGAGTCTCTGAGCCAAGATGTGGTATGTGGGTGCTCTGGCAAAGATGTTACCATCATCGATGTACATGAGGAAGGTGGCATTTGCCCAGGATCTAGCCAGATGAAGCAGGGGGGAGGCATAGATAATGGACAAGATAGGGGAGATAGGGGAGCCTTGCGGCGTGCCCATCTCCAGCTCAATGTCTTCCGAGGAGTAATTGTTGAAACGTAGGCGGACTGTCCTGTCCCGAAGGAAAGATGACGTCCAGTTACAGATCTGTGGGGAGAAGCCAAGGGAGTGGACCAGGGCCGAGAGTCTCGAGTGGTTGACATTGTCGAAGAAGCCCTGGATGTCAAAAAGCAGTGTGCCACAGACCCCTCCCAGAGCGTGTGCTGTCTCTATGTCATGGGTGAGGCAGAGACCAGCGTCGATCGTGGAGGAGAAGGGCCGCGCTCCAAGTTGGGTGGTGGGGATGAGGCCAAGGGCGGTGATGTCGTAGGTGAGCCGTTTCGCGACTACTTTCTCCAAGAGTTTCCCCAGGCACTCGAGAAGGGCCACTGGGCGGTAGCATTTTGGGAGACTATAGTCTTCCTTGCCGGGTTTGGGGACTACGGCAATTGTGGCCAATTTCCACGATCGAGGGTGGTGTCCGGCCTGCAAGCATGCTTCAAAAAGCGCTTGAAACCGCTCTGGGGATGCAGCAAAGGCCCACTTAACTAATTTGTAGTTGTGCCCTGATGGGCCTGGGGCAGAATTGTTGCTTGTGGGTCCCAAAGCGTCCGCAATCTCCGTAATGGTGACGGGAGCGTGTGGGCGGGTTTCCGCGTGGGGTGGGTCGTCTGGGAAGGTCTCTGGGACTCTTGTGGGTTGCGGATTAAAGAAACGTTGACTAAGGGCGCCAGCCATGAGGGCTGGTTGGTCAGATAGACCCGCCGCCGTCATCAAGGCTGGGATAAGACGTTGGCGTCTGCCGAAACGCCATTTGGCTGCCATCCACAGACGTTCTGAGGAGGCATCATGGAGGAAGTCATTGGCCCAACGGCGTTTTGCCGCTGCGACCTCCTTCCTGAGGAGTTTGTTGGCGTTTTTGCGTGCTTCCGGTTCCTGAGCGTCCCGAGCGACTGCCGCCGCCCGATCACACGCATCATCCCACCATGAAGCCCCTTTGGGTGAGTACTGTTTCCGTTTCTCAAACGAGGCCATGCTCGTTTGTTCGATGTCGTGGGTGAGTTGGAGTGCCGCCTGGTCTAAGTCTTCCGCAGAGATGAGAGGGGGGGGGAAACGAGGACACACCTCGAGGAACCAGCGGATCCAGAGATCCCTTGCCTCATCTGCAATCACAAACCGGGTGCGCTGCGGAAGGGGGTTGATTGCTGATTCCAAGATGTGTTGGTAGGTGGACCAGATGCCGGCATGGTCCGAGCCTATAGAGGCCGCGAAGTCGATGACTGGGTCCTGGAAAGTGTCGTCGAGGATGGCAGCGGCATTGGTCCACACCAGGTCAAGCGTCGTATCGCGCTGATTACCTTCTCCCCTTCGAGTCGGGATGCCTGGGGGGGTGGCCAGGGCCAGGTTCTGGCTAAAAGCCCATTCCTCTAAATCATCAGACCAGGGGGAGGACCGGATACCCGGGGGCGACCAAGAGTGAGAATGGGTGTTGAAGTCCCCGCCGATGATCGTGGGGATCTCGGGGTTTGTTTCCATGTTGAGGATGTTGCCTAGTGAGGGGCGATGGCTCGTGTCATGGTAAATGTTGATGGCGCGGAAAGAGCTGGAGCCCAGATGGACATCCAGAGTGAGAATGTGATGGTTTGAGGTCAGGTCAAGACGGTTGGTGATGTTGAAGTGTGTCGAAGCGATGCGGCGGTATGCCATGACTTTGCATCGCACGCCTCGCTTCGTCTTTGGGTATATGCAGTCCCATTTTGGGTTAGCAGCCCCGCCCAGGATGTCGACCCCTTCAGGGTCTGAGTCCGAGCGGGCTGTGCCAATTTTGTCATACCATGGTTCTTGGACCAGGATGATATCAGCCCGTGTGTTAGTGTTGAGGAGGGAGTGGGTTGCCGCGTTACGGCGGCGCATATTGACAAATAGTAGGTTCACACACGCCATTAAGTAGATGAGGGGGGGGGGTTTAGGTTCGCATGGTCAGCAACGTTGTGCGCTGGGACTTTGAAGGCCTCCCGCGAAGGGCAGGACAAATCTCTCGCTGAGTGGCCCACCTCCTTGCACAAGAGGCAGACGACAGGGCAGTCACACACACCTTGGGAGGCGTGTTCACTGGCTTTCCTGCACCTCAGGGGGTGGTCGATCGCGCGGTGGCTGCCTCCGCACAGGTGGCAGCATAGTGCGTCCTTGGGGAGTGTGCAGCGTGAGCCCGTGTGGCCCAGTTTGTGGCATCGTGAGCACTGTAGCATGGGCGGTTTGGCTAGCCACCTTTTGAAGGTGATGGCTTTGCCGAACATAGCCAAGTGGGAGCGGGACATGGCTTGGGTGATGGAACCAACGGGGTCTAGGAAGGCAAAAGAGATGCTCGAGTTTGCACTGAAGATGGATTGCTGGGGGCGGAGCCAGCGAGGCTGGAGGATAATGTGCAAGTCAGAACAAATCGGGTTGCGCCTAACTTCACTTAGCAGCTGGTCCGCGGTGAAAAATTCGTTGGACTCCGGGTCTCTGGTGGGGACCCCGTTAAAGGTGACTTTTGCCAGGCCTGAGGACGGAACCAGCATCGCCCCCGGGAAGGATTGGGTTATAACCTGGTCCATTTCCAGCACCTTGTCAAAGGTAACTAGGCCTGCAAAAGTAAGAACGAAGTTGGATGACATGGCGGCCCACCGGCCTGAGAGGAGGATCAGGGGCGACTTGGCCGCCCCGAGAGCAGCACAGATCTGCCGGGTGAGCATAATCGGGTCCCGGCGTTCAGGAGGATCGTCCTGCGGTTCGGGTTTACGCTGGATCGTGATTTCTGTATGGGCGACGACCGGGCCCGAGGGCTGGGCGGCGCCGGGTCGAGAAGCGGGTGTGCCGGGTGAGGGCGCGGCTTGGGCCTGAGGTTGGGGGCCTCTGCGGCGGCGTGACACCGTCTTCCAAGGGGCCTGCTCGGTATTGCTAAACGGTGGGGCCAGGGGTGGAGGTTGTGGCCTCCTCAAGGACGGGTCGGGGCCTCGCAGCGGCGGGTCCGCAGCGGTCGTCTGCAGCGAGGGCAGTTCGTCAGCCCGGTTCTGTGCGGGGGGCTTACCTGTCCTATGAGGGGTCGGTGGGTGCTCTAGCCTGTCCATCCTCTCCGACAAGAGGTTGAACGAGGCCTTGACTTCCGCCATGACCTCAGCCAAGGTTACCGGGGGACCGGTAAGGGGAAGGGTGCGGGTGCGGGTGCGGTTGGGGAGGGGCTGCATTCGCGAAAAGGGGGGGGTCTGGAACCACTAGAGAGGGGGAGGCTAGGACTGCTGACGTGGGGGTGGTTGGGTCCGCCGATGGAGGGTTGGGCAGGATTGTGGGGGCGGGGGGGGCCGCGGCCGTGCGAGGGCTGGCGGGTGAGACGGGCCTTGAGCGGGTGATTGAGGCTGCGGATGGGCTGACTGAGTTCGCAGATGGGCTGACTGAGTCCGCAGATGGGCTGACTGAGGCAGCGGACGGGTCTCCGCTCGTGGCGGCGTCTGCAGACTTTTGCTTGATCTTGGCGTCCTTCTTCTTCTTGATCTCCAACATCTTTTTCATGTAGTACTCTTCGCCGTCTGCCTTGGCTCGAATGTCCTGGGTCCGACGTGCAATGAGGACTTGGGCGGTGTAGTAAAGTTCCGCATCCTCTTGTATTTTGGGTCTGATGTGGTTCTTCCTCCTTGTGCTTTCGTCCATCTCCCAGATGTTCACTTCCTTCTGGATATCAGCACTTAGCATCGTGAGGATCCTGTCCATGACTGCCGCGCGTGAGCTGTCTGTGGCCATGAGGACTCTTTCGAAATCCTCGAGGGAGAGGTGTTCGAGAGCGCGGTTTTTGTCCGAGCGGTGGAGACAGTGGTCGCACACCAACGAGGGCGAGGACGGGGAAGGCGGGAAGATTTTGGAGAGATGGTCTAGGTTGGCCTGAATTTGGGCTGCCACTTCGAGGTCCTCCGGTTTGAAAGGAGTCAGCCTGTCCGGGCTTGAGCCCGAGTGGGGGTGATTGAGTTGCGAGGCACGGATTCCGTAAAGGATGCGAGACGTGATGTCTGAAACTGACTTGATCCAGGCTGAGGGGGATAGGGGCGCGTGGGGGCCAAAGCCTGCATCAATTGCACCTGCGACCAGGTGATATCGGTCAACAAATTGTTGGAAGGACGCCTTCGCCTTTCCTTCATCGACGTCTTCGCGTTGGAAAATGCGGCGTCGGCGAGGGAGGGTCGGGAGACTGGCGTCTAGGAACGTCTGGAGAAGCTCCTCGCGTGTTAAGAGAGCCGTGGGTTCTTCCGCGGACATTTCGGGTGGTAACTTAGGAGAAGGGCTGCTCGACAGGTCGCGAGGAAAACCAAGCGTTTTCTGTCGGGATACGTGGGGGTACAAATGTACTACTTCTACTTTTTAACTCGAACAGCCTCCGCCAGCTGACACTTTTGGTGCCGTTGGTGGTGGTAGCCGAAAAAGGAAGGTGATCGGTAATGAGAATCAGTGAACAACTTCTAGCCGAGGTCAGAAGGAACTTACGTCCGACCTGCTTTGGGTTTGCGCAATGCGAATTTGTTTCGTCAGACGAGACAAAGAACTGACGAAGGTCACTGCCACTCCTGCCGTCTATGAGTTCCACTAACTGCTGCCTCGCACTGGTAGGAAACGAGTTGCGTCCCACCGCACGACCCTCGGGTCAATGACCCGACTGGGCACGATCGGCGAGTACTTCCCAATAAAATGGGCAGGGGAACTGAAAAGGCGGAAGCGATAGATCTCGATCTATACAACGTGACGACAAGAAAGAGAAGGCAGAGAAATGTCTTCGCGTCACCACTCGGCGACCGCCCACACACCGCCACAGACCATAACGCCACTACAGAGAACCGAAACCGGAGATTTGAAAGTAGCCAGATTTTAGGGAAGGAAGCTGCGGTGGTTCTTCGCCATTTAAGGAAGTTTGATATCCGAGATAGATCACAGGATCGCTCCCTTCTACTTCTTCTTACACTGTCTTCTCTTTTAGACCCTCTTTTCTCTTTACAGTATCATTCGCTTGCCTTGACTGCCTTTCTTCCTCTCCGGAATTGCCACCCCCGGCTTTGTCACCACAGTCTGTTCAGCCACGTTGTCTCGGTGATTCTATACCTTTTTTCCATTTCTCTGCTCTTTTTTTCTCACCCGGCTAGGGAAGTAAACACAAGCAAAGTCATGAGATCGCTACGTAGTTTCATGGAGAATCGGACTAGCACCGGCTACTGTCGCTCATGACCCTACCGCCCTCCCCACCTCTCCTTGACCCGGTTACATTCCGGAATTTAGATGCTGATTTGGAGACCGTTTAGCCCCTCTAACTGGGTCCGCGCAGCCACGCAGGTTGCATATATATTCCCATCACACGAGAAATGGCAGACATGCGCACAGTTGAGTGCTATGGACGATAAGATGTAGTACTGCGCAAAACTTGTAAGACCTTTCTCTGGGGGTAGTCCAAGTGACACGGGAATATACAGTAATTGCAGTTGGCAGTCATGACGCGGGCGGGTAGTTTCTCAAAATTTCAAGTTTTGGAGAGTTGGCCTTAAGCTTCGAGTTGAAACTCAAAGCTGACAAGGTAAGAATCGAGGCCTGGAAAGTTCTATGACTATGTAATAGACAAGCTACGAGGAATCATCTGTACGTACATGTAAATATATACCCTGCGTGAGTGACAAGAGCCAATGAAATGACAAATTGATACTGTGCGCCCCTTATACGAGTAGCGCGTCGGAAATCAACGGCGCTTGTTGAAATCTTGTTGAAACGTAGCTCTTGGACAAACGTTTATAGCGGCACCACGCTCGACTACAACTTGCGACAATCGCTGGCTGAATCCGCTAGTCGGCTGGTTTCTCTCACGTACAATCATGACGCGTACAAGGTGTCTAACACATCAATCGGCGTTCATGCTCACGACCCCGCCTAACTTACATCCATTTGTTCATACTCGTCGAGATATGCCCTCCGAGTCCTCAGCTCATCTTGATCCTGCTAGATCATCAGACTTGTCAGTCTTCCACATCGGATAACCTCTCGTCACCTCAACGGAGACTTCTCGGGGCCGCTTTAAGAGTAGACCAGGCGGGCGAAGTTGCCGCCAATTACATCTACGAGGGTCAACTTGCTATCCTCTGACCTGACCCTACGACAGCAGCATTAATACAGGCAAGCTTACGGTACTTGGATCCTACGTTTTGGGTATCTCAACATGAAAATTTACAGGATATGTGGGGCGAAGAGAGAAAACACCTCGCTGTCATGTACAGTGCCCGTGGGGAAGGAGGTGGTGATGGAATACACAGAGGCAATTGAGACGGTCATTGGTGATCATTATGACGTTACAGATCTCCTTCGGCTGATATTGATTTCATTTGTCAACTGAAATCAACTGAAGGACCTACAAGACTCGACGCATCTTAGCATTGTACTTCTTAGGGACGTGACTCGTGAATGCCGGGATGACGAGCTAGAGCATCTTGATACTGCCGTCAAACGCAACTCTCAGAGGGCACCAGCCCATTCCCTTCTCAGCTCGGTAGTAGGAATGGGGTGCAAGGTTGCTATTGAGCTTTGTAAGAATAAGAGAATGTAAACAGGTAAACTAATGATCTATTCTAATCTTCTGTCGGGTTGGCTGTTGGTGAGAGATGACAAAGTAGTGATTCTCCTCTTCATTTTCCAGTCCAATCCCAGAATAGCGTTATTTGTCCCAATGCGTGACGCTAGCAAATAAAAAACTCGCTGAGCGGACAGATAGATTAACGCGCCCGAAGCAAGAACCAGGCCTGTTAGCGATGCTCGAGATGTGAATCTGAAGTGCTTGTAAACATCTTCACGCCGCAAGTGAACGGCGTTAAGTGGCTCATCCAACAACTCTGATAATGTTGACAACAGAACGCCCAAGATGCCATCCCATCGTTCCACGGCAGGATTATCGATTGGGCTGTCAATTCAATTATCGATTGAGACGAAGGACCCTAGCGAGGATCGATGGACACTCGATGAAGAGACAGAGCCCCAATCTCGGTCGCTGCCGTGGATCGATGCACTCTCCATTGTGAAGACAGAGTCCCAATCTCTGCCAGGGAAAGTGCTCTGAGGTCGATCTGCGTAACGATATAAGGATACGTTCAAGCTAGACAGAGGCAAGAAATCACTCACAACCACGCCGAGGAAGCATCTCACGTATCGCCAACTGAATATCAGACATCGAAGGGCGCTTAGTTGGATCAGCCTGCCAGCAAGACTCCAGAAGGTCCCATATATTTGAGCTCATCTCAACTGTCGTGGATCCACGATCGGCAGGTGGTGTCCCCCCATTCAAAAGAACAGGTACATAGAAATCTTTGTGGGAGCTATACGGGTCTTTACCTGTAAACACCTCGATGCCGAGTGACCCAAATGACCAGACGTCCCCTTTCTCGGTTGGGGGATTAAAACCTTGAGGCGTCATCCTTTCTGGAGAAAACCAACGAGCACGGGTTATATCAAAGGACGGCTTGAAATATTACATCTCAACGTAAGGCATAAATGGCATGCCAGATGATCCACGTACTTTCAGATATCCAGATAAATTGAACCCACAAACAAATGTTTTGCCGTTCCCATCAATTAGAACATTTTTCTGGGAAGAAGTACATCGGAATTCAGTCGAGCCGACAAGGTGGTGGCTTACCCCACATATGTCACCGTGGATGATCTCGTTTTCGTGAAGGTATTCCACAGCTGGTGATCAATATATCTATGGTTGCTGACATCGCACTGGGAACATTGTACACACCACAAGCAACCTCGCTAAGATGACGCAATCGGTCCACATTCGGATTTATCCTGATGAACTCTCGGATATTCCCATTGCTCATCCATGGACTAACCTGTAATTCCAAACGTCTTGAAAGCATCATCATCAGTGTGGGGTCGGACATACTGAATAAATGGAATCTCCTATGGTAACATGTCCAAAGAGGCCGAGAAGGTTCCGATGGTGAAGGCCAACACGAGCTTCGACCCACTCCTTGAAAAGCTGTGGGAATAGCGATCAAGTCGTGATAACATCATAGTATAACTGAACTTGCCATTTGAGAAGCTGACGACTGGTCTCTCGGGGAACCAAGTGCGGCCTAAACGCAAATGAGGCTCAGTTAGACCTCTGGATAGGGATTTACGTACTTCCTCTCCATCATTTTCCCATTCACCAAGATAGAAGTCCAAGAGGGATCCTTTGATATCGGGTTGCTGACTGATTATGGAAACTTTTCCTGTCACTAGAATTTACAAGGGTGTCAGTGACCATGTGAGCAGGACCTCACAACTCACAATCTGTTGGTTTGGGCCGTGGAGGAATCGGTGACTGGGATGACAGTTGCTGGGAATCGATTGTCACGACCTCCTCCTGCTATACGATGAGCTCAGTTCCGCACGCACGCGAAGAACCTGTGTCAGATCTACCTGGAGAGTGAGCGGCTCGGTCAACTGTGGCACTGCTAGTGGCATGTTGCGACTATTTGTCTGTACTTCTTCTAACGATCTGACCATCAAGTCGTATAGTTGTGCAAAATCACGTTGTCGGTGTGTCTCATTGTCACTATGGGCCAGTACGGCCATTGCCATCTGGAAAGAATGAAACTGTGACACTTCAGTATGAGGTAAAGGCTTCACGTACCGTAAACCTGTCCGAGCATGTTGCGAGTTCACGATAACACTCATCGATACCAATTTGGATCTCGTTCTGTCTAAGGAAAGCTAATTTGCCATCGTAGCTCGCCCATTCCGATACTCGTCTAGAAATACGTTCGATTGATCTGTGATAGTGAAGTGAACAACGTGTTCCAAAGCTGGTCAGCAAGACTATTATGCGCACCTCTCGATTTCATCGGCTTCGATGGCTGCAGCGGTCCCACTTAGCCGCGATGAGTGTTCCCTTATTGTGCTGAGCAAGGAATCGCATTGACGGGCGAGCCCTGAAAGGCGCTTCTGGTCCATCATTCAGCAGCGAAATGGATATAAAGGCTGAGAGATCATATTACCTTATGGACTTTGATGGTCTTGGCAGCATGATACATTTTAACGGCTAGTTTCGAAGGCGGTCAGAGATGATCCAGGCCGAGATATGTAGTGGCGAACTTAGAGTTAAACCCTCGAAAATTCCAGCGGCAGGGACGATATTGGCCATGTAAGGGAAGGGGAGTGAGGGGCGTAGTGATAAAGTGGATTTACTGTAGTGGACAGTCAAACAGCACCGACTTGAACAAGCGCGAGAAAGGCTAATAGCGCCGGCACCCGCTCATCGCCGGGATCACTGCTATCTCCTCATTGTAAGTTAGTATAAAAAGGTGACTCTGAACAAATCACAGCTCGGATCGCCTACTCACACACTCAATCTGATGGAGGTTTGTACACTCGGGGGATTCCGAGCGGAGGGCCTTAAAAGTGCTATGGACATCATTCACGGAGGGGGAGCGGGGATAGTACATATGAGCCTATCTACTCCGTGTATTACTCGCACTCCATTAGTAACGAGTGAGGATTTCCAGTGCTGGTTGTATATCTGTACAGTAGTATTGCTGCACTGGCAACCTCACAATGTTGACTTATACCCAACGACATGCCCTCTTCAATGGCACAAGACATCTCAAATCTGGGGCCGACTATTCCGACTGGTCACAAAGCTACTTTCAGGAAATTGACAGGAATTGTCACATGGTACAGTATGGTAGAGAGAACCGGGTGAGAGTACATCATCGATAGGTATAGTAGTAGCTTTGTTGTCCATCACGTGATTCAGTCGGCCCTTACCCAAGCAAAGCCGACTCTGAGTAACGTTCACATCGTGTAAACCCTTATATCAATTGTGGGTTCCTCTCTCGGTTGCAGAGACAGCACTGAATTTCTACGCTAGCCACCGCGGTAATTGGATAATTCGCTACATTCGCATGTTCGGGATCATCAACCAAACTTCGTGATTTCTTCAAGTTGTGGCCGTTTCTTCACATTCCTCCGGAGCCTTCAGGATCAAAGACAAACCCTTTTATCGTGGTTTGATAGCTGAGATATGGGTTGTAGAACCCTTGGTCAACTCTCAATAGTGAGCATTTGTACCGTGACCTGGTATCAAAAAAAAAAAAGTATACACCAGGCAGTTCAGCGTCGTAAAATAATTTCCGAAACGAGAAACGCTTTGACACCGTTGTTGCATTTGGCAGCACGAAAGGGGCACCTCCGAGTGGTGCTATCGATGTCAAAGGGACAGCGAAGGACATCGTTATTATCAGGAAAACCTTCCAGGCCAACGGAGGCTAGCATGGGGATAGATGGCCCCACTTGTCCTGATACTGCTATTGAGTTTGGAAAAATAAGGTCACTGAACGGATTAACGAACTTCAAGTTGAATGAACGAACGTAACTTACAGGATTCGTCACAAGGGATTCCCTTCTTGTGTTTGTCCAGGTTGAAGGTATCATGATCATATAGATCTCATCAAGACGCTCTAACTGTGAAGACGTTGATCATTTCTCATTTCAAAATGGGTCGTCCCGAGCTCGCCCAAATTACCGCTGTAGTCAGTTGCGATTTAGCACCCCCTACTCAGGCTGGCTCCATAACTCTGTTACTGTAAGATGACTTCAGCTGAGAGAGACAATACCCCTTTATTCCTGTGTTCGCTTATGAGGCCATTGCGAAATTGGCATGCTGATCGGGTCCTCGCGGGTATCAATTAACAATGGGCCTGATACTGTGATAACCGCTGACAACTCCTTTGGTAGAGTCACTTTGATGAGAAGCCTACAAGCCACCCGGTGGAATGGGGATTAGGGTTAGCGGGGGCGGGATGACAGCGTGGCAAGCGTAGCGGACATTTTGTACAGTTACCCCGACGCTGAGATAAGCACAGGCAACGCGGCTTCATCGCTTCATCCCCAACCACTACATCCTCGAGGCAGCACCCGACCCTCCACTGGGGGTTCCCATTGACTTTTCAACGTACCCACACAGTCGACTAGACTCGTGCAGCAATAGAGTAATAACAGAGGCAAGATGGATCGGGAGGACGAACTCAACGCAGGCATGCCGGACACAAATCATGCAAATTAACACACATGGCGAAAAATTTTCACGAATACTGTCAATGTTGTATTCAAGGCCAAAGTACTTTATACAATAGTAGAAAACATACAATCAGAGATTTTTCACGTAAAGTCGAGATTATACAGTATATGACGGCAATACTATACCAAAACCAATTGAACCCTGCGCAGTCGCGCTTGTGGCTGCACAGGCAAACGACCGAAAGATCAAGAATACCTCAGTCACACAAACTCATAGTAGGATCGCAACTCAATCAAGAAACAGATAACGAAATGGGAACAGCCGTCGATGACAACAACAACGGCCGCCCAGACATTCTGCGAGCTTGCATGGTGGCGCTGAAACCCCACCGAGGGTACACTTGCACTTCTCACTCACCACGTCGCAGGCTACATTCAGCAACCCGCGCGTGGCGAACTTGATGTTGGGAGGAAAGTGGATGCGGACTGGGACTCAGAACGAAGCGGCAGAAAATGGATGATAAATGATCATCGAAGCCCGCTGCCCCATCATTCCAAGTTCCACAACGCATTGTCAGGGGGGAGAAACTCCGTTGTGATGTCGATAGAGATGACCTTTGAGTTTGCGCTTCCCAGTGAGCATACCGTTACAATTAAGATAAGGACATTTTTGTGGGATAGAATGAAGATCATCCCAATGGCGATTGACAGCCTTCGTTGCGTGGAGTTTCTTTCCACAATCGGGGCACGATGGCTTTGAGTCTTTCCCCATTTCCGTATCGTGGTTCAGTGCAATGGGGGGTTCTATCGAGTGAGTTGTGAGCTTGAGCCGTCGATTGATTGAGAGGACTCACTTCGCTGTTCTAGCGGAGTCGTGGGGCCATGAAAGCTCCCAGATACTTGGGCAGGGTATGTCGGCTTCCCGCGGGGGGTGTTGCCCTCCCACACGCTCTGGTGGCTCTGAAGATGGCGAACGCGGTGCCACTCCCGCTGGGGCCGAAATCCAAGCATCGATATGCCTTGTCTGACACCTAGTAAGGTTAGAATGGAAAACGAAACCGTTGCTCGGGGATGACGCATGCTGCTCACATAAGGCCTCCGTCAAGGATCCATTATGAAAAGCATAGGAAGAAGAAGCCCTCTGGTATGGTTCAGTGTGAAAGGCCCCCGCTGTGAAGTGGGGGTGACACATGTAGACAAGGTGCAGGTCACGCAAACATGGGTATTCCTGTAGCGCATTCACTACGTCAACACGAGATGAATGAAAGGAGAATATCTCACCTCCTGAGGACCTCTAATGCCTGGATGGTGCAAAGGGGGAGTAGGGTTGAAACTTGATAACAGGCCTAATTCATCATTGCTTTCCAGTTCGCCGGGCTCGTAAGGTCCAGCTGGAATGAGGGACAGGCCACCATCTGGAGAGCGATACAGGCCAGCCTATGCAATGGTCATTGCACAGCAGGATTTGCCCAACAAGGGAGCTCACAGGATTAAGGCTAGCTTGCTGACTGAGGAAGTCGTCCATATTTTTCTATAGTGCGCAGCAGGGGTCTAGGATCATGCGACGGGTGTCAGCGCCGTATATTATGTCCTCATCGTTTTCCCCTAGGAACCAGTAAATATATGGTATCTCAATCCAGGACTGTTGGAGCTGGCTGGCTAAGGAGCCATGGCACAGGTTGCGGGCTAGCCAGACATTATCCTCTTTACTACCGTGACATTCGAAGTTCGACGTTCTGGAGAGAAATAATTGAGAAAGGTGATTTTAGGGTCTGTGAACTTGAAGAAGGTCCTGAGGCCCTGAGGAGAAGTCGTGCTTTAGTGATTGGTAATGGGAATCGACACCAGTAATGATCCAACAACGCCACCCATCGAGCCTGATTACCGTCCGATCTGGACCAAACGGAGAAGCTGCAGGTCAGTTTTTTTACGTCTTTTACAGGTGGATAGTGCCTGGCACTGTGGCAGGTGGCGCGAGCACGTGTACGCCTGGTGGCATCCAGTGGGAACGAGAATGGGATTGGATCAAGAGGCGCTCACGAGGGTGGGATTCAAGGATACCACAATGACACGAGTCAACCCTGTTGTAGAAGGTGCGAACCACAAAAGGTGATGTAGCCGTTGCGCGGGAGATTGGAGAATAAGCGGTAGAGAGATAGACGTGAGAAGATGGCATCGGTCGGTCGTGATCTCGGCGAAGGTGGAGCAACTGGACGGTGGGGGGAGAAGGGGGGAAGAAAGATCCTCCCAAGTGTGCGCGGGAGATGGAGGGGAGCGCTAGAAACCAACAGGGTGCCCTGACCTGCTTTGGGTTTGCGCGATGCGAATTTGTTTTGTGGGACGAGAAAAGAACTGACGAAGGTCACTGCCGCTCCTGCCGTCTTTGAGTCCCACTACAGGGCGTATTCCCCCTTGGGACTCGAGTCCGCTGCCCGCCCCAGCGTGAGGCAACCGAGCCGAGTTGAGTTCCACCACGCGATCTGCGAGTATTTCCCAATAATGTGACCCTACTAGTATGTTATATAGATGAGAAAAATGTGGGCAAAGGTGGAAGTACCATGGATCTCGATCTGCACAATGTGACGACAAGAAAGTGAAGAATCTAAAGATGCGTCCCGAGACTCCGAGACTCTGTCACCAATTCGACGCCCACAGACTACAACGCCAACAACACGGTCAACACCACTAGGGTACACTGTCTTCTCTTTAGACCGATTGCCCTTCACTCTTCTTCACAACATTTTCAATGTCCTCTCTTATCTCTTTACAGTATCATTCGCTTTCCGCCAATTCTCTCGGTCCCCGGCTTTCTCAGTTCACCCACGTTGTTGCTTCATCTGACTTCCTCATCCAACTATGCGCAAGGCGTAGGGTTGGACACGGGTTAGGGTATACCCACCGGGTTTGCGGGTAGGGTATCCACGGGCCGGGGTCCCGGGTATCGATTTTGTCGGCCCGCGCCAAACCCATACCCCAGACCACGGGACCCGGACCCGCAGCCGCGGTATCTGATGTGTGCTCGCAAGTCTTGGTCCCAGCCAATTGATCGCATGTTATTGTTCTCAAATTGCTAGCAGTATTACTGGTCTGGTACACAGCACTTAAAATTGCAACGAACGCTGGCCTGACTCCACCTGAGGAGATTTGTACTACTCAACCCGATGCCCATGCAACTCCTCTCCACAATGAGTTAACATATATTGCTTCCATCCACTTCACCTTCCACATCCACCCAGCTGATACATAAGTTAAAGTATTAAATATTTCTGAGACGTCCGTATCGGCGCTGCATAGATGCAGGGGCTCGATCCCTTCAATTGACCTTCAACAACTTCCTCAACATCCAAGTCGGCGCTGCATAGACGCAGGGCTCGAACGCGTCGATGGTTTTGATCCTCCCGGTGCGGCGCACATCTTGACCCTCTTGGCCTGACACATGCGGTGAGCGGGAACGAAATTGTGAGGTCAATGTCACGGACTCACGGAAGCGGGGGCTGAATGCCCCGGGGGGTAAAAATTGCCATACAATGCGATACCTTGCAGCTGTCCATATAGTCCTGTGTTCAACCTAAAGGGGGTAGGTTGTCAGCACAAAAAAACATGAAAGAAACAGAAGTACCTGAACACATGGGCAGGGAAAGCCCTATATGCGAAGAAACACAGAAAAGGAAAGGGCGGACAGACTCGCGGACTTCAATCAACTGTTCGCCGTGTTTAGTGACCAAAAAAAAATTTATTAGATAGAAAACGCACCGATAGAATCCCCTCATTCATCCTCCCCCCTCGACCTGGTAACTCCCCCCCCCCTCCATGCCCCGCGACGAAGTTGACCCGTCGCTCATCACCTGCGAGCCCCGTAAACGCAAGCTTACCTCATATACCACCAATGAAGATAATATTTCTGCAGATAAAGCGGCAACTGTCAAAAGACTAAAAGAGACTGTGAGACCCACCATGACAGTCCAATCTGGTGTCGAGAATGAGGCCGTTCATCCGCCTCCGAAAAAAACGCCACTGCCGATCTCGGACTTGGAGCCCTCTAGCGATGACGAGGATCCTGCCTGCGCCGAGCCACGCAGGGGGAAATCCACTCGGAAACGCAAAAAGAAAAAAACGAAAGCGCAGATGCGGACCACGTCTAGAGTCGATGACACCGAGTCTGCTGATGAAGAGGAAGCTCGTGACAAAATACCTAGATCTGGACACCGTCAGCAGAAGAGTAAGATGCGTACCGACATACCTTCCGATAGCGACATCGAAATCCTTGAGAGCCCTGGATATGCCGAAGCGGAACTAGGTCAATCCCAGAATGATTAAAAGTGATCCGTGACTTACGAAATTTCCCGCAGATCGATTGTCGAAGGAGTGGACCTCAGCCATCTATGCCTTCTTCCAGCCGCGCCCATCCGTGCAGGTCGTGAATGGCCGGCGTTGCCACGAATTCATATGCGGCGCCCCCTATTGCAAAGGCAAAGGGGTCAAAGGGCGCAACGTCCGTCGTTTTCTTGACACGAGTGACGCAAGATCAACTAGCAATCTTCGAAAGCACGCGAAGATGTGCTGGGGCACGAACCTCGTTGAACAGGCTGATGAAGCGAAGGACATCACGAGCATTCGAAAAGGCCTTGCCAAAGCTAAAGTGATGGATGGGTCAATCACTGCAAGTTTTCAGCGGCAAGGGAGGGGGAAAATAACTTACAGGATACGCCAGCACACATACAAAGAAGCGCGGTATGTCAACGCGTGAACGTTCATGTATCGGACTCTCTAACCCCATCGCAGTGTCGAATGCATCCGTTGGGTTGCCGAGAGCATGCGGCCCATGAGTGTTGTCGATGACCCCGCCTTCCACAGCCTCATGAAAACAGGGCGTCCGCATTATCGAATCCCGTCGTCGCGGACAGTTAGGCGTGACGTTGATACGGTCTTCCAGAGAGTCAAACGCCGTGTCATAAAACTGTTAAGAGTTAGTTCACCATTGGATCCAAACAGCACAAATTGAACTTACCTGACTGGCAGGAATATGACGGTCGCTTGAATTTCGCCACGGACGCCTGGACATCCCCGAACCACAAGTCATTTGTGGCTGTGACCGTCCATTTAGAAAACAAGGGCCGGCCTCTATGTTTGCTCTTGGATGTTGTCGAGTTGGCAGTGTCACACACTGGGGCCAATCTCGCCGCGGCGTTCGCGAAGATTCTCGAAGACTACGAGATCTCTGACAAAGTTCTGGATTAAAAAATGTCTCTGCAACTGAAAGATTTGCTAACTTATCTTATTAGATCCTGGGAATCACCTGTGACAATGCCTCTGCCAACGATCAGATGATCAACACTCTTGCAAAAGATCTCAACCACTTTCCCGGCGCTGCGAACCGTACCCGATGCCTTGCCCACATCGTAAATTTGGTAGCCAGGGCTGTTTTGCGCCAGTTTGATGTTTCAAAAGGGCGCGATGATGAGGCCAGTGAGAACGAGTCCGGAGCCGAAGAAGAGGTCCAATCAACAAAGGACTCGGATGATGAAGATGACGATGACACAGGCACAGTAGGAGAGCTTTCAGAACTAGGCCAAGAAAATGAGAGAGATGACAACGATGAAAAGGGTATGAACTTGGCAGAGGTGGAACAGGCGACGAGGGAGAAAGTAAAAGATATGGCAAAGGTGACTGAGCCACTTCGCCACGCCTTGTATAAGGTAAGCCTACTCACAAACTCAACACACTCACTCACCCTTTTCGGCGCACCAGCTCCGAAGTTTCTCCAACGCGGTCAAAAATTCGCCCACCATTCTTTTGCCAGAGTGGAGAAACACCATCAAAAAGCTTGCGACAGACGCTGACGACCCGAAGAAGACTCTGGCTGAAAATATCATGCCTCGTGATGTTTCCACACGCTGGAACTCAACCTACGACATGCTCAAGTTTGCGAGCTCCTATCAGGACCCAATTAACCAGATGACAGACAGTCGCTCCCTGAAACTCAGTTACTGCATGGTTACGGAGTCGGAGTGGGAGCTCGTCAAGGAACTTCGGGATGTTCTTAAGGTACGCGTGACAAACGTCGTTGACATCCTGATTGTTCGACTCACGATATATTGTGTGGTAGATTCTTAAGACAGTTACATTGAAGTTTTCGACCGATACCCCATGCCTCGCATCCGTCATTCCGGCCATGGACAAGATGGACGACGAGCTCACCAAGGCCTCGCAAAGCAATGACAAATCTCCAGCTCTTCGAGCTGCGCTGATGATGGGCAAGGCGCTACTAAACAAGTATTACTCACTGACTGATAAATCTGAGGTCTATCGCATCGCTATGGGTTCGTCATCTATTTCATTCACATTTCTGATACTGTAGATACTAATATACTTTAGTGCTCCATCCCAAGTACAAATTAAAGTACTTCATGAAACTTGGTTGGGAACAAGAGTGGATTGACATCGCAAAACACATTGTCAGAGAGCAGTACAAGTCCTCCTATGCCGACTATGTCATCCACAAAGCCCCTCGTCCTGCGTGTGCTCCCAAGACGACCGTAAGTCCGTTTTGTTCTCCCGTTCGTGCGCTCATTATATTACCTCACTAGGCACCAAACTCGTCTGATAGTGAACCCCTGGCGACCGAATTGACAGATTCAGACTCGAGCCTGGACGAAGACGAATTCATGGACGAACTCGACCGCTACCTCTCGACTGGCCGCATCAAGGACGTTACGGACCCATTGCGCTGGTGGGTCGAGAATAAAGGCACTTACCCTCGTCTATGGCGGATGGCCCGGGATTATTTGACTATTCCAGGTGAGTCTCACACCATTATTCTATGTCTATCATGTCCTGGCTGACAAAACCTTATAGCCTCGTCCGTCGCAGTGGAACGCGTTTTCAGCCGAGGACGCCTACTTATTTCTCATATCCGTAACCGGATTTCATCTCAGTCAACGCGCGCCCTCCTTTGTCTCAACGCATGGAATAAGGCCGGTTTTCTTCTAACTACGGACTTGTCAGATGCAGCGTCCATGCCAGATGACAAGGAAATGAAGGGGTTGGATGCCAGTTGGGATGTCATACCCTGTGATGCTAAGGTGAGCTTAGTCGCTCTCTTCCTAAGCACCGTCACCTCATACCGTCGTTCTCATCATCGCCTGCCCCAACCCGCGCATCTCATCATTTCCTCCTGCATCTCCTGGTCTCTCATGCGTAGTAATATTGTCTACATCGTCCTGGCAATACCTGTATACCCCCTCTCCCTACGTCATTCTTTGAATTTCTTTCCCTCCTCGCGCCGCAGATCTGCCGTCAATTTCATCCCCCCGGACTTGCCGATGCCTATGCCCCGACCCCTCGACGCCCTCTGCCTCATCACGGTTTTCCTCGTCCAAAAGGTGCGTTTTCTATCCACTTTCTCATCATACCGCTTGCTAACACCTCCCCCTCGTCCTTCCTCGTTCCTGTCCGCGCCCATCCCGACCTGCTCGCACCGGTACTCACCCACGCCTGTTCGACCTGCACACTGCCCGTGCCCATCCGATCTGACTGCCCACGCGGCCACGTTTACCCCGACCCCTCGACGCCCTCTGCCTCATCACGGTTTTCCTCGTCCAAAAGGTGCGTTTTCTATCTACTTTCTCATCATACCGCTTGCTAACACCTCCCCCTCGTCCTTCCTCGTTCCTGTCCGTGCCCATCCCGACCTGCTCGCACCGGTACTCACCCACGCCTGTTCGACCTGCACACTGCCCGTGCCCATCCGATCTGACTGCCCACGCGGCCGCGTTTACCCCGCGCACGGCCATTTATCCTGCCTGCCTTGCTTGCCTTCACCTACGCCTGTCCATTGTCCAATCTGCGGCC
This sequence comes from Lactifluus volemus, assembly GCA_022376515.1. Lineage (NCBI taxonomy): Eukaryota > Fungi > Basidiomycota > Agaricomycetes > Russulales > Russulaceae > Lactifluus > Lactifluus volemus. The sequence goes on along the minus strand of WTXI01000007.1, from coordinate 537,013 downwards.
ATGTGCCACCTCGCCAACGCCTGTTCAACCGGCCCACACGGCCACTCTCACTCCGGGTTACTGCTTTGCTCACGGCCATCCATCCTCCCCGCCCCGCCCCCTCCACCTATGCCCGTCCGATCCGTGGCCACGCACCACCTCGCCTATGCCCATTCGGCCGGCTCAGATTTAGTTTGTCATTCTTGTGCCACTTGTGGGCAGTGGACACTATTACCTTGTCATTTACACTGGCATTTATGGACTCTGCTTAGATAGTAAACATCTGAGCCTATAAAGTTGTTTGAGCCTGAGACCTGAAAATATCTGAGACTTTGTTCAATTGTTTAGTGAGTGTCTAACCCATACCCTTACCCACCGGGTATGGGTTTTTCTGATACCCCCAGACAACCCTGCGGGAAACCCATACCCTTACCCACCGGGTATGGGTTTTTCTGATACCCCCAGACAATCCTGCGGGAAACCCGTACCCGTGCCTGGGGTATGGGTTCTTCAGGGGTAGGGGTAGGGGTACCGCTGGAGATACCCCAGGGTTACCCACGTCCATCACTAGCAAGGCGGTACACATCCGCATCCCTCTATCTTAACTTTTGGGCTTAACTCGCCAAAACCAATCACTATGCGCCCACGAGCGGGTTCAGTGGACCCGAAATCGGTATCAAAGTGATCATTTACCCGGTAAACAGACAAATGACGAGTACATTGAAAAATTTATACTCCGAGTTGAATAAACACGGTTTTAACGAGTCCTAAGTAGCACCCTATTTCCGGGGAAAATAAACGCGTACTAGATGAAATAATGAACTACCCGTTTTCGTGACCCGAAAAATGGGTGAGATAAACGCGGACCAATTGAAAGAATGAACTACTCAAATTCATGACCCAAAAAACGGGTATTAGGAACTCATACGACGCTGCAATTAGTCCTCAACTAAGTATGCCTTCTGAGTGTTGCCTGTGCGGTCTATGATCACCTCTATACCCCCTCCAATTGGTACACGGCCAATGAGACACTGTACACACGTTATATCGACAATGTCAAGGGTAGATTCACCACTTATGAGAGGCATCTTGGCCTTGTTGTGGCCTACCATATTGAAGGTCCGTATACCTGCAAGAATCACCTCTTTGGGCTGTTCAAATCCAAGATCTTCAGCAGCGGGCAGTGTAACAAGGAAGACATGCAATAAGCGGCCGTAAAAATCCCTCAGCGAATAGAGAGGGCTGGCTCGATGGTTCCGTGCACGCAGATCTATAACGGCATCATACTTTGAACAAGGGTTAGTAATACAGCAGTCTAAGGGTCAGTTTACACTTACACGTATACATGTGGTGTCACGATGGTCTTCACTAAGCCAGGACTGTCGAAACGAGGTGCTGTGCATGACATCGCCACCGCCTAGGCGCTGAACACCTGCCCACTCAACGATCTTGATTTGGCCGAAATAATCCTTGATAAGTCTGATATCTATGCCACATTGAACTGCAAGGGCGTTGGTGATGAGACTATGAATGTGCATTGAAAGGTTTGGTGGACGTGCGGGTGCCAGCAGTATGCAGGTTTCATCTACATTAAATCAGTAGGAAGTCCAGTCAGTGAAATGTAATAGCGACGTACATTGAGGATTGCTTGGGATGAATGCGGTCTTCGGAATGCCAGTGGCTGCTGTTGGTTGATGAAGGGAGAGTTCCTTGATACAGTTATACCTCTGTTTGATCTGGGAGATTTGGGCGACAGCGACAAGGTGATTATCGATGGCCAAATAAGGGAAGCGACGGCTCTTGATTGCCATCTTGAGTTCACCGCAGAAACGCTCCATCGGGAAAGCCCAATACGCCCAAACAGGGCCGCACCAATCCATGCTATCTGCAACGTGGAGGAGGATGTGGATGGTGAGTGGGCAGGCAGAGATACGTTCGGGTTTGTGTTGATAATAGAGCCTGCAGAGTCCAGTAAATCACACGCGCTCTGGAAAATGGGGTGGGGCACTTACTTCTCGTAGACCCTAACCCAACCTTGAAAACCTTCCCGAATAAGTCTTTGCTCATCGCGCGTGATCTCGAATTGGGTGCAGATCTTGACAAGTTCAACCAGGTGGAGGAAATGAGAGAAGTATTTGACCCGTGTGAACTTGTTTTCGAGGAGCGCAGGAGCAAGGTATTGCATCCAGAACGCCCATGACTCAGCTGTACACGCCATCCGGTTGCTGTCAGGATCAGGGGGACGCTGTCCGAAAGCGCTAGGAATTGATGAACCGGCGGCAGCGGCAGCGCTTCCGGCATGTTGCCAGACCTTCTTGTCCAATAAATACTCGTGCCCATTGTGATTGAGGTCCTTGTAAGTTCCAGTCCAGAAAGCAATCAAGTTAGGAAGAACATTCTCATATATCATATGCATGAAATCATATGGGAATGACTCCGGGAAGCGGACAGACGACAGTGAGAAGAGTATCGATTTGCCCTTAATGCCGTACTTTGTGGCAAGGTCGTTGGAGGCAGTCGTTGTGGGCGCGAATTGAATCGACTCGGCTTGTTCGAGGATTTCGTTGTGTGTGTGAAGCAGTAAGGATGACACATCATATGTCTGGACAGCGCTCGGATCATTCTTCACATTGGGGTGATTCTTCCGGTGGTGGGGGACATAGAGAGTATTCGCACGTGCATCAGGAGTGCCAAGGCCAGTGATATTGCAGAGTCGACAAGGCCGGTATCCGTTGTGACCTTTCATGCGCATCACCATTGAGATAGCCGGTATATCTTCAAATATATAGAGTAAGTATGCACGAAGCGTGAAAACGCTGCTTGTGGATGCGTCGAAGGCAGGGACACCAACTGCAAGCTGCATGAGCTCATCGACAAGGGGCCACAGGTAGGAGTCGAAGTCCTTGGGTTTACGCGGTCCCGGAATGACGCCCAGGGGCATGATGACACCTCGCAGACAACGAAGCTCGGGGGGGAAGTTGTAGATCGTGGCAATGATTGGCCAGCAGGTTTGTTTGCGGCGTCGGAATGGAGCAAACCCATCCGTTGACAGGCCTAAGGCGATGTCATGCCAATCAGAGAAAAATTTGTGATCGAAAACCTTGCCATCGATGATGACATTCTTCTTCTGCAAATCCTGGTAAAGCTTCCCATCCATGATGTCCTTCATTGTTCCATCTGGGTCGGGCTGATAGCTATCCCGATAACGGAGCGTTAATGCGCACTCCTTGTTTCAGTACATCCCGATAAGCCGTGGGATCAATGGGATAAATGTGTATTGTTTGCGAGCGCGGCCAGCCGAATTGAAGCGAACTTCGTCACAGAAAGGGCACTGGGTGATGTCTTGATTGGGGCCAACGAAGCAGCAGCACGAGTTGATGCAGCAATCGAATCTCCGTGCCTTAAACGCGGAGAGAAAGGCAGCCCGCATCCGGTTTTCTTTTGCTGAAGGGATGGCCACACCTGGGAAAACAAACTGAAGCTTGCTGTAAGCACTGTCTGTTAGGTGCTCCTCGATTTTGTAAGAGAAGAGGCGCATGCTCCGGAGGTCAGGCTCCTCCAGTTGTTCACCACCTGAGGACATTCAGTTTCTTCATAATGGAAAAAGAGTTGATGCCACATACCCAATGACTCTAATTGATCCATCAAGTCTTCATTTATGTCCTCCCAGTCACCGACAACATAGTCTTGAACCAGCAAAGCGTCCAAAGTGATTTCGTCATCAGAGCTGGCACTGTTATCGCCTTTGGAGCTCCCAAAATCTTCCCCCTCACTATCAGAATCAAGGACAATGGCACAGTGGCCGCGTGGTGGAACAGGGGTTGAAAAGGAGGGGGAGATTACGCTGGTGTCATCGGTTGACAACTCGGCCTCATTCGCGCTGAAGGGATGTCCTATGGAGCCCTCAAAACGATCCTGAGGTGAAGGTGAGGGTGGCCTATCATTGTTAGTTATAATGGGCGAGGGGGGGAGCGGATTGAGATGGAGAACGTCTGGTGGAGATTGTGGCGCTCTGAGTCACGTGTGCTTGCCAAAAAGTAGTTTTGAGCGCGGTTTCTTGACATGCAGAGGCATTCCTGGGGATGTGGCAAGACGTGGTGTGCTTGGGGAGGTGGCCAGACGCCGCTGTCGTTTTCTGAGGCTTTGCAAAGGCGTCCTTGGGCTGCCGGTGCTAATAAGCCCATGGATCTGGAGGGCACAAATTTTAGGCCGTGCATGGCCACCAACGTGGCGGCGGAGTGTTTTCTGGTCGACTTTCTTTCCACAAGGACAGAGACACTTGATTTTTCCAGCCATGATAACTCGGAAGGTGTGCAGAAGGGGAGAGCGGGCGCGGGAGTGGTATGGTATAGTAAGCAGCGGGATTAACTTAGCCGTTTTTTTTACTTGACGTTTAGGCCGATAGTTCGACTCGGAGTCGCGGACTTTGCTTTTTCCCTCAACCATCCCCTCACTCTCAATCCTCTGTAACTAGACGTCAATGCCTGTTACGCGTGGGACCAAAGAAAAGTCCTCACGAATCTCAGCTCGAGGACAGCAAGGTGCTGAAGAGAACGTTCGTTCTGGCCCTGCCAGCAAAGCACCCCGTTCAAAACCGTCTCGCTCCACCAAGCAACGAGAGAGGAACACCCTAAACAAGGGGAATGATGGAGCACCTGTGACAACAGTCACGACTGATTCAGTTGATTCAGTTGAATCTCTCACCAATGCCGACGACGTGGCAACGTTAAAAGGTGTGTCTTTGAAGTTTTGGTTGAGGAATCCTAATTCATTCTCCGATAGCTCAGCTCAAGAGCACTGAAGCCAAGCTCGCAAGCGCTCTTAAGGCTCGTGACGAAGTGCTGGCAAGCGTGAACAAAACCAAACGCGCTGAAGATGTCGTCATCATTGAGAAGCCACTTGGAGAGGCAGGGGACAAAAGGAAGGGGTTCGTGCTGATTGAGGCCATGGGGCTTGATGGGAACGACAAGGACAGGGAGCAATATAAAGCGATGTTGGTAAGTTTTCCATCAAACACGTTGTCGCCACATTTCTGATGCCGTCACGCTCTTGTGACTTACTTCGACTTTTTTCATCTTCGCCTCGCCCTACTTAGAGAGATATCAGGGAAGTCTCAACTCATGTTGGCATCGACAAGACGCGTTCATACAAGAAGCAAGACCATGGAAAGCTTGCTCTTGTGAACACCCTAGTAGGTCTACTGGCCTACTGCCTCCACCAGTACTAATCACACCTCAGATGCGACAAAGGCACAGTTACCTCACTTCGAAGCGTTTTCCTGCATATTGGCCCTGTGCGGAAATGTTGAAGCAGCACCTCAAGAATTCAAAACGATCTCTTCGGAGGCGTACTGCCCTGGCTGCAGCCTTATGTGATGCGAATGCGAGTGATTTTGGAGCCGGAAGTGATGCTGAGGGGAGTGCTGGTGACAATGAGGATAATGACGACACGGACGATGTGACCAGTGCCACGACGACGACTGCGTCATCGGTAATGCCGATGACGAGTAGCTAGGCTGAGCTTCTTTTCCCCTATACCAAGTTACTTTTACCCTGTATTCTGACTTTTTTCACACCCAATACTGAGCTGTTTTGTCCCCAATACTGAGTTGAATTTACCCCCGCTTTTGAGTCTTTTTGACACCAGGTTCTGAGTCTTTTATACCTCAATTTTGAGTTTTTTCACCCCCATATTTCGAGTCTTTTTTAACACCTTTTCTGAGCTATTTTTACCTTTTTTTCCAAGTTTTATGGAATAAAGATAAGTTGTCAAAAGAACCCGCTTTTATGTTCATTTTGAAGTTTTTTTAATGGGGAAAAAAGCCCTTTATTATGAGTCATTTTTTACTTGTTAAACGAGTTATTCAAACTAGCCGGGTTCTCATTTTCAGTCAAAAACATACCGGGTATTTTGGACAGTAAACGACTCAAACGAAACCGTATTTAACAAACTTATTTTAACCCAGTGGTGTTCGGGAACCGGGTTCCATTTCCTATCTTCTTAGATGCTTTAGGACCCGAGATATAGGGGTAATTAAAACCCGTTGTGTAGTGCATAGTGAATGACCAGGTCATCACGTCAATCCACCGAATAAGTGCAGCTGTCCGTAAACATTCTCCTTTGGAAGTAACTATTCACAACAAAGCCATGAGATGGAGCGTTCCTTTCGTCTATGTATAGTCGATCTAGCACTGACTACTGTCTTTCATGATCCTTCCGCCCTCCCCATCTCTCCTTGTCCCAGTTGTATGTTCCGGAATACAGATGCTGATTTGGAGACCGTTTAGCCCCTCTAACAGGTTCCGCGCAGCCACGCAAGTTGCATATGTATACCCATAACACAAGAAATGGCAAACAGTTTAGGGCTCTTGATGCAGTGATTGCAACCCCAACGATAAGATGTAGTACTGCACAAACCAATGATTACAGTAAGACATTTCCTTGTTAAATCTGCTCAGGCAGTTTGGGGGGCAGTCCAAGTGGTTCTCCTAAATTGAAAATAAGACTCACCTGCTTGCTCACCTGCGAGAGCACCCGAGTCGATAAATGACAGTAATCGTGCATCGGATGGTTTCTCAGAATCTCAAGTTCAGAGAGTTAGCCTTAAGCTTCGAGTTGAAACTTTGAAGCTCAAAGCTGACAAGATAGGAATCGAGACCTGGCAAGTCCTATGAATATGTGATAGATAGGCTCTATTTGGCTACGAGGAATCATCTGTACATACAGCAACTACTCCGCGTGGGTAACAAGGGCCAATGAAATACTGTACGCCCCTATGGCGCGCCGGTCGGAAATCAACGGCCCTTGCTGAAATCTTGTTGGACCTTTACCGCATATGGGGGGCTCCTTGAACCGCAACCAGGCACCACCAGGTGCGATTTTCCCACGGCCATGCCAGGGCAAGGAGGGTGAAGAGGCAATGCCACCACCCACAGCTTGAAAACGAACACCGCCCCCCCAGAAACCAACAACCATAACACACCTGGAACCGTGACACACCCATTATGTCCACGAACAACCCTGTACATTACCGTCGCCACACAGTAGTGAACCAATAAAAGCCACCACCTATCGCAACAAACATATCGTGAATAAAGCTGTGAGATTGTCGTGAGTTGTGACCAACACCTCCACACCAGTAAGCCTCGCCATCACCCCAAATGTCACCGATCGACACCGAAACTCAAAACCCACCCCCCTTATAGCCGGGGAAAGGACTACATACAGCCTGAGATACATACTCCGTCAGCTAGAATAACAGCAAACCACTAAGAGCCACCACTTTCTGTAACAAATACCATAAAATAAGTGTGAAACACCGCGGATCCAAAACCAATAACAATGCCCAGCCAGTATACCTCACATCAATGAAACAAAACTGCTTTCATCTCGAATCGGCTACCTATACCTAAGACCCCACCCGAGCCCTTTCCATATGCCACTGAACCACCCGCCATCAGGCAGATAACCGAACACGACCCTTTTCACAACAGAAGAGCTGAGTTCGAACTCCCCTTGTACAGACAAATGAGCCCATAAATTGCAAACGAACGCCCCCCCAACCCAAACAACGTTTAATTGCATCCAACACGACCACGGCCACAGGTGCTAGCTCCAAGGAAGTCTCTCACAAATCCATGACCGCAGCCCATCTGAACAAAATTCACCATCCTAGTATCCCACACCCGGGACCACATCCTAAGACAAAATGGGGATCCCCCATTCAACAGGCTCTACAATCGTGAGGTTTTAGTGGGGTAGGAGGCCATGAGTCCCGGGCCCACACTATCCCCTAACAGGGATGTGCGTTTCGGCCTAGTCCACCGGCCCGGCTCCAGCGCGCTAAGATAAGCCGATGGCATTTAGCATTTAATTTCGGTAGTTGGCGAGTAAGTTAGTTCCCGAAAATGAAAGCACTTTCCAAAAAAAAAAAATCTCCTGAAACTTATAAGCATTTTATTCGGTAGTTAGCGATTAAGTTACAGTAGGTCATCTTATATCAATTGTGGGTTCCTCTGAGACAAGCGCTGAAAACTTATGCTAGCCACCGCGGTAATTAAATGATTCGCTACATTTGCACATTCGGGATAATTAAGCGATTTCTTGAGGCCATTTCTTCACACCTCAGGGGCCTTCGGGGTCAAGGATGAATCTTTTGGCCATGGTTTTGATAGCTCAGATCTGGATCATAGAACACTTGGCCAACTCTTACGTGAACTGGTATCCAAAAAAGAAGGACGCCCGTTATCAAGGCGTTGCTCGAGCACTGGCATAAACTATCCCAGGTCATGGCTTGTTTGGATATTACGCAAGACAGTTCGGCATCAGCGTCATTCCCGAAACGAGAAACGCTTTGACACCGTGATGACATCTGGCAGCACGAAAGGTGCACCTCCGAGTGGTGCTATTGCAAGGTCATGATAACGTGGATGTCAAGGCGCAGCAAAGGACACATGAAAATCCTTCCATGCCAACCAACTGAGGCCAGCATGGCGATAGTTGTCCCGATACTGCTATTCGATTTTCAAAAGAATATCGCTATCACTAAACGGGCCAACGAGAGAAAAGGGCTCTGGTAAATGACACCATAGGGACAGTACCCTTGTCAATCTATCTGCTCATCCTTGGCGTGGATAGCATCAACAATTTCAGGTTCAATTTTTGACCTTGTGATAGACAAGTCACGACAACAGTACCACGCGCGCGAAAGTGAATTAGAGTTCCACGCCTGATTCAGGGTTCGAATGCAGTGGGCAAATGATGGCAAGCCAGGAGTTGAACGGAACGTTGAATATGTTGACTTGCCCCCCGCAATGAAGCCAATGAAAATTCGTGTTTCGGAGTTTTGCCATACAAAGATCCGCGTCTCATTGTGGGATCGGCGGTAGTACGCACCGCTTCAGGTGGGGGTGTCTAGGGGAGAAACTGGATGCCGCATGTTCGTTTCACGATCGATGGCTCAGCCTGAGGGGGGGGGAGGGAGGGAAGTGATAAATTGGTTCCCATCGCAAGCCTGAGGCAACTCAGCTGCTGATTGGTTCGGATCTTTTTCGCCAGCGCTCATTTCGCTGTGCGAAACCATCACGTGAGACGCGTTAACGTCGCCAGTGTTGCACACAGCAACTGTATATAGGTATGTCAAGTGGACAGCTGACCGCGGAATGCGCTGAACAGGCCATAATCTATCAAGCACGCCCAATATTCACTTGGTTGGAAAGACGCGTAGTACGTGATTCACTAGATATAAATATGTGGGTGTGTGACCAAGTGTGATACTACAGATCCAGAATAGGCTCACCCAGTGATGATACATCGATGGTGACATGGACGCTGGCATGAAACGGAAACTTTTCACAAGCTATCGCAGTGTCTGTATCGTAGTAAAGAAAAACATACTGAGACGAAAGTCACCACGACCAAAAACTTGAAGACACGATATTCAAGGTCAAACGCGTGTGTAGCCAGTGAATGCATGGGGACTCCCGACGCAGATATCGCGCCCCCTGAACCACGCGCTGTTGCGCTTTCTGTGTTATACACTTGAAAAGAAATACATACAGTTGCACAAACGCAACTTTAACCCGGAAAGAAGCGGGACCATAGACGGTGTCCGGAGCCTACCGCCGCGTCATTCCGAACTCCAGACTCCAGAACTCGTTGTTAGTTAGGGGGGGCTGCCTTGTGATGTACAGAGAGATGGTACTTGAGTTTGCGCTTCCCTTTAAGCTTAGCGTTACATTTAGAATGAGGACAGATTTGCGGGTCCGAGTGTACATCATCCAGGTGACGATCGCGAACCCCCCTTGAGTAGAATGTGTTTCCACATACAGGGCACAGCAACTTCGAGCCCTGGGTCGTTTCAAGTGTGACGGGGTATTCTGGCACCAAAACGACAGTGTTGGTAAGCTTGAGATGCCAGTTGAGAATGAGAGAACTCACCTTGTTGGGCTTGCGGAGTCATGGGGCCGTGGTGTGAGGTCGCAGAAATTTGGGTAGGGAATGTTGGTGGTCCGCTGTTGTCCTCCCGTATATTGCGTCCGACAGCTATTACAGTCAAGATAAAGAAGAAGTTCTCGCTTGGGAATGACGCAAGTTACTCACATGAGGACACTGTCAAAGAACCATTATCAAAAGGATATGGCTCAATATCAAGAGGCCCTGCCGTGGAGACTGCCGAAAACGTGTAGACAAAATGCGGGTCAGGTCGAAATTGGTACTCCTGTGGCGAATTCACTATGCCGACACGATAATGAATGGAAGAGCAATACAGCACCTCCGGAAGAAGCTCCTCGTTACCTCTGATTTCAGGATGTTGCGAAGGGAGAGGAGGACCCGCCAGTTGATTATTCTTTGTTGGTTCACGAGGTTTGAAAGGTTCAAAAGGTCCAAGTGGAATGAGAAAAGGATCATCATCTGGAAAGCCGAAGTTGTCCATGCTCTTCTATAGAGCTCAGTATGGGACCATAAGGTAGAAGTTCAGCACCGGAGTGTTTATAAACCCCTTGGTGGTGCCAAAATGCGTGTTCCTACAGCCAAAGATGAGAGGTCAATTTTATGTATTTTGAGAAGTGGAGTTTTGGCATCGGTATTGTATAGCTGCTAGCCAACGTTGAAACAACGTTTTTAACACATGCCACAGTATTTGGATAGTGATGAAGGCACCGAGGTGTAATAATAGCCATTTGAATAGATTAATGGTGGTGATGGGTCCAAGGTGGCCGCGAGTGTGAGTAGCCATTTTTGGGCAACTGATGGGGAAAATCCCTGCGGCTTGCGGTCCCTGTGCCGCCCAAAACAAGTCTAAACAAACCGTCTTCTGGAATCTGGAGGACATGCCCTCGCATTGTGGAGTAACCGTTCCGTTCATCCAGGGGCACGTTTGTCGCTCGAGGCTCGAGGAATCTACTCATTTACTCATTTCCAGATTCGTAGACAGTGCATCCACACAACTGGTTCATGATGGAAGCTTTTGTCCTAGTCATGTACGACGAAGTCACGAAGAATAAAAATGTTGTCCTGGCCTCGCTACTGGCCTCGATAGAAAGTGACGAAAGCTTGAGTACAAGACACGGGTCCTGTCTAGGGTCATCGTTTCCCTTAGGAACCAGTAAAAAGTCCAAGGATATTATGGTATCCCAAGCCCGATATGGCACAGCCGAGACAACGGTTGGAGCTGGCTGACTTGGCGCCTGAGACTTGAAGAAGGTGCGCTGGAAATGAGAGTTAGCCAGACGTTTTTCTCGTTACACATTCTCCACTGGCACAATGATCGAGGGTCAGCAAAAAGGTGATCGCTAGGTCAGACGAGACCCGCTGAAGCGCGGGTAAAGGCTGAAGCGATAGATCTCGATCTCAGGTTGTACGTACGATGTGACAACAAGATCTAGACACTATCTAGATTCTAGACTCGCTCACCACCACGCCACAACGCCGCGCGCTATGCTACCATGCCACTACACCGTGGCACACTCAAACCGCCGCAACCCCCCGCAGACAACAACGCCTCTACAGTACACTGTCTTCTCTTTAGACCAATTGTCCCTCGCACTTCTTCACAATATTTTCAATCTCCCGTTACAGTATCTTATCCGCCATGCCTTGACTGCCTTTTTCCCTGCCACCCGGCTTTCTCCCCACGTTGTCTCACTGATTCTATAACTTTTCCACCTCTCGGCTCTTTTTCTCTGCCGCCCCGATCAGCCAGAAGAGGTTTCATCTGACCCCTTCATCCAAGGCGATACACACCCACCCCACATGCCTCTATCTTACCTTTTGGGCTTAACTCGCCAAATCCTTTGGAAGTAACTATTCACAACAAAGCCATGAGATGGAGCGTAATCTGGCCTCTATGTATAGTCTATCTAGCTGTCTTTCATGACCCTACTGCCCTCCTCATGTCTCCTTGTCCCAGTTACGTGTTTCGGAATACAGAGATGCTGATTTGGAGACCGTTTAGCCCAGTGATGTGCCGGTCAGTGACTTAGTCGTGACAGTCAGGAAAGTCATCTGACCACGAGGGTCAGTGACTGCACACGACCGTAACTTCTGCCTAGGTCGCTGATGTAATGGCGGTGGCGACGGGCTGAAATGAGACTTCGTGAAATCAAATAGATTAGCTGTCACAAGATTGAACTTATCGATTCATCTGATAACATCAGATCAGTGATTAATAAGCGGTTTTGGCATTCCCACGCGAAGTCGGAAGTCGTTTTACAGTCACTGACTGGTCACTGACTAGTCAACATGCACGTGACCTGACTTTTGACTTCCGGTCTGTGACTGTCCAACACTGCTGACAGTAGTAGTAATCGTGCATGCGTGCAGTTGGTAGTCATGCCGCGGGCGGGTGAGGAGTTTACTAGTACTAGTTCGCTGCAACTCGGACAAACGTTTACAGCACACCCAACGCTCGACTGCAACTTACGACAATCGCTAGCTGGCCGGGAGTCGGATGGTTTCTCTCTTACTTACAGTCATGGTGCGTACAAGGTATCTAACTCACGGCCCCACCTACGTTCATTTGTTCATATCCCCTCCTCTCTCTCTCCTCAGCTTATCTTGATCCTGCTAGATCTTCAGACTTGTCAGTTTCTTCCACACCGGATGATCTCTCGTCATCACAACGAAGACTTCCTGAAGCCGCTTTGAGAGTAGACCAGGTGGGCGAAGTTGCCGCCAATCACATCCACGAGGCTCAGCTTGCTATCCTCCGACGTGACCCTGCGACAGCAGCATTGATACAGGCAAGCTTACGATGCCTGCATCCTACATTTTGGGTATCTCAACATGATGATTTACAGGATATGTGGGACCAAACACCTCGCGGTCATGAACAAGCTTCAAACTCAACACCAAGTACGGCCAACAATGTTATGGGAGGTTGCAAAGGTGGCCTGTTTTGGATTAGGTGCTGTTACAGCGCTCATGGGGAAGGGGGCGGTGATGGCATGCACAGAGGCAGTTGAGACGGTCATTAGTGAACATTATGACGAGTAAGTGCCATTACAGATCTCCATCAGCTGATATTGATTTCATTTATGACCAAGTCAACTGAAAGACCTTCAAGACTCGACGCATCCTAGTATCGTACTTCTTAGGGACGTGATCCGTGAATTCCGGGATGACGAGCTAGAACATCTCGATACTGCTGTCGAGCACGACTCTCAGAGGCCACCGGCGCATGCCCTTCTCAGCTCGGTAGTAGGAATGGGGTGCAAAGTTGCTATTGAGGTTTGTAAAAGAATATAAACAGGCAAATTAATGATCTATTCTATTTTGGCTGTTTGTGAGGGATGACAAAGTAGTGATTCTCCTCTTCGTTTTCCAGTCCATTTCCATCTGAGCGCCCCGGGAACAGTGTTATTGGCCTCAACGCGTGACGCCAGCAAATTAAAAACATGCTGAGCGGACAGATAGATTAACGCGCCCGGAACAAGGACCAGGCCCGATAGCGAGATCCATGATGCTCGAGATGTGAATTTGAAGTGCTTGTAAACACCTGTACGCTGCAAGTGAATGGTGTTAAGTGGTTCATCAACAGCTCTGATGATGTTGACAACAGAACACCCGACTCGGACATGCCATCCTATCGTTCCACGGCAGGATTGTCGATTGGGTTGCCAATTCAATTGTCGACCGAGACGAAGGTCCCTAGCGAGGATCGATGGACGCTCGCTGCGAAGACAGAGCCCCAATCTCGGTCGCTGCCGCGGATCGATGCACTCTCCATTGTGAAGACAGAGCCCCAATCGCGGTCGCTGCCGTGGATCGATGCACTGTCGATTGTGAAAACAGAGTCCAAATCTCCGCCAGGGAAAGTTCTTTGTTGTCGATCTGTGACGATATAAAGATAAATTCAAGCTAGACAGAGGCAAGAAATCACTCACCAACACGCAGAGCAAGCATCCCACGTATCGCCAAATGAACATCAGACATCGAAGGGCGCTTTGTTGGATCAGTCTGCCAGCAAGACTCCAGAAGGTCCCATATTTGTGAGCTCATATCAACTGTCGTGGATCCACGATCGGCAGGTGGTGTCCCCCCATTCAACAGAACAGGTACATAGAAATCTTTGTGGGAGCTATACGGGTCTTGCCCTGTAAACACCTCGACACCGAGTGACCCAAAAGACCAGACGTCCCCCTTCTCGGTTGGGGGATTAAAACCATGAGGTGTCATCCTTTCTGGAGAAAACCAACGAGTACGGGCTATATCAAAGGACGGCTTGAAATGTTACATCTCAACGTAAGGCATAATGGCATGCCAGATGACCCACGTACTTTCAGATATCCAGATAGATTGAACCCACAAACAAATGCTTTGCCGTCCCCATTGATTAAAACATTTTTCTGGAGAAGAAATACATCGGGATGATTCAGCCCAGCCAACAAGATGGTGGCTTACCCCACATATATCACCGTGGATGATCTCGTTTTCGTGAAGATATTCCAAAGCTGCCGTTTATCAATATATCTATGGTTGCTGACATCCCACTGGGAACATCGTACACACCAGAAGCAACCTCGCCAAGTAGACGCAATCGGTCCACATTCGGGTTTATCCTGATGAACTCTCGGATATTCCCATTTCGCATCCATGGACTAACCTGTAATCCCCAACGTCTTGAAAGGACATCATCAGTGTGGGGTCGGACGTACGGAATAAATGGAATCTCCTATGGTAACATGTCCAGAGATGCCGAGAAGGTGCCGATGGTGAAGGCCAACACAAGTCCCGACCCACTCCTTGAAGTGCTGTGGGAATAGCGATCAAGTCGTGACAACATCATAGTATAACTGAACTTGCCATTTGAGAAGCTGGCGACTGGTCTTTCGGGCAGCCAAGTGTGGCCTAAACGCAAATGAGGTTCAGTTGGACCTCTGAATAGGGATATACGTACTTGCTCTTCATCACTCTCCCATTCGCCAAGATAGAAGTCCAAGAGGGATCCTTTGATATCCGGTTGCTGACTGATTATGGAAACTTTTCCTGTCACTAGAATTTACAAGGGTGTGAGTGACCACTTGTGAGCGGGACATCACAACTTACAATCTCTTGGTTTGGGCCGTGGAGGGGTCGTTAACTGCGATGACGTTTGGTTGTCATGGCCTGCTTCTGCTATACGATGGACTCAGTCCCGCACGCACGCAAGGAGCCTGTGTCAGATCTACCTGGAGAGAGTAGCTCGGTCCATTGTTGCTCTGCTGGTGGCATGCTGCGACTATTTGTCTGTACTTCTTCTAGCGATCTGACCATCAAGTCGTATAGTTGTGCAAAATCACGTTTTTGGTCTCTCGAACTCGATCGCGATTGTCGCTAGTTGTCTGTAATTCTTCTAGCGCTCTGACCATCAAGTCGTATAGTCGTGCAAAATCACGTCGTCGGTCTGCTCCTCGAACTCGACCATGAATGTCGCTAGTTGTCTGTAAATTTTCTAGCGATCCGACTATCGAGTCGTATAGTTGTGGAAAAGCACGTCGTCGGTCTGCCTCTTGAATTCGAGTGTCGATATCGGCCAGTGCGGCCATCGTCATCTAGAAAGAATGAAGCTGTGACACTTCAGTATGAGGCAAAAGCTTTACGTACCGTAAACCTGTCTGAGCATGCTGTGAGTTCACGATAACACTCATCGATACCAATTTTGATCTCATGGTGTCTAACGGAAGCTGTTTTGTCATCGTAACTCGCCCATTCCAATCCTCGTCTCGAAATACGTTCGATTGATCTATGATAGAGTATGAACAACGCGTTCCGAGCTGGTCAGAAAGTCTGTTATGCGCACCTCTCGATTTCATTGGCTTCGATGGCTGCATCGGTCCCAACTAGCAGCGATGACTCGGAGTATTCCCTGACTGTGGTGAGCAAGGAATCGCATTCACGGACGAGCCCTAAAAGCAGCTTCTGGATCCATCTTTTAGCAGTGAAATGGACATGAAGGCTGAGAGATCATATTACCTTATGGGCTTTGGTCTTGTTAGCATGATACAATTTAACGACTAGTTCCGAAGGCGGTCAGAGATGATCCAGGCCGAGATATGTAGATAGACTTGAACCCTCGAAAATTCCAGCGACAGGGACGATATTGGCCATGTAAGGGAAGGGGAGTGAGGGGCGTAGTGATAAAGTGGATTTAGTGGACAGTCAAACTGCACCGACTTGACAAGCGCGAGAAAGGTTAATAGCGCCGGCGCCCGCTCATCGCCGGGATCATTGTTATCTCCTCAATTACAGCATATAAAGGTGTCTCTGAACAAATCGCAGCTCGGATCGCCTGCTCACACATTCAACCCGATGGACGTTTGCACACTCGGGGGATTCCGAGCGGAGGTAAAAGTGCTATGGACATCACTCACGGAGGGGGAGCGGGGATAGTACATATGAGCCTATATCCTCCGTGTATTACCCGCACCCTATTAGTGACGAGTGAGGGTTGCTGGTTGTATATCTGTACAGTAGTATTGTTGCAACCTCGCAATGTTGACTTATACCCAACGACATGCCCTCGTCAATTAATATATCAATCAGTCGCCCAAGAAACCACCTCCTTGACGGTTTCAATCTTTCTTTACACGACTTGCATAAAAGTTGTCCAGCCATTTCTTTGCTTCCCCGTAATCTTCTCTTGCGCGCGCAAGTGCTTTTGTGATCTTAACGACGGCCTCTGCCTCAGTGATAGCTGTGCTGCCCTCTCGTAATTTTCCGTAGTGTTGGATAGCCTCACACGCCGACTGCACCTTAGAAACGCCAAGCGCCGCAGAGGATCCCTTCAGAAAGCGGCCTAGGAAAGATAACTCTCCGAGATTTTTCCTCTTTCTAAAACGTCTGATAAGTGTGACCGGAAATGAGGGGAATGATCAAAGTGCGCACAGGGCATCGTCCATGTTGTTGAACGTTTTCTCCGCTTGATCAAAGTACGCATCGACCATGCCTTTTGAGAATATGTCGTCGTTGTCGTCAAGTTCGAGAATTTGCTCGAATACGGTTAGGTCAATGTCCGGGGCGCTTGTCACAACTGGCTTTGGAAGAATGTTGGAGGCGGTACGAGAGAAAAATTCGGACACACTTCTTTAACGCTGAGAAGTGAGCGGCTATCTAGCCTTGGTGAGGGTGTTGGCTCTGCTGGTACCAGTACCTGAGATGTCTTGAGAGTCGATGAGGAAGACGAGAGAGGCTGGGTGTCGGGCGGGAGTCGTGCATGAGGTGGGTAGCAATGGGCGGAGAAGAAAATAGAGATAAATGACAGGCACACATCAGCAGAATGATCAAACCCAAACATGGTTATTATGTAAGGTTAGGGTTTTGGTGCCATAACTGACAGAAATCGGACGGGCGAAGTAACTGCTATTCAGGTTGAAGAAGCCAATATGGTCGATGTTGTGCTCCCCGCCGCCCGCTGTCGGAGCTAGGCCACAACGTTTGGGAGTCGGAGCGCAAGCGCAAGCCGAAGGACGTCGCCCGCGCCGTCACCGTTGGTGCGAGAGCCTTCAGTCGACGTCGTGCTCCCCGCGGCCCACTGTTAGAGCTACGTGGTCACGATGTCGTCGCGTGCGAGACGGTCAAAAAAGAAGAAGGTGATCGGGGGTAGTACAATAGAAAGTTGGGAACGCCATGTGGACAGGGAGTCATCGCGTGTAAGACGCTGTGTCAACTGAAGAAGTTGAGCGGTGATGTACAGCAGGTGGAAATCCAACGCACAGGAGAAAGGGGCCAAGTGAGGAGCAACAAAATGAGGCAGTTGAGGTGACCAAAGTTTGCCATCAGTGTCGTCATCCGCAAGAAAGTGCTTCCTCAACTGCCCTTTTGAGACAGCACACGTGAGGAGGAGACAGGGGGAGAGAGAAAGCACACAGAGAGCAAGGAAAGTCGTCCTCATCGCGCGCGAGACGTCATCCCCAACTGCGTTTTTGAGACAGAACATGGGAGGAGGAAAGAGCAGGTGAGAGCTTAGTAGAGGAAGAGAGCTCGGGCGTGACGGAGCTGCAAGTGTTTGTCTGGGTCGTACCAGATATTGTAAGTTGTCGAAAAGTAAAACAGAGAAAGGATGTCGACATTGACATGAATCCCCTAAAAGCTGCGAACGGCCGCGCAAGGCACAAAATGTCGAGAAACGGTCGTTGAGCGTACTTGCCAACGAAGCATGTGTCTCGAGAGCGGCATTTCTACACGTTACCGGCGATATCAGCTCATTCCACTCGGAAAATCTGGTTCAGATAAAAGATTGCGTCGAGCTCGTGCTCCCCGCGGCCCCCCGTCGGAGCTACACGGTCACCCTCGCGTGCGAGACGCGGTCGAAAGAGAGGAAGCCGCCGATCGTCACCGGTCAGGTGCACGATCACGCTCCGACCAATGAGGGCGCCCGCATCCCGCGTCACGTCACGACCGGGTACTCCTTTATTAATATAACTAGCGGGGACCCGTGCTTCGCACGGGATTATCACAGGAGTTAGTGAGGTTCAGAAAGATGGCATTGACATGTAAATATAATAGATGGCGAAAAAATTCCACGAATACGGTCAATGTTGTATTCAAGGCCAAAGCACTTCATACAGTAGGAGAAAATTTACAATCAGAGATTTTTAACGAGCTGCCACGTAAATTCGAGATTCTATATGACGGCAGTACTGGGACAAAAAATACTGAAACCAATTGAACTTTGCGCTGTCGCGCTCTGGAAGTGCCATCCATAACAAAGGAAACCTATCTGTGAGAAAGGGTCTGAAAGGCAAATAAAGCAGCGTGCCCGTTGTGTTCGGGTGGCTGCACAGGCAAACGACCGAAAGACCAAGAATACCTCAGTCACACAAACTCATAGTAGGATCGCGACTCAATCAAGAAACGGATAACGAAACGGGAACAGCCGTCGATAACACAACAACGGCCGCCCAGACATTCTGCGAGCTTGCATGGTGACGCTGAAACCCCACAGAGGGTACACTTGCACTTCTCACTCACCGCCACACAGACTACAATCAACAACCTGCGCGGGGCGAACTTGATGTCGGGAGGAAAGTGGATGCGGACTGGGACTCAGAACGAAGCGGCAGCGAAGGGATCATAAACGATCATCGAAGCCCGCTGCCCCATCATTCCAAGTTCCACAACGCATTGTCAGGGGGGAGAAACTCCGTTGTGATGTCGATAGAGATGACCTTTGAGTTTGCGCTTCCCAGTGAGCATACTGTTACAATTAAGATAAGGACATTTTTGTGGGATAGAATGAAGATCATCCCAATGGCGATTGACAGCTTTCATTGCGTGGAGTTTCTTTCCACAAGTGGGGCACGACGGCTTTGAGTCTTGCCCCATTTCCTCATCGTGGTTCAGTGCAATGGGGGGTTCTATCGGGTGAGTTGGTGAGCTTGAGCCGTCGATTGAGACTGAGAGGACTCACTTTGCTGTCCTAGCGGAGTCGTGGGGCCATGACCTGGGTCGAAATAGCTCCCAGCTACTTGGGCAGGGTATGCCAGCTTCCCGCTGGGGGTGTTGCCCCCCAAATGCCCTGATGGCTCTGAAGATGGCGAGCGCGGTGAGACTCCCTCTGTGACCGAAACCCAAGCGCCGATATGCCTTGTCCGACACCTAGTAAGGTCAGAATGAGAGAAGAAACTGTCGCTTGAGCATGGCACATGCTGCTCACGTAAGGACTCCGTCAAGGATGCATCAAAAGCATAGGAAGAAGAGGCCCTCTGGTATAGTTCAGTGTGAAAGGCCCCCACTGTGAAGAGGGGGGAACACGTGTAGACAATATGCGAGTCACGCAAACATAGGTATTCCTGTAACGCATTCACTACGCCAACACGAGATGAATGAAAGGATAATACCTCACCTCTGAGGCCTGAGGCTCTCTAATGCCTGGATGGTGCAAAGGGGGAGTAGGGTTGGAACTTGATAATAAACCTAATTCATCATTGCCTTCCAGTTCGCCAGGCCCGTAAGGTCCAGCTGGAATGAGGGACAGGCCACCATCTGGAGAGCGATACAGGCCAGCCTGTGCAATGGTCATTACACAGCAGGATTTGCCCAACAAGGGAGCTCACAGGATTAAGGCTAGCTTGCTGACTGAGGAAGTCGTCCATATTTTTCTATAGTGCGCAGCAGGGGTCTGGGATCATGCGACGGGTGTCAGCGCCGTAGATTATATTTATAACACTTTGAATCCCACTGGCACCGACCAGGGTGCCATTGCACGTTTCCACAGCCAAACTATGGGAGTAGTAATAATCATATGAGAAAGATTAGAGTTTGTGACGGTTAAAATTCCATGGGTGAGAATGATCAAGGGCGATGCGGGGTTCCTACTGTTCACCAGCGCTAGAAAATAGTGTCGCCATGTTGTCCTGAAAACAAAATTCAACAAGGGTCACCAAAGTTAAATGCGCCATCGCGTATACGTAATTTTTAAAAATCTTGACATATCGCATGAGTTGGGCATATATCTGTCCTCATCGTTTTCCCCTAGGAACCAGTAAAAACGTTATGGTATCACAATCCAGGACTGTTGGAGCAGGCTGACTTGGTGCCTGTAAAAGGAGCCATGGCACAGGTTGCGGGCTCGCTAGCCGGACTTTATTCTCGTTACTACATTCGAAGTTCGACGTTCTGGAGAGAAATCATTGAGGGTCCGCAGAAAGGTGATTGGGGGATCTGTGAAGAAGGTCCTGAGGCCGTGAGGAGAAGTCGTGCTTTAGTGATTGGTAATGGGAATCGCCAGCAATGATCCAACAATGCCGCCCATCAAACCTGATTACCGTCCGATCGGGACCGAACGGGAGAAGCTGTAGGTCAGTATAACGTACTGTACAGCTTGGAGGGGTGGCTAGTGGCTGGCACTGTGGCAGGTGGCGCGAGCACATGGACGCCTGGTGGCATCCAGTGGGAACGAGAATCGGATTGGATCAAGAGGCGCTCACGAGAGAGTGGGATTCAAGGATACCACAATGACACGGGTCAACTCTGTTGTAGAAGGTGCGAACAGCAGAAGGTGATGTAGCCGGTGCGCGGAAGATTGGAGAATAAAGCGGTAGAGAGATAGACGTGAGAAGATGGCATCGGTAGTCGTGGTAATCTCGGCGAAGGTGGAGCGACAAGAGGTGGGACGAGAAGGCCGGCCAGGAGGGGAAGATCTTCCCAAGGTAGGTGGTATGTGTGCGTAGAGATTGAGGAGAGCGCTAGAAACTAACAGGGCGCCCTGACCTGCTTTGGGTTTGCGCGATTTTATCGGACGAGACAAGAAGTGACGAAAGGTCACTGCCGCTCCTGCCGTCTTTGATTCCCACTACAGGGCGCATTCACCCTTGGGAACCCGAGTCCGCTGCCCGGCCCAGCGCGAGGCAACCGAGCCGATTTGAGTCCCACCAGAAGATCTGCGAGTATTTCCCAATAATGTGGCCCTATGTTATATAGATGAGAAAAATGTGGGCAAAGGCGGAAGTGATGGATCTCGATCTGCACAATGTGACGACAAGAAAAGTGAAGAGAAGAGAAGAGAAGACAGAAATGTCCGAGACTCCGCACCAGTTCGACGCCACTCACACCGCCACAGATTACAACGTCAACAACCCCACTAGAGTACGCTGTCTTCTTTCTAGACCGATTACCCCTCACTCTTCTTCACAATATTTTCAATGTCCTCCCCTCTTTTCTCTTTACAGTATCATTCGCTTTCCGCCAATTCTCTCTGTATCTAGACTGCTTTTCTCCCTCTCCGGAATTGGCACCCCCCGGCTTTCTCAGTTCACCCACGTTGTCTCAGTGATTCTATACCTTTTCCATTTCTCGTCTCTTTTTTTCTCAGCCGCTCCGATCTGCCAGGGGAGGTGCTTCATCTGACTTCCTCATCGAATCATGCGCAAGGCAATACCCCGGCACACTCCGCATCCCTCTTTCTTATCTTTTGGGCTTAACTTGCCAAAACCAATGACCAGGTCATCACGTCAATCCACCAAATAAATGCGGCTGTTCTCCTTTGGAAGTAACTATTCACAACAAAGCCATGAGATGGAGCGTAACCTTCTTTTTTTTTTTTTGAATTAGGTTTTATTGTCCCCGCATATAAGCGACAAGACGGTGGACTACGATACATGGTCTAAGATAAACGGACATCGTATGAGACCTGAGACGAGAGGAGTATATGTAGGAGATAGCATATGGTGGGGGAGGGGGAGGGGATTAAAGTAGGGGGAGAGGGGACAACGTGTGCCTCAGCCGCTGTCCAGCGGCTCGATTCAAGGCGGGTCTGGTCTCGGTGGCAGGGGGCGCGGGGTGATTTGTGCTAGGAAGGTGGGAGCCTAACCTTCGTCTATGTATAGTCGATCTAGCACTGACAACTGTCTTTCATGACCCTACCACCCTCCCCATCTCTCCTTGTTCCAGTTACATGTTTCGGAATACAGATGCTGATTTGAAGACAGTTTAGCCCCTCTAACTGGGTCCGCGCAGCCATGCAAGTTGCATATATATGCCCATAACACGAGAAATGGGAAACAGTTTAGAGCTCTGGATGCAGTGATTGCAACCCCGACGATAATATGTAGTACGCAACCCATGATTACAGTAAGACCTTTCCTTGTCAGGCCGTTTGGGGGCAGTCCAAGTGGTTCTCTTAAATTAAAAATAAGACTCACCTGCGAGAGCATCCGACATCTCAAAAGTCAATAAATGAGTAATCGTGTGCATCGGGTGGTTTCTCACAATCTCAAGTTCCGAGAGTTAGCCTTAAACTTCGAGTTGAAGCTCAAAGCTGGCAAGATAGGAATAGAGACCTGGCAAGTCCTATGACTATGTGATAGATCAACTCTATTTCAGTTGGCTACGAGGAATCATCTGTAAAAAATACAGCAACTACTCCGTGTGAGTAACAAGGGCCAATGAAAGGATAAACTGATACTGTACGCCCTTATGGTGCGCCAGTCGGAAATCAACGGCCCTTGTTGAAATTTTGTTGGACCTGAACAAACGTTTACAGCGCAAATTAATGATCTATACTATTCTTCTGCCGGGTTGGCTGTTTGTGAGGGATGAGAAGTAGTGATTCTCCTCTTCGCTTTCCAGTCCATTTCCATCTGAGCAGAATAGTGTTATTGGTCCCAACGCGTGACGCTAGCAAATTAAGAACATGCTGAGCGGACAGATAGATTAACGTGCCCGGAACAAGAACCTGCCTGTTAGCGAGATCCACGATGCTCGACATGTGAATCTGAAGTGCTTGTAAACATCTTCACGCTCCAAGTGAACGGGGTTAAGTGGCTCATCCAACAATTCTGATAATGTTGACAACAGAACGCCCAACATGCCATCCCATCATTCCACGGCAGGATTATCGATTGGGCTGTCAATTCAATTGTCGACCGAGACGAAGGTCGCTAGCGAAGATCGATGGACACTCGATGGGGACACAGAGCCCCAATCTCGATCGCTGCCGTGGATCGATGCACTCTCCATTGTGAAGACAGAGTCCCGATCTGTGCCAGAGAAAGTGCTCTGAGGTAGATCTGCGTGACGATATAAGCATAAATTCAAGCTAGACAGAGGCAAGAAATCACTCACAACCACGCCGAGGAAGCATCTCACGTATCGCCAACTGAATATCAGACATCGAAGGGCGCTTAGTTGGATCAGCCTGCCAGCAAGACTCCAGAAGGTCCCACATATTTGAGCTCATATCAACTCTCGTGGATCCACGGTCCGCAGGTGGTGTCCCCCTATTCAGCAGAATAGGTACATAGTAATCTTGGTAGGAGCTATACGGGTCTTGCCCTGTAAACACCTCGACACCGAGTGACCCAAATGACCAGACGTCCCCTTTCTCGGTTGGAGGATTAAGACCTGTAGACGTCATCCTTTCCGGAGAAAACCAACGAGCACGGGCTATATCAAAGGACGGCTTGAAATGTTACATTTCAACGTAAGGAATAATGGCGTGCCAGATGACCCACGTACTTTCAGATATCCAGATAGATTGAACCCACAAACAAATGCTTGGCCGTCCCTATTGATTAGGACGTTTTTCTAAGAAATACATCGGAATTCAGTCGAGCCGACAAGATGGTGGCCTACCCCACATATGTCACCATGAATGATCTCGTTTTCGTGAAGGTATTCCACAGCTGGTGATCAATATATCTATGGTTGCTGACATCCCACTGGAAACATTGTACACACCAGAAGCAACCTCGCTAAGATGACGCAATCGGTCCACATTCGGATTTATCCTGATGAACTCTCGGATATTTCCATTGCTCATCCATGGACTAACCTGTAATCCCAAACGTTTGGAAAGGAAATCACCAGTGTGGGGTCAGACGTACTGAATAAATGGAATCTCGTATGGTAACATGTCCAAAGAGGCCGAGAAGGCGCCGATGGTGAAGGCCAACACAAGCTTCGACCCACTCCTTGAAGTGCTGTTGGAATAGTGATCAAGTGTTGATAACATCATAGTATAACTGAACTTGCCATTTGAAAAGCTGACTGGTCTCTCGGGGAACCAAGTGCGACCTAAACGCAAATGAGGTTCAGTTGGACCTCTGAATAGGGATTTACGTACTTCTTCTCCATCAATTTCCCATTTACCAAGATAGAAGTCCAAGAGGGATCCTTTAATATCGGGTTGCTGACTGATTATGCACACCTTTCCTGTCACTAGAATTTCCAAGGGCGTCAGTGGCCATGTGAGAAGGACCTCACAACTTACAATCTGTTGGTTTGGGCCGTGGAGGAATCGGTGACTGGGATGACGGTTGCTGGGAAGCGATTGTCACGACCTGCTCCTGCTATATGATGAGCTCAGTCCGCACGCACGCAAAGAACCTGTGTCAGATCTACCTGGAGAGTGAGCGGCTCAGTCGACTGTTGTACTGCTAGTGGCATGTTGCGACTATTTGTCTGTACTTCTTCTAACAATCTGACCTTCAAGTCGTATAGTTGTGCAAAATCACGTTGTCGGTGTGTCTCTCGAACTCGATTGTCATTATTATGGGCCAGTACGGCCATTGCCATCTGGAGAGAATGAAACTGTGACACTTCAGTATGTAAAGGCTTCACATACCACAAACCTGTCCACGCATGTTGTGAGTTCACGATAACACTCATCGATACCAATTTGGATCTCGTGCTGTCTAACGAATGCCATTTTGTCATCGTAACTCGCCCACTCCGATACTCGTATCAAAACACGCTCGATTGATCTGTGATAGTGCATGAACAACGTGTTCCAAAGCTGGTCAGCAAGACTGTTATGCGCACCTCTCGATTTCATCGGCTTCGGCGGTTGCAGCGGTCCCAATTAGCCGCGATGAGTGTTCCCTTGCTGTGGTGAACAAGGTATCGCATTGACGGGCGAGCCCTGAAAGGCGTTCCTGGTCCATCATTTAGTAGCGAAACGGATATGAAGGCTGAGAGATCATATTACCTTGTGGACTTTGATGGTTTTGGCAGCATGATATAATTTAACGACTAGTTTCGAGCGGTCAGAGATGATCCAGGCCGAGATATGTAGAGACGAACTTAGACTTGAACCCTCGAAAATTCCAGCGGCAGGGACGATATTGGCCATGTAAGGGAAGGGAAGTGAGGGGCGTAGTGATAAAGTGGATTTAGTGGAGAGTCAAACATCGCCGACTTGACAAGCGCGAGAAGGTTATTAGCGCCGACGCCCACCCTTCTCCGGTCATTGTTACTGTATCTCCTCAATTACAGCATAAAAAGGTGACTCAGAACAAATCGCAGCTCGGATCGCCTACTCACACACTCAACCCGATGGACGTTTGCACACTCGGAGGGCCTTAAAGTGCTATGGACATCATTCACGGAGGGGGAGCGGGGATAGTACATATAAGCTTATCGACTCCGTGTATTGCCCTCACCCAATTAGTGACGAGCGAGGATTGCTGGTTGTATATCTGTACAGTAGTATTGCTGCAACCCCGCAATGTCGATTTGTACTCAACGGCATGCCCTCTTCAATAGCACAAGACATCTCAATTTTGGGGCCGACTATTCCGACTGGTCACAAAGATACTTTCAGGAAGTTGACAAGAATCGTCACATGGTACAGTATGCGAGAAAGAACCAGGTGGGAGAGTATATCGATAGCAGTGGTAGCTACGTTCCTCTTATCCATCACGTGATCCAGTCGGACTTCCTTAGTCAGCAATCGATTGACCCCGAAGGCTCCAGAGGAATGTGAACAACTTGAAAAAATCGCGAAGTTTGGTTAATGGTCGCGAATGTGCGAATGAAGCGAATTATCCAACTACCGCGGTGGCTAGCGTAAATTTTCAGCGCTGTCTCTGCAACCGAGAGAACCCACAATTGATATAAGGCGACCTGTGGTTCTTACTGTTCACCAGCGCTGGAAAATAGCGTCGCCATCTTGTCCTGAAACAACATTCAACAAGGGTCACCAAAGCTAAATGCGTATCCTCTCTTCATCGCGTATACGTAGTTTTGAAAATATAGCATGAGTTGGGCATATACATCGTTTCCCCCTAGGAACTAGTAAAAACATTATGGTATCCCAATCCAGGACTGTTGGAGCTGCTGACTTGGCGCCCGTAGAAGGAGCCACGAGACAGGTGACCGGCTGGGAATGAGAGCTAGCCAGACGTTATTCTCGTTATCACATCCGAAGTTCGACGTTTCTGGAGAGAAATGATTGGGGTTCAGCAGGAAGGTGATCGGGGGGTCGTGAAGAAGGTCCTGAAGACGTGAGGAGAAGTCGTGCTTTAGTGATTGGTAATAGGAATCAACGAAGAAACTGCCATCATCAGTGCGAGGTCATACGAGACTACCGTCCGACCTGCTTTGGGTTTGCGCGATGCGAATTTGTTTTGTCGGACGGGACATGAACTGACGAAGGTCACTGCCGCTCCTGTCGTCCTCGAGTCCGCATTCCCCTTCAAATTGGGACTCGAGCCCGCTGCCCGCCCCAGCGCGAGGAAACTGAGCCGAGTCGAGTCCCACCGCACGACCCTCGGATCACTGACCCGACTGGCACAATCTGCGAACGATGTGACATAGATAAGAAGAAAGGTGGCTAGATAGCGGAAAACGCCGCGGCGGAAGCGATGACTCTCTTCACTTACGCACACACACCGCCACAGACAACAGCGCCACTACAGTACACACTCTTCTCTTTAGACCAATTGCCCCTCACTTCTCCACAATATTTTTGATGTCCCCTCTTTTCTCTTTACAGTATCTCTCGGTGCCTTGACTGCCCTCCGGAATTGGCACCCCCCGGCTTTCTCACCACAGGCTGTTCACCCACGTTGTCTCCGTGATTCTATACCTTTTCCATTTCTCGGCTCTTTTTTTCTCAGCCACCCCATTTAGCCAGAAGAGGTTCTTCACCTGACCCCTCATCCCATAATGTGCAAGACGATAACACACCACCCCGGCACTCTCCACATGTCTCTATCTTATCTTTTGGGCTTAACTCACCAAAACCAAAACAAGTTGGCCTCTAGGTCATCACGTCAATCCACTCAAATATTTGCAGCTATCCGTAAACAGTCTTTGGAAGTGACTATTCACAACAAAGCCATGAGATGGTGCGTAACCTGGCTCTATGTATAGCCTATCTGGCACTGGCTGCTGTCTTTCATGACCATACCGCCCTCCCCATCTCCCCATGTCCCAGTTACATATTCCGGAATACAGGTGCTGATTTAGAGACCGTTTAGCCCCTCTAACTGGGTCCGCGCGGCCACGCAAGTTACATACAGTATGTATACCCGTAACTCGAGAAATGGCAGACATGCGCATATATCAGAGCTCTGAATGCAGAGGTTGTACTGAGACCTGACCCGAACCCGCGAGACCCGAACCCGCAGACCCAGCGGGTTTATCATACCCGTTGTCCTTCCCTAGCTAATATGCGAGAGACAAATACGTCACTAACGACAGAGGATGGCGCCAATGGTGGTATGTACGTACCAAAGCAGTGCCCAAGGTGGTTGGATTGTATTCACGGTCGTACTGCGCGTTGTTGTATGCCGGCGGTGGGTACTGGGGCGACAATAGCGCCGTACTGTCACCATCACCATCACCGTCGTGATTAGTATTGTCTTGTCCCGTAGAATCTGTACTGTTACGGCCGTCATGGGTCTGCCGAGTTTGGGGTGCCGGTGGGATCTGGTTTGGGTTTTGGATCGTTTGGCCCGTTTGAGGTTGGATTTAGGTTTGGGCCTGGCTTTCGCGGTACCCAAGTGCCACCAGGTGTACGAATTGGCCTGCTGCCTTGCGTTCTTCGATAAATAGTTCGCCATCACTACCCGGGCTTCCACCGAAATATCGCAGCTCTTGCAGGTTCGGCACGAGCGACAGGGGTATTTCATGCTCTTTATTCTCCAAATGTAGAGCACGAGAAAGTTGCGCGACGAGTTCGTTATCCACCTGAAGTGTCTTCACACCGCTGAAAGGCCTGAGAAGTTCACGCCACTGTATTTCATCGACATCATTGTGGTGTTCTGACGATCGATTGTGCTCCATGTAGCCGAGTGTCAATTGCTCCACAGAAGAAAGTAGTGGGGAAATGGCACCGACTACGGACGCTACCTGCCCGTCGGGGTGTCGGCACATGATCCGCAAGAGCAAGGGGCGACTTCCTGTCCGATGGAGATTCGCGGCATCATTCGCCTTTAAATCAACGAAATCTGTATGGAAAGCGAGTTCGGCAGCGTGAAGTATGAGGTTCTCCAATGACTCCATGAACTGCAGGAGGCGTGGAACAGTGAATGTGAGCTGGTTGTAAAAGCAAACTTCAAAGGTTCTGACGGAAGGGGCACTGATCCGAGAAAGAAGTATTTCCAGGTAAATGCTGACGCCTTGGAATGAAACCGCTCGAAGGTCAGGAAGGGTTACTACATACGGCATGGTTGAGACTCTCTCAACATCGCGGGCAGGATAAGGGGAGTGGAACCCAATCCCCAGCGTCTGGGGCTGGGGCATGAGTGACAGCCGTGAGAGGATATAATTCGGGGAGAAGTAGGCGGTTTTCGGGATCCCTGCGAGCGAGAGAAAGACGATTCCTGCTGCGGATCCCAGGATGGGAGATCCTATTGGAAGGGCAGCATACCATAACAAGAGGTGTCGTACGTTAGGAGCTTGAAATTTTTTAGGGAGTATCAAGCTTTCATCTGCTTCAGTACGACACCGAATGTAAAGGGATTCGAGAATCGGGAAGGGTGCCAGACCTTTTGTGTGTAGCAAGCAGATCAAGATACTTGACGTCTGTGGAATCCCAGAGTTTGTGGGGATAACCAATAGACCCTCGCCAGTAGCCTGATTTATGCTAGATTTTATTAAACGAAATAGTTCTGGTGCTGACTCGGAGACGCCCGGAAGTTGAGTGATACCCCACTTGACTTCCACGAGCGCGGTGGGTAGTAAGTGCCGGCCAGCAACAGATCTTGCAGCGTCAGCCGAGGTTCTAGCGACAGCTTGAGAGTCCTGGATGCGGAGTCGAGAAGAGTTAAGGACTGAGGCGCTCAGGCAATGGTCAGGTTACTGTAGGGAGTTAAATTACTTGAATGTCTGACTAGCATTGTTTGGGCAGTGGATGGCCGGGGTCACGACAACTCGTGGGCCCGGGCTCCAGTGGATTGGCGTAATAATCAGCTAAATCGGCGCTCAGTGTTTCACTTTCCTGGACTAGTCCAATTTGATTTGACGCCCTCCTGGACAATCCATCCCAAGAGATTCCCAACGGATACTTCCACCCCAACCCACCCCGCTCCCTAACATGCCTCATTACTGTCCTCGTCCTGTCAAAGCTCGTCGCAGAGATGCACGCTCACCTATCCATATCCTCAACCTACTCAACATATTCTATATCTATCATCTCCACATTGGAGACAATGATGCAGATGAGGGTGTCCCCTTCGTCTGTGGATGGGGCAGCCACCGGTGGTAGTACAAATTGGCTCAAGTTTCCCGACGCTGGCGGTTTATCATTCTTGCGTCGCCATCTCGATTGGATCTGCATCTTCTCTGCACCTACTGGGTACCTGTAGCCGACATGCTGATACACTCACAGCCTCTGCCACTCACCATCCTTTACAACAAAGGCGATATCGAGATGACTATAAATGATGAAGAGGGTGTACTGCTCGCGCTCATGCACCATGATCGCGTGCATAGAATCGCACTTGAAATGCCAGTCCAAAACTTGAAAAGGTTCATCATAGCCCTGGATGAGCTATTCTTGAGTCAGTCTGGCAATCCGCAGCAGGCGGCCCGGATGCCGTTGGGAGGGGCGCTTAAAAACGTATGGTAAGATTTCCAACGACACATCTTGTCCACACATTTACCCTATTCCGATTGTGTGATACTACAGATCCAGGATAGGCTCACCCAGTGATAATGCATCGATGATGACACGGACGCTGGCATGAAACGGAGGCTATTTCACAAGCTATCGCAAGGCAGTGAACGAAAACTGTATCGTAGCAAAAAAAACATACTGAGACGAAAGCTACCGTGACCAAAAAGACACGATATCCAAAGTCAAACACGTGTGTAGCCAGTGAATGCACGGGGACTCCCGACGGAGATATCCGCCCTGAACCACGCGCTGTTGCGCCTTCTATGTTCTACACATAAAAAGAAAGACCTACAATTGTACAAACGCAACTTTGACCAGGAAAGAAGTGGGACCATAGAGGGTCTTCGGAGCCTGCCGCCGCGTCTTTCCAAACTCCAGAACACGTTAGTTAGGGGGGGCTGCCTTGTGATGTACAGAGAGATGGTACTTGAGTTTGCGCTTCCCTTTGAGCTTAGCTTTACATTTAGAATGAGGACAGATTTGTGGGTTCGAGTGTACATCATCTCGGTGACGATTGATGACCCCCGTTGATTTTGAGCGGAATTTCTTTCCACATTCAGGGCACGAGTTCTGGCCCGTTTCAAACTCTATATCGTTCTTTAGCGTAACGGGGTATTCTGGAACCAAAATGCCAGTGTTTTGGTGAGCTTGAGATGTCAATTGAGAATGAGAGGACTCACCTTGCTGGGCTTGCCGAGTCATGGAGCCGTGGTTTGAGGTCCTAAAAATTTGGGTAGGGAACGTTGGTGGTCCGTTGTTATCCTTCCGTATACCGCGTCCGACAGCTATTAACGTCAGGAATTTTCGCTTGGGAGTGATGCAAGTTGCTCACACAAGGGCACCGTAAGACATGGCTCAACATCAAGGGGCCCTGCCGTGGAGACTGCCGAACACGTGTAGACACGATGCGGGTCATGTAGAAGAATCTCCTCGTCATTTCTGATATCAGGATGTTGCGACGGGACAGCAGGACCCGCTAGTTGATAATTCTCCGTTGGTTCGCGAGGTTCGAAAGGTCCAGGTAGAATGAGAAAAGGATCACCATCGAGAAAGCCATACAGGCGGAAGTCGTCCATGCTCTTCGGTATGGATCTGGGATCATAACGCGGGAGTTGAGCGCCGTGGGTGTTTATAAAACCTTGGTGATGCCAAAATGCGTGTTCCCATGGCCAAGCTGTAGGGAAGTATCAAAAAAGAGGGAGCCGCCGTTTCTTCCGAGAATTGGTCTATACCATCGTTATCGTAACTTCAAACCAGCGCCGAGTACGAAGGTGGCGCAAATCGTTTACTCCGTTGTGGAACCAAACAAGTCTAAACAAAGGTGAGTGAGCAAGTGAGGAAGAGAAATGGTTGATCGATGATCCGGGGGCCGCTCGAGGAGATTAATTTACTCTTAGCCAGATTCGTGGAGTGCATCCACACAACTGGCTCATGATGGAAGCGTTTGCCCTAGTCGTGTTACGATTCATGGATGACAAGGAAAGAAAAAAATTGGAAACGTTGTTCCTGCCTCGCTAGAAGTGACGAAAGCCCGAGTACAAGGCACAGGCCTGTCTGGGGTACTGAGCGCCACTCTCTTGCGACCCATGTATCCGTGGTACAAAGACGCGCTTAGGTCCGCATAGTACATACGTTCGGACTGGAGGGTTGGGTGGCAATACACTAACGTGGTTCGACGAGGGACAAGTAGGGTGGGTTCTCTAAGACGGTTCGCAGAGGGGCCGAAGCAGGGCATTCAGCTGTGGTCCTCCGGCAACGAGTCACCTATATAGATATAGGCTTGTGACTTGACGAGGGTGACCTTGTCCGTTCTTGTAACGAAGACTCGGAGGATGTTGGTGGGGAGGGTGGGGGCAGTCTGGATGAGGCAGCACTCGTGGTCTGTCTGGGAGAGGGGGAATTGGGTCGGGTGTACGAGTAAGGTGGGCGAGCTGTACTGACAACCAAGCGCAGTGGCGCGCAGGGCGTTCCTCCGTGCAGGCGCGTTCAGGAAGTATAGCAGTGTGTTGGAGGGCACGGCGAGCATCGTCTTGCTATATCTGTTTCCTCTCTCGTAATGCTTCGCAGTGGGCGATATCTTATAGCACGGGATAGTTGGTACGGTGGTAGGAGCAACAGCGGTCCCGGTTGCGACTCCAAGCCGTTTGATGGGCTCGAAGTTAGCGGAGGCAGTGCACGTCGAAGGGCCACGACTGTCTCGTTGTGGGTAAAGAGGCCTGTGATGAAAATAGCACGGAAGGTGTCCACAGTATCATGGCGTTTGCCACTGTGAATAAGAAGTATCGTAAGATAAAAGGTGGTGTAAATGTGTACCACAGAGGGGGCCTACATGAGGAGGTTCATTCCGGCTGCGATGACGAGCGTGCTGAAGGCAGCATTTCTCATCCTGGAGCTCAAGCCAAGGACTGAGGCTTGGTGATCAACTTCCTTGTCACTTAACGCAGTTTGGACATGGCTGGTGCCAAATCCTCAGCAGTAGATGGTGATGTGTCGCGGTGTTCGAGCGATCCTCCCTCCGTTTTTGTTCTGCTTTGCATGGGTTATGTGTGACAGTTAAGCGGTTGGTCGCCGGGTGAGAAAGCGCCTCTAAGGTGTGTTGTCCTCGGGGGGCCTCCCTGCAGCTGACTGACTTGACGCTCGTAAAGGAAGCCATGGACTCGGAACAGGTCTATGGATAGAAATCGCATGAGGTAAATCTCACTTGTTGATTCCTAGTACATCGGTCCCTAGCAATATGTTCTATTTGACATTAGTCCCGTTACCACATACAGTAATTCGACGTTCAAACCGTCGATCCGCAAAGAAGGTGACCGGGGAACTGTGATAGAATCTTGTTCAGGTTTTGAAACGATCTCTTTTTTTTTAAAAAAACAGCCGAGAAAGGAAGGAAGAGGAGCGCCACGTGCCACGAGTTAGCCGACTCCGCACACAATCAGCTTGCCCCTCATTTCTTCACATCATCACCTCATTTCTTTTTACGGTATCATTCCCTTTCTAGTGCCCCGCAGAGTTTACCAGTGGCTCGTAACGACTTGTCCGTAAATGGCCGTGAGGAAGACCCACACCGTATCTGGTCGTTTCCTTTTCCATTTCTCGGCTCTTCTTTTCTCTGCCTCCCCCCGATCAGCCAGGGGAGGTTCTTCATCTGACCTCCTCATCCAATCATGCGCAAGGCAATACACATCCGGCACTCCACATGCCTGTATCTTATCTTTTGGGCTTAACTCGTCAAAACCAAACCAAGTTCTGACCGCTAGGTCATCACATCAATCCGCTAAATGAATGCAGCTGTCCGTAAACATTCTTGGCAGTAACTATTCACAACAAAGCCATGAGATGGAGCGAAATATGACTCTATGTAGTTTCATGGGTTGTCGGACTAGCACTGGCTGCTGTCTTTCGTGACCCTACCGCTCTCCCCACCTCTCCTTGTCGCAGTTACATGTCCTGGAATACAGAACCTGATTTGAAGACCGTTTAGCCCCTCTAACTGGGTCCGCGCAGCCACGCAGGTTGCATATGTATCCCTATAACACGAGAAATGGCGACATGAGCAGAGTTTAGGGCTCTGGATGCAGAGATTGCAATGCCGACGATAAGATGTAGCATGATTGCAGTAAGACCTTTCCTGCTCTGGCTGTTTGAAGAGCAGTCCAAGTCTGACACGGGATTATATCTGTGCTTCTCCCAAGTTGGAAGTGAGACACACCTGCGAGAGCACCTGAAATCTCAAAGGT
Organism: Lactifluus volemus; assembly: GCA_022376515.1. Taxonomy (NCBI): domain Eukaryota; kingdom Fungi; phylum Basidiomycota; class Agaricomycetes; order Russulales; family Russulaceae; genus Lactifluus; species Lactifluus volemus. Next base: position 502,972 of record WTXI01000007.1, on the reverse strand, counting down.
CGATAAGTTACAGCAATCGGCGTGCATGCGTGCAGTTGGCAGTCATGCCGCGCGCCGCCTTCTCAAGATCTCAAGCAGATCTCAAGTTCGGGGAGTAAGCTTTATTTGGCTCCGAGGCATCTGTACATACAGCAACTACTCCGCGTGAGTACCAAGAGCCAATGAAAGGATAGATTGATACTGTCGGAAATCAACGACCCTTGTTGAAACATTGAAATGCGAAGCTTCCGCTCGGACAAACGTTTACAGCATCCAACGCTTGACAACAACCTACGACAATCGCCGGCTGGATCGGGGAGTCGGATGGTTTCTCTCTTACTTACAGTCATTATGCGTATTAGGTAGTCTAACACATCGGCTTCATGATCACGGCCCCGCCTACGTCCATTTGTTCATACTCGTCGACATATGCCCTCCTCAGCTTAGCTTGGTCCTGCTAGACGTTCAGACTTGTTAGTTCCTTCCACACAGGATGATCTCTCGTCACCTCAACGAAGACTTCTCGAAGCCGCTTTAAGAGTAGACCAAGCGGGCGAAGTTGCTGCCAATCACATCTACGAGGGTCAGCTTGCTATCCTCCGACGTGAGCCCGCGACAGCAGCATTATTAATACAGGCCATCTTTCGGTACTTTTCATCCTACATCTTGGGCCCCGGGTATCTCAACATGATGATTTACAGGATATGTAGGAACAAGAGAGAAAGCACCTCGCTGTCATGAACAAGCTTCAGATTCAACACCAAATACGACCGACAATTTTATGGGAAGTTGTCAAAGTGGCCGGTTTTGGATTGGGTGCCGTCACAGCGCTCATGGGGAAGGAGGCGGCGATGGCATGCACAGAGGCAGTTGAGACGGTCATTGGTGAACATTATGACGAGTACGTGCCATTACAGATCTCCATCGACTGATAGTTGATTTCATTTATGACCAAGTCAACTGAAGGACCTACAAGATTCGACGCATCCTAGCATCGTACTTCTTAGGGACGTGATCCGTGAATTCCGGGATGACGAGCTACATCGAGCACAACTCTCAGAGGGCACCCGCGCAAGCCCTTCTCAGCTCGGTAGTAGGAATGGGGTGCAATGTTGCTATTGAGCTTTGTAAGGGAACGTGAACAGGCATATTAATGATATATTCTATTCTTCTGTCAGGTGGGCTGTTCGTGAGGGATGAGAAAGTAGTTGATTCTCTTCTTCGTTTTCCGGTCTATTTCCATCTGATACTGTTGACAACAGAACGTCCAACATGCCATCCCATCGTTCCACGGCAGGGCTGTCGATTGGGCTGTCGATTTAATTGTCGAACGAGACGAAGGTCGCTAGCGAGGATCGGACACTCGATGTGTAGATAGAGCTCTGATCTCGGTCGCTTCCATGGATTGATCCACTCTCCGTTGTGAAGACAGAGTCCCAATCTCTGCCAGGGAAAGTGCTTTGTTGTCGATCTGCGTGACGATATAAGGATAAATTCAAGCTAGACAGAGACAAGAAATCACTCACCAGCAGGCATAAAAAGCAGTCCACCGATTTCCGGTGAATCAAGGGGAGAAGACAAGGGTGCCCTAACGTCTGGACGATATTCCTCCAGGAGAGTTGGTAGTCTCGTGGATCCTAATGATGAAGCATTGCTGACTCTGTGTGGAGCTGGGATTCCTATATCGGTGGGACGATCACCCAGTTTAGAAGAGCGTTGCAAGCTTGGTCGCAGCAATTCTTTCTTTTTTTCCACAGGGGGTGTGGGTGGATACGAGCTCTCGCTAGTGTGGATCGATGGGATAGAATGGATCAATGGATTATCGATTACCGGAGCAGGGCCCAAATCTCCAACAGTGAGAGAGCTCTGTTGTCGATCTACATGTCGATATAAGGATAGGTTCAAGCTAGACAGAAGCAAAGCCACTCACCAACACGCCGAGGAAGTATCTCACATATCGCCAAATGAATATCAGACATCGAAGGGCGCTTTGTTGGATCAGTCTGCCAGCAAGACTCCAGAAGGTCCCACATATTTGAGCTCATACCAACTCTCGTGGATCCACGGTCCGCGGGTGGTGTCCCCTTATTCAGCAGAATAGGTACATAGTAATCTTGGTAGGAGCTATACGGATCTTGCCCTGTAAACACCTCGATGCCGAGTGATCCAAACGACCAGACGTCCCCTTTCTCGGTTGGAGGATTAAGACCTGTAGACGTTATCCTTTCTGGAGAAAACCAACGAAAACGGGTTATATCAATGGACGGCTTGAAATGTTACACCTCAACGCAAGGCATAATGGCGTGCCAGATGACCCACGTACCTTCAGATATCCAGATAGATTGAACCCACAAACAAATGCATTGCTGTCCCCATTGATTAGGACGTTTTTCTGGAGAAGAAATACATCGGATGATTCTGCCAAGCCGACAAGATGGTGGCTTACCCCACATATGTCACCGTGGATGATCTCGTTTTCGTGAAGGTATTCCAAAGCTGCCATTTATCAGTATATCTAGGGTCGCTGACATTCCACTGGGAACATTGTACACACCAGAAGCAACCTCGCTAAGAAGACGCAATCGGTCCACATTCGGATTTATCTTGATGTAGTCTCGGATATTCCCATTTCTCATCCATGGACTAACCTGTAATTCCAAATGTCTTGAAAGCACCATCACCAGTGTGGGGTCGGACGTACTGAATAAATGAAATCTTCTATGGTAACATATCCAGAGATGCCGAGAAGGTGCTGATGGTCAAGGCCAACACAAGCTTCGACCCACTCCTTAAAGTGCTGTGGGAATAGTAGTGATTAAGTCGTAACAACGTCATAGTATAACTGAACTTGCCAATTGAGAAGCTGGCGGCTGGTCTTTCGGGCAACCAAGTATGGCCTAAACGCAAATGAGGTTCAGTTGTACCTCTAGATAGGGATTTACGTACTTGCTCTTCACCACTTTCCCATTCACCAAGATAGAAGTCCAAGAGGGATCCTTTGATATCCGGTTGCTGACTGATTATGGAAACTTTTCCTGTCACTAGAATTTACAAGGGTGTGAGTGACCACTTGTGAGCAGGACCTCATAACTCACAATCTCTTGGTTTGGGCCGTGGAGGAATCGTTGGCTGGGATGAGGGTTGATTGCCATGACCTGCTTCTGCTACACAATGAACTCAGTCCCGCACGCACGCAAGGAGCCTGTGTGAGATCTACCTGGAGAGAGCGGCTCGGTCCATTGTTGCTCTGCTGGTGGCATGTTGCGACTATTTGTCTGTACTTCTTCTAGCGATCTGACCGTCAAGTCATCTAGTTGTGCAAATTCACGCTGTTGGTGTGCCTCTCGAACTCGATTGTCAATTTCAGCCAGTGGGGCCATTGTCACCTGGAAAGAATGAGACTGTGACACTTCACGAACTTTTGTCATTGAGGGACGGGACGTTGGTTGAAGCTGCCAACATTGATTCATAAGATCCCACATGGCATCACTGAGTCCCCTAGCGGTGGCACTGTTCCCTGGACGGAGCGGTGGCAATCCCTTACCAATAACCACCGGAATGAACATCTCATTCGGAACTTCACTGTATGGCACATTTTCAGTGAAGATTTCGATGCAGAGCATCCCGAAAGACCAGACGTCGGTCGCTCTCGTAGTCGGAGCATAGGCCCTGTCGGTTATGAGCTCTGGGGCAGTCCATCGTATACCCCTATAAGTAGGGGCCTCGGGGATGGGGCCCTAATACGAATAGATCAATGGAATGCAGCGAACTAGACATGAAGACTATTCATACCTCCTCAACGCGAGCGGATCCAAAATCGCCAAGACAAGCGTGACCCTCTTCAGAAATCAAGATGTTCGACTGACATAGACCGTAAGTTATTTCGAGAGTAGTCTTATCAAGCAGTTACTCACCCCTTGTAAATCTCCATGAATGATTCCATGCATATGTAGATATTCCGTAGCTAGACAATTCTCAGTGCGCTGCGATGCATGCGAACGGTAGGGACGCACCAGAAGCAATCTCCCTTAGAAGAAAGACCCGGTCGGCCTCTGGATAGCATTTGAGGTATCCTAAGGCGTTGCAGAACTTCACATAAGGACTGACCTGAACGAGAAGTAGGTAAATTAACCTCCGAGTTAATGCTAAGGGCACACCGAATAGATGATATCATCGATACGGGCCATACCCAGCAGCGGTAGAATATTGGGGTGCCGTAGGGTCCTCCATATTTCGACTTGTCTTTGGAAGCGCTAAAGCCGGATTAAAAGATGGTTCGTTTTATCGAGGAGCTCTTCTCACCTCTTGTTCTGCATGAGACTGATTTCGCGGGCAAGCGAGGGCGACCTGGAAATTTAGATTTTTTTTCTCAGTTTATGGTGAAGAATAACGTTTGCCGGTCGCACCATTTGGCCAGTCAATTTACCAGTGTAGATATCCTGCGAGCCCCCAGTTGCGATTGGTTGGTTATTTGTCAAGACAACTTTCCCGCTGACTAGAAAGGGAAGCCATGTTGAGCACGAACGACAAACGCGCAACGACGGATTACAGACGGTCATCCAGAGGTGGTAGTCTCTCCACCCACCGACGCAACTCGCCGATATCTTCTCGCAATTGTTGCTCTTCCGCTTCTTCGACATCTGCCGTTGCCAATTCCTGCAACGCATTATGAGGATGAATGAGATGAAACATGAGACGGAATAAACGCGCCTGCTCGATGGCCTGCACAACGTCTTGCGCAGCTTCCGGAGTGCCGCCGGCCAGCTCCATCTTCAACAATTGTTTATTACTTAGAACCTTCTTGATCATTTCAACAAGTTCATGGTGATCGCGTCTTCGAATGTCCTCGAGTTCATTATTTCGATGACTTGCATGTAAGTGCAAAGCAATCTAGAGAGAGGTGTGAGCTGCACACGGTCGTATAGAATGAGGGGAGATAGAACGTACGTTAAATCGCACCGAGCATGACTGCAACTCGCGGTAAGATTTGTAAAGACCGAGCCTGATCTCGGTTTGTTGCACAAACGACTTCATCTTGCCAAGGTCTGCCCATTTGTGCACCCTTTTGAGGATGTTCCTCAACACGCTAGAGGTAGAAATTTTGGTTATCGGTCGTCAAGAAAGAGAACTAGTTCTCTCTTTTTACCGTTCAACTTCATCAATGGCTTGCTGAGCTAGGGTGCCCTCGAGTCCCTGGGAGTGGTCCCTCAGAGAAGAAGCGAGATCTAGACATCGCCTGCTGAGTTCATCGCATTGGGACTAGGAGGAGAATGTCAAGCGGAACGGGGATAATAGTGGAAGGTGCTAACTCTGTATATCTTGACATTCTTCGCCGCACTTATTAAAGACCTCGCTGGTAAATTTCATAATTCAACCATTCGGCATAACCCGCAGCGATAAACTCACCAGTCAAAAGGGCGCTCTCGCTCAGGTCGTTTAAACCAGAGACTGGCACGAAATTCTTCGAGTCCATGAGGACAAAGAGGTAAAGGGCAAGACCTGGGGAAGGGGGGATGGGCTGGTCTAGATCATGCTCTTGATGAGCGCCCAGGGGCATCTGACAAAGTAAGTGCGTACCACGCCGCACATTGCCAATGATTGATATGATATGATATATCTAGTGTTGCAACCGCCAGTCCGGTGTCACACCGGTCCAAATTGCACACCACCCATATTTTCTCCAACTCAGACCGGACCGAAAAATCAAGTTCACACCGGTCCAACCCGCTTGTGTGGAACATTGATTAGTACACAAACGAGTCGCACGTGACTCGCGTTTGAGTCAAGTAGACGACGTCGAAGTAAACACCGCGTTATTAGAGTATTCCCTTACTGTGGTGAGCAAGGAATCGCATTCACGGGCGAGCCCTAAAAGCAGCTCCTGCATCATTTAGCAGTGAAATGGACATGAAGGCTGAGAGATCACCTTGTGGACTTTGGAGGTCTTGGCAGCATAATACAGTATAATTTAACGAGGGCGGTCAGATATGATCCGGGTCGAGATATGTAGAGGCAAACTGACTTGAACCCTCAGCGGCAGGAAAATATTGGCCATGTAAGGAAAGAGGAAGCGAGAATACAGGCCAGTAAGGGGCGCAGTGATGTGAGTAGATTTAGTGATGAGTCACCGCAACTGCAATACCGTGACGGACTTGACAAGCGCGAGAAAGGATAATGGCGCCCGCGCCTGTTGGGCGTACCTATCACCAGGAATCATCGTTATCTCCCCAATTACATAAAGGTGCTCGAGTGATTCGGAGCAAATTTTTTTTTTGAATCCAGCTTATATAGCGCAGCATGATTACAAAAACAAAGATGTGCTCAGCTACGTAGACTATGTGGGCCTGGGGTGGGTGGGGTTGGATGAGGGTTGGGGTCACGACACAAGGTGAGTGTGGGGTGGGAAGGATAGGTGAAGGGTGGGGTGAAGGGTGAGTGGACTCAGAGCAAATCGCAGCTGGGATCGGCTACTCACACACTCAAGCCGATGGACCGACGAGGACGGGGATCCCGAGTGGAGCTTTAAAAGTGCTATGGACATGATTCACGGAGGAGGAGCGGGGATACATATGAGCCTATCTACTCCGTGGTATTGCCCTCGCCCCATTAGTGATGAGTGAGGATTGCTGGTAGTATATCTCACAGGCTGCAACCTCGCCAAAGTTCATTTATACCCAAACGATGCCCTCTTCAAGACATCTCAATTCTGGATCCAATTTCTAATCACTATTCCGACTGGTCACAGATGCTGCTTTCAGAAAATAGACAGGACATGGTACACGAGAGAGAACTAGTAGGGGATCGTTCTACATGATATAGGCTATTTTCCCATCACGTGATTCAGGTTGGCCCTTACTAGCAGCTGAGTAACGTTCACATCCTGTAAAAACCTCCAGGTCACTCACTTTATGTCAATTGTGGGTTCCTCTCTCGGTTGCAGAGATAGCGTTGAAAATTTATGCCAGCCACCGCCGAAATTAGACAATTCGCTACATTCGCATATTCGAGGTAATTAACCAAAGCTCGCGATTTCTTGAAGCCATTTGTTCACATTCCTCTGGAGCCTTCGGGGTCAACCGGTCAAGGACAAATCTTTTGATGGTTTGATATCTGATATCTGTATCGTAGAACCCCGGGTCAACTCTCACGTGAACTGGTATCCAAAAAATAAGGACAGCCGTAGGTGTGGCATGCAGTGGCCGTTTCAGGTGGTGGTGTCCATGGGTGAGAAACTAGATGCCGCATGTTCGATTCACGATCAATGGATCAAATCGATCAAAGGCGAAAGCGATGGATCTCGACACGAAAAAGAAGAGAAGACAGAACTGGCAGGTCTCAGTTAGCCGGATGTGGCGCTTGTGACGCCACAACTACGCCGCTAACGTACACTGCTACGCCACATCCAGTGGCTTCTCTTGTTCCTCACACTTCTTCCCTATATTTTCCCTCCTTTCTCTTTACAGTTTCATTTGCCTTCCGATCCCAAATCTTTCTATCCCTCCCCGGAATTGCCGCCCTTGCTTTCGCGTTTTTCCACCTTATGGAGGCTGTTCACCCGCGTTGTCTCAGTATACCATTTCCATTTCTCAGCCCTTTTTTTCTCAGCATTCCTGATCAACCAGGGGAAGTCCTTCATCTGACTCCCTCGCCACTTATATGCGCAGCGATACACATGGCACTCTCCGCAAAAACCAAAACAACTAGGTCATCACGTCAATCCAACAAATAAATGCAGCTGTCCGTAAACGCAAACCTTCGCCATTGGAAGTGACTATTCACAAACACAAATAAAGCCATAAGATGGAGCGTGATCGGTTCTTACGTAGTCTCATGGGTAGTCGGACTAGCACTGGGTACAGTCTTTCATGATCCTACCGCCCTCCCCACCTCTCCTTGTCCCGGTTATATATTCCGGAATACAGATGTTTATTTGGAGACCGTGTAGCCCATCTAACTGGGTCCGCACAGCCACGCAAGTTGCATAGGGAAGTGACCGATTGGTTTCCACCCTTCGCAAGGCAACTCAGCTGATTGGTTCGGAGCTTTTTCGCCGCAGAGTTTCGCACAGGAGCACCACGCGAGACGATTTTACGTTGTTGCACACCAGAAACTGTATATAGGTGTGTCAAGTGGGCAGCTGACCGCGAAATGCACCGAACAGGTCATAATCTATCAAGCACGCGCAACAATCACTCGGTTGGAAAGACGCGTGTCCTGTTGAATTTGACTAGAAGAAATTTGGAAGGATGGTGAGCAAATGATTGATGAGGGGCAGATTCAGAAACGCAAACGCTCGAGAGAATAGAGGTAGATATAGATGCGATATTGATGCCGTAGTCTAAAAGTTGGACTCGGCCCCGACGCGGTGTGATGGCTTCTCGTAACCGATTCGTCACAAGACAAGACAAGATCATTGGGGTTGTGACGCTTAGCCCTGACTGGAATCCGGCTCGGGAACATCCGTGCCATAGCTTGCCAGTGGCCATTGCTAGTCAATGTCACATAATGAACCTAAGTATGCATGGCAACTGCCTGATAGATGAACAGGCTTGACTTGAGTGGACAAATGTTGTAAATCTCCGGAGGAAACATCGGCACAATTTTCTTGTGGCTTGTCAAGCTTGTTAGAGCTTGCCAACAAGCTGACAAGCTCAACAAGAGTGACAAGATGACAAGTCACTAAAATTTTTATAACTAATCTCTATTGCATTGTATACTAGTACTGTATAATCACTATTTGACGTGGTCGTGGTTGTGTGCATTCAGCTCTTGCACTTAGTACTGACTATAATTCCCAGACATGTACAGCAGTGTCCACTGGCACGCAAGCTGGCACGTGTCACGGCATTGCATCAATCGTGGTCGCGATCGCGGTCACGGCTATCAGGGATTACGGTCACAATCCCTGTTATCCCTGTTGTAGCCAGAAAATATTGCGGATACATCCGAAGTGACGTCACTTAGACCTTAGTTTAGTATAAGTAGTCGGGGTCATGATCACAAAGAAAATCTAATCTCTTTTCCCCTTGATCTCACACCGTTACCATCTCGGGTCACGTTCACCAACTTATAGGTTATGGGCCCTGACGCCTACCGCTAATACCTCTCTTCTCTCTTTCCATATACCCTTTGTGATTAATCGCTTTCCTCACATTAAGCTTATTCAACGCATACATTCACCTCACACCCATCCTTCACCACATAACACATTAACTTATTCGACGCATACATCCACCTCATACCCATCCTTCACTACATAAAAGTTTTTTCTTCATGTCTTCAACACCTTCCAATCCTCTTACTCCACCATCCCCTTCCGGAACACCAGCTTCTGGAACATCGACCTCTGTACCTCATGTCATTCCTTCTGGAGCTGTTCCAGCATCAGCGTCTACAACCTCAGTTGCTTCCTCCGGTACTACCGCCACTACTGCATCAATGTCCGCACTTGCTGCCGCCGCACATGTTATGCCATCCTTTTCTGCCAACGATATCCCCCTCACAGAACGCTACATCTCAGACAATACCTGGCCGTCGACCCTTGTCTTGGACCTTCGTTCCTCAAATTGGGCAGAATGGAGTCATCGACTCGAAATTCTTGCCAGCAGAACTGGACTTGACCCTTGGCTCAACGGTACGCTTTTGCCACCCGACCCTAATCTGAAATTGGCAAATAGTTGGGTTTGGTGGACCAATAATAACTCACTCCGCGGATTCATCATCCAACACATTTCCACTTATGACTACGACACCATTTCCCCCCTTACGCTCGCCCATGAAATTTACAAAGTCCTCCGTACTCGCCACGAAAAACTCGGCCTGCATGCCCACGTCATCTTCAACAAGAAGCTCTCTGAGACCCACTTCCGAAAACATATCCCACTTACTCAAACCCTTACAGTCATCAAGGCCTTACACCAATCCATCGTCAACCTCGGCCCTTATGACGCAGACCGTATGTTGTGTACTTATATTCTCTACTCCTTAGGCCTGGAATTCCGCGAACTCCAATCCACGATACGCGCGATGACTATGGATCCCAACTGCACGTCGGCCACGATTATCCAACGTCTCGAATCCGAGGAAGACCTGAATCAGCGCCGCGGTGATCAAGGGTTGGAAGCGTATCCTGACACTCCGTCTAACGCGCTCGTCGCTCGCTCCGGTTCCGCCTCTCAATCTCAAACTCAAAACACGCGCGATCGCCCACCGAGACCGACCTGCGTCAACTGTAGGAAAGTCGGCCATACGATCGAATTCTGCATTCAACCTGGGGGCAAGATGGCTGGGCGCACTATCGACGAAGCCCGAGCTGCCCAAGCCGCATCGCGCCCTCGTACGCAACGCACGACCCAAACACAAACGCACTCCGCCAACGTCGCCACCACCGTCGCGTCGCCGACCACCACTTCCACACCCTCTACGGTCACCGTGAACGGTGTCACCTATTCTATTGCTCCTGTTACGTCGTCTGCCGCTCCGTCCGCAACTCCCTCTACTACTTCTGCTCGGATCGAGGAAGTCCTTGACTCCGGCGAAAATTGGGAAGCGCTCGCTGCACTTGATGATGACGATGACTCCCTTTTCGTTCGGCCTGATGGGCCTTCCGTTACTTCTGCTTTCGCCGCCTCTGACGCTCCTAGCGTTACGCAACCTTTCCTACTCGATACCGGGGCTACGTGCCATATCTCTCCGGTGCGGTCAGATTTTTCATCTTTTTCCTCCATCCCTCCTCGTCCTATTAAAGGACTTGGTGGCGCTGCAGTTTATGCAATTGGCATGGGAACCGTACATATCCCTATTGCCCATGGACGTTTCCTTGTCCTACGTGATGCACTCTTCATCCCATCCAGTCGTGTTCGCCTTATTTCCGTACTGACGCTATGTCGTCATCACAGTCTAACCTGCCATTTTAATTCTACCTCGTGCTGGCTCACAGACGCATGGGGTTCCACCATTGCACGTGGATCTGTCATTACCCCCCGTCTCCTTTATTCCCTTTCTGTTCTGTTACCATTTCATTCGTCTGTTTCCGAACCTTCCGCATTCGCTTCTATAACTGCCCCTGTCCCTGACATTGAGACCTGGCACCGTCGCCTCGGTCATTGCAACCTTCGAACTCTTGTTGATATGGCGCGCGCTGGGGTGGTGAGCGGGATGCGCATCGACCTCTCGTCCTTACCCCCCAAGTGTAACGCTTGCATTCTTGGTAAACAGACAAAGACACCTGTTCCTAAACTTCGGGAAGGCAGTCGGTCTACAAATCGTTTAGAAAAAGTTTACGTTGACCTTAGTGGTCCCTATTCTGTTCCTTCTCGGTCCGGTCATAAATATTGCATGAATATCGTTGATGATTATTCCTCATTTGCGTGGTGTATCCCGCTTGCCGCCAAAGGCGACGCACTTTATGCACTTAAAGTTTGGCACCGTTCGGTCGAAAAACAATCTGGTGACCGTCTGAAAGTTTTTCTGACTGATAACGGGGAGCTAATTTCTAATGCCTGCCGTGCCTGGTGCGATGCCCACGGCATTGTTCACCAACGTACTGGCCCCTACACATCTATCCAAAATGGGCGAGTTGAACGCATGCACCGTACACTTTTACATAAAGCCCGTACCATGCGGATCGCCTGCGATGCTCCACTCGATTTATGGCATGAATTCTGCCTCACCGCCGCCTACCTAACAAATCGAACTGCATCTGTTGCACTCGGAGGACGTACTCCCCACGAACTCTGGTTCAAACAGAGACCCTCCATTGCTCACCTTCGAGAAATTGGCTGCTCCGCCTACTCTCTCCTCCATAAGCACCCTAAAGTCTACGCACGCTCAATCTCAACAATTTTGATTGGTTACGCCCTCAACTCAAGGGCTTACCGCCTTTGGGATCGGGAGCAAGACCGCGTTTTCGATTCCTTCCATGTCGTTTTTGTGGAGCACCTTGACTCTAAACCTCGCATCTTCCGTCCGGGCGAAATCGTCCCCGCTCTGCCACACGACCCCCAACTCCCCTCTCCTGAAACGCCTTTATATCCTCCTCTCTCTCATCCTTCTGAATATCTCCCGGCGGCTCCCCCGCTAATTCCATCACCATCGTCTGTTCACTTACCTCCTCAACCTCCTGTTCAACCGTTTTTTCCGCCTAACGCCCATACTGTCCCTCCTTTTTACCCTCCCCCTCAACCTGCATATAATTACAATCCGTTTCCTTTTGCTAATTTACCTAACATGCCAATCCCACCTGCTGCGCAAAGTGCGCCTCTTGTTTCGCCTCTGCAAAGTTTTTCTTCTACCATACCAATCAACGTCTCGCCTTCTAATACTGCTACTACCCCTCTTTCTTCGTCTTCCCATCCATCTGTTACTACTGTACTTTCTTCCAAAAATACCAACATACCGTCAACTCCTCAAAGAATACCATCCATCCCTCAAGCATCGTCTTCACCCCCTCAAGATTCGTTTTCACCACCTCAAGCTTCGTTTTCACCCCCTCAAGATTCGTTTTCACCACCTCAAGCTTCGTTTTCACCCCCTCAAAATTCGTTTTCACCTCCTCAAGCTTCGCTTTCACCTCCTCAAGATCCGTTTTCACCTCCTCAAGATGCAATTTCACCCCATCAAGAAACGCTTTCGCCTCCTCAAGTTCCGTCCGCTCCTATTTCTATACCTACGGTTTCTGTACCTACTGTTTTACCTACCGTTTTTGCTCCTTTACCTACTGATTTACCTACAACTTCTACTGCTCCTCGCCGCTCCTCTCGTATCGCTGCCCGCCAACGCGCCAATGCCCCCGCCCTACTTGCCGAGTTCGCTCCGCTCCGAGACTCACACACGCTCATTCCCCTTGTCGTCGAAACCGATACCACATGTAACTCCCTCGATGTTGTTCTTTCTGCCCTAACCTCCGGCTCCGCTACCCCCATTCTATCCGATGATGACGATCCATCCTGGTCTGAAGCGCTGGCTTCCCCAGAACGCGAATATTGGATCGCGGGCGGTCGTGAAGAACTCAAATCGTTGGAGGATCTCAACGTTTTCGTCCTTGTCCCCCGTTCCGCTGTCCCACGCGGTCAACGTGTCCTAAAAGGGAAGCTCGTCTGCAAACGTAAACGCGACGACGCTGGAAATATTACCCGCTACAAGGTTCGCTACGTTGCCAAAGGTTATGCCCAACAACACGGTATCGACTACGACAAAGTCTCGGCGCCCACGGCTCGCCTTGAATCTTTTCGCACCCTCCTCCACATTGCTGCGTCCCTTGACTGGGATGTGCAACAATTCGATGTGAAAACTGCATTCTTACATGGCATCCTCCCTGACTCGGAGACCATGTTCCTCGAACAGCCTCCTGGCTTCGAGGTGGAAGGCAAAGAAGAGTGGGTAATGCGTCTCATGAAGAGTATTTATGGGATGAAACAGGCCAGTCGCGTTTGGAATGCCACATTCAATGCGGCTGTCGAACAATGGGGCTTCACACGTCTTGCATGTGAGTGGTGCGTGTACAAGCGTTCTTCACCCTCTGGGACTATCCTTTTTGCGGTTCACGTCGACGACATCGTCGCGATCGCGTCGTCGCCCGAAGAGAATTCCCGATTCCTGTCCCTCCTTCGCACGAAATGGGAGATCTCCGCGCTTGGTCCTGCTAAATTCGCTCTCGGCATCTCCATCACGCGGCATCGACCAAGTCGTACCATCGCGCTCTCCCAATCGACCATGATCGATCGCGTTGTTGACAAGTTCGGCCAAAGCGATGCCCACCCCGCGGACACCCCCATGGCAGCTGGTGTCGTCTTGGAACGACCTGACAAGTCAGTTCCGATTCCGTCGTCGGTTGCCGATTGGACCTCCCGCACTCCTTATCGGGAGCTCGTTGGTTCGCTCATGTACATTGCTATTGGGACGCGTCCCGACATTGCCTACGCAGTCAGTCGTTTATCCACGTTCCTGGACTGTTACCGTCCGGAGCACTGGGGGGCAGCCGTAAGAGTGCTTCGCTACTTAAAGGGTACTCGCTCTCTATCGTTAGTACTCGGCGGTAACACTCCCTTACGCCTTTCTGGATTCTCGGACTCCGACTATGCCAGCTGTACCACCAGCAGTCGGTCTATCTCTGGCTACTGCTACAATCTTGGCACCGGCGCTGTGTCCTGGAGCTCGCGAAAACAGCGTACTGTAGCCGATTCATCGTGCTATGCTGAATACATAGCACTCCACGACGCTTCGCACGAGGCGATCTTCCTGAGGCAATTACTCGAAGGTCTCGGTCATCCTGCACCCAACCCTACTCCTATCCACTGCGATAACCATGCCACGTCCATCATTGCCGAGGACCATGTTTGGCACTCGCGCATTAAGCACATTCGCGTCAAATATCACCATGTGCGCGACTTGGTTGCTAGCAAGGATATCACCGTCATTCGTGTCCGATCCAGTGAGAACACAGCGGACATCCTGACGAAGCCATTGGCCAGGACCGACTTTTGTCGCCTTAGAGGATTGTTGGGACTACGCGTTATCGGTGTTGGAAGTGAGGAGGAGCACCCTACCTAGGGATTTTTTCTTCTTCATTTTCCACTTTTTCTTTCTCTTATTTTCTTATTTTTCTTTGTGCCATGGACTTACCCTTACTATGGGTTCACATTATACTTAGAGTAGGTCATACGCGACGAGGAGGAGTATTGCGGATACATCCGAAGTGACGTCACTTAGACCTTAGTTTAGTATAAGTAGTCGGGGTCATGATCACAAAGAAAATCTAATCTCTTTTCCCCTTGATCTCACACCGTTACCATCTCGGGTCACGTTCACCAACTTATAGAAAAACCACGGCCACGGCGGCCACGATCACGGCTGTCACAATAGTCACGATCGCGATCGCGACCACTGTAGTAAGAGTCGCGGTGGGGGGAACGATGTTGGTGGCCATTCAGGTCCTAAGATATTGATATAAGAACTCTATGAAAGGTGAATACTCTAATAGCTGAAAGCACATACAACATCATTCAATTTGTTGATACACTTGGTGGCTTCCTCGTAAACAATGGTCGCTTTTTCAACATGCCCACGCTCAGTCGTGTGAATACTCAAACCAGATACGCCAAGCACATTGCTTGGGTTAGGGGCCTGTCTCTTGAACAATTAGCACAGTTTTACTTTAGTTCGCTTGGAAACAAACGATAGGTCAGGTGGGGGTATGTACGAACAGAGCGGGCGCACCGGAAAGAGCGAAAAAAGTATTCTGCGTCCGCATGCACAAAAGAGTGTGACATGACCTTTCTCGAACAACCTCAGCTAGCTCTCGGGTAGCCGGGATAGCGCAAGACGCCGCCCTCGCCATCGATATACGTGATTCGGCTCTGGATGATGGCAGTGTTGAGGAAGCCCTTGTCGGACACGCAAAGACCCTTTGGCGTCTCGTACTCTACAGGTTCACCCAGCTTGAATGGTGCGGCAATTGCCTTGAAGGCCGTCGCAAATACGGTGCTGTCCTTGATCCTACACTCATTTCAGTCTCTCTACTACCGTTTTCGAAAGTCGCCACGCGGGACGTACTGAATAGTGTAGTTCGGTTGTCGAGAACGGTAAGAGTCTCATTATTGACGCGACCAGTGTCCCCAGCGCGTGCGGTAAACGGCGAGCCGAAGTCCGGGAGATCGAAAACCATTGAACCGGCGGTGAGCGCCTCGAGCCTCAACAAGGGGGACAGTAACTAGGGCTACGGGGAGGACTGCGGGAACGAGAACGATCATGAGGGGGATCCCAACTTTCTGTGGCATTAGCAGGAGCTGCCGCTGTCACAGGAGGTGCGTAGATAAGCACAAAAAACCGAAAACGTGGTCATCTGGAGAGAATTTACCATGACAGTAGCCTCGTTCACGACAACTTCGTGGAGGCGGGATTGCTTGGCAGTAAGCAACTCTCGATTGCGTTGCGTTGCCACCCCATCCCTTCAGAGACTTTGCAGGTGCTGCGGCAGCGGACGCATCCTCGTTGGTATTGACTTCCATAGCGGAAGGTAATAAGTGACGCTGAGA
Organism: Lactifluus volemus; assembly: GCA_022376515.1. Taxonomy (NCBI): domain Eukaryota; kingdom Fungi; phylum Basidiomycota; class Agaricomycetes; order Russulales; family Russulaceae; genus Lactifluus; species Lactifluus volemus. The sequence goes on along the minus strand of WTXI01000007.1, from coordinate 486,959 downwards.
AGGCAAAATATAATGACGCGGCCAGTGAAAGCCGTAAGGGAAAGTCACGCTAAACCGTTGGAGAGCATTCCCGGAGACGGAAAGGAAAGATTGACACCCAGACGAGGCTGATATGGAGCCGTGTATGTCAACTGCTACATGCCAATTGATACGTAGCAAAGTTGGGCTGCCACCTAGGGAGGAGAGGGTATGAGAAAAGAAAGGAGACGAATCATACTTTTGCATACTATCCCTCCCCCCCTACCGGATCACCCCCCCTACCGAATCACCCCCCCTACCGAATCACCCCAAATTTCTCGTTTATTTCTCGCTCAATCACCACTATTTTTCGCCTACAGTATCTAGTACCATGTGTTATCATATTCCATAAATTTTTTTGGTAGAAATCGTAGTGTGTGGTGAAATAAAATACAGTGTGTTTGTCATGCCTGCCTGTGTCGGAGTTTACAATATTTCCAAAATCAGATGCTTAGTGCTCACAACAGCCAATCAGAGTCTGGAAAATGGCATGTGACATTGCGTGACTGATCCGGTAGGGGGGGGTGATCCGGTAGGGGGGGAGGGATAGTACCTGGAAGGTACCAGCGGGGAGATAACCCAACTCGACGTGGCACTCGTGGCAAATTGGAATGAATCAAAGATGGGAGGAGGAGCGTTGGGAATACGTCTGACTACACATTGTGGATGGACGAGAACTTGAAGAGAAGAGATGAGTGGTAGACTTGAGAGATAAAATCGACCGACTTTTTCCTTCCTTATTAGACTTGTATTAGTCGGGTTGAATTTGGACGGACTTACTTTCCCTCATTCCCTCGCTCATTCATCATGACGGCCTGATTTCCGTCCCTCCCATCCTGTATTGATAACACTCTATCCGTTTCTCTTACACTTTCAAATTCAAGTAAGCTTTGCCTTGGGATTCTCATAGCCTTGTGGCCAGGTTTGCTAATTCTGGTATGAAGGGGGATGGGATTCAGGTTGGCTCACCACCTTGCGTGAATGGTGAATAGTCACCTTGGCGACCTTGGCACTCAGCTGGCAGCCTAGCTTGACCGGTGGTATGTGCTGCTTCTCTTTTCTTCTTTCACTACCATCATCTGATCCTCAGTTCCAACCTGCCTATCATTGTCTCGCTGCACTGTTATGTGCCCGTCTGTGCCCTTATCAATTTCACCATCTTGCCCTTCACAGATGGTTTTGCGCCATTCCTCGAACTCGCTCGCGTCGGCCTGACCAACGCCGCAGCAGCCATTTACAGTGTTGACGCCCCGAGTTCACTCTCACACGTATCTCTCGGTTATGACACTGCATATGCAGCTCCGCGCTCCTCAATGATGCGATGTTCCACTGACCAGCTGATGCCTAACTTGAGCCTTTGGGTCTCCTTTCCCATCATCTCGGTTGATACCCCACACCCGTGCCCGGCTGAGAGCAATGTTCGCGACGCTGCTGCCGGGCATCGCAACTCCCGAGTCTCCGGCCCTGACTTCACCAATGTTACACTGGTGAGCGTGCAGTCATCCACGTTGATCAGGCAACGTGGCGTGTTGCCCTCCCTGTGAACCACGCCTGAGTGATATGCCTACCCTTCCCACGCCTGTGGGCATGCGTGAACTACACCTCGAGGGGGCGCGTTTGACATTCGTCCAAGAACGCACCCTTTTTGTAGTTCTCGTAGACGACACCATTATCCCTTTTGAGTTCGTCATCGATGGAAAGATGGTGTTGCGTCTCGTGATGGGTGCGGCGCTGGCCCAGACGGCTTCTCCTGCAATCGTCCAGAAGGCGCATGGTGAGCATTTGTTTGTTGGTAGCATGCCTCTGTATTACTCCGGACCGTGAGCGTGGAGGAACCCATCACTGAAGCAGACAACCCTTCTGCTTCTGGGCCTGCTGCGGTCATCGATGCTGTGAATGCGATGGACTTGAACGACGATGACGGTGTGCAAGACACTCACACTCATGGCTCCAGCAATCACTAATGAATTCCCCTTTACAGACATATACGGAACGTCAAGCCCCGATCCGTTACCCTCTACCTCAACTGTGCCATCGGCGAAAATGCGGACCGTGATCCATCTCTCACTATGCGACTCGCTTCCTGCCAATGGGCCCATTTTCGACCTGACGTTTGTCCTTGTGAAGAATGGGGTAAGCACCATACTGGGCTAGCTTGGTGCCACCACGCTGATGAACACCCCGTGTATACCTTGCTGCAGGACCGCTTCGTCCCAGAGCGCGTCACCGAAACCTGCCGTGGGAGCTCAGAGGTTTTAGGCTCCTGCCTTCCGAGATGCATGACGTGTTTGAGTGCCGAGGCGAGGCTGGTGTTGGCAGTGCTATACTGATATCTGAGTGTGGGCATAAAGAGTGAGGATGTTGAGGAGGCAGAGCTGTGATTTCGTGTACCGTTGACAACCTTAGCATAGTAGACTGTTTTTTTATCACCAATACCACAATTTTGAACTTGTTATCTTGTCATCTTGTTGTGCTTGTTGGCTGGTTTCATCTTGTAGGCACAAAAATTTGACCAACTTGTGCAATTTTAGACCTATCTTGACCCTGTGACTTGTGGCTTGTCAGGCCTTGTCAGGTCTTGTCAGAGCTTGTGACAAGACGTGACAAGACGCGACAAGAAATTTGTGAAAATCCTGATGAACTTGAACTGTCAAATGTCTAGAGATGCTTAATTCGGGAGCGCAATCCAGCGACCTGAGACTGGGAGTCCAGATCTTCACCGCGGAACCGGCTTCGGCGCAGCAGCGAGCGAGGGCTTACTACTAGTATGTGTTTCACTAGATTATGTGTGTGTGATTTCCGACAGCTAGTGGCGCTGTCATGAAGCTCTTGGCACGTGGATGGCGATCGAGGACTCGGACTTAGAATAAAACTACAGTACCACAAAAGTCATCATTATCCAGATACTTTTCACAAGCTATCCAAAGTGAAAGACGTTCAAGCAGCGCTACGCAAAGAAAGAAAGACCTATAGTTGTACAAGCACATAAATAGGATCGCAGGTCAATCAAGAACAGAAACAAACACGGGATCAAATGCCCAACTTTCACCTGGAAAGAAGCGGGACCATAGAAGGTCTTCAGAGCCAGCCGCCGCGTCTTCCCAAACTCCAGACTCACTTGTGACGTACAAAGAGATGGCGCTTTAGCGCGCGCTTCCCTTTAATCATTACCTTGCATCCAGAATGGGGACACTTTTGTCTGACCGAATGGACATCGTCCATGTGACGATTTCGGACCCCCCTGGAGCTGAATGTGGAACGACATTTAGGGCATGATAACTGCGACTGGCCCGTTTCAAGCTCTATAACGCTGTTCAGCGTAACGGGGTATTCTGGAGTGTTTTGGTGAGCTTGAGATGTCAATTGAGAATGAGAGGGCTCACCGGGATGGGCTTGCGGAGTCATGGGGCCGTCGATCGAGGTCCCAGAATTTTGGGTAGGGAACTCCCGTATACCGCGTCCGACAGCTATTAACGTCAGGATAAAGGTAAAGAAGAAATTCTGGAGTGATGCAAGTTGCTCACACAAGGGCGCCGTAAGACACGGCTCAATATGAAGGGGCCCTGCCGTGGAGACTGCCAAACACGTGTAGGCAAGATGCGGGTCATGTAGAAGAATCTCCTCGTCTCTGATATCAGGATATTGCGAAGGGAGAGCAGGAAGACCCGCTAGTTGATTATAATCCTCGAAAGTTCCAGGTGGAACGAGGAAAGGATCATCGAGAAAGCCGTACAGGCGGAAGTCGTCCATGCCCTTCTATAGCACTCAGTATGGGTCTGGGATCATAACGCGGGAGTTCAGTGCTGTGGGTTTATACAACCTTGTGGTGATGCCAAAATGTGTGTTCCCACGGCCAAGCTGTAGGGAAGTATTAAAATACGGAGCCGTAGTTTCTTCCGAGAATTCGTCTTTGGCATCGTTATTGCCTTGTAAACCAGCGCCGAGAACGATGGAGACCCCTGTATTGCAAATTCACCTTGATTTAAGTGTTTTGTGTGTTCGGGCCGGGGCTGCTCGAGGAGATTAATTTATTCTTAACCAGATTTGTGGAGTGCATCCACACAACTGGTTCATGGCGGAGGCGTTTTCCCGTCGTGTTACGCCTCGTGTAAGACAAGGAAAGAAAAAGAATAAAAATGTTGCTCCCTCGCTAGAAGTGACGAAAGCCCGAGTATAAGGCACATGCCTGCCTGGGGTACTGAGCGCCGCTCTCTTGCGACCCATGTATCCGTGGTACAAAGATGCGCTTAGGTCCATACGTTCGGACTGGAGGGTTGGGTGGCCATATATCATTAACGTGGTTCGACGAGGGACAAATAGGATGGGATGTCTAAGACGGTTCGCAGAGAAGCCGAAACCGAAGCCTAGGACATTCAGCTGTGGCCCTAGAAGTATCGTAAGATACAGTGATCTGTGGTGAAAATGTGTACCGCAGAGGAGGGGGTTTAGCGTGCTGAAGGCAGCGTCCCTCATCCTGGAGCTCAAGCCAAGCTTGGGGGTCAACTTCCCGGCCCTGCCTATCCGAGTCATTTACGTAAGTTAGACATGGTTGATGCCAAAGGCAGTAGATGGTGATGCGTTGGGGTGTTCTAACAATCCTCTGAGAGCGGCTTCTATTAAGATGTATTGCCATAACGGGGCATATCCGGACGCCAGCCGTAGTAAAACCATGTTTCAGGGGACAGGTGTGCCTGCAATGGGATGAGTGAGTGCACGTTTCCGCAGCCAAGCCGTATGAGTGGTAAAAATCACGACCGGGAAGATTAGTGTTTGACCGCTCAATTTCCACTGCTGAGAATGACCAGGTTGCGATGAGGGATTCTTACTGTTCACCAGCGCTGGATCCTATCTTGACCTGAAAAACAACATTCGACAAGGGTCACCAAAGCGCATCCCCTCTCCTACGAACCATTAAAAAGGGACATTGTGGAATCCAATAAGGCACAGCCTAGGAGGACTGACGATGGCGTTGGAGCTGGGGCCGAGTTGGCTTGGAACCAAACAACGCCCATGAAACGGGTCATGGAATGAGGCTAGCTACTTGATTACCACATTCGAAGGTTGACACGTTGACGTTCTGGAAAAAATAAATGATTAATATTCCGCAGAGGACCATCATAATAAGGAAAAGTCGTGCTCTAGTGATTAGTAAATGGGAAATGATGGAGCCGCCATCGTCGGACCTGCATGGCTTTGCGTGCTGCTTGGGCCTGCACTTGGCTAAGAACCGTGACAGGGTTGAACATGAGTTCCCGAGACAGCGACCAGTTAGTCGGACATGACGATGATCACTGTCGCTCCTACCGTCTTCGAGTCCCACCCAGGCCCGCTGCCCGCCCCAGCGTGTTACCTGCTAGGTAACCGAGTCGAGTCCCACTGCACGACCCACACTTCCAATAATATGACAGTAATACGACTCACCATAAAGGTAAACAGGGGAAAACGGGCAGGGGCAAAGGGATGTTTGGATGCGCCACCGCTACTCTAACGCCACATCCGTCCCTCACTCTTCTTTTTCATTCTCCCCTCGTTTTTCTTCCCGCTTCCAGCCTTCAGGCCTTAACTTGCCAAAATCAAAACAACTGGCAAAGTTCGTGATGGATGAGCTCTATTCGGATACAGCTTCTCCGCGTGATTAGTAATCTATACGCGGTAGGGGCTCGTGGAAGAAGCAAATTTGATCAGCGCGTGGGGGTCGTGATCGTGTCCGAATGTGGTCTGAGAAGCAACAACAATAAAAAAGAAATAACAAATGCGGAACAGGAGTGTGAGGGCACGACGCTAGAAGCTAATATCAGGCAGGGAAAAGTGACATATAAAGTACATATATACAGAGAAGGAAGGTGCAAGGGTTTGGGTGCCAACGACAACGCAAGTCAGATGTCTCATCCACAACCCTACCACGGTTGGAGGTCTGGCGATCCAATCGTCCTTGACACTCACCGTGTCACTACTGCAGTGCCTGGGTCAGTGAGGACTCGATCCACAGCTTTCACGAATTCAATAAACTGGATCAGCAGTGCGTGATATGTTTTATTCGATTGCAATCAGTTGCTTTAGATCGAATAAATCTCGTAAGCGCGATCTATTTAACTAAGACCGAACGTAAGCGAACAATATTCAAATTCTATTAGCCCGTATCAATCGGCGATTGACGACGGCGGAAGGCTGATTGCGGACGACGGGGGTGGCCGAGCCAGGCTGACTGCGGAAGGCTGATGTCAGTCAAATTTGATTGGTTGGCATGCGGCGTTGCGGTGTCTTCGGGGATGGGACCAAAATTCTGACATGTAAAATCTTTTTGTAATTGGCATCTGACGAGCTTGATTGTGTTCCAAAGCATGGTGGCCGTGTGGCAGAGTAACAAGTGCACCTCACGATCTGTGGATCTTTGGACTCGGAGGGTCGCTGAGATTCATGTCGGTCCGCTTAGTCATGACTCAACGCAAAGTCGACTCCTCTCCATTGCTGCTCGCTCTCTGAGCTCTGTCACCACGCCCTGCTCTCTATCGCCGTGCCCACCTCCAACCTTCCTCTGTTGTCACCATCGCCTGCCATGAGCAACCTGTCACCAGCCGTGGGACGTCGGTGTCGCTGGGAGGGGACGACGACAAATTTTCGTCGTTCACACGGGTTCAACGGTCTAAGCCAAGTACACTGTCAAAGGTGTCACTTTCATCAACGAGCGGACGTGGTGGTTCTTCAGGCAACGTACTCCCATGCCTCTGTGAGCAATGAGCATCGTCCATGCCAGTGCGTTGATTTATTTTTTTGACTTCTTCTGATATTTCTTCATCCTCTTTGACTTACTTTCCCTCCCTTTTGTCCCCTGCGTCCGCATCCCCTCTGAGGCTGTCGTCGCTATCACCCTCCACTCTGCCTCCTCTCGCGTCCGCTGTCACTGTCTTCCCCCCCTCTCTCACCATCTTCGCCTCCTCTCTGACGTCGTCTCTGTCGTCACCATCGCCCGCCCCCTGTCACCACCACAAGTCCGTTAACATGGTACTGTACATGCCGGTGTGTGATAACTTTTTCTTTGACTGCTTACACTAATTTTCTTTGATTTCCGTTTTCCCTTCATCCCTATCCCCTTTGAGGGATGGCCTCCCCCACCCGCTGGTACTGAGGGGGGTCGTTACGCGTGGACATTCCACGGCGTCACGGTTGCTCGGGCGTCGCTTTTGCGACTGTCCGACGCCTGACGCCTGCGACTGGGGCACTCGCGTGGCGTCTTCCCAAACCTTTGCGCGGTTCCCCCCTCCCCTCGCCGCCACTGCCGTGGCCGCTGCTACGCCAACGCCGCCGCTGCTACTCCCTGTCAAGTCCCCGACCCCACCGCTGCCGCTGTCCCGATGTCGCCGTTGCGGGGCACCACTGCTGCAACCTCTCTGATACCTCCTTTGTGCCCCCTGCATGTGCCACTCCGGCACTACCTTGGTGAACGAACCCGGGGGCCTTAATTTCTCAGATTATAAGTACCTATCTTGATCCTGCTAGCCGTTCAGACTTGTTAGTTTCATCCACACCAGATGATTTCTCGTCATCTCAACGAAGACTTCTCGAAGCCGCTTTAAGAGTAGTCCAGGCGAGCGAAGTTGCCGCCAATCACATCTACGAGGGTCAGCTTGCCATCCTCCGACGTGACCGCGCGACAGCAGCATTAATACAGGCAAGCTTTCGGTACTTTGCATCCTACATTTTGGGTATCTCAATATGACGATTTACAGGATATGTGGGACCAAGAGAGAAAACACCTCGCTGTCATGAACAAGCTTCAGATTCAAAACCAAGTACGACGGACAGTGTTATGGGAAGTTGCAAAGGTGGCCAGTTTTGGATTAGGTGCCGTCACAGCGCTCATGGCGAAGGAGGCGGCAATGGCATATGGTCATTGGTGACTATTATGACGAGTAAGTGCCATTACAGATCCCCATCGACTGATAGTTGATCTCATTTATGACCAAGTCAACTGAAGGACCTACAAGAGTCAACGCATCCCAGTATCGACGTGATTCGTGAATTCCGGGATGACGAGCTAGAGCATCTTGATACTGCTGTCGAGCACAACTCTCAGAGGGCACCGAGACATGCCCTTCTCAGTTCGGAAGTAGGAATGGGGTGCAAAGTCGCTATTGAGCTTTATATGAGAATGTGAACAGGCAAATCAATGATCAATTCTCTTCGTTTTCCAGTCCATTTCCATCTGAGTAGAATAGTGTTATTGGTCTCCACGCGTGACGCTAACAAATTAAAAATATGCTGAGCGGACAGATAGATTAACGCGGCCGGAACAAGAACCAGCCTGTTAGCGAGATCCAGGATGCTCGAGATGTGAATCCTAAGTGCTTGTAAACATGTTCACGCTGCAAGTGAACGGTGTTAAGTGGCTCATCCAACAGCTCCGATACTGTTGACAACAGAACGCCCAACATGCCATCCCGTCGTTCCACGGCAGGATTGTCGATTGGGCTGTCAATTCAATCGTCGGCCGAGACGAAGGTCGCAAGCGAGGATCGATAGACACTCGATGTGAAGACAGAGCTCCGACCTCGGTCGCTGCCGTGGGTCGATGCACTCTCCATTGTGAAGGCAGAGTCCCGATCTCTGCCATCTCTGCCAGAGAAAGTGCTTTGTTGTCGATCTGCGTGACGATATAAGGATACGTTCAAGCTAGACAGAGGCAAGGCTACTCACCAACACCCCGAGGAAGTATCTCACATATCGCCAAATGAATATCAGACATCGAAGGGCGCTCAGTTGGATCAGTCTGCCAACAAGACTCTAGAAGGTCCCACATATTTGAGCTCATATCAACTCTCGTGGATCCACGGTCCGCAGGTGGTGTCCCCCTATTCAACAGAATAGGTACATAGTAATCTTGGTAGGAGCTATACGGGTCTTGCCCTGTAAACACCTCGATACCAAGTGACCCAAAAGACCAGACGTCCCCTTTCTCGGTTGGAGGAGTAAGACCTGTAGACGTCATCATTTCCGGAGAAAACCAACGAGCACGGGTTAGATCAAAGGACGGCTTGAAATGTTACATCTCAACGTCAGGCATAATGGCGTGCCAGATGACCCACGTACTCTCAGATATCCAGATAGATTGAACCCACAGACAAATGCTTTGCCGTCCCCATTGATTAAAACGTTTTTCTGGAGAAGAAATACATCGGATGATTCAGCCAAGCCGACAAGATGGTGGCTTACCCCACATATGTCACCGTGGACGATCTCGTTTTCGTGAAGGTATTCCAAAGCTGCCATTTATCAATATATCTATGGTTGCTGACATCCCATTGGGAACATTGTACACACCAGAAGCAACCTCGCTAAGAAGACGCAATCGGTCCACATTCGGGTTTATCCTGATGTGCTCTCGGATATTCCCATTTCGCATCCATGGACTAACCTATAATCCCCAACATCTTGAAAGGACATCATCAGTGTGGGGTCGGACGTACTGAATAAATGGAATCTCCTATGGTAACATGTCCAGAGATGCCGAGAAGGTGCTGATGGTCAAGGCCAATACAAGTCTCGACCCACTCCTTGAAGTGCTGTGGGAATAGTAGTGATCAAGTCGTGACAGCGTCATAGTATAACTGAACTTGCCATTTGAGAAGCTGGCGACTGGTCTTTCGGGCAACCAAGTGTGGCCTAATCGCAAATGAGGTTCAGTTGTACCTCTAGATAGGAATTTACGTACTTGCTCTTCATCAATTTCCCATTCACCAAGATAGAACTCCAAGAGGGATCCTTTGATATCCGGTTGCTGACTGATTGTGGAAACTTTTCCTGTCACTAGAATTTACAAAGGAGTGAGTGACCGCTTGTGAGCAGGGCCTCACAACTCACAATCTATTGGTTTGGGCCGTGGAGGAATCGTTGGCTGGGATGACGGTTGGTTGCCATGACCTGCTTCTGCTGTACGATGGACTCAGACCCGCACGCACGCAAGGAGCCCGAGTGAGATATACCTGGAGAGAGCGGCTCGGTCCATTGTTGCTCTGCTGGTGACATGCTGCGACTATTTGTCTGTAATTCTTCTAGAGATCTGACCGTCAAGTCATCTAGTTGTGCAGATTCACGCTGTTGGTGTGCCTCTCGAACTCGATCGTCAATTTCATCCAGTGGGGCCATTGTCATCTGGAAAGAATGAGACTGTGACACTTCAGTATGAGGCGAATGCTTGCATCTCTCTGTTTCTGTGCGTGCAGTCTGCTGCGAGCAACGCGGTGGTGGTGACACTTCATACAGTAGTTACCTTGACTTGTCTTGGCGAATACAAGCTCGTCGATACGGTTGTGACAAGAACGACATTCGAAGCAATCGGCGTGGTAACAGTCGTCGCCAGTAATGATGGCTTCGTCCAGAATGGGAGGCTGCAACTGTATGAACAGGTTGAGCAGACTGGCTGGCCGTCGGACAGGAGAAGAAGGTTGGTGTCGGCGGTGACCATATCGCGGCATTTGGCACACTTGAAACAGCCGACGTGAAAGAAAGATTGTCTGGAGAGTGGAATTTGAGGTGAGAGATGAGAGATTAGAAAGAGTCTGAGTGAGGATAAGCAGAGAAGCTGACCCAAACGCAACCACAACACCACCATTCTCATCCAGGACAGTCAAGTGACATCCAGGACAGGTCTTATTCTCCACAGGAGTGACGGGGTCAATCAGAGTGGAAGCCGAATTGGGGGAGTGAGAGTCAGACATTGACTGGGAAATGTTGTGAGAGGCTAGCATCTGCCAGTGTGTGGCCCGGCAATAAGCTGTGGGCCGGACGGAGCCGACCCCCGGCAGGCCGAGCCCAGCTGTGCCAACGCGGGTAGATAGTCGCTCAGAAAACCCCCGCGTGCCTCACTCTTTGCCTCAATGCAGCGGCAATTGGGTCGAGACACGATCCTCATCGTCGATGCACTAAACTACATGAAAGGGTTCCGTTACCAACTCTACTTCGCCGCTTGAGAGTTCAAGCTTCGGGTCTGCACTGTGAGTAGCCTTGTTCACTCTCAGATTGTTGTTATTAGAACAGCTTACACTGCAGAAGTATGTTTACGTTGTCGCTACGGCAGAACTATGCAGACGGTGGAATAGCAAGAGGCCGGGTGGCCGCGGATATAGTGCGGAGACGTAGGTGATTTTTTTTTTAATGCACAAAAGTATTGTCGGTTGAGCATACTACCCTCATAGGCTCGATAATTTGATTGTACGTTACAAGGAGCCATTATTCATGGTTCGTGGAACTCGCCACTATTTATTGTACCTTGGTCTGAATCCGACGTTCCCATCGATTCGATATGGAAAGCCGTCACAGACAATAACGTAAAGCCCCCCAATGTCGACCCAAGCTGTGGGTCCCAGTGTATGATCACATTTGGAATCTTACTGACTCGATGTAGGTGCCAAAAGCACCGCCTGATGCTCTTCACACGCTGGAACACGTTTCAACTTTAGTGGTTAATGCGATTGTGGCTGAACAAGGGTTATCTGGTGCTTCTGGTGGGCGTATTACGCTTAGCCTGTCAGAGACGCTTAAGCCGGTGACGCTACCCAGCGCGGAGTTTAACACTGTCGGAGCTGCAACGAATGAAGCGACAATTTGTGACTGTACAAAAGAAAGCGATCACGCTAGGAACGTGCTTGAAGTGAAGAGAGCGTAGCAAATAAATTCGGGGACTACCTTTCGGAGAATGTAAAGGGATGAAGAAGAATGTTGCACTGTACCCAAGCACCTGGAGTAGTGCCACTGTGCCACAGGCCGCGGAGAATGCTGGAACGACAACGACGAGCCGTGTCCGTCCGCGGTCCGCCCGCCCGCTTTCCGCCAACGAACTGATTGTACTCTCTTCTCTCTTCTCTCACGACCTTCTACTAATGCCTCTTCCCGTCGCTATCAATGGCTCTCCAAACTCCCCAGCTGTTGACAAAGCGCGCGATGATCATTCGTATGTCCGAAGAAACCCCTCGCTACGTATCCCGTTCAGCCCCCCCTCCAATTCGAATTCGGTGATACTCCTGTGCGTGACCACTTTCTTCCCTCTTCCTGCATTTATACTCATCACACACACTCTCAAAGTATCCACATTGCCTCTACTTTCTTCCATGGACAGACGAGGACGTTTGCACACCTGGGGTATCCCCAGTGGAGCCTGAAGGTGAAGGTCTTAAAGGTGCTATGGACATGATTCACGGAAGGGGAGCGGGGATACATATGGGCATATCTACTCCGTGTATTGCCCTCGCTCCATTAGTGATGAGCGAATATATCTGTGGCTGCAACCTCGCCAAAGTTCATTTATTCTCAAACGATGCCCTCTTCGATGGCTCAAGGCATCTCAATTTTGGATCCGATTTCTCATCACTATTCGGGCTGGTCGCAAAATGCTTTCCGAAAATAGAAAGGACATGGTACACGAGAGAGAACCAGGTTAGAATTGAGACTGTCCCGGATCGCGAGTTCTATTCAACTGTGATGAAGGCTTTTTTTTTCCATCACGTGATTCAGTCTTTACTTTCAAGCATAGTAACGTCACGGTTCACATCCTGTAAACCTCTAGGTCACCGTATATCGATTGTGGGTTCCTCTGCAGAGACAGCGCTGTATTCGCAGAGTCGGGATGATTTACCAAAGCTCGCGATTTCTTGTAGCCGTTCCTTCACATTCCTCTGGAGCCTTCGGGGTCAAGGACAAATGGTTTGATAGCTGAGGTTTGGGTCGTAGAACCCTCAGTCAACTCTCACGTGAACCGGTATCCAAAATATAAGGACGCCCGTTATCAAGGCGTTGCTCGAACATGAAGAGTATCCCAATGCACAAGCTCATGGCTTGTTTGGCCATTACGCAAGACAGTTCGGCCGCATCAGCGTCGTAAATAAATTCCCGAAACGAGACAACGCTTTGACGTCATGGTGGCATCTGGCAGGACGAAAGGGGCACCTCCGAGTGATGCTATTGCAAGGTTATGATAATGTGGATGTCAAGGCGCAGCAAAGGACACATGAAGATCCCTCCACGCCAAGCAACTGAGGCTAGCATGGCGATGGATGTCCCGATACTGCTATTCGGTTTTCAAAAGAATATGGCTGTCACTAAACAGGTTAACGAGAGAAAAGGACTCTGGTAAATGACTCCTTAGGAGCAGCACCCTTGTCAATCCATCTGCTCATCCTTGGTGTGGATGGCATCAACAATCTCAGGTTCTTTTTTTATTATTATCGAACTTGACCTTGTGATAACAAGTCGCGGCAATAGTACCACGCGCGCGAAGGTGAATCAGAGTTCCGCGCCTGATTCAGGGTTTGAATACGGTGGGTAAATGGTGACTCGATAGCAAGCCAGGAGTTGAAGCTTTGAAGCTTTGAAGCCTGAGTTTGAAGTTTGAACGTTTGAACGTTGAATATGCCGCATTCGTGTTTCGGAGTTTTGCCATACAAAGATCCGCGTCTCGCTGTGGGATCGGCGATAGTACGCACAACTTCAGGTGGTGGTGTCCATGGGTGAGAAACTGGATGCGGCATGTGTTCGACTCACGATCGATGGCTCAGGGGGACGAGAAAGGGAAGTGGGTTCCCTTCGCAAAGCAACTCAGCTTCTGATTGGTTCAGAGCTTTTTCGTCGCTCAGTCTCGCACAGGAGCACCACGCGAGGCGCATTTACGTTAGTTGCACACCAGCAACTGCATATAGGTATGGCCGCAGCGTTAAGTGGACAGCTGCCAGTGACCGCGGAATGCGCTGAACAAGCCGTAATCTATTAAGCACGCCCAATATTCACTTTGTTGGACAACGCGTGGTATGTGAATCACTAGATATATATGTGTGTCTCCGACAGCTGTGGCGCATTGTAAGAGGCTCACCTAGTGATGATGACATGGGCGCTGGCATGAAACCGACCGAAAGACTAATTATAAAACCATGAGTTATCACAAAATATCGTACGTGAGCTGTCAAAGAAACTGTATCGTAGCAAAAATAATACTGAGACGAACCACCACGACTAAGACGACAGGACATCTAAAGTCAAACACGTGTGTAGCCAGAGAACGCACGGGGCTCCCGACGCAGACATGCCCCCTGAACCACGCGCAGTTGCGCTTTCTATGTTCTAGAGGCGCCACACATAAAAAGAACGAACTACAGTTGCACAAACGCAACTTTAACCTGGAAACAAGCGGAACCATAGACGGTCTTCGGAGCCTGCCGCCGCGTCTTTCCAAATTCCAGACTCCAGAACACGTTGTTAGTTAGTTAGGGGGGACTCCCTTATGATGTACAGAGAGATGGTGCTTGAGTGCGCGCTTCCCTTTAAGCTTAGTGTTACATTCAGGATGAGGACATGTTTGTGGGACCGAGTGTACATCATCCACGTGACGATTGCGGACCCCTGTTGAGTAGAATGTGTTTTTACATAGAGGGCAGAGCAACTTCGAGCCCTGGGCCGTTTCAAGCTCTATATCGTTGTTCAGTGTATTGGTAAGCTTGAGATGTCAGTTGAGAATGAGAGAACTCACCTTGTCGGGCTTGCGAAGTCATGGGGCCGAGGTTTGAGGTCGCAGAAATTCGGGTAGGGAATGTTGGTGGTCCGCTGTTGTCCTCCCGTATATCACGTCCGACAGCTATTAACGGCAAGATAAAGAACAAATTCTCGCTTAGGGAATGACGCAAGTTGCTCACATGAGGGAACCGTCAAGGAATTATTATCAAAAGGATATGGCTCAAGATCAAGGGGCCTTGCCGTGGAGACTGCCGAACACGTGTAGATAAGATGCGGGTCATGTAGAGATGGGTACTCCTGTGGCGGGCTCACTATGCCGATACGATAATGAATGGAAGAGCAATACCGCACCTCCGGAAAAAGCTCCTCGTTATCTCTGATGTCAGGATATTGCGAAGGGAGAGCAGGTCCCGCCAGTTGATTATTCTCTGTTGGTCCGCGAGGTTCAAAAGGTTCAAAAGGTCCAAGTGGAATGAAAAAATGTTCGAAAGGTCCAAGTGGAATGAAAAAAGGGTCATCATCAGGAAAGCCGAAGTTAGCCATGCTCTTCTAAAGCACTCAGAATGGGTCTGGCCGGAGTTCAGCACCGGGGTGTTTATAAACCCTTGGTGGTGCCAAAATGCGTGTTCCCACAGCTAAAGATGAACAAGTCAAGTTGATGTATAGAAATGTGGTGTTTTGGCATCGGTATTGTGTAACTGCTAGCCCCCGTTGAAAAAACGCATGCCACAGCATCTAGATTCTGGATGGATTAATGGTGATGATGGCACAGACCAACAACAATAATGAGTAGCCGTTTTTGGGCAATTATAGGGAAAATCCCTGTGGTCCCGCTTGGCGCCCAAACCAGTCTAAACAATCCGGTCTGGCATGTCACCGCATTGTAGAGTAACCGTTGATCCAGGCGCACGTCGTCGCTCGAGGAGGTTAATCATTTACTCTTTGCCAGATTCATGTATCCACTCAGCTGGCTCATGATGGAAGCGTTTGTCCTAGTCATGTATGACGAAGAAGTTGTTCCTGCCCCGCTAGAAAGTGACGAAAGCTTGAGTACAAGGCACGGGCCTGTCTAGGGTCATCGTTTCCCCTAGGATTCTAGGAACCAGTATCTTATGGTATCCCAACCCCAACGTGGCACAGCCGAGAGGCCTGGCGATGGCGTTGGAGTTGGCTGACTTGGTACCTACGTTTGTCTCGTTAGACGCGAGGAAAAGTCGTGCTGTCGTGGTTGGAATGGAATCTAGTGAAGAAGCCGAGGTCAGGGGACAAAGGCGGAAGCGATGGATATCGATCTCAATGTGACGACAAGACACTACAGCTGTTTGCAATGCAATAGACCAGATTTTGTCATACTTTCTGCACATAATTGGACAAATTGTGAACAGCTGTACTAGTAATAAGCATGTGTGCCACTATTGCCGCCACACGTGGCCACCACGCCACCACAACACACATCAAACCAAGAAAACCGCCGTTAAGAATTAAATTATTACCTGCTTTATTCGGGTTTAAACGTGTTTACATGAGTCTTATCGGATCCTCATGTTTTGGCACACATCGTTGCCATTCACGTTACTACATCCCTTGCTGCTGTAACAGGCCACAATCCCTCCTACTCCCTACAGCAGACCTTGGGATGTCTGGTGGGATCCTCCCTCTGATAAGGTGGACGGTCATTCCTTCAGGGGTCTCTTCCCCCTAGCTTCTGACTCCCACCTTATCAGGTTTGTCCTCTCTCCTTCTCTCTCCTTCTCTCTTTCACTGCACCTGCACCTACATCTAACTGACTCCTCTTTTCTCAGCTTCTCACCTCAATTCTGCACCTATTTCGCATTTTTGCTTAACCTGTCGTTCCTCGCATCTTTAATATCATTTCCCTTCAAAACGACGATTTTGTCGTTCGTGTTTTCAACGAACGGGTTTTTCGCTCCACGTGGGAGTCACCACTCAACGCCGGCTCACGTCCTCCGTCCAAAGCAGCAGGATGGTTCTATCGGATGTTGAGCCGAACATGGACAATCGAGAACGCACCTCCGGCTACGATCTGACTGTCGAGGATTCCACTCCGAACATACAGTTACCAGATCCCGATCGATATCCTCGTTTTCTGCGGGGATTTGTTTGGAAGGGTTCTACGAGTTCTCACTTCGTCTGTCTGTCTGCGGTAGCCTCCGAGTCCGCGCCCCCTCTTCCTTCACCTCCATCGTCAATTCTTTCAGACCCGTCTACTGTGTCTGCTCTTTCGGATCATTCACACCTGTTTCGCGTTGTTACCCCGATCAAAATTGACCGCTTCGCGTCTCTCCTTTCTTCACATCCGAATCGGGCGTTCGTCGACTCTGTCATCGTCATGGTTTCTGGCCGCCGGCGAATGACGATCCGAACTCCTATAGATCGTCTCGGGACTTTCCACAGCGGCCACTGTCTCCTTCGTCCCTCGATTTCGTCCGTTCGCAGTGTGAGGAGGAGGAGAGTTTGGGTCGTTTCTCCAAGCCCTTCGCGACCGCGGATGATCCGCTCCTGCCTGGGATGATCAGCGTACCAGTTCACACCGTCCCTAAAAAGTCAGGAAAACTTCGTTTGGTTGTTGACCACTCAGCCGGCGAATTTTCTCCCAACTCACACATTGCTCGTGAAGACGTCCATAATGCCCTCGACACTGTGCAGCATCTCGGGCAGAACCTTCTGCACTATCACTCACTTCATGGGAATACTCCCTGCTGGCTCTTCAAGTCGGACGTCTCACAGGCTTACCGTCGCCTCCCGATGCACCCGGCTTGGCGAATGCGGCAAGTCGTGACTGTCGATGGTGTACGTCGGGTTGATCGGTGTAACAATTTTGGGGGCCGTGCGTCTGCGATGATTTGGTGTGCGTTCATGAGTTTAGTCTTATGGATTGCCAATTTTCGACTTTCTATCAATCCACTACTCGCTTATATGGACGATACTTTCGGGTTTGATGACTCACCCGAACTCATTCACTATGCCCCTCACAACACACACCTTCCGTCGATGCAGGCGCGACTCCTCAATTTTTGGGATGACATCGGGCTCCCTCATGAAGCCGCTAAGCAAGAATTCAGTCACTCCCTTGTCATCACCGGGTTTCTCGTCGACCCAAAATCAATGACAATCTCACTTGACGCCGACCGTAGGTCCGCCCTTGAGTCGGCAGTACGTGAGTTCATTGCACGCCCACGCGGTTCTTCGAGGCAGCACAAGCTCCGTGAATGGCTCCACCTGCTCGGGTGGATGAGCTGGGCCCTCAATGTCTGTCCGCTTCTTCGGCCAGCCCTCTCTTCCGGGTATGAAAAGATGGGTGGGAAGAGTGTACCACACGCCCCAGTATATCTGAATGCTGAAGTCATTCATGATTTTACGTGGTTCGCTAACATGTTCCACTCTTTTTCGGGGGTCCATATCCTCTGCTCCCTTGCTTGGGGACCCGAAGATGCTGACCTCCAGCTCTATTGCGATGCATCGCAGACGGGTCTTGGGTTTTGGTCACCTTCACCCCTTCAAGGTTTCATTCACCAATTCCCTTCCCCTCCGTTTACGCCTTCCAGTGACTCAATTCTGTGGTTTGAAGCCCTTTGTGTTGCTGCTGCACTTGATTTTGCCGCATCTCGAGACCATCCACCATCACGTCTTGCGGTCTTTACTGACAATCTCAACACTGTCCAAATTTTTGACTCGCTCCGCGCAGATTCCACATACAATCCCATCCTTTTCTTCTGTTTCAACATCCTTCTTCATTCGCCCATTTCACTCCATGTTTACCACATTCCCGGTGAATGCAATATCGTCGCTGATGCTCTTTCGCGATCACTCTTCAGAGTTGCTGCTTACTACCAGCCTCTTCTGAAGCTCCACGTTTTCACTCCACCACCGCTTTCTCCCGGACGTCCTCCACTTCTTGAACGTCCTCTGCCTCGATCACGAGCTCGCACCGCTCCTCGTCGCCACAGGTTGTCACTATCTACCAACCCGAGCACTCGATGCCCCCACAAGCATCTTTAGTAGACCCAGTTGCCGTTTTGAACCCTACCTTCGGAGCTGCGACGTCTTTCGTTCCCTCAGCCGCTGGAGCTCTGATGCGTTCCGCTCCCATGACACTTCCCTTTTTTAACACCTCCAGCCTCCCTTCCTCCTCCACTTTTAACACGATTTATCATACCGTTCGTGTCATGCGGCTTCTCAGCGTGCCCCCTTGATCTAATGTCATGTGTTTGGGACCCGAGGGTCTGGTCCGGCTACCATTTCTGTCCCCCTCATGTGAGCCGTCTCAGTGAGGTGTGACGTTTGGTGCTAGTTTAGCTATATTTTTATATCATAAAAGTCCAACATTTATTATTGATTTAACTGATAATACAGTATAATTGGACAAAAATTATATACTTTCTTTAATGGTAAATATTTCTGCCGCACCAAACTGAAACCATTGCTAACTGTCTTTTCTTTAGACCAATTGCCTCTCACACTTCTTCACAATGTTTTCAACTTACAGTATTATTCTTTTTCTTCCAAATCTCTCGACGCATTGACTGCCTTCTCCCTCGCCGGAATTGGCACCCCCTGCTTTTTCACCACGTTGTCTCACTGGTTCTATTCCTTTTCCTCTTTTTTTCTCAGCCGCCCCGCTCAGCCAGAAGAGGTTCTTCATCTGACCCCCTCATCCAAGGCGATACACACCTACCCTGGCACTCTCCACATGCCTCTATCTCATCTTTTGGCCTTAACTCGCCAAACCCAAAACAAGTCCGACCGCTAGGTCATCACGTCAATCTACCAAATAAATACAGCTGTCCGTAAACACTCTCTTTGGAAGTCACTATTCACAACAAAGCCATGAGATGGAGCGTAATCTGTCCTCTATGTATAGTCGATCTAGCACTGGCTATTGTCTTTCATGACCCTATCGCCCTCCCATGTCTCCTTGTCCCGGTTACGTGTTTCGGAATACAGATGCTGATTTAGAGACCGTTTAGCCCCTCTAATTGGGTTGTAGTACTGCGCAAATCCACGATTACAGTGTAAGACCTTTCCCTGTTAAATCTACTCTGGCTGTTTGGGCAGTCCAATTCTGACACGAGAATATACCTGTGCTTCTCCTAAATTGAAAGTGAGATTGACCTGCGAGAGCACCTGAAATCTCAAAATCGATAAGTTATACAGTACAGTAGTAGTAATCGTGCATACGGTAGTCATGCCGCGGAAGGGTGAGGAGTTGACTAGTTCGCTACGACTCGGACAAACGTTTACAGCACCCAACGCTCGACTGCAACTTACGACAATCGCTAGCTGGATCCGGGAGTCGGATGGTTTCTCTCTTACTTATAGCCATGATGCGCACAAGGTGTCTAACACATCAGCGTTCATG
Source organism: Lactifluus volemus (assembly GCA_022376515.1). Lineage (NCBI taxonomy): Eukaryota > Fungi > Basidiomycota > Agaricomycetes > Russulales > Russulaceae > Lactifluus > Lactifluus volemus. The sequence continues at coordinate 467,065 of WTXI01000007.1, read as the reverse complement.
CTCACGGCCCCGCCTACGTTCATTTGTTCATACTCGCCGACATATGCCCTCCTCAGCTTATCTTGATCCTGCTAGATCCTCAGACTTGTCAGTTTCTTCCACACCGGATGATCTCTCGTCACCTCAACGGAAACTTCTCGAAGCCGCTTTGAGAGTAGACCAGGCGGGCGAAGTTGCCGCTAATTACATCTACGAGGGTCAGCTTGCTATCCTCCGACGTGACCCCGCGACAGCAGCATTGATACAGGAAAGCTTACGGTACTCGCATCCTACATTTTGGGTATCTCAACATGATTTACAGGATATGTGGGACCAAGAGAGAAAACACCTCGCTGTCATGAACAAGCTTCAAATTCAACACCAAGTACGACCGACAATTTTATGGGAAGTTGCAAAGGTGGCCGGGTTTGGATTAGGTGCCGTCACAGCGCTCATGGGGAAGGAGGCGGCGATGGCATGCACAGAGGCCGTTGAGACGGTCATTGGTGAACATTATGACGAGTACGTGCCATTACAGATCTCCACCGACTGATAGTTGATTTCATTTATGACCAAGTCAACTGAAGGACCTACAAGAGTCAACGCATCCCAGTATCGTACTTCTCAGGGACGTGATTCGTGAATTCCGGGATGACGAGCTAGAGCATCTCGATACTGCTGTCGAGCACAACTCTCAGAGGGCACCGGCGCATGCCCTTCTCAGTTCGGTAGTAGGAATGGGGTGCAAAGTTGCTATTGAGCTTTGTAAAAGAATATAAACAGGCATTTAATGATCTACTCTATTCTTCTGTCGAGTTGGCAGTCTGTGACGGATGAGCAAGTAGTGATTCTCCTCTTCGTTTTCCGGTCCATTTCCACTTGAGCTAGATCGAATCATTAGTCTCAAGTGTGTGATGGTAGCAATAAGAAACGTACATCTTGGTGAGCGGACAAATAGATTAACGCGCCCGGAACAAGAACCAGGCCTGTCAGCGAGATCCAGGATGCTCGATATGTGAATCTGAAGTGCTTGTAAACATCTTCACGCTGCAAATGGACGATGTTAAGTTGGTCATCCAAGAGCTCTGATACTTGCTGACAACACCCACCATGCGATTCCATCGTTCCACGGCGGGATCATTCTGTGAGACCGATGAGACATGAAAGCATGATAAAAACCAACACCCACTTTGACATAACCTAAAACATGAGTGTAAGTGGATCGTTACAAGAGAAAGGTTGAGGACATACCGTGTCCTGCCATTGGGAAGAGTATAGAGAATCTTTGTTGACCTTTGTTTGTTTGTCCGTAGTCGCCTCCGCGAATGAAGACCTTGGTAACTCACTCACTCGCACTTGTGTTAATCTCTTTCTTCTTGTTTAGTTTTCATGGCTTACAATCGTGAGTGGGATATGGGAAAGGAGACCTGGCATGAAGATGGTTCATGGTCTGGTAAAGAAAGAGACGAGGACTATGGAGAGGGGAGGAAGAGGAAGTTTAATAGCGGTGTATGCAACCTTCCCCTTTAGTTCGCCCCTAACATCTAACTGAAGTTCTCTCAGGCCTGGGATGATGGTGGACAGGATGCTCATCACAACTACCAAGATTATGGCGTCGGCAGCGGAAGCGGTTTTCACGGCCACAAGAAGCGTCTCGTCGCGAGTGATCCTAGTCCACATGTTATTTTTCTTGGCCTCGACATTGGTTTCACGGAATCCGACGTTCGTCTCTTAGTGCACAGTTTACCCTTCGTTGGTGTCAACCCTCATCATGACTTATAGCTCCATACCTTTTTGACTGGTCAAGGTTGCTCCATAGAGACGGTCACGATTATCCGAGAGAGATCAACAGGCACTTTCCCGTCACTTGCATCTTTCCTGGACATTTGCATTGACGATTCCCTTGTCGCTTTGTCCCCGTCGTCTTCACAGGCCAGTCCAAGGGCTTTGGTTTTGCCCAATTTGCCTCTATCGAGGCCGCACGAGCCTTTGTGGACCCACAGTTTCCCTTCATTCAAGTTCCCCCTCCGGCCTCGCATGGCGCATCTGCCACCACCGCGTTTTACAAGGCTCTCAAGACTGGTGGGACGCACACCGGACGACGTGTTAAAATCGATTATTCTCAGAGCGCGAATCCGAACGCCGGGGGTCGTTCTGGTCGTCTCGCAAACGCGAATGACGGCACACGCGATATTGGCAACTCCCCAGCCGCCATTCTCCTTTTCCGCGGCTTAGACCCCTTGTCCGGACCTCAAGCAATCGAGTTGGCGATGAGGACGTCGTCTGGTCCTCACAAAGAAGGCGCAAAGGGTATGAAAAGGATCATCCTTATCAAAGACAAAACCACGCTGGCAAGTTGGGGATTTGCCTTTGTCGAGTTTGTTGATGTTCAGGTATTGTCCTACTCATCCCGTCTTTCCCGACGCCTTTTGATACCTCAATCCAATCCATCCCCACAGGCTGCCTCGGCGGTTTTAGCTGCAACCATGTCGCCCCAAATTCACCCCAATGGCTTTCGTATCTCCGACCGCCCGGTCGCAACTTCGTTTGCTCATCCGTACTCTTTTCAACCGATCTCTGACCCAATTATGAGAGACGATGCTTGCCTTCCTTCATCTATCACCCTCGGTGGCGTTGAAGATCAATGGGTTCGATACTGGGACGAAGGAGCTACCACTGCGAAGCTGGAGTATGAGGTAGAAGCTCCAACGCAACAAGCCGCTCCTACAAAGGAGAAAGAAAAGAAAAAGAAGAAAGGTCCTATACTGTCCTACGTTGTCAGGCGTGATTCTGATCTTTTGACTTCAGCCGTGGATGTTGCATCTGCAGCTCCTGCGGAGGCTTCTGCGTTGCCTGTCTCCGACAAGCCTGTGACCTTAAGCTTCAAGGGTGGCAGCAAACCGACGAATTTGACCGGTGTGTCGCTTTCAACGTCATTCAGTTACACGTCTAAATTTCTGGCAGGTACTCCAGCTTCCAATACCCCAGCTGCTTCGACACTTGGATTCTCTATGACGGAAGAAGGGGATTCCGATGGTGCTGAAGGAGACAGAGCCGCCTCTAATGAAGATCCCAAGGGTTTGTCTCATCCGAGATATGAAGAACGTTCTTTCTGGACATGTATATTAATGGTTCGTGCGCAGTTGCCGCAGCCAAGAAAGTGGCTCCTTTGATTGCCAGCAAAAAGGTGCGCCATCTTCGAGTGCTTGGCAGTGATTCTCTAAACGAACTATATTACAGACGGCGAATAACATCTCAAAGTGGAACCAAGTACAAGAAGTGTTGAGTACGGGCCACTCCACTTCAAGCACTCCTGAAGTGATTGATATCATCCTAAACATGCTATTGATGGATTGCTGACCCTCGAGTTCAGGTTGCTGCGCCCACAAACGTCGCAGCGTCGGATGCAAGGACAATTTCCCCTCCAGCGACGCTTCCTGAGGAAGTGGAATTCGAATTCTCCGATTTAGTCAAGCTTGCCTGCCTGTTGTGCGCGCGGCAGTTCAAGACAATTGAACAGCTCAAGAAACATAATAAAGAGTCGGACCTACACAAGGTTTTTAGTCCTCGTCTCCGTGCACGACCAGTGTTAATAGAAAGCAGCGAAATTTCAAAGACGCGAATTTACGAGACATCGCTCGGGGAAAGGCCAAGGCCGCTCAGGCTGCTGCAGAGACGAACAGCTCCCAAGCTTCCGCACCAAAATATCGAGATCGGGCCTCGGAGCGGCGCATCATGCACAACCAACCGGACGTCCCACTACCCGAAGGCGTGGAGGATAAACGTAAGCCGAGGCGCGCCGCAGAGGGTCCAGCTCGGCCCCCAACACCACCACCGCCGCCTGTGAATCCGGGACAAGACGAGAGCAATGTGGGAAATAAGCTCTTGAGACTGATGGGATGGAAAGAAGGTACTGGCCTAGGAGTTGATGGCGATGGCCGCGTTGACCCCGTGTATGTCCCTGTTCACCTCCGTAGCCGCTTATGGTTAAACGGATGGGCATCCGTTTTCAGACAGACAGCTATATACGCCTCCGGTGTTGGTCTTGGCGCGAGCAAAGGCAAGGAGGTAGGAAAGTATCAAGAAGGATACGCCGGGTATGTCAACATGGTGAAGGATTCGGTGAGCACCCCTCTGGCTCCATGCCAGCGCAGGTCCTATCCTTGGTCACTTACTTTCGCACTGTATACAGGCACGGGAGCGATACGAGGGTTGAATATCGTGTCACCATTGTTGTCGAAGGGGACGTTATCTGGGCTGTTGCTTTGCGACTTGCTACTGTTAATATAGCCTTACTAGTCGAGTAACGGAGAAGAATGTAATGGGCACGATTGATCCAAGCTTCCACTAGCTTAGTGTCGTCTGGGGTGTGCGGTCTTCAGGCCTCAGAACAGAAGGTCGGCGTAACCGTAACAATCCTGTCACATTACGCTTCCTTTTCTGGTTGAAAAGGCCGTGACGTGACATATGTGACGGTCCACTATTCCACTAACCACTGCCATGGCAGCGCCAAACCCCCAATTACCCCCACCTTTTCCAAGGAATCAGCCTCTTCCTCCGAATCCATTCCATCCAGAAAACGATGTCGCACTTCACGACGCTTACCAATGCTGTTTCGACAATGAGACGGAACTCACGGGAGCTGCTCTGGCAGGTCCCCCACTGATCTATGCTCGCTGTCTGGGTTATCTGCTTCTGGAACTACCTAATGAAGGTCGGCGCGTCGTTGCTCACGAGATCTTGGAGTGTCGATTGCAGAACTCTGATGTGAACATGCTGGGGAAACTTTATGTGGATCACCTTATTCGTCTCTGTATTGTCATTTACATCTCTACCTGATTTTGGTTCACGTTTTCTCTCGCTAGTTCGACAGAACAAAGGCAAGACGCCTACTCCATCGCAACATCCTAGCCGACCGTCATTCGAAATGCATCAGGCTTTCTTTGCTAATGCGATTACAGCCCCCCCTCGCGACCATACCGCAGCGAAGAAAGCAGTGAGTTCATCTTTAACTTCGAGGCAGTATGTATAATTTCCTACAGGCCCTCCATCGTGACAATTATCGTTGCATGGTTACAGGTGCCCTTGATGAGAACGTCTACGATGAAATGTCGGATGCGCAACGGCAGCAACATAATGTGATTGCCAGCAGCCTAACGATCACAAACTTCTGTCATATTTTTCCTCCTTCCACTAACTGGGGCCTGGACGCGGAGGTGCCAGGCCACCCCAAGGTTTTGTCACTTACACCGTTACTTCGATGAAGATTGCTGATATAATTTGTAGACAGAGTATTCTGGAAGTGTGTGGAGCATCATAAATAGTTTTAATAGCATCGACGTTCTCGCTGAACTGGACGGCAACAAGATACATAGCTTATCCAATGGGTTAACTTTACGAATGGAACTGCATTCGCTGTTTGACAACTTGAAGCTTTGGTTCGAGGAAGTTCAAGTAAGTAATATAACTGAAAGCTTTTCTCATTTAACGGCATCTCTCATAGGGTGTTCCAAATACTTATACCGTCTGTACCTTGAACCCAAATCAAAGTGTCCTTAATCCCCTTCCCCACCCACGCCAAGTCACTTTCACCACAACTACTGATCTGGAGCTTCCGGACCCACGATACCTCAAGTTACATGCCGCCGTCTGTCGAGTTGCTCACTTGTCGGGTGCTGCTGGCTATCTGGAGTCGTGTGATAGGGAGTATGAAGAGCACCCATCTGTTATGGCATGTGATGGTTCATCAGCAAAGGTGTTAGAGTCACGGCTGCAGATGGTGTACCTGAGGGCCTGAGGCTGTACGGATACCCATACAAAGTCAGTTTAGAGCTAAAGTCAATTTACATCGTTTTATGTTACCTCAAGTTATCACACAGAATTATGCTTCCGATAAAAAGGCCGTGACCGTGACGGTGTTCCGGACCGATTGACTCCACCAGAAGAGGAGGATCGAACAAACTTCACTCCCTTGATCAACGATCCACCACAGCAGTGGACTGCGTTGTCCACTTTATAATCACCACCATGGCAGCTCCAAAACCCCAATTACCTCCCCCTTTTCCAACGAATCAGCCTCTTCCTCCGAATCCGTTCCATCCAGAAAACGATGTCGCACTTCACGACGCTTACCAACGTTGTTTCGATAACGAGAAGGAAGCTACCCTGGCGGGGACCACCCCACTGATCTATGCTCGCTGTCTGGGTTATCTGCTTCTGGAACTACCTGATGAAGGTCGACGTGTCCTTGCTCACGAGATCTTAGAGTGCGTCACGCAGAAATCTGATAACTTGGACATATTGGGGAAACTTTATGTGGATCACCTTATTCGCCTTTGTATGTCATTTACATCTCTACTCGATTTGGTTCACGTTTTCTCGCTAGTTCGACAGAACAAAGGCAAGACGCCTACTCCATCGTATCATCCTAGTCGACCGTCATTCGAAATGCATCGGGCCTTCTTTGATGCTGCGATTACATCACCCCCTCGCGACCATACCTCAGCGAAGAAAGCAGTGAGTTCATCTTTAACTTCGAGGCCGTATGTATTTAATTACAATCTTTTATAGGCCCTCTATCGTGACAATTATCGTTGCATGGTTACAGGTCGCCTTGATTCGGCCGTCTACAATAGGATGTCGGTTGCGCAACGGCAGCAGCACGGTGTGCTTAATTACCCGACAGCAAAAACAAACTTCTGTCATATTTTTCCTCCTTCCACTAACCGGAACCTCAATGCGGATTTGCCAGGCCACCCCAAGGTTTTGTCGTTACACCGTTACTTCGATGAAGATTGCTGATTTAATTTGTAGACAGTGTATTCTGGAAATGTGTGGGGCATTATAAATAGCTTTAATAGCATCGACGTTCTCGCTGAACTGGACGGCAACAAATTACATAGCTTATCCAATGGGTTAACTTTACGACTGGAAGTGCATTCGCTATTTGACGACTTGGATCTTTGGTTCGAGGAAGTTCAAGTAAGTAATATAACTGAAAGTTTTTCTCATTCTCCCCTTAACGGCATCTCTCATAGGGTGTCCCAAATACTTATACCGTCTGTACCTTGGACCCAAATTACGATATCCTTGCTTCCCTTCCCTACCCACGCCAAGTCACTTTCACCACAACTACTGATCTAGAGCTTCCGGACCCGCGATACCTCAAGTTACATGCTGTCGTTTGTCGAGTTGCTCACTTGTCGGGTGCTGCTGACTATCTAGAGTTATGTGACAGGGAGTATGAAGAGTGCCCACATGTTATGGCGTATGATGGCTCGTCGGCAATGGTGTTAGAGTCACGGCTGCAGATGGTGTACCTGAAGGCCTAATAAGGCCTTGTACGGATGCATGCGCAAAGTCAGATTAGAGCCAAAGTTTACATTGCCAAGTCTGAATTACTAGAAGTAAACCCCATCCATATATGGCAGAAGCTGTGGTTGTGAGATTGAGATGTTGTGCAAGAACCACGTCATAGTTATATGGTTGGTGTGAAGTAGCCCAGTCCGGCACAAATAGCCACGACCGACAACCCCGTTGATTGTAGCATCTGCAGGCCAAAGTTCGAGTATCCCTTTAAGGAATAGATACACTGCCTCTATCCGCTGTCACTCCAATCTTTTCAGCTAATCTATGGCCTTGCTATATCCCATGCACGAATCGTGTAAGCTCCGGAGGCCGATGCAACGTGTTGCCTGTCTGGGGAATATGCAACCGATATTTGAGCCACTGGCAATAAGACCAAACTGGTGTGTCAGTGTCCAGTAAATGGGCCCGCTATGACCAGGATACAACAGGGCTGCCAGACTTTTGGCTCTCTTCCCTTCGCGCTTGATGTGTATTGGGAGTTGGGAGTGAAAAGATTCGACCACCGCCGAGACTAGCTCTGCAATTCCCACCGAAGAGACCTCGGGCTCTGGAATAGTGGTCCCACATGCGCATCGAGGCGATGGTAGTAATGGATAAATACCATGAGACAGAAGGTTTACGCTAACGATCAAGGCGAAATTCAACCGAGACATTCCCGCCTTACTTGACTATATAGGTGAGATCAATCCCGAAAAGTGTGGTTTCCGTGTGCCGGATGGGCTGGAGACAACGGAAAGCTACACCATTCGAAAGGGTGAGAACGCGTACAAATGTTTGTCGTCCACAACATCAACATTTACAACCCCAGAGTATCTAGTGCAGGCGTGGTGAGCCTGAGATTAACGAGCGCATCGTGTGGTCGTTGCGCCAGCCCGGGAAGAAACTTGAGGAAGCCATGCAGAGAGAAGGCTTCGATAGAGAGCGCGTGGTGCGGATTTGGGATAAATGGGAGGGCGGAAAATAGAGAAAGGGTAGCCGTACATTGTCCTCGTGCACCTTACTCTACCCGTCCTCCCGTACTGTCGCCACGGATTCTACAGTTATATCATTGTGGAGATTTTCCACGTGCACTGTACTCTCGCAAAACGTCGAACGGCCGAGATTGAACAAATCTAAAGATCGTGGAAAAATGAGGAGCGTACTGGACAAGGGTTGTATCGTCGGAACGCATCGAACAGCCGAGATCGAACAAATCTAAAGATCGTTGCAAAATGAGGAGGTCGGAACACATTGAACGGGCTTTTGAAGAAGGATTTTGATGGTTATTGCAAGGCATGGGCGATTACACGCAAAGACCTTGCAAGCAAGGCAACAAGCAAGGTAATTTCCTCTCCCGGGCCGAAGACTCCGATGGTCTGCTTTCTCCTTTGCGCGACAAGTCAGCACGTTTAGTGCAAAATTACAATTCAACTTCACGATCCTGGACCATGAGACATGTAAGATAAAAATAAACTGGCTATGACAAGTACTTGTAATTCTCAGTATGAAAGGTAACAATCATCACCGTGACACTGAAATGCAAGCTGTGTACAACCCAACTTCCTTAACTGCGGAGTTATCTGAAGCAGCACAAGAGAATGAGTCAAAGTTGTTTGGTAAGACAAATATAAAATGCCTGTGGGTGTCGGCAGGTAGCCCACTACAAGATGCGAGAAATTCAGTAAGGCCATCCTTAATTGTGTGATTTTCGCCTGCAGTGCACTGAAACAAGTTGAGATATCCTCCACTAAATATAAAGGAATTGAAAGCAACTTGTTGGCCACTTCGGAGTATATAGTAGACGTCTGGTTCGACGTTTAGTGTGGTGGCGGTATTGACAGCGTAGACGAATGTCCGGTCAACTTTAACTTGGAGACGAAAGTTTTTCTGTTCCGTTCCATGAATGGTGGCAGTCTTAGGCCGTCTGGTGCTGGATAAAGCATGCCAGCGGGACGTTTGGCTCTTCGACAGAACCATTGGGATAGCGGTCAGTTCGATACCCGTACTGAATTCCCGATGGACGAAAGCTTCAAATATCGTACCAGCCATTCCCCGAGCGTCGCCAAACCTCGAAAAGTTCTTCCACATACCCAACAGCTGATCAATACTGAAGTCCTCAAGCCTCTTTACAACTTGTTGCTTAACTGCAGCCGAGATGAGCTGAGTTGTATTGGCCGCGTGACCCAGTGGAGATCCTCGCCTGCGCCGAATCAGGCAGATTCTATGCGACAAGTCATCATCATGTGGTATTTTTTGGTGAAAACTTGAGAAAAACTTTTCGAAGATATCGGGACTAGTTTTGGCAATGCTGGCGTCACGGGCACCGACGTAGGCTTCAACTTGATCAGCATCCATTGCGAGGCAGAGGCGTGCTGTGGGGCCTAAGCGATCATATCTCTGCAACGCGTCATCTATCCCTTTTTCTGAAATTAGGAATTTCATGCTATGGTGGAAGAGAGGGCTCAGCAAGAGTGGGTAATGAAAAGAACATACTCACGCATATTCGATCTCCGTCTTTGTCCAAGGATTCATTATCGCTCGATGGACCGACCATGACTGCGGAAGCTTTGACCAGCGATCTGGCGAAGGGGAGGTTAGATAGATGGGGAAAACACCATGTCGGAGTTTGATCGGGATCGAGGATGGTGATTCAGAAGAATCAATGAGAGTCCATATGCGCGACTTAAATTTTCTGAAGATGAATTTGGCAGGGACGATGAGGACCCCTTCGGAACAGAAGAGATAGGACTCGGATGCTTCAAACCACAGAGTATCAGACTTTTCCCCAAGACGTCGACGCAAGGCGTAGTAGGCCCAGTACGATATTCCTGTGCACAAAGGAGTATAAAAAAAACAGGCTTCTCACATCGATGAAAGAGTACTGACCAATGCCAGGTTGGCCTGTGACAACCACTGCAGGCGGACGAGTCTGCGTACTTTTCTTTAGCCCAGTTATAAATTCTGAGGTATTCAGCGCGAATGAGAAGTCGACTCCAACTGGAGTCTATGATTGGGAGGCCGGAGGACTCGGGAAGGAGATCGCCGTCATTCTTTCCTCCATTCTCGTCGTCGTTCTCTTCGTCGTTAGGATCATGGACTGAATCCTCAAGATCAAGGTGCTCCGGAGGTAGAGGAACACCCCAAAACTGCTTATGGAAATCCAAGAGACGTCCATCATCGCACAGATCAAACCCTGAAAACATTATTTTAGGCGGCAACGTAGTAAAGAGTAACATAGAAGCTGTACCAAATTTCATGCGAAAAGAGCCATCATCCACAATTGAAGAATCTAGAAGTGTCAGATGAGAACGAAAGACAAGGCTAACACAACGCCCACTTACCCGCTTTATGTCTTTTACCCCTCTCTTCATCGGAATCAATGCCATCGAGGTTGCGCTTGCGGGCGGCTGTGGAGGAGACAAGCGCAAGCACAGAACCGTGGGATGCGATAACACGTTGTTGCGATGGAGTGTGAACGATACGAGATAAAGACACGAGAGGTTGGTCAGTTGAAGTGAGAGGCGAAGGGGAAGCCGGAAACGAGAAGGAAGAACCGGAGATGGATGGACTCACCAGCAGGAGGACGTTCACCAGTAGACGAAGCTGGATAACAAGGTGATGAGCAGAACTTCAACAGGCATGACTAATACGACGAGGGGGCTTACTGTGAGCGGAGATGTTGGATGTGTGAGACGAAGTTGGTGAGATTGTGGCTGTGAAATTATGCTGACTCGGTGCCGCCTGATAGACAAGCGCTCACACTCACGGGTCGGGCTGGTGGAAACTTCGATAACAACACGCAAAGGATCGAGAACTGGCACACCCAAGAAATTGGGCGCCAGTCTCTGCCCGCTGAGTAGTTCACCGTCACCGGTATTGCCAAGGCACTCTCGGAGTTCATTCTCATCTCCCGATATCCTGTATAAACGTATACGGTGGTTGGCTACGCTCCTTAGATCTGGTTGTGCGTCCTTCATGCGGGGTATAAGATGACCAACGTCTTCACCACGGCAGATTGCAAGTCGAAAGCTGTCACTGAGAAGGGCCCCTCGCAAGAAACAGACAATTTTCGATGGGGCATCTAGAGAAGAAGAAGAAGAAGATTCAATTTGAAGACCAGCTTGGATCGTCTCTGCTACGTACCCACTATGACATGGATGTCGTATTCAGGAGGTGGTTCGGGGAAAACGTTTGATAACCGATACATCCCGTACAACATCTCCCCATTCTCCGAGAGGATGAATTTCCTGAGTCTTTCAACTTGAAAGGGTATGGATATGGGAGCCTTGGGCTTGTAAAGAGCGAGATTATATGGGTCCACATCGCGAAAAGCCACTGTTTTCTCATTCTTGATCGCCTTTTGAAGGCTGTAGACAGTGTCGGTACTTGAAACCTTGACCTGGAAGAATGCTTCAGGATCTTCAGAACGGACCCAACAATTGAGCGTGAGTTCATCCATGTAGTGGCACGTTCCGAGTCACAACTTGACGTGTGAACTATTGAAGTTTTGTGATATGACGTCACTAGCATTGCACGTCATTAACATTATCACATGTATTATTCGACCTCTATGAGTACTCAAACATCTCCCTGAACTCGTGAGAGTTGCAGCAAGTGTTACTGTCACATTAGACTTCTACTTGTCGAGCAGGCGAAGGAAAAGTTCTGGAACAGACGAGATCTCCTGGCCCGAGTCTCAGGTACAGACTATACCATGACGCACTTGGCTTTCTCAGCCTGTGTCGTACTTGGTCTCACAATGTAAGAGCTACACCCCCGTCCAATGACTGCGTCTTCTCCATTTCTAGCGAGTAACAAGCCATGGCCGCTGTTGCAATTACTCCCTAATTCCAACCGCCTAGTCACCAGTATCGCATCCTTCCCACAGCTTAGCTGGCTAAGCGCTTCGCCGCAATCTACTCAAAGCGTTTTCTCCTCGTCATAGCAGTTTCCATTCGCCTTCTACAACACCGTCCCGACGACACTCCGAACCAGGCGTAGATTTTGTGGAGAATTCATCGTTCAGATCGTTTTTGGAGCTGTCTTTCTTCTCCTGTTGACTCGATGAAGTCAGATAAGACACAGCTGATTGGAAGGGACGCACCAAAAATACAGAGTGACGTATTTTTATTTCCTTGTTCTCGACAACGTTGTGATCTATTCTACTGTCTTTCCCGATCGACATGGCCAAAGTTACGATCGCGTCCAAATTGGCCACGGTGCTGCGGGCGACGCAGGTGTCCTCTTGCCTTCGCCTTCTCAAATGGTGTTGGATTAGACCAGGTACCTGTTGGCCCTTTTTCTCCGCTCCACCCTCCGCATGCATAGAGCCAAAAAATTTCAGGGCTGATGTCGGCGACGCACTCGAGTTGCGCGGGACCGTACTTGTTGTGAGTCTTCTCCTTCACCACCAAGACGTACCTCCGACCGGAGGGTCCCCATTGCACATGGTCAAGCAGGGTCGCATTTGCCAGGTGGTAGGTGCTGACGTCGAGCAGCTTCAACACGTCGCGAGTGTCCTGAGTGAGAAAGGGCAACATGCTTGGTAACCCAACAACCTTCACAAAGTTCTGTCATATTTTTCCTCCTTCCACTAACTGGAACCTCGATGCAGAGGTGCCAGGCCAAGGTTTTGTCACTGACACCGTTACTTCAATGAAGATTGCTGATATAATTTGTAGATAGTGTATTCTGGAAGTGTGTGGAGCATTATAAATAGCTTTAATAGCATCGATGTTCTCGCTGAACTAGACGCCAACAAGATACATAGGTTGTCCAATGGGTTAACTTTGGATATGAATTTGCATTTTCTGTTTGACAGGTTACAGCTTTGGTTCGAGGAAGTTCAAGTAAGTAATATAACTGAAAGGTTTTCTCATTCTCCCCTTAACGGCATCTTTCATAGGGTGTTCCAAATACTTATACCGTCTGTACCTTGAGCCCAAATCCAGCTGCCCTTGCTGCCCTTCCCCACCCACGCCAAGTCACTTTCACCACAACTACTGATATAGAACTGCCGGACTCGCGATACCTCAAGTTACATGCTGTCATCTGTCGAGTTGCTCACTTGTCAGGTGCTGCTGGCTATCTAGAGTTGTGTGACAGGGAGTATGAAGAACACCCATACATGATGGCGTATGATGGTTCATCAGCAAGGGTGTTGGAGTCACGGCTGCAGATGGTGTACCTAAGGGCCTAACTCATGCGTAAACACTTGAATCATTTCGTGACGCAAGGAAATAGAGTGACATGGTGGCAAGCTGCCGTGTGATTCAAGTTGAAACGAATGTACAAGCGAGAAAAAATAAATAGAGCGAATGCTAAGATTCTTGATGTGATGGACGTTTGCAGGTGCTCATCCCTGAGCTCGTCACGTATCACAGAAAAACAGTCTATAATTATCATGGTCTGTAACCAGCAAGACACCAACAGTGAACCCGCATTTTACTTAAAAACAAAAGTCACTTTCGAGGACCAGCTCACCAACCGCCGCGCCTTTAGAGGCACAGGCACACGAATGAGGCCACGAGGGCCGAGGCTGCAGCTGCTGTGAGTGCGACCAACGAATTTCCGGGGTTGTGGATCGAGACGCTGGATGATTTACTTTGTCCAGAGCTCGCGCTGTGGCTCGCGGCCGAAGCTGCGGAAGTGGCCGCTTCCGGTTTGAGGGTCGAGCTGACGACGGGCGAAGTCGGGGCCACACTGACTGTTGTCGTGCCCACTTCTACGACAAAGTACATGCCCTGAAAAAAAAAAGGATCAAGAATCAGAAAGAAAATTAGCAAAAAATGACATACTGCAAAGGGTTCAGAGAGGTGGGCGGCCTATGTTTTCGGTGAAAGAATGAATGACCATTAGGCGTGAATAATAATAATAATAAAAAGGCCGGTCGAGCGCACCGTGATATATTGACTGAGTTGGAAGGTAGTGACGCCGGTGCTAGGGGCGGTAAAGTTCGTCGGAGGCACAAAATTGGAAGGCTGTGGGAGCAGCAAAATGACGTAGCTGAGCAACGACTCAAGTCAGTGCAAGCTGCCTCGAAGTTTGGGCACGAGGATATATATATGATGTACCGATGTGGTCCGCTGCCTGCCCCGGGGTTAGGGGCGGCGTAAGCTCTGATCGCCACGCCCTTTGTGGTCGACACTTCAGTACCTGGTAGAAAGCATAACGTCATCTCAGCCAAGCGCTCTTCCCCTGAGCGGGCAATGTGTAGGATGAGGACGCACCGCTGATGGTAACGCCATTGACAAGCCAGTGGAGGTGTTGCCCTGCAGTCTCGTTCGCACCGGGAACTAAGGCGTCGACCATGAGGAGGGTATAATTTCCCGTCAGTGTTACGCTGCTGTTCGCAGGGGTGACTGTGATTTGTGGAGCAGTAGCCACCTCTGGAAACCGAACAACGTTCAATGACCATCAAAAAAAAAAAGGGCTCGGTATGGTTTGCTCACGTGCTTTAGTAAGGTTTTGACCTGGAGTGATTATGCCGGCTCCAGTATAATTGACGTTCATAATGGCAGAGGGGGTGAACGTCGGAAGAATTTGTGGAACGATGAGAGCACCCTTAAAATGGGCCTCAATGGCAGGAATGCCGAGAGCAGTGTCGTTGGACTGGGCATAAACGAAGGAACCCAGGAAAGAAAGAGCGACTGCGGTAGGGAAGAGCATATACATGACGGTGACGGGGGTGCAGACCGAGGAAAAAAAGGTTTGCGAATAGGTCTCGTTTGCTCACCATTTTTAAACAGTTTTGGGGTTATAAAACACCGCGGTAACACGAGCTGCTAAGGCGACCCGAGGGACCGAGGTTGGGTCGCTCCGTACCTAAAATGACTCAATGACGTCACCTTATTTTGCGGCGGAGACAAGTTGATGAGCCTCCCTCGAAAGCCGTGGCCACTCTGAGCGCGTAAAAGTACACTTATTTCCAAGTCGAGATTTCCAGATGTTTGGGAGGGTAATTGAAATGCTACTTGTGGCTGACACGGCATAAGAGAAGTTCACACCGGAGACATAAGTGCAAGCCGCCGAAGAAGCATAATAGAACGAGAAGCCGGAAAAGGCCGAATGGAACATAGTTCGGTTCTCTTCTGACACCCCAGCTCACCACTGCATGATTCAAGCTCATAAGATTCATTATCGAGAAAATTGTATCATACCCTGACACATAACCAGGTAAAGTCCAAAGTAAAAATGCGGGTAAATGGGTAATGTTCCAAGAGAATGGTCCAAGGACAGAAAAGACTGTATCATGGTCCGCACTGATGGTATCGAGACGAGTCCGGGTGTGTCCGCTAAACTAAAATGTCTTTTGGGATGAATCTGCCTTACAGGACATGTAAGAGGCCAACAAGACCAAAACGGTGGCTGCGAGTGAGTCAGCCAAGTTCCCGACAGAGCGCCTTGCGGCATTTGATTTGGGCTTGGAGGAGCTCGAGCTATTGCTCGTGGTCGAAGCGCTGTTGGAGTGGTCGTAGTTGCGGGCTCGACAGGTACGAGGGTCGAACTGACGACGGCCGCAGTCGGGGGCGGAGCAGCAGCAGCCTGGCCATTTTCGACGGTAAAGTACATGCCCTGCAAAGTTTTAAATTCATCAAAAGGCAGGACTTTTTGACAGGTCAAATGCTTTAAAACGCACCGCAACGGGTTGTCCGAGTTTTGCATTCTGACCATTTGGGGAAGAAAAGACAATTTAGAAAAGAGAGGTAACCAAATATTTGGTCGCACGTACCTGAATGTAATCCACGAGCTGGAACTTACCGACGCCCATGTTCGGCTGGTTGAAGCCCGCCGGAGCCTGGAACGTGGCAGGTTGCGGGAGCAGCAAGATAACGTAGCTAGCGAGCGAGTTGGGTCAACGGTAAGAACAACCGGCGGCTCCTCAGTTTGGGGGAACCTACCGATGCGCACCACTGCCTGCGGCAGGGCCCGGTCCGGCATATTGCGTAATGGCCACGCCTTGATCTAACGACACGACGAATGGATTTGTACCTGTGCATACGGCGCTGTTTTAGAAACGCGCTCGTGCCTGGTAGCAGGTGGCGCAAAACAACGCACCGGTCAGGGTAACACCGTTGACGAGCCAGTGACGTGTCTGCCCGCCAGTCTCGTCTGTACCAACGACATCGGCGTCAGCCATAACGATGGTATAAGCTCCCTGAGGAGTCACGCTGGCGTTTGCAGGGACGATTGAGACTTGTGGGCCTGGGCCGTCTCTGGAACAAAAAAAGAATGTCAAGATCGTATATAGGAGGGGGAGCGAGGGACATGGGTCACTCACGTTGTTCGGTAAGGGCTTCACCTGGAGTGATGGCACCAGTACCAGGGAAATTGACCGTCATAATGCTATTGGGGTCGAACGTCTTAAGGAGATTAGGGACCAAGCCTGACTGAGTGAAATGGGCCTCGATGGCAGCAATGCCGAGAGCATTGTTGTTAGCCTGAGCATTAACGAGGGAACCGAGAACGAAAGGACGACAGTAGAAAGGAGCAACATGACGGTAGGGGCCAAAGTCAAACTTTGCTTCTGAACACTGTGGGGGGTTAAGGATGCCAACCAAAGCTGACAAGGGCTATATATCGTGTGTAACCCTGCACGTGTATTGGGCGCGCCGCCGTGCGCACAGCGCGCGGATGCTATGTCGATCGACAGGTGGCATGCCAAGCATAAACACTTTTATGTAAGGTCATATATCCATATTGGACACGAGAAGCATCGCAACAGGCGCTGATCAATGATGTATCACTTTCGTCTTTGTCTGATGATGGTTCCGCCGTGCGTCGAAAAAAAAAAAAAAAATTATAGATAAAATAATGGGTACAAGAGTTATTAGGTGAGTGCAAGTGTGTCTACGAGATACATGCGATAGAAATCAGTCCTCTCTTCCAGTGTCCGAGCCGTAATCATTATGTGTTCCCAGACCAGCCGGCAACGACGATCCGTTATCTATTCCTGGACTGTCAGCGGGAGAGATGTCACCAGCTGCTTCTAGCTCTGCCGCTAGTACTGCAGCCAGGTTACCGCCCCGCAATCGACGCCGCCTGGGCGCCGGTGGAATCGTCGGTGAAATTGGCGTAAATGATTCTGATACGAAGCCGTTCGTTTTGAGCTGCTCCAACATGCCCCGTGCAATGTCCGCAGTCGTGCCGCCGAACGCCGAAACTGGCGTCGGCGCAATGTCCTTGTCGGGAGGGGGCAGTGAGGCCGTCACCTCTTTCGTGCTGGCGGCGCTGGGACGCGCACGACGGGCGCGTCGTCCGACGTTGTCGCCGTTTCGCAACTTCTCGAGCAAGTTATCCAGTGCGGCTGTCTCCTCGGCTTCTTGCGAGAGGGCATCATCTTCTGCCTTCCTCCGATTTGCCTTCGCATCCTCAGCAGCTTGCCTTCGCCTCTCAAGCGCGAGCCTCTCCTCCGTGGCCGTTCTATTCTCCAACTGGAATTTCTGTTCCCCCCCATCGTCAGAAAACTTTGAACGGTGAGCTCGTGAATCACGTACGCGATAAGACGTAACGAAAGTCTTGAAGATCCCGTAAAATTCTGTCGATGACATGTTCTTGTCGTCTTCCCCGAAATATCTCACAACCTCCGTAACAACGTGTCTGCTGCGTTTACATCGTCATTGAGGTCTTCCATCTGTCGTGTCGCTTTTCCCAAAAAGCCCCACATCTGCTTGGAATACCGGTCATTCTGCTCGACCTCAGAGAAATATTCATTAAGTTCCTGCCGAATCGCCTTAAGACCGTCTCGAAGCTCTATAAGACCTTTCCGGACATCTTGGAGATTGACTAAAAAAAAAAAATCAAAATTAGCCGACCGACTCTGAACTACGAAAGAAGGACGTACTTCGATACGCCTCGGCTGGCTTGCTGAGTTCCTCGACAAATTCCTCCATGTCAGGAAAGTGCTTGGCGACGGTGCGCTCGAGGAAATGTAAGAGAGTGGTATTGTTGACCGACTTGGTATCAACAAGCTAGGAAGGATAATTGTCATGCACTGTGGACGGCCTCGAGAAGGATTACGAAGAGGTATACCTTGTTAATACTGCTAATCCTAAATCCAAATGCACCACCTTTAATACCAGATCCGTTCATGTAATTACCGATAAGTAGAATGAGCTATACGCAGTGCAAAGACGGTTAATAGGCAAGACGAACGGCAACCGAGGATACGCACATTTAATAATTCTTTAAAGTGACTGGCACTCATAAGAGCCTTTCCTGCCTCTGACAACTTACGAGCACTCTGTGACAGGAGGTTTAGCGATGCACCACATCGTAGGCCGGAAGTGGCTCACCTCGTCAAGTAGCGCCCATTGCTCATCAAACGAAATTCGGTAGAGCATGCCATCAATACGTTGTTGAGTCGATCGATTTGTATCAGCTTGACCATGAGGCGGTCCGCAGAATGTAGTCCCGCCAACTCTTCAGGTTCTGAATTCCGGTAGACGTTCAGCTTGCCGACCTATGACATGGATATATAAGTTCACGAAGGGAACGTCACGGCATCCGCCTTCACCTGTTCCGGGGTAGGGACAACACGCTTGAGCTCACTCAGGAAGACCTGAGTGCATACTCCAGGATCAAATTCTTTGATTCTCTGCGCGACCTCCTCGGGCGCTAGCTTCTTAACGCGTTGTATAAGGATTTCTTCGAAGCAAATCAGAAATCTGTCAACATTTATCGTGTTGTTGTGGAGGGACTGACCGACGCGCTTCTTTGTTTGAGAATCGAGAACACTTTTCAATTGTGCGTGCTTCTGTCGGGCTGAGCAACACGAAAATGATCAACAAAGGTACGCCGGGATTACTGGAGTAAAAAGAACCGCACCTAGGAGATTGATTACGAGCTGCTTGGCCTTGAAATCCTCTTCCATTTCCATCCAGATTCCGTCATTTGATAACTTCGCTATCATCTCCTTTTCTTTGGACGGCTCTTCCTGCTGCCACAACGTCACCGCAAGTTGCTGCTGAGGTAGCTTATCCCATTGCAATTGCTTCATCTTGGTATTCGGCGTGATAGGCATATCTTTCCGTGCTGAGAACATCACGTTCAGATTTGCGCCAAGAAGTAGAGTACTGCGCGCGGAACCCGGATTGGAACCTAGATCAGAATCATGGCCGGTGGGAGTGGGAGGATGTGGCGGCGGCGGCGCGCCAGACATAGCTGTAGGTACTAGGCCAAATCTCCCTGAAATTGGTGGTGGTGGCGGTGGTGGCGGTGGGTGCGGGGGCCCAGAGATGCCCAGGAAAGTTGGCGGCGGCGGCGGAGGGGAGGGGGAGGGGGCGGGGGAGGGGGCGGAGGTGGTGGTGGTGGCGGCGGTGGCGGCGGTGGCGCATCATCAGCAGCCTCGGGTGGTGAGACAGACTGCTCTTGCGGGGGCTGCTTACGTTTGGAAGCAAAGTGTTTACTGAGTTGTTCTGCAAGGGAACCAACGCCAGGCGGGCGAGCACCATCCACGGAGGAAGTGGTGGATTCTTCTATAAGAGTTGCTCCGCTCAATGTTGAACGGTCGTGGTCGCTATCGGGGTCCTGGTCGTCATGAACAGGGAGCAGTCCAGCGTCACCGACAAATGTGCGCGACCTGTTCGGTCTTTTCGAGGGAGAGCCCTCGTCAATCAAATGACGATTCTTGGGTCGTGGGGATTTATTGAGGCTTCTCGGACTAGCGGCATTACCATCCCTCAGCGCATACTAACTCGAGTCAGTATTTCACAGGACCGGAGAACATTGACGCCGCTCACCATCGTCACACCGGCAGCCAGTTGTTGTTGGATCTGCACTTTCACGTCCGCCTCATCGGCATCCAAGAATTGTGATGGTCGGCCAGGCGAAGCCTCGGATAATCGTGATTGCGGACTCCTCTTGGAGTGGGGTTGTCGTCTGAGTTTGGACTTCCTAGGGGTAGCATCCGGATCATCAGATTCGCCTTCGTCCCCGTCTTGACCTTCCTTGGCCCTCTTCCGTGGTGGATTATCTTTGTCGCGACCCTCAAGGATGCTGATTGTCTTGGCCCTCTGCACGTGCTTTTCTAACGTCGTGATGAGCGTCTTCCGGTCCATGGTGCCGCTATTCTCCAGGATCTGCTCCACACCATCGCTCCCGAGCTCTTTGAGCATCCGGAATAACTCCATGATTTGGGCTTCGAGCTGTGTGACTTGCTCCTCATAGCTCGCTTTCTGTGTCTCCAACTGCTTCTGTAATCGACCAGTGGTTTCTCGCGAGACCTGGAGCTTCTCTTCCAGACTCGCAGCGTTGCCTTTGAGTACACCAACAAGGCCATCGCCACCGGTCATCATCTCGCTCTCAAGGGAATCCTTCTCCAGTTGGAGACGACGTAAGTCCTGGCGCATTTTAGCGGCCTCCGCCTCCAAGGTGCGATATTGGTCCGCGTTATTGAACTGAGCGATGATGCTCTCCACCGACTTTCCAAGCCGTTGCTCCGCGCCGGCGAGTTTATGGTCCATGACGACATCAGTTACCAGAGAGTCCAGTAATTGATAGTATTGCACCACCCCAGGGCCATCATCACGCACGAGTAGGAGGTGTTGTAGGATGGATAGAAGATAATCATGGGCCTTCGTATTATCTATCCGAGCTTTGAGAGCAGCATAGACGTCCTCTATATTAGTCATGTCTTTGAGAACCTCCTGGTCTAGACGCTCCCGTAGTTCCTTCTCATCATTTTCAGCTGTCTCTTGTAGAACATCTAGCTGCGTGTTGAGTGGCTCAAAGTTGAAGCTGCGACAAAGTTGTATCACTCGATGCAACCCAGCAGTAGCCATCTGGCTGTGATGATGAATACGAAGGTCCAGGTCTTCCGTGTTCTCCAAGATGCCGTTGATGAGGAGAAGATTACTTAGCTGTGATTCAAGTTGATGAGAGAACGAAGTCTTATCGAACCTGAAGAACACGTACCGCATATTCATTAATATTACTTTCAGTGGTAGCATTCTTTCGAACCTCCTCGCTTGCACCCACCAGACTACCCATTTTTCCTCGCCCTGAGATAGACTTTTCGAACGCCACAAACCAGTACGCATAAGGAGAACTTCCAGCATCGTTTGTGATGCTGACAGTTTCCAGAGCCCCAATGACGAGATTAAGTGCCTCGGGATTCCGGTAAGCCAGAAACGTCAAGAGTTCAACCACAAGTTTTCGAGCACCCAAACGAGGCGAGTTCAAAGAAGACGCGATTTGGGTGACCAGGAGGTTGTGAGTAAGAGCCTCGGCCGTAGCACCCTAGAGCAACACAGGTCAAGCCACGTTCGGTGATATCTCTCCAAACATACCCGGGAGTTGAGAATCTGCTTTATACAGCGAATGACCTCGTATTCTAGTTGATGGTCGAACTCCGACCTTGAGGACTGTTGAGCATGCAGAAAGATAACTACTGATCAATGGGACGAACCTATGCTTCCCCTTGCGGCTGATGTACGAAAGAGTTTGGGCAAGCACTGGGGTACCTTGTATCAAGATGAACTGTTGGAACCATCTACGTAGACGAGTGAGTCGGTTTGGTAGGACGCCGAAAGAGAACGAGAAATGGTGTAATACGCACCCGACCTCATGGCCCCTCAACGAGACGAGAAGGCCAGAAGCATCTTTAGGTGTTATCGACCTATCCAAGAACTTCCGCAGATACCACTCGGGAGACTTCTCATCGATCATACTTGGCCGACTCTGCTCTGGGACCTTCCTGGCCTGTTCTTCCCTCGTCTTTTCTTCTTTCCACCGTATTCGTTCGTCGCTTTCTACGATGTTCCATTTTTGGTCGATTGTAAGAGGCGGCAAGTTGAGGTCGCGCGTCCTCACAATGTTGTCGAACAAAGCTTCGATCTCGGCATCATCACTTGGCCGAGGAAAGTTGAAATCATCTATGGCCCCATGTCTGTGGAGATTTGGAAAGTGATGGTGGCTGTGGGAGGAATGGGGATCAGACTGGACCGTGTAACGCGATGAGCGATTGTCTGAACGAGTGGTTGAAGAGGACGTAGGACGCAAGGGCACTGAAGTAGAGGATGAAGGTGGAGATAACGGGATGGGCGGAAGAGCCTGAGAGGAGGAATGGCTGGATGGGCTTCGCCGTCCCGAGGAGCTCCCGCTTTGACGAAGCTTGCGGGCGGCAGAAGCCGTAGAGGGATTAGAGGTGGTGTCCGCAAGTTCGCTGTATAGCGTGGACGAATCATCGGTCACCAACGAGGCATGGGGTGAACTCGAGCGGAAAGTAGACGCGTTGGTGGTGGAAGCGTAAGCGCGCTCCCTATCCGCCTTGGTGCGTTGAATGGCATGAACGTTGAGATCGGTGCCATTCGCGGTGAGTGTGGGGTTCGTAATCGGTGCAGAGATGTTGGCTGCTGGGCGGCCGACAGGTGGGGGGCCTGGAAGAATCTTGTCGTATGGAAGCGAACGTAATTCTTGAGCAGATATGGAGGACTGTCGTGGACGAGACTTCCTTCTGCCAAAGATGGTGTCCATGGAAGGGTCGTTCTCGTGACCGCCAAGTGGGGTGTTGGGAGGGAGGAATGAGAGTAGGAAGGAAGAAGGGGTAGGAGTGGAATCGCTCGCGGGATGAACGGAAAGTGGAAGTGTGTGTGTGGCTGTGTGTGATCGGCTGGTTAAACGACCTTGTTCCGTTCATTCACCGACGAGCAAAGATCAATGGGTGACCCGTTCGACGACATTGATCATCAGTTGACTCTTTGTACTGATCTTAATCGTATCATCGCTTTGAAGTCCCATCGTAATTCCCTTGCCCCCGTCTCGAAACTTCCACACGACCTACTTAGCGATATTTTCATCATCTTTCATCGCTCCGAGTCCGATTCGAAAAATTGGCGCTCTATCTTCAACCGGCGTTCCCCTGCTTGTCTTCCCCTCACCCACGTATCCAGAACCTGGCGCAATGCTGCTCTCCGGTGCCCACTTTTGTGGACAAACATCATATTTGTCCCAGCCAAATGGACCGCCATCATGCTGGAACGCTCCCAAACCGCACCTTTGACTGTGGAAATTCCGATAACTGATACAAACTTGAAAGACAATGCCTTCAAAAATTCTTTACGGCTCACCCTCTCTCACATTTACCGCATACGATATCTTTTCATCACACCTGTCGAATCTTACCGTAAAATGGACCCAGATGGTGTCCTCTTTCTTCTCCTATCAGGGTCTTTTGATATCCTCGAAGGGCTAAACCTTTCAGGCTCACCATTCACTACTGATTACACCTACCCATCCATGAAAAAGGCACCATGTCTGCGGAGCTTGGAGCTCCACCATTTTTGTATCAATTGGCAGAAGTTTCCCTCCATCGGAAATTTAACTTCTCTGGTGCTCGAAGTCCCTCCCCGAGAATGTCAACTAACCATGGACAATATCCTCTCCATTTTTCGGACAATGAGCAGGTTGGAGAGGCTCATACTCATTTATGCGATTCCGGCGCTCCCCAGGAACACCACAATACTCCCTCCCCTCACAGTCGCTGCCCCAGTTAAACTCGAATACTTGTCTTACTTTTCACTTACAGGTGTCGCCCTAGACTGCGCGAATTTTATGCGTCATCTCGATATACCACATTGCCGGCAGTTTAAGCTCAAGGCAGAACCCTTTGAGAGTAAACAAGATCTCGCACTGGCTGTTCCCCTTCTAGCGAACATCACATCCACTATTTTTCGTCAGCTCGAGAAGCAAGAACTACCTTACCTTGCATCTATAAATGGTGTCGGCGGCGGCGACCACTACACTTACGGTGTCGCGTTCACCGTTCGTCCTGCGGTTCATACTGAGGAAGCCCACCTCGAACTGCACTTCGTATGGCCCCCTCCTCGTCAGCTGGCTGATGTGGAGACTTTTTTCCGCTTTGGAGACCTTCTATTAGGTCTACCTCTAGACCGAATGGTGTATTTCAGTGCATCAACGCATCCCGAAGAATTTCTAAAATACGAAGAGTGGCTCGAGATCTTTCTCCGTCTATCTCACGTTGAAACGGTCCTACTATCAGGCGGAAAAACGTACCGGGTTCTGAACGCGTTCCACGATGCACACTGGACCAGTGGAGCCGACGTGATAGTCTTACCCAGACTGACAACGCTGGAAATCAGAAACGTTCACTTCTCGTTTCCATTCGGAGACGACGAGCTCTTTTCAACACTGAAGCGTGCTCTAACGCGACGCGTAGAACTGGGGTGGCCCTCCGTGAAGATTATCCTCGTAGACTGTCATGTGACATCGAAGCAATTGGCGGCCTTGGATACCCTAACATCAGAGCCGATCGACTATATTGGCGAACCCAAGACACTTGGTGTTGGCGAGTTGGACAACGAATCAAGTGATGAGTACGATTTGTCGGATGATGGTGATGATGATGATGATGATGATTAGTTGAGGGACTTACGATATCCTAGATGGTTTACTGATTTGGATAAGTGTTGCTTTTGGTAGAATTGAAATGGAGGACAGCCTATGGACTCAATGCTAATACTTACTGTTCGTACCGTAGACGCATATCAGGCTAGCCTGATGAATATATCCTTTGCGAGGGACTCGAACAAGGATATCTGGTGGGGCACGCGGACATCAGATATGCGGGTCATCGTGAGACGACAACGTACTGTACTGCATTTTGGAAATGATCATAGATTATGATCTTGATCTATTTTTTTTTATCTAGCTCTTAGAGTTTTCGTTAGCAACCAGCGATCTACCTTTTTGAAAAGGCGCGCACGGATGGGGTTGAGGCAGGAAGGTCGGCTAATTAGAAGTGAACCGGGAGATCGATATCGGTCTCGGTCTCGGTCTCGGTCTCGCCGAGGATCTTATCGTATCTTATCTATACCACGTGAGAGTCCATAGATCAACCCCAAGACGGGTTCGACACAAACATTACATTCTATTTTATTCTTTTTGAAAGCACACTCCTTTACCCAACTCTTTCCGTTCATTTATCAAATCAAATCAATTCTTTCGATAATTATGGATACTTCGGTTACCACCATTTTACCCTGTGAGTCTTGTCCTGGCCATGGCTGACAGCCTGAGGGTCCTCCGCACCTTCGCGTGCTTGCTTGCCGCCGCTGACCTAGCAAATTTCTGCTTTTTTTTTTGTCCCTACCCGCCTTCCTCTCTCGACAGCGATCGCAATCATAGTCGTACTTTCTGGGATCATCCTACTCTCTCTGGGCGTGTTCCTGGTCCACTTTATACTACTCCGGCACAGACGATCGTCTCTTCGTCACCTGGATGGCGGCAATCAAACGACCTCACGATGGTCGGATTCGGATTCAGACTCGTCTCGAAGGTCGCGGTTCTCGTCTTCGTCTTCCTCCTCTACATCCTCGACGTCGTCGATGGAGAAGGGCTCCAGAGTTTCGTTCAACTTGAAACCGAACCAACCCATCTACGTCGATATCGAATCGGATAATGGATCGCAGGCTGAATTGCAACTCGTATTGACTCCCCCGACTCCAGGACGATCAAAGTAGACTAGAGAGAGACTCTTTTTTGGCTACGCCTATATATATCATCCCGTGACGAGATTTTTCATTTTCCACATGTACACGCGCATACATTTCTGAGCCAATCATGATGACCGCACAATAAGTTATCCCTAAACTAACTTGGGTTAGAGTCCACTCTCACATTAGCTCAATACAACAATACAACAACACACCCCAGGGTGCTCATGGGCGCTGCCTATTATATTCGCAGACGTGGGGTGCGCGTGTATCAAACGTGGAGGGTACATCGGGCATCATGTTGAGCTTTGACACTGTACATACCCTGTCATTGCCTTTATGAACGTACATGCAAGAATGCAAGGTCAACCATCCTGATCTGGCCGGCGCGAACTAAGTAATAGACATACATCACGATCGTGGGACGTAAAACAACAACATTCTTTCGATTCTAGAGCGTCTGTAGCGGTTCGTGCCCCCCTGGGTCAATATAGTTTCGGACCTTGCAGTAATCCAATCAAGTGCTATCGGACACATCACATCTCTCGTAGAGTAGGGCGTTTAAAACCCCTCAATGGTCTTTGCAACACCCCCGCATGGCGCGTTCATGGGCCATAATCCAATGGTGCGGCAGTTTTGCTTTGTCGCGACGTTTGCGCTGATTCGATGCTTACTTTTCCTCGAGGAGGTTGTACGCATCACGGCTAGTGCGACGTCATTCATAGGGCAATCAGGGTGTCGAGTACCACAGACAAGACATCCACGTCAGATGTCGCCATCCTCCTTCCATGACGTGATAGCAATAACCTCTGGGTTCCACCCCTGCGCTCACCTGCTCACAGGTGGATGGGTTCATACCCCGAAGAGGCATTCGCATAAGCACCCCTGCGTCCTCTTACCATAGGACCGATTTGAGCAATCAACAACAGACCCCGTAAAATATGATGATGATATCGTTACACTGGAATACTTCGAAGACTCGATACCCGATTGCGTCGGATTCGCACATTGCCATCAACACCGACCGTACTGCCACATACGTCCTCCTTTCCTCAATCCATAGACAGATGACGAGATGTTGTTTTATTATAAGGACTACCTGTAACATCACATCATATTCAACCGAGGCAAGGGGTGAGAAGGAGTTATTATAACCACACTCATGCAAAAAAGAAGGGTAACAATATCGCTGCGAAAGCGAGAAGAATGGAAAAAATTATGGCATCGTCAGCACGATCGCCCGTCTCTCGAAGCTTGGCTTCCCCCGCTACAACACCAGTCTTGCGACCACGCCGTGCGTTCACCCGACCCTTGCTCTTTACATACTCCGAGCGGCGCTGGGCACGCACGTTTCTGACCACCACGAGCCACGCGCTCGTCAGTTGACCCCGCAGACACGGCGAACCCTGCCGCACTTCCGCTTGCTGCAACATCTCCATTGATCTTTTCGCTATGCACACAAGGGCCTGCTCTCCGCTCCGATTTGGACAGCGCAGAGCGTCCGAACTTCCTGTGCATGTCCCCAATGACTCTCTTCTTCTCGGTTGGGCAATGGCATTCAGCTGCACTCGTCCATGCTACGGCAATCCTCACCACATGCAACCGTTGCGACTGCCAACACACAACTCGAGCAATCCTGAGAGCGAGTAGTAACTCTTTGTGACACCCCGCGAGGCACCACAACTCAAAGTTGCAAGAGTGTGAGTGGGAGTGTGACTACGTGCAGTGGGGTATCTGCTGTGTAGACGGATTCATCGAACAGTTGGTACTGCGCCGACGCGGGAGGATGAGGTTCTGACGTGTCAAAAGGGATGTGGAAGAGCGTTCACAATGAACACAGGCCAGCTCAAGGAAACGGGTCGTCACGGACGGGATGTGTAGGAAAGGATGGAAGTGTGCTGCATGATTGCGGAGGCGTGCCAGCGGCAGTTTCAAGCCAGCCTGAAGTGCAGAGACATCGGAGGTTGTTGGACCCGCGGTGAGAGGAAGATTACTTGTACGGCAGTGTTGTAGTGCGTCTATCTGTGCAGGATAGAGTCGCAGTTGGGGGTGGGCGATTGTACACGGTAGTGGTCCAAAGTTCCAGCCTGGGCTCCCTCAAGTACCGCCACCATCCGATGCACGGGGTCCAGAGTGCACTTGTAAAGTCAAGATCGCCCTCATACACCACATGCAGTGCAGTGGCACAACCCCTGACATTCTGGTTACACGCTTCCTTGTTCGTGCCCGTCTATTCCACCAGGTCATCCAACAGCCTTTTCACCCACGTTCCGTTCGCCAAGAAGTCGTGCAGATTAAGCGACGTTCTACAACGCTTTCAGGTCCCCACCATCGACCTCCTGCGAGCCTCCTGTAATGGGGAGCGCAGAGAGAACGAGGCGGCCTACGGCGAGCAAATCCAGCAGAAGTGTCACCGGGTTGAGCGATGCTCGAGTAGGGCTGAAGCCCCGGCTACGTTGCATCCGGTATGTTGGTCTAGTTCCGAAGAACACTAGCATATTTCGCTCATATAGCATTCCGCACCAGGCCCGGGAACTCGACTTCTGACATGAGATCCCGCATGTTCCGGCACTGCCTTCCTCGTAACTCGTTGTCATATTTGCCCCGGTGGAATATGCCCAACAAATGGGATTCTGTGGGTGGAGGCAGACGTGAGGCGACCGAGTACCAGGGTCCCGAGGCGGTACATAATGGGGATCTGTGATGTGTCATGAAGCCAAGGCGTCTGTGTATGACGCAAAAGGACGATAGTGCAAGGGATGCATAGATAAGGAATGAAGGCCAGGTTGAACCGAGGGAGGATGCGAAGTAGCCAAAAACAACTTAGGGTTAGATGGCATTCCACTGGGTTTAGGTGGTGGAATGGGTCTTGTTGACTAGAAGTGGCAAACGGATGCGCGGAAGGATGTCGAAGAAATGGTGGAGCGGGGAGGGCCAAGAGCGTTAAGGGCCTCCGGGAAGACGTGTAGGTTGAATGAGAGGTTTAGATGCGTCTAACATGGGTGATGAGAAAGAAAAAGGACAACCGTGGGGATCCGAATTTGTAAACGGAGCTTTATTTGGTCGTATTTTGACGGGTCGAAATTTTGTGGATTTTCCCAAGTTTGTCTCTTGTCCGTCTCCGTCTCGCTACGTCGTCGTATACGTTACCATCCCTTTCGTTTCCATCATTCCCTTCTTTTATTCACAATGCGCTCATTTTTGATTGCTCTCCTCTCCTTTTCACTCCCCCTATCTATTCTCGCCAGTCATGGTGATCACCGTGCTCGCCGTCATTCAGAAATCGCTCTTCGCGCCCGTGGTGACATTCTACCCAGGGCCCAGTTTGATGCTGTTCGTGCAACGTATTACCAGATCGACGTGGGCCCGTATGTGTCTTCCTTCTGCTCATGTCTTTCTATTCCTTATTATTTTCTGTAGTGTCGCTTGTGGCGGTAACTACAAGAATAGTGATTTTGTGAGCTATCGTTTTAATATTCTTACCCTCAAACTTACTCCCATAGGTTGTCGCTTTGAGCATAGGGGTCAGTATCCTGTTCATTGGTCTGACTAGCCAAGGGCGCTGATTTTCCACCCCTTTCAAGGACTTCTCAGGTCCCTTCCCTTCCTATCCGTGTTTTAAAACGATCACCATCACTTGTCTTGGCAAAACAGCTACCGCCCAAATTGTCGACAAGGTTCGTCTCATTTACTCCTCGTCGGCCTCACTTAAAATTTCTCTTTAGTGTGGGTCCTGTCCCCATGCTGGCCTTGATTTAACAGAGGCCCTCTTCAACTACTTCACGAATGGGGACCTCGGCAAGGGTGTCATCAGCTGTGATTGGAGCTATGAGGGTCAGGGAAACCCAGCCCCGGCCCCGGCCCCAGCCCCAGCTACAACATCGCAACCACCACCACCTCCACAAACTACTTACACCCCCCCTCCTCCTCCTCCTCCTACCTCGACGAGTACCTATACTCCACCCCCACCGACTTCCACTAGTACTCCCGCCCCTGCGCAGACCACCAGCAGCTCCACGACTACTAGCATAACCTCCACTTCGTCAAAGCCGTCTGCTGCGGCCTCAACTTCGTCGAGCGGGAACTCGAGCGTTGGCTCTGCAAGTGGTCTTGCTCAACCCCAAATAACTGGCAGTACTGTTCCCGATGGGCAGAAAGATAACATCTTCGACTTGAATCAGGTCTTCCAAAATATGGCTGATCTTGTTGAGGCTTGCAATCCAACCTAGTTGTTGGAGTGGCAGTCTACGATCCATATACCCAATGAACTTTATTATCTCATTACCGCTTCATTTTATTGGTTACATACTTATCATCCATAGCCTTTAGGTCATGCTGGGGCTGGCTCTCATTGGCTGATAGGTACTTGAATGGGAGGACAGTGTCAGGCCATTCGTTAACGTGGAATTACAATAACAATTACAGTTTTTTGTCTGCGGGTTTGCGCGCGGAGGATCGGATTGAAAGTGAACGCCGTGAAAAATGTTGTTGTAGATTCGAGATGTGTTACAAGTTAGAAAGACTGCTAAGTTACTAGTATTACCACGAGAGATGACAAGCAAATATTGCAGAAAGGGAGTAGCAACGGTGACAGTAACCATATTGTTCAAAAGTGTGTGTTGACCAAAAGGACGTTGAGGCCGGCCTTCTTCACCTCCTGCACGGGCACTCGTTTCCCCTTACGCACCTCCCGTACGAGGCTCTTCCGGCTGGGATGCATCACGCGCTGCAGCGCAGCCTGGCCTTGCTCCCGCACGGCGAGATAATCACGCACATTGATGAACGCGTGGCGCCTCAGGAGTAGCTTGGCCTGCCTTAGCGTTCCTGGGAGCTCCGGGATCGAGAACTTGCTCGTCGCCACGCCGGGCAGGCAACCAAGCTCGAGGATGAGTGCTTGTAGCATCAGTAATGCCGAACTGTTGTTACCTGGAGGTGGTGGGTGCGCCAGGTACCTAAGCCGTGCGAATGCGAAAAAAAAAAAAAACAAGGGACAAAAGGGGGAGGGGAGGGGGAACGAAACAAAAGAAGAATAGAATAGAAAAATAAATTGAAAAAATAGGCACACGTGGTGGTGCGGATCATCGAGCAATCAAGGGGGGTGTTGATTTTAGTGCATAGCGTGGACATAAAGCGAAGCGCGTGTACGCACGAGGTCATATATTTGTGTGCTTCGTGGTAGCCAGTACTAGCGGTGTCGGGATTAGTACTAGAAGAGGTCGTTGCTGTTGTTGTTGTTGTTGTTGTTGTTGTCGTTGTCGTGGTCGAAGATGATTCGGATACGTCTCCATCCCCTTCGGAGAGCGAACCGGTGGCCGACCTGAGCCCTGCTGCTGGTGGCAACCTCACCACACCGCCCTCCGCAAGTGAGGTAATCGACAGAGCGGATGCCCCTCCAACGGTAATAACAGACCCGCTCTTCTTCTTCTTCTTCTTGGTCGGACTCCTCGGTTCGGGCACACTAGCCGCGGAGGTACCATCAGACTTTGTTTCCCGCTTCGTCCTCGTCTTCGCGACCGGTGTCGAACCCATGATACCATCACCACTTATCGCCGCAGTGGTCGTAGCGGGTAATGTAGGGGAAGAAGAGCCCTTCTTCTTGCGCTTATTCTTCTTCACCGCTGACGTCCGCGGAGCTCCCTGTGTTTGCTCATCGGGGACACTCGGAAGCGGGGGCGGGGGCACCGGAACGGATGCCTTCCGGTCACCTGAGTGACGACCTTTGGCCTTCTTCTTCGCTGGCGCTGTACCAGTGGACGTGGATGTGGGTAGTATGTCGGCTCGGACCCGGCGGGGTTGCGGAGCGACGCTCAACGAAAGGGCTGCTAATTTATCGACGACCGAATTGGCAGCAGTTGGGGACCCGGCCACATTCAGGTCGGTCGTTGTTGATGCCGCTGATGCTGCGGCCGCTGTGCTGGTACTCATTCGGGGCACGAGCACAAAGTCTGCCGTATCGGATAGGGGTGAATTAGGCGGGGAAGGGGAAGAGAACGCAGCAGAAGATGATAAGGACCAGACGATTTCATCTTCGTCTGAAGGAGAGTCACTAGCCCACCTTGTACTGGAGGTGAGGGAGAGCATGTCAATTGAGGATGATAAAGAGGTTGTCATGGCTAGCTATAAAGAGGTGTATTTCAAGGGGGAAGGAACAAACGCCTAGGTCCGTGGTCGCTTTAAGCGGTAAAGGGGGTCCGGGTCCAGCGGTTAAGCGATCCTCCAATAGATCAAGCTATTTCCGTAACCCGCAACCGCAACCTGCTCAACCTGTACGCCTCGCCTCCACACTCGCCCTTGCGGATCACGCACCACCTTGGCCTGTCGCTTCCCTAACATCAGCCGATCGCCTTCTCCAGGTTCGAGCGTAGTTGGCACCGCGATGCTCGCTCGCTTCCCGTTGCCAACTTGATAATCATAATTTGTCCCCCACGCGAACAAGTCCCTCCCACCTCCGCCTGATCCTGCGCGTCCATGCGTATCGAGTGCGAGTAGGACATGCCCATCAGGCGATACGGAGAGCGCATGTGGCTCGATCGGCTGCAAGTTATTTGTCTTTTCCGAAACTGAAAGCTAAATGTCAGGACGGGATGCCATAACGTCGTGTGATTCGTGCGTTAACGTACACTCCAAAAGTCCGCTGACAGCTTTAGTGCGCACGGGTACGCTTTGAGCATTGCTAAACAACGCGTTTCCCAATCCGCCGTACTGTCCGTTCCCGCAGGACAGGATTTCAATGGTCCCAATCGCTGTCCCGTCCACGCGTTCGACGGTGAAGAATGCCAAGTCGCCGCCCACGTTCATGTCAATGCACCGAGTGCGGGTGCCGCTCGGTGTGCTCCTCCATAGCACGACTTCTGTAGGGACCGTGATCGTGTCGAGCGTCACATTCCCACCCAGACCGATTTGCCTAATCAGGAGCCATGTGGTATTGGCTGTATCGTATCACGCCTCCTAAGAAATCACAATAACAACGCACCCAAAGTCATTAGCGCCCCAGCCGAGTACTCTTCCCGTGTCAGTTCTCACGAAACTACTTCGTGAGCCAGCTGCGATCTGGATAACATGAACACCTCTCAGTGCCGGAACCTCGAACAATCTGTCAGAGAACTTCAGGTTTCTATCATCCAGATTCATGAGATTCTCAGATACGGGAAGCAACGCCGCCGCGGCAGGCGAGCCTGAGGGTGATTCACGGGCATAGCGGGTGTTCTTAGCGTACGGATCTGCAACGGCTCTCGGTGTAAGCTCGACGTGAAGACGAGAAGCCGAGGTTGTGCATGATGGGTCAGGGATGTCGAACTTGCGGAATCCAAGCTGACCATGGGTGTTGGCGTCCTTGGAAAATGGATGTACGAAAGTGCGGCCAGAAGAGGTCAGAGCGAGAAGATGATCTCGGCCAGCGGCGATGGAGATAATTCTGTTGCGACGATCAACGGTGGGGTCTCTGCCGCCGAAGACGAGGAGGATCACTCACTTTTCGCGCCATGCGAGTTGATGAGCCGGCTCGATCTCGAAATGTTGGACCCCTGTTTCTCCACCCCAAAACCAGCCCGTACCCCACCACGACGCGCTCGAAGGTGTCACAGCGCCTAGATTGGGTTTCTGCTGGGCTGCCTCGGAAGATATGACGTACACCTTTCCGGAAGCCGAGAGCGCAAAGATGCGAGATTCAGTGACCTGTACACGTGTGATATTCTGTGCATCGCGAAAAATCAAGGCCGTCGTCAGCCACTTGAGAGTGAGAGTGAGGGGCGGACGCACTTTACCCTGCAAGGTCAGTACAGGCTTCCGATCGTCTGACGAAGACTTTTGGTCAAAGAAACCATCGCCCCACTGATAAACATCTCCACGTCCGTCTACGCAGACAGCATGCGTGGCGTGTACCGCCAAGTCGCGCAATGCCACGTCTTGAAGAAACGAAGCCACCGATGGCGTACGAATCTGCATCGCATCCGACGAATCCGGAGATATGATGCGTGACCTTATAGTGTATACACTTCACTGAAGAGCACATACAGAGTGAGATGTAGACGAACCTATTCGAGCCCCACACCAACAGTCTAAGCTCCTCGCCATCTCCACCGACCACTCTTTTTTCCCCTGGATTTATCTTGCTGGAGACCGCTGATGCCGGAACGCTTGGAGATGGATCGTTGTGTAAGGGCCCAACTGCGGTTTGCTGGACCGTAATGGTGACTGCCACCGCCGCGGCAATAGATGTAGCCACTGCGGCTCCTCTAATGACGGGATTTGAGGACATGCGTGGACCTGAACTGAGTGAGAACCATCTAGGACCGTTCAGTAGAGTGGTCGTCTGTCTTCTGAACATGTTTAATGGGTCAGCACCAGTCAGCGATGACGATGACAACCCGGGCCGATAGACTCAATCTTGCTGCCAGTGCCTGTGTGGCAGCCGCGGTACAGTATACTGTAATCTACATTTTTCCGGCTTTTAAGAGCCGCAAGAACAAGAAAAGCAAGACTCTCCTGCTCGAGACAACC
Source organism: Lactifluus volemus (assembly GCA_022376515.1). Classification (NCBI taxonomy): domain Eukaryota; kingdom Fungi; phylum Basidiomycota; class Agaricomycetes; order Russulales; family Russulaceae; genus Lactifluus; species Lactifluus volemus. The sequence continues at coordinate 432,788 of WTXI01000007.1, read as the reverse complement.
ACCGACTTACAGTACTGTACATCGTCATCATGGGAAACAGAGACGAATTGTCCGAATTCACTTATATTTCCCGAACATAATATCCAAACTACAGTGTTGGGGCACTCCTTGACACAGTAGATTGAGATTTGGGTTTTGTCATCCCCATGCCACAAATTTAGCAATTCTGAGTCAGTATGATTATTGAGTGGTATCTCAGGCCTATATCTACAAAATTTCAAGCCAATAAAAGATGTTTAATATAACGAACGACGTTGATTTGTGAATAGAGTCCATTTGCCACGAAATTCAGTCCTTGACACAGTGTGACACCCTTGTGACGCCCATTATCTATGTTCCCACACCGCTAGTCAGCTGTCAAACCAAAGTGATATGTGAGGGGATGCGAGGTCGATCGGATCGGGCTTTCACATAAATGTCATGCAGACTTGCACTCATCAAGCCATCTGTTTTGTCTGATTTTTCATGACACCAATTGTTGCCAATGTGAGCACGCTTCATGCCTAATTTTTAAAACCACTATAAGCTATCAGAATATCTGTACATGAGTGGTCGAAAAGTTGGTACAATCAAAAAAAATGCTAAATTTGGTGTAATGACCAGTATGCTGCCCTAATGACTTGTTCAAAAAATTTGAGATTTTTTACATGTATAGAGTAGACATAACAGATTAACTTTTGTTAGTCAAGTTAAGTGAACGGACGAGATTTGAGAGTGATAAGGCTTACTGTGTCAAGGAGTGCCCCAACACTGTACATGTTCTAGACTTTCATTGTCGGCAAAATGCGGACGGGGTGTGGTTTGTGGTTCCAGCCATGACTCGGGACACACCCAACTTGATCCCGAATTCGTATGTGTAAATGTCTCTCATGCCTATGTCCCCTGTTATTAATTTTGTACAGCCTAGGTTCTCAAACCGTAATGCACTCCGTCAACCGCGCCCAGCTCTGCGAAACCCAATCAAGCGCCGTTCCGCTCCAGATAACTCGTACGCACCTTTATCACCGTGCTCTGATGAGTACTAGATCTCTTCCCCCTGCCAGTTCTCAGAGCACACAACCTCCCCCGTCTAAAGACCCTTCTTGGGAAGAAGACTCGATTTTATGCTACTGTTACAGACGGAGAGAGAACATGGCGTACACGGTCTGTACGGAGCGTGGCGCAACACGTGGACTGGAATGAGACCGTCAACGCATTGTGAGAAATGTCGTATCTTCACTCATATTTACAACTGAATCTCCTGCAGTGCTGTACAACCACTTTCTCATATTACAATATCTCTCTATGCGGAAAGGTCCCTACACAAAGATATCCTTGTTGGAAAGCGGGAGATAGCCTGCAGTCCCCATCGCGGTTCGTCCTTATGATCTCATATGCATCCGTCTGGCTAAGGATCCAACATCTAGAACTTGACATTATTTTCGACAGCGCTGACGGACAGACAAGACATCCAACGGAGGCGATCACACTCTTCTTAACGATGACCGAATCAGCGAACAGGAATTCGTCTCAGAATGCGGCAGTCAACACCCCAAGTCCCACAACCATGGAATCCACCGCAGCTGCCACTTCTCTACCCCCTTTATCCCGGACAGATGATCTTCCCATCGAGAGCGATACCCCTATGCAACCAGCGACAGAGAGCCAGACGGAGACGTCACGTACCGCTCTCCGACGCGCTGAGGAAGCTATCAACGATATTAATACGATAAAGACGTGGCAAAGTGCTGTTACTAAAGTCAAGTGGGTGATGGACACCGTCACTCCAATCGCAGCCGTATGCCCAGTATCGTTTTGCGTATCCGTTGCTGAACTAACTTCCACTCTTCAGTTGAACCCCTACGCAAAACTAGCGTGGAGTCTACTCTCAAAGATCCCCGAGGTCCATCTCATTGCCTTCTCGGATGACGTAGAACAGTCACTGATTTACTTATTTTTATTTTGCCGCCAGACGTTGCTAAAGCAGGTTGAACGTGACCTCGACATCGAAACACTACTTGAGGCCATACGCAATGTATTTGAATTTACAGAAGAGGCCGATGCTTTGAGGGACATCATGCCAGAGTCTAGACAGGCATCAATTCTCGAGGAGATGCTCGAGTGCGTCTCCAAATGTGCCGAATTTATCCGATCATATGCGGAGGATGTCCGAGTTGGTACGTCGCCTTTGTCGATCTCATTGGCTATTATAAATATGTGATTTCCAGGAAAGAGGGCTCTAAAGCATATCGTTGGCCAAGTTGATGGAAAAATAGAACAGTACCGCGCCGACCTCGTCCGACTGCGAAACAGTTTCCTCGCCCGTGCTGCCGTCACCACCGAGGTTGCTGTGCTGGAAGCTGGTGCGTAACTTTGATGGTCACAGGACTGTCGGACCATCAATCTGACAAGGAGCACAGAATTGGACGCAAAAATCAGGGAAATGCCCTATAAGGGAGGCTGGCGATTCAACGATAAGCGCTGTCTTCCAGGCACACGCGAACGGTTCTTGGACTATATTGTCAAGTGGGTCGAGAATCCCGAATCTGAACGTGCCCTCGTTCTCCTCGGCCAAGCAGGCACGGGAAAGTCTTGTATAGCACATGAGATCGCACGTCGATTCGATGACAAGTGTCTCGGCTCTTACTTCGCCTTTTTGCGAAAAGAGCAGTCCAAAGATGAGGCTTATCAGCTGTTCACGACACTTGCTCGCGATCTCTCCGATCGCAGTCCTGCTTTCAAACGCGCCCTTGGGAGGGCCATCAAGGATAAATCGTCTCTTCGTGGTACCCGAGACTATCATACGCTTTTTGAATGCCTCCTCCTGGAACCACTCAAGAACGCGCCACTTCTTGGTCCAGTTCTCATCGTCATCGATGCACTGGATGAGAGTGGAGCCACAATCGACAAAAATGGACTCCACGCGTTTCTTGCTCAACGCCTCATTGCCCTCCCTCCTAACTTCCGAATACTCATCACCTCGAGGCCGGAGAGTGGTATCGAACCTGCCTTCGCCAATGCGGGGTCCGTCCGTACCACTTACATGGACGATACCCAACTGGCTGCCAATACAGAGCAAGATATTGGCATGTATCTTCGGAGAGAGCTTCCCGAGGACGTGTTCAAAGACTATGGTGGCAAATTAGCGAAGGCAGCAGAGGGCTTGTTTCAATGGGCAGCCGTTGCTTGTGGGTTCATAAATAGCCCCGCTAGTCTTGGCCTTAGCAAGAGAGAGTGCGTACAGCACCTGTTGGGACACTCTCGAGAGCGGGGCGACGAAGGAGTATTGGACAACTTGTACGAAGAAGTTCTGAAAGAATACTTCAAATCACATAAAGCACAGATTGTATTTCGATCCATCATGGGACAGCTTCTTGCCGCGATCGAGCCCCTCTCCATCAGTTCCTTGATTGATTTGCGACGACATTCAACCAAAGACGACCCCGAGGATTCCGATCGCGTGCTCGGAATTCTCAGTTACCTCGGCTCGCTACTGAGCAACGTCACTTCATCTGATCGAACGCGGGTCATCGTTCCCCTCCATACGTCATTCCGTGACTTTCTGACCAGCAAGAAGAGTGATGTGTTTTATGTGGACCTTGGCGACGCCCACCATCAATTGGCACACTCCTGCGTTACATTGATGCTCGATAATCTCAAATTCAATATCTGCAAACTCGAGTCGTCACATCTCGCCAATAGGGACGTCCCTGACTTGATATCTCGAATCGCCAAATACATCCCACCTGCTGTATGGTATGCCTGCATTTACTGGGACGACCATTTACGACAAGTTACTTTCGAACGGGAACTCTTTAAGAAGCTTCAATCTCTGCTCGAGACGAAGTTTTTGTTTTGGCTGGAAGTTCTGAGCGTCAAGAACAGTGTAGGCGTTGCTTCACCAGCGTTGTCATCTCTGTCGATATGGTTGCAGGCGGAGGTAGGTACATCATAATTGAATATGACATGTGGTGACTTTGAATTGCAATAGCGTTCACAAACGGAGGTGAAGAATTTGTTGGGATTGGTGAAAGATGGGTCCGCTTTTATACGGTATTTCGGAATGATGATGGCAAGGAGTGCTCCGCATATCTATATCTCTGCCCTCCCTTTCGCCCCGACCTTTTCCGAGATCGTGAAGCGATATATTCACCAATTTCCTCGCACACTGGCCTTGGAACGCGGGCAGTTGTCTCATTGGCCAGCATTGGAAATGACGATCCAGACCCATTGCGGAGACATCAATTCTGTTGTATTCTCGCCAGACGGGCAGCGTATCGCATCATGCTCGGATGATAAAACGATTTGTGTATGGGATGCCACAACAGGACAGATCGTAGCGGGCCCCTTTACTGGACACACCGGTTGGGTTACATCTGTCGCATTCTCGCCGGACGGCCAGCGTATCGCATCAGGCTCGGACGATGAGACGATCCGTGTGTGGGATGCCACAACAGGACAGGTCGTAGCGGGCCCATTTACTGGACACACCGAGTCGGTCACATCCGTGGCATTCTCGCCAGATGGCCAGCGTATCGCATCAGGCTCGGACGATGAAACGATTCGTGTGTGGGATGCCACAACAGGACAGGTCGTAGCGGGCCCCTTTACTGGACACACCAAGTCGGTCACATCCGTGGCATTCTCGCCAGATGGCCAGCGTATCGCATCAGGCTCGGGCGATGACACGATTCGTGTGTGGAATGCCACAACAGGACAGGTCGTAGCGGGTCCGTTTACTGGACACACCGATTGGGTCAGATCTGTCTCATTCTCACCAGATGGGCAGCGTATCGCATCATCGTCCGATGACACGATTCGTGTGTGGGAAGCTACAACAGGACAGGTCGTAGCGGGCCCCTTTACAGGACACACCAAGTCGGTCACATCCGTGGCATTCTCGCCAGATGGCCAGCGTATCGCATCAGGCTCGTCCGATCACACGATTTGTGTGTGGGATGCCACAACAGGACAGGTCGTAGCGGGCCCCTTTACTGGACACGCCGAGTCGGTCACATCCGTGGCATTCTCGCCAGATGGCCAGCGTATCGCATCAGGCTCGGGTGATGACACGATTCGTGTGTGGGATGCCACAACAGGACAGGTCGTAGCGGGCCCGTTTCCTGGACACACCAATTGGGTCAGATCTGTCTTATTCTCACCAGATGGGCAGCGTATCGCATCATCGTCCGATGACACGATTCGTGTGTGGGATGCCACAACAGGACAGATCGTAGCGGGCCCGTTTACTGGACACACCGGTTGGGTTACATCTGTCGCATTCTCGCCAGACGGCCAACGTATCGCATCAGGCTCGTCCGATGACACGATTTGTGTATGGGATGCCACAACAGGACAGGTCGTAGCAGGCCCATTTACTGGACACACTGATTCGGTCACATCCGTTGCATTTTCGCCAGATGGCCAGCGTATCGCATCAGGCTCGTCCGATCACACGATTTGTGTGTGGGATGCCACAACAGGACAGGTCGTAGCGGGCCCGTTTACTGGACACACCCATGGTGTCATATCTGTTGCATTTTCGCTGGACGGGCAGCGTATCGCATCAAGCTTGTCCGATCACACGATTCGTGTGTGGGATGCCACAACAGGACAGGTCGTACCGAGCCCGTTTACTGTACCCCTCCAGCTCGTCAGATCTGTCGCACTCTCACCGGACGGCCAGCATATCGCATCAGGCTCGTTAGATCACACGATTCGTGTGTGGGATGCCACAACAGGACAGATCGTAGTGGGCCCATTTATTGCCAGTGGATCCATCTCTTCGATCGCATTCTCGCCAGACGGGCAGCGTATCGCATCAGGCTTGAGGGATCGCACAATTTGTGTGTGGGATGCCACAACAGGAGAGATCGTAGCGGGCCCCTTTAGTGGACACACCGGTTGGATCGGATCTGTCGCATTCTCGCTGGACGGGCAGCGTATCGCATCAGGCTCGGACGATGAGACGATTCGTGTGTGGGATGTCACAGCAGGACGGATCGTAGAGGGCCCATTTACTGATCCGGTCATGTCTGTTGCATTCTCACCAGATGGACAGCACGCTGCCTCAACCTCTGATGGTCCAATTCATGCGGAGAAGCTCGTAAGAGAAAATATTAACATCCATTTTACAGACCAATCCTTCATCGATAGTGATGGTTGGATGTATGGAAAATGGAGCGAACTTCTTTTATGGATTCCCGAGATTCATAGGCGATGCCTTCATAGACCTAGTAACATTTGGATTGTGGGTGAGCATGAGACCCGGTTTGATCTCTCAAACTTTGTACACGGATCGAATTGGGCTACAGTACATGACTCCAATTCATTTCAATAGAATCAGTTGTATGGTGTGATTTTTTAATGTAGTGGAACAACTGCGCCTCCAACGGCCTCCACAGCTATGCTGTCATCTGCGCTACAACAAAACTACTTCCTCGCGCCCTAATCGTATACTAGTGACACAAATTACTCATCAAGTTGGCCGTTATTTCTTGTCCGCATTTGCCAGTGCTCGTGTGGGTTGAGTTAACTTAGTGTAGAATTTCCAGTGGGCAATAAATAACCCATCGAAAGTTCGTGACAATCCAAACAAATTATCATGGCTAAGATTCTTTCGCCCGAATTACAACATACGGTGGTGGTGCAAACTAAAAGTTCATACTCTTTCAAGTAGCCAAAGGTCCCAGAGGCAGTCTCAACAGCATCAAGTTATTGATGGGGCCACGCACGGCATCAGGCCTTGCCGCCACGACTAGTACTTTTTATCCGGGTCGCGCAATATTCATTGGTTCCCTCCACTCGACCTAAAACAAGCAAAATGAATACAAACGGCATCAGCTCTGATCTTTTGGTGGGTGGGGAAGAGCAAAACAACAACTTTGTTCACCTTCCCAAAAAAAAACCGTTTTGAAAGAAAAAGGGCGAGAAATACAAACTCACCTCGGTAATTGCGACCTCCTCTCCACTCTCAGAGTCCCTAACGTACCGTCGTCGCACGTTCTTCTCGCCTTCACGAACGCTAGGCACGTTCACGAACCGTACCAGTCTCTCGACCTTCTCGACGTCCATCCCATACTTCTCCTCCAGCAACGACGACGCTCTCCTCACATTCAGTCACACTCTGAGATCCAGCAGCAGCCGGTCCACCACCACCATCGGCGAGATCGAGATCGCGACGTTCCTCGATAAGCCTAACGAGTGACGAGACGTGGAGGCGATTACGCAGCGATCCCCCGTCATTAGCATTAGATTCTTCTTCTTCAGCTCGTTCGCGTGATTCAAAGAGTTCTTTAACCAAGCTCCCTTGCTTCACTTTGCCAAACCAAACCAAAAACCACACAGGTACACACACAGAGAGATAAGTCGTGTATGATCAGTCCCGTCATGTCCGTTCAGCAAAAGAAAATACAAGAACTCACCGTTTTAATCGTTTGCATGTGGTGATAAAAGCGTACTGGTCCCAGTCGATTCAAATTAACGAAGAAGTGAGGATCCTTAGCGTCTCTCTGGATAGCTTTTTTTATTTGGTTTTAGGTTGAGCGTTGTTTTATATGCCGCGAAAGATACGTACCTTCATCTTTGGTTTCACTAGCCCAAGGCTGGCGTGCTGTTGGTAATGGTGAGACTTTAGGGTCGTGAGGTTGTATTCTTGCTCCGGTCCATGATGGAACATTGCCATTTTTTCGGGATGATGCCCTTGCACCTTTTCATGAGACCGAACCCATGGCAGTTAAGCGCTTCCCGTTCCGGGCCGGGCGCGGCATCACTTCTCTCGCAGACAAACGAATCAGACGGGGGACCTTGAAACTAAACCACCACCATGGTTTGGCAATCCCTCGCTTCGGCGAGGGCGAGGTTGAGGAATGAGCACAACTCACTCTCGGAGACCAAACCGCCCCCCAGGAGACGACCACTCCAGAAATAAATAAACCAAAAATACTCTCAGACCCAAGAGAACCAAACGGGAGACCACACGGGAGACCCCCCCAGACTACCCAACCAACCAGACATAAACCCTATAAACCACAAAACACCCCCCTGTAGTAACCACCCATAGCAATAGAAATCATAATCACTGAAGTACTGAACGCTCGAGCCCTAAACTTACCCCCCCAGGAAACCGACCACAACCCCCCAACACAAATCCGAATCCCAACCCCCTGAAAATAAGGTACACTATCCAAAATGGTAGCCACCCGTCCCTGACAGCACACGCCGAACGCTACAACAGCCCTTAACCAATCCACCCCAACGAAAGAGAGCCCCTGCTGAACCCCTCTCAGAACAAACCCCGAAGAGAACAAATGACCACCCCCGCCCAACCCCTGAAAAACGCCGACCTCGAGGTGTGGGGCTCCCACTGGAAAACAACGACCGCCGCTCCCCGGCCCACACCACACTCCCTGTCCCACCTGTCTTGCAAGCTTTCGGGCTCAAAGGCCCTTAGAGAGCTATCTCCTCTATCCTCATCTGCCTTCTCACTGGGGCACGCCTTTACTGGCCCATACACTGCTAGATCCCATCCCGATATCTGCCACGCTGTCTCGCAACAGCCACGAGTCTGAGATCTCCACTCTAACTTGTTCTATCACATACATGTGAGTGCATAGTCGTTTGACAGTCGTTTCATTTGCCCTGATATATGGACCCTGAGGAACCGTCAACACTCTCGCTCGGACATTATGGTCACATTCCATCCTCCGTTTACCTCCCGCCCAAGGCACGCCAACCACGCTACTTACTCCTTCATCGCTCTTGACACGTTGACTCTAGGACAATCCGGGGCTGATAAAGCCAGTGAGTTATGACCACACTCGACTCGTCACCTCCCAGATGCACCGACAGATGGCACTGGAACATTCGACGCCCCTCTCTTGGGGTCCGATACAGACAGCAAAAATGGCGAAGCCAATATATGCTCTGCTCAGTACTGCTATGAGTCCCAGCGACTACGTTCGCGTTACGAGGACATTCCTAGAAGTTTTCAAAGCAGGTCACCTGCCCGATCACAGTACGCCCAGCACGGGCTCATCTGCGGAAGTCAGTGCCCAGTCACAGGATGAAATAGTTGTTAAGCTCAAGGAAGATCCCCAAGCGTACCTGTCACTGGCAGAGTCACACCTGTTGCGAATTAGAGACGATAGCACCCGCCATCTGCTCTCACGTTCAGTAACCGTATATCACCAGCTACCCCCGTGGAGCCCGCTCTCTAAACAGGTGAGCACATCATCACTGCGTACCCCTCCACCCCGAAGCGTGCCATGACATCTTCCGTCCAGTCGACACCGACTCTTCATCACCCATTACCCCCTGCAACACAGCCCAAGGAGGTGAGACCCTGAGCCACCCTATCAAAAACGACCCATGCCTGACCCAGTGTGTACATCCTAGACAAAACGTGGAACCGAGTCCGCCCCGTGAGCAGATTGCTCCACATATAAATATCTACTGTAGACTCTCCTCTGTCCCCCCCCACATATCTATATCAATCCCACTCCACGGGGCCTGCGCCTTTGTTGTATTTACATTGCAATACACAAATACAGATCCCGAAAGACATAAACACCCTACCTCCCCCTATTATTGCTGGATCATCACACTGCCCAAGATCCTGTTATGACTGAATATTTATGACCAAAAAAGATGATACCCGAGCTATATGCAAATGCAAGGAAGGTGCAAAGAACGGTGTGTTGAGGATGGCGCCCTGGACCGGCATGACAGAACGCTCCACCTGCTCAGATACCCTGGAAAGACCCTAGCCCGAAGCATCTGGCCATTCGAAGACCAAATGTGGCCCCAGATCGCCCTAGGAACCGCCCTAGGACGCAGCCTCCTCTCCTTCCCTTCGGAACCCCAAACCCAGAACCCCCCTGCCACGCGGTCCAAACGAGGGGCGACCAGACTCCTACAAATCCTGTGGTCAGAAGCAACCCACCTAATATGGGTCCTACGCTGTGAAAGAGTAATCCATGACACTCACCACTCCCGCGAGGATATAAGAAGACGCTGGAGAAACATCATCAACAAGAGGCTAGCCGATGATAAGATAGCGGCGACAAAAATCTTAAAGAACAAAATCAGCGATAACAAGGGTTAAAATGACCTGGGAAGACGCCCTTGCAAAGAAATTCCAGGATCTACATCCAAACTGGATAACTCGAGATGAGGTTTTTTAGTGGGTAGTAAACGCGGGAATACCGCCTCCTGAGCCCCACACTACCCCGCAACAGGGGTGTGCGTAAACGCATTTTTTGCCCTCCCTCCGAGACCGGACCACTACGGCCCGCTTCAGCACATTAGGTTAGAGCTGTTAGGTAACATAGTTACTATCTTCGTCTACCTAATACATCGCTTGTCAAAAAAAAAAAAAAAAAAAAAAAAAAAACAAACGAATCAGACGCTTCCAGAGAGATTTCAGTCATCTTTGATGTATGTGTACATGGTCGGAGACTGGAGAAACTGAGGTGAAAGGTAAAGAGAGAAAATATAGAGAGCAAAGGATTTCGAATAAAAGCTAGAGGAAAAACTTCGTCCATAAACTCCTCAACCACACTCAAAAGGATGTAGGAAATGCAAGCAAGTGATGTTTCAGGATATATCAAAAGAGAGCAGACATTGCAATATCAAGTCAAACGAACCCACGTGCAGCTGAAGAGTGGTCGTTGTAAATAACCGAGGAAAATTGGATCACAAGAGCGCATCATTTGACACAAAGGATGGACAGGATGAAAGGGAGCGACGTGATAAATATATCGAGGTCATGCAACATACGCGTTAACCACGCTTGTTGTCGTCATTGCCGATAGTGGTTCAGGCGTGGAATGCCCCCATGTTTGGGGGATTTTGTTGATACACTTGGTACATGTACTGCTGATAGACTTGCGGCGGAACTGATTGTGGCCCGAGGCTACTGTACGATGGCTGTCCCATGCCAAGAATCGTTCCCGAGCCGAGAACAGGCGATTGGCTCCCGTAGGGAATCGTAGGCATGGGGATCGTGGAAGAAGTGGTAGCGGCAGCTACAGGGCCACCCGGGCCGTTGCGGCGCAGGGCACCGCGAGGGCTACTACCTTCCGGAGATCTGACAGCGAAGGGGTTGAAAGGGTCGGTAGCAGGCGAGAACGCAGACACCGCATTCGACGACCGGGTGCGTTGAGGGACGCCCTGGCTCCTATAACCTATGGAGAGCTGCGGTTGTTGAGGTTGAGGCAGACCCGATTGAGGGTTTTGGCCACCCATCTGCAGAGCAGCCATCATAGATGCCAAATTCTGGTCGTGCGTCGAGTATCCTGACGGCAAGCTAGGAACGCCATAGGAACTCGAAGAACCACCGAACTTGCCCTTGGTACCGGGAGCTGCCGACCCATTAGAGAAGCTTGGTTGGAAATTAGGGATAGGAAGGCCAACTTCCTCAATCAGTCGGCGGTATGCTTGAGTAGCGATTACTTTTAACTCGATGAGAACCCGCTTTGTTGCTTCGATATATATGGATCGCTTGACAGGGTCGACAAATGGACTGGTGAGCACTTTGTGAACGACAGCAACGCCATTGACTTGATCACCGAGAACGTCTGTCAAAACGTGATCGTTCGGTGACGAGAATAGGGCTTCGACGACCTGACTGGATGCCTCGGGCTCCACCTTCTGGTTGACTATGCGCAAGACGGTGAGGGAGGCAAGCTTGTGGGTGCAAAGATGAGAAAGGTGTGGCGTAAAACGAGGCGCTAATAGCCGGTAACGTGAGGTGAAGCCAGAGGTATCAAGCAGCCAAGTCAGCAGGAGTGCGGTTCGTCGCGAGCGGGATGGAGTTGAGGATAATGGCCGTAGCGATGCGACGTTGTTGGCTGATGGTGCGGACTCTCGAGGCAGGCACGCATCCTACGGGCGCTAAACCGGCCCTGAGCAATCTCCCAAAGACGATCGACCATAGCGTCAAAGATGAAATCGTTGGCTGGTTGTCCGAATTTAAGGCAGCACCTATCACGCAGGTCAGGTAGTGGAACTGCGATGGAAGAGAGAAGCTCACTGGATCACGTAGTTTTAGCGCCCTAGCCGAGCACACTTCCCGTGTCAGTTCTCACGAAACTACTTCGTGAGCCAGCTGCGATCTGGATAACATGAACGCCTCTCAGTGCCGGAACCTCGAACAATCTGTCAGAGAACTTCAGGTTTCTATCATCCAGATTCATGAGATTCTCAGATACGGGAAGCAACGCCGCGGCAGGCGAGCCTGAGGGTGATTCACGGGCATAGCGGGTGTTCTTAGCATACGGATCTGCGACGGCTCTCGGTGGGAGCTCGACGTGAAGACGAGAAGTCGAGGTTGAGCATGATGGGTCAGGGATGTCGAACTTGCGGAATCCAAGCTGGCCATGGGTGTTGGCGTCCTTGGAAAAAGGATGTACGAAAGTGCGACCAGAAGAGGTCAGAGCGAGAAGATGATCTCGGCCAGCGGCGATGGAGATAATTCTATTGCGACGATCAACGGTGGGGTCTCTGCCGCCGAAGACGAGGAGGATCACTCACTTTTCGCGCCATGCGAGTTGTTGAGCCGGCTCGATCTCGAAATGTTGGATCCCTGTTTCTCCACCCCAAAACCAGCCCGTACCCCACCACGACGCGCTCGAAGGTGTCACAGCGCCTAGATTGGGTTTCTGCTGGGCTGCCTCGGAAGATATGACATACACCTTTCCGGAAGCCGAGAGCGCAAAGATGCGAGATTCAGTGACCTGTACACGTGTGATATTCTGTGCATCGCGAAAAATCAAGGCCGTCGTCAGCCACTTGAGAGTGAGAGTGAGGGGCGGACGCACTTTACCCTGCAAGGTCAGTACAGGCTTCCGATCGTCTGACGAAGACTTTTGGTCAAAGAAACCATCGCCCCACTGATAAACGTCTCCACGTCCGTCCACGCAGACAGCATGCGTGGCGTGTACCGCCAAGTCGCGCAATGCCACGTCTTGAAGAAACGAAGCCACCGATGGCGTACGAATCTGCATTGCATCCGACGAATCCGGAGATATGATGCGTGACCTTATAGTGTATACACTTCACTGAAGAGCACATACAGAGTGAGATGTAGACGAACCTATTCGAGCCCCACACCAACAGTCTAAGCTCCTCGCCATCTCCACCGACCACTCCTTTTTCCCCTGGATTTATCTTGCCGGAGATCGCTAATGCCGGAACGCTGGGAGATGGATCATTGTGTAAGGGCCCAACTGCGGTTTGCTGGACCGTAATGGTGGCTGCCACCGCCGCTGCAATAGATGTAGCCACTGCGGCTCCTCTAATGACGGGATTTGAGGACATGCGTGGACCTGAACTGTGTGAGAACCATCTAGGACCGTTCAGTAGAGTGGTCGTCTGTCTTCTGAACATGTTTAATGGGTCAGCACCAGTCAGCGATGACGGATGACAACCCGGGCCGAGAAGCTTCAATCTTGCTGCCAGTGCCTGTGTGGCAGCCGCGGTACAGTATACTGTAATCTACTTTTTCCGGCTTCCAAGAGCCGCAAGAACAAGAAAAGCAATACTCTCCTGCTCGAGACAACCGCCGACTTACAGTACTGTACATCGTCATCGTGGGAAACAGAGACGAATTATCCGAATACACTTATATTTCCCGAACATATCCAAACTACTCGACATCCTGCCTGATCTCTCCCTTCATGATCAAGTGAGATAAAAAAATTCTGTTCTTGTTGATGATACAGTACATGTTCTAGGCTTAGCCTAGACTTCCATTGTCGGCAAAATGCGGACGGGGCGTGGTTTGTGATTTCAGCCAGCCATGACTCGGAACACCCACCCAAGTTGATCCTGAATTCGTATGTGTAGATGTCGCTCATGCCTATGTCCCCTGTTAACAATTATGTACAGCCTAGGTTCTCAAACCGTAATGCACTCCGTCAACCGCACCCAGCTCTGCGAAACCCAATCAAGCGCCGTTCCGCTCCAGATAATTGGTACGCGCCTTTATCACTGTGCGCTGATGAGTACTAGATCCCCCTGCCAGTTCTCAGAGCGCACAACCTCCCCCGTATAAAGAATCTTCTTGGGAAGAAGACTCGATTTTATGCTACTGTTACAGACGGAGAGAGAACATGGCGTACACGGTCTGTACGGAGCGTGGCGCAACACGTGGACTGGAATGAGACCGTCAACGCATTGTGAGAAATGTCGTATCTTCACTCATATTTACAACTGAATCTCCTGCAGTGTTGTGCAATCACTCTCTCGTATTACAATTTCTCTCTATGCGGAAAGGTCCCTGCACAAAGACATCCTTGTTGGAAAGCGGGAGATAGCCTGCAGTCCCCATCGCGGTTCGTCCTTATGATCTCATATGCATCCGTCTGGCTAAGCATCCTACATATAGAACTTGACATTATTTTCGACAGCGCTGACGGACAGACAAGACATCCAATGGAGGCGGTCACACTCTTCTTAACGATCACCGAATTAGCGAACAGGAATTCGTCTCAGAATGCGGTAGTCAACACCCCAAGTCCCACAACCATGGAATCCACCGCAGATGCCACCTCTCTACCTCCTTTATCCCGGACAGATGATCTTCCCATCGAGAGCGATACCCCTATACAACCAGCGACAGAGAGCCAGACGGAGACGTCACGTACCGCTCTCCGACGCGCTGAAGAAACTATCAACGATATTAATACAATAAAGACGTGGCAAAATGCTGTTACTAATATCAAGTGGGTGATGGACATCGTCACTCCAATCGCGGCCGTATGCCCAGTATCGTTTTGGGTATCCGTTGCTGAACTAACTTCCACTCTTCAGTTGAACCCCTACGCAAAACTAGCGTGGAGTCTACTCTCAAAGATCCCCGAGGTCCATCTCATTGCCTTCTCGGACGATGTAGAACTATCACTCATTGTTTATTTTTATTGTTTCATTTTGCCGCCAGACGTTGCTAAAGCAGGTTGAACGTGACCTCAACATCGAAACACTACTTGAGGCCATACGCGATGTATTTGAATTTACAGAAGAAGCCAATGCTTTGAGGAACATCATGCCAGAGTCTAGACAGGCATCAATTCTTGAGGAGATGCTCGAGTGCGTCTCCAAATGTGCCGAATTTATCCGATCATATGCGGAGGATGTCCGAGTTGGTACGTCGCCCTCGTCTATCTCATTGGCTATTATAAATATGTGATTCTCAGGAAAGAGGGCTCTAAAGTATATCGTTGGTCAAGTTGACGGAAAAATAGAACAGTACCGCGCCGACCTCGTCCGACTGCGAAACAGTTTCCTCGCCCGTGCTGCCGTCACCACGGAGGTTGCTGTGCTAGAAGCTGGTGCGTAACTTTGATGGTCACAGGACTGTCGGATCATCAATCTGACAAGGAGCACAGAATTGGACGCAAAAATCAGGGAAATGCCCTATAAGGGAGGCTGGCGATTCAACGATAAGCGCTGTCTTCCAGGCACACGCGAACGGTTCTTGGACTATATTGTCAAGTGGGTCGAGAATCCCGAATCTGAACGTGCCCTCGTTCTCCTCGGCCAAGCAGGCACGGGAAAGTCCTGTATTGCACATGAGATCGCACGTCGATTCGATGACAAGTGTCTCGGCTCTTACTTCGCCTTTTTGCGAAAGGAGCAGTCCAAAGATGAGGCTTATCAGCTGTTCACGACACTTGCTCGCGACCTCTCCGATCGCAGCCCTGCTTTCAAATGCGCCCTTGGGAGGGCCATCAAGGATAAATCATCTCTTCGTGGTACCCGAGACTATCATACGCTTTTTGACTGCCTCCTCCTGGAACCACTCAAGAACGCGCCACTTCTTGGTCCAGTTCTCATCGTCATCGATGCACTGGATGAGAGTGGAGCCACAGTCGACAAAAATGGACTCCACGTGTTTCTTGCTCAACGCCTCATTGACCTTCCACCAAACTTCCGAATACTCATCACCTCGAGGCCGGAGAGTGGTATCGAACCTGCCTTCGCCAATGCGGGGTCCGTCCGTACCACTTACATGGACGATACCCAACTGGCTGCCAATACAGAGCAAGATATTGGCATATATCTTCGGAGAGAGCTTCCTGAGGACGTGTTCAAAGACTATGGTGGCAAATTAGCGAAGGCAGCAGAGGGCTTGTTTCAATGGGCAGCCGTTGCTTGCGGGTTCATAAATAGCCCTGCTAGTCTTGGCCTTAGCAAGAAAGAGTGCGTGCAGCACCTGTTGGGACACTCTCGAGAGCGGGGCGATGAAGGAGTATTGGACAACTTGTACGAAGAAGTTCTCCAAGAATACTTCAAATCGCATAAAGCACAGATTGTATTTCGATCCGTCATGGGACAGCTTCTTGCCGCGATCGAGCCCCTCTCCATCAGTTCCTTGATTGATTTGCGACGACATTCAACCAAAGACGACCCCGAGGATTCCGATCGCGTGCTTGGAATTCTCAGTCACCTCGGCTCGCTACTGAGCAACGTCACTTCATCTGATCAAACGCGGCTCATCGTTTCCCTCCACACGTCATTCCGTGACTTTCTGACCAGCAAGAAGAGTGATGTGTTTTATGTGGACCTTGGCGACGCCCACCATCAATTGGCACACTCCTGCGTTACATTGATGCTCGATAATCTCAAATTCATTATCTGCAAACTCGAGTCGTCACATCTCGCCAACAGTGACGTCCCGGACTTGACATCTCGAATCGCCAAATACATCCCACCTGCTGTATGGTATGCCTGCATTTACTGGGACGACCATTTACGACAAGTTACTTTCGAACGGGAACTCTTTAAGAAGCTTCAATCTCTGCTCGAGACAAAGTTTGTTTTGGCTGGAAGTTCTGAGCGTCAAGAACAGTGTAGGCGTTGCTTCACCAGCGTTGTCATCTCTGTCGGTATGGCTGCAGGCGGAGGTAGGTACATCATAATTGAATATGACATGTAGTGACTTTGAATTGCAATAGCGATCACAAACGGAGGTGAAGAATTTGTTGGGATTGGTGAAAGATGGGTCCGCGTTTATACGGTATTTCGGAATGACGATGGCAAGAAGCGCTCCGCATATCTATATCTCTGCCCTCCCTTTCGCCCCGACCTCTTCCGAGATCCTGAAGCGATATATTCACCAATTTCCTCGCACACTGGCCTTGGAGCGCGGGCAGTTGTCTCATTGGCCGGCATTGGAAATGACGATCCAGACCCATGGCGGAGACATTAACTCTGTTGTATTCTCGCCAGACGGGCAGCGTATCGCATCAGGCTCGGACAATCACACGATTTGTGTGTGGGATGCCACAACAGGACAGATCGTAGCGGGCCCGTTTATTGGACACACCGGTTGGGTTACATCTGTTGCATTCTCGCCGGACGGCCAGCGTATCGCATCAGGCTCGGACGATTCCACGATTCGTGTGTGGGAAGCCACAACAGGACAGGTCGTAGCAGGCCCGTTTACTGGACACATCGATTCGCTCACATCTGTTGCATTCTCGCCGGATGGCCAGCGTATCGTATCAGGCTCGGAAGATGAGACGATTCGTGTGTGGGAAGCCACAACAGGACAGGTCGTAGCGGGCCCCTTTACTGGACACACCGAGTCGGTCACATCCGTGGCATTCTCGCTGGATGGCCAGCGTATCGCATCAGGCTCGGAAGATGACACGATTCGTGTGTGGGATGCCACAACAGGACAGGTCGTAGCGGGCCCGTTTACTGGACACACCAATTCGGTCACATCCGTGGCATTCTCGCTGGATGGCCAGCGTATCGCATCAAGCTTGTCCAATGACAATATTCGTGTGTTGGATGCCACAACAGGACAGGTCGTAGCGAGCCCGTTTACTGGACACGCCCAGCCCTTCAGACCTGTCGCATTCTCACCGGACGGCCAGCATATCGTATCAGGCTCGTTCGATCATACGATTCGTGTGTGGGATGCCACAACAGGACAGATCGTAGCGGGCCCATTTACTGGACACACTGGTTGGATCACATCTGTCGCATTCTCGCTGGACGGGCAGCGTATCGCATCAGGCTCGTTCGATGACACGATTCGTGTGTGGGATGTCACAGCAGGACGGATCGTAGAGGGCCCATTTACTGATCCGGTCATGTCTGTTGCATTCTCACCAGACGGACAGCACGCTGCCTCAACCTCTGATGGCACGATTCATGTGGAGAAGATCGTAAGAGATGATATTAGGATCCATTTTACAGACCAACTCCTGATCAAAAGTGACGGTTGGATATATGGAGAAGGGCGGAAACTTATTTTATGGATTCCCGAGCTTCATAGGCCATGCCTTCATAGACCTAGTACTGTCTGGATTGCGGGTCAACATGAGACCCGGCTCGATCTCTCAAACTTTGTGCACGGATCGAATTGGGCTACAGTACATGATTAAAATTCATTTCAATAGAATCAGTTGTAGTGGAAGATGGTTTCTCAACTGTGCCTCCAACGGCCTCAACGTCTCAACCCTGGCCCCACTACAGCTATGCGATCATTTGCGCTACACCAGAACTATGTCCTTGCGCCCTAGTCATATCAAGTCAACCGCAATGACCTCCACGAGTTCCTTCACGTGAAGTAGCCAAATCGGCCCCCGGCAAGACGTCGACGAGTCTGTAGCTTGTTTCCGTTTTTTTTGGGATACACCCACCCATATGTCTAACCCAGAGATTTGGGAAGCTCACTAAGGATGCATTGAGTTTGATGTAAAGTTTCCAGTTGGCGATAACCCATTGAAAATTTGTGACGATCCAAAGTCAAATTATAGAGAAGTAACATTAGAGAACGTTTCAACGGTCAGGATTCTTTCGCTCGAATTATAAGATACGGAGGTGGCGCAAACTAGAAGGTCATAACTCTTCCAAGTAGCTAAAGGTCCCAGAGGCGGTCTCGACGGCATCAGGCGTTGCCGCCATGACTACTACTGTTTTTTTATCCGAGCTGCGCAATATTCATTGGTTCCCTCCACTCGACCTAAAACAACCAAAATGAACACAAACGGCATCAGCTCTGATCTTTTGGGTGGGGAAGAGCAAAACGACAACTTTGTTCCCTTCCCAAAAAAAAAAAACGTTTTGAAAGAAAAAAGGTGAGAAATACAAACTCACCTCGGTAATTGCGACCTCCTCTCCACTCTCAGCGTCCCCAACGTACCGTCGTCGTACGCCCTTCTCACCTTCACGAACGCTAGGCACGTTCACGAACCGTACCAGCCTCTCGACCTTCTCGACGTCCATCCCATACTTCTCCGCCAACAGTAACGACGACGCCTTCCTCACATTCACACTCACACTCTGAGATCCAGCGGCAGCCGGTCCACCACCACCATCGGCGAGATCGAGATCGCGACGTTCCTCGAGAAGCCTAACGAGTGACGAGACGTGGAGGCGATTACGCAGTGATCCCCTATCATTAGATTCTTCTTCTTCAGCTCGTGAGCGCGACTCAAAGAGTTCTTTAACCAAGCTCCCTTGCTTCACTTTGCCAAACCAAACCAAAACACAAACAGAGTCCAGTCGTTTATGATCAGTTCCCGTCGTGTCCGGTTCGGCGAAAAAAAAAATTACAAAAACTCACCGTTTTAATCGTTTGCATGTGGTGATCAACGCGTACGGGTCCCAGTCGATTCAAATTAGCCATGAATTCAGGATCCTTGGCGTCTCTCTGAATAGCTTTTTTACAATTTGGTTTTAGGTGAGGGACGAGTGAGGCTGCGAACGATACATACCTTCATCTTTGGTTTCGCTAGCCCAAGGCTGGCGTGCTGTTGGTAAGGGAGAGGCTTTAGGGTTGTGAGGTTGTGTTCTTGCTCCGGTCCATGATGGAACTTTGTCAAATTTTCGGGATGATGTCCTTGCACCTTTTGATGAAACTGAACCCATGGAAGTTCAACACGTCAAGCGCTTCCCGGTCCGGGCCGGGCACAGCAACACTTCTCTCGCAGACAGACGCTTCCAGAGAGATTTCAGTCATCTTTGATGTATGTGTACATGTTCGGAGACTAGACGAACTGAGGTGAAAGGTAAAGAGAGAAAATATAGAGAGCAAAGGATTTCTTATAAAAGCTAAAAAAAAACTTCGTCCATAAACTCCTCAACCACACAAAAGGATGTAGGAAATGCAAGCAAGTGATGTTTCAGGGTATATCAAAAGAGAGCAGACATTGCAATATCAAGCCAAACGAACCCACGCGCAGCTGAAGAGTGGTCGTTGTAAATAACCGAGGAAAATTGGGTCACAAGAGCGCATCATTTGACACAAGGGATGGACAGGATGAAAGGGAGCGACGTGATAAATATATCGAGGTCATGCAACATACGCGTTAACCACGCTTGTTGTCGTCATTGCCGATAGTGGTTCAGGCGTGGAATGCCCCCATGTTTGGGGGATTTTGTTGATACACTTGGTACATGTACTGCTGATAGACTTGCGGTGGAACTGATTGTGGCCCGAGACTACTGTACGATGGCTGTCCCATGCCAAGAATCGTTCCCGAGCCGAGAACAGGCGATTGACTCCCGTAGGGAATCGTAGGCATGGGGATCGTGGAAGAAGTAGTGGCGGCAGCTACAGGGCCACCGTTGCGGCGCAGGGCACCGCGAGGGCTACTACCTTCCGGAGATCTGACAGCGAAGGGGTTGAAAGGGTCGGTAGCAGGCGAGAACGCAGACACGGCATTCGACGACCGGGTACGTTGAGGAATGCCCTGGCTGCTATAACCGGGGTCTATGGAGAGCTGTGGTTGCTGAGGTTGAGGCAGACCCGATTGAGGGTTTTGGCCACCCATCTGCAGAGCAGCCATCATAGATGCCAAATTCTGGTCGTGCGTCGAGTATCCTGACGGCAAGCCAGGAACGCCATAGGAACTCGAAGAACCACCGAACTTGCCCTTGGTACCGGGAGCTGCCGACCCATTAGGGTAGCTTGGTTGGAAATTAGGGATCGGAAGGCCAACTTCCTCGATCAGCCGGCGATATGCTTGAGTAGCGATTACTTTTAACTCGATGAGAACCCGCTTTGTTGCTTCGATATATATGGATCGCTTGACAGGGTCGACAAATGGACTGGTGAGCACTTTGTGAACGACAGCGACGCCATTGACTTGATCACCGAGAACGTCTGTCAAAACGTGATCGTTCGGTGACGAGAATAGGGCTTCGACGACCTGACTGGATGCCTCGGGCTCCACCTTCTGGTTGACTATGCGCAAGACGGTGAGGGAAGCGAGCTTGTGCGTGCAAAGATGAGAGAGGTGTGGCGTAAAACGAGGCGCTAATAGCCGGTAACGTGAGGTGAAGCCAGAGGTATCAAGAAGCCAAGTCAGGAGGAGTGCACCGTTTGGGTTCGTCGCGAGCGGGATGGAGTTGAGGATAATGGCCGTAGCGATGCGACGTTGTTGGCTGATGGTGATGTTCGGACTCTCGAGGCAGGCACGCATACTACGGGCACCAAAGCGGCCCTGAGCAATTCCCAAAGACGATCGACCATAGCGTCAAAGATGAAATCGTTGGCTGGTTGTCCGAATTTAAGGCAACACCTATCAAGCACATCATCAGTATAGGGAGTGGACTTGGGATGGAGGAGAGGGGCTCACTGGATCACGTAGTTGCCGAATTGATCAAGGAGTAACGGTGGTGCATAAGGCCGCAAGTGCTGAGCGATCAAAGAAATCTCCTCGACATTTTGCACGCATTCTATGATCTTCTGGGCAGCCCAGGTGCCGTTTTTGTGAATACCGATCATAGCCAGGTGAGGAGCGACGCGATCAAGCATGGCCATACGGGCTGGTAGGGCGCACTTTTCAAAAAGCTTCTGTACAACCTGCAGGACGACATCAGCGATGAGATTCAGGATCTCAAAAGAAAGCCTTACAGTGTTGCCCAGCCAGTCAGACGCGAGGTCGACAATCTCTCCATCGAGAAAATCGGCGGCAACCTGCTCGATTTCTTCATCCGAGATCGTGTTCGAATCCATCCTCTTGCGCAGCTCGCGCAACTTGGAAGCGTCCCAGCGCCTATTGTGCGGACGTTCTGAAACCAAGGGAATACTGGTATAGTACATTGTTGGCGGGCGGAAGTCTACAACATTCCACTTTAGCAACCGGCCAGAACGGGGAACCGAAGCAAGACACCGCGTACCTGCTAAAGCTTGAACGTCGGCGTCAGCGTCAGGAGCACCACCGGAAAGTTCTTTCATGATCATTTGCTGCTCCGTCACCGTGGGACTCCATCCAGCGGGTTTCGGTGTACCGTCATTCACAAATGCGGTGTTGTGAGCTCCCGTGCCGATCATGCTCAGAAGTAAATTAGAACGGTAATTCTCAACTGTGCCACCGAGGACCTGCTGATCCACCGGGATTGTAGATGCCCCCTTGACGCTACGCAACGCGTGGATCGTCGCTCCCACACTGAGATCGCCGACCCCTTGAACATTGAGGCTAGGGGCATCATCCTGTCCAGGAACGTCTTGACCGTTCTTCACAGGCACCTTGGCAAATCCAATGCGAATCGCGCCGACATCACTACCGAGAACATCACGTCCATTCAGGGCCTTGCGCGCCCGGACGGCGTCATCTAGGCGCTCAAAGTTGATGAACCCGCAATTCTTGTGGGTGAGGACGCGAGCGGATTCGATAGGACCATAGGGGCTAAACACACTCAGGATCGTCCCCGGTGTCGTTGTTGAGGGAATAGAACCGATCCAAAGGGCTCGCGTGGGCGTGGACTGTAGCTGAGCTTCCATGCCGCTCATGGAAGGACTGGAAGCATTCTTGCCTGTCGTGGAAGAAGAGGACCCGTTGGAAGGAGCTACTCCAGCGCCCTTACCTGGAGCTGCTGGTGCGCTATCCGCCTTGCCAAAGCCGATACGGACTGTCTGACCATTTGGCATACCAATGTTACCACCCAGACGATTGAGGACGTCTTCCTTTGCGCGAACGGCATCTGCTTGGTCAACGAAATTGACAAAGCCGCACTCCTACGATTTTTGGTTTATGAGTGTTGTTATGGAAATTGTGTGCCTTTTACCTTCTCCGGCAGAAGCCTCAGACTCTCGATCGCACCATACGGGGCGAAAACGTGAATAAGCTGTTCGCTAGTGACCGAACTGTCGAGGTTCCCGATCCATAACGATCGTGTCGGAGTCTGAATCTGCGCCGGATTCTCACTTTTGGGCGAGACAGCGCGTCCGGGCTGGTTCGGCGTCAGTAGATAGGGAGGTGCCCGAGAACCGGATACCTCGGTGGCCGGGAATCGTACCGAAGGGACACGCCTGAACGAAGGCCGGAAGATTTATCTGTCTTGAGGATGCCAGCTTGACCCAATTGCACGCTGTTTGTGCCATTGAACGAGGAAGAAAATTCGTAGACGGGCTGTTCCACGGAGACCGTTGCCCGGCGCGTTATCCGCGCAGAATCGTCAAGGGTACCAATAGAGATGGCGCGGGGTCGGCTGGTAGCTAAATTAGCGCTCAGGTATTCCGTGTGCCGGAGGCCTTTCGTCGCACGAGAGAAGTAGCCATCGGGGGTCAACGATTCGGCATACGTGTCTAGTCCCTGGCGGCTATAAGACTGCTCGTACACTTCCTCCTCCTCCTCTTCCTCCTCTGTGTTCGGAGTGGCGAGGAGAGATTTACCAGTAGAGGACATCCGCCGATAAGGATCAGAGACGGTAGTGGCACGCATTCGGGGAGGATTAAGGTTTCCGGCAATGACGGCTTGCGCTTGATTGCGAAGCTCGGAGATGGTCGCTGCGGGTGGTGGACGGGGATGGGTCTCGTCTAAACCGAGGTAGTCGAGTGTGTGAACATCGAAATCATCTGTTCCGGGATCCATGGACGTGACGGAGCGCATTTCTTCCAAAACTGGGAAGGAGGAACTGTTCCCAGACGACGGGGGTAACCACGACGAAGAGAATATACTTGAGCCGAAAGGATTGGATAGGCCAGCCGTCGATGGAAGGGTGGTCAATGAACCCGAACGAAGGCGACTGCTTCGCTCGGTCAATACAGATGACGCAACAGGTGAAGCGACCGAAGCTGAATGGCGCAGGGCGGGCCGTATAGGGGCCGGGGGGGTGGCGCTTGACGGGGGAAGCAGCTGCAGCTGCTCGGAGAAAGATTCCGTCGAGGGCATGGTATTGGGACTAGGAGTATTGGAGCCGCATATTGCTGAGCGGCGAGGGACACATTGGAAGGTAAGGTTCCTGCCCTCGCCCTTCTGTAGCCAGACGAATAGATGTTGGGAGGCAGGCCAGAGCTGTCCGTAGGGGTTATGGTTGTAGAAGGAGAAACGTCATTAGGGGGGGAGCCGCCGATGCCATAGCACGAAGGGCAGGGGGCCTGTATCGGCCAATCATACCCTCTCCTTGAAACTCGCGCGCTCTAAAAAAAGGGGGGGATGAGGTGAGCGGAAGGGGGTGTAGAAATGATATGACGGACCTCTTGGCAAAAGCTGCGGAGGGGGCGGGTGGAGGGGTTTTCCCTGAAGGATTGCGGGAGAAACCAGCTTGCTCGGCGGAAAGAGACATTATAAATTCTTGCGGATGGATACTGATTAGCTATTACCGGAAGATTGTGTGTGAGCTCGACAAAGACCCAGTGGGTGCTTGTATGTATAGAGAACGGGTACGATGTGACTTTTGGAACAGACTGGATGGGATAATATGTGGGTTCTGGAAGAGGGTCGTGAAGATCAAACAGCCTGAAGGGCGTTGAAGGAGATTTGATTTTGGATAAAAAAAGGGCCTCGGGGAGAAAAAAAAAGAGAGGTCGGGAAGTAAAGTAAGAGAGAGAGAGAGAAAGGGATAGTAGCAAGAGGGGGTGCTTGGTGGTTAGACCAAGACTAAGGGAAGGGCGGGACGGGACAAGACAACGTCGTCTGAACAGACTTTGACCTTGACCTTCTCGTCGCTGTCAATTATCGAAATCGTTATGAAATAAATAATTACACACTTGTTGGCCCCAGTTCTCGCTCTCTCTGGCTAACGCTAATGCCGTTTCAACCGGCTATATCGTTCAATCTCCGACTTTTAACTACTAATACTAACCTTACCTTTCCTCCCTCTACCCTTTGTGTATACAGGGACACCAAGGCCACGTTGCTTTCACACCCTCTCTCCGGTTTGGTAGCCCCATCACTCACATACACACTTATCTGCGTTTTAAGGGTCGTCCTTTGTCCTAAATCAGCCATCACCTGTGGGAAAATAAATTCAAATCACCTCATCCAACCTCGGTTCTTTCCTCCCACGGCTCCTACTCGTTGCGCTTGTTCCGCTCCGACTCTTCCGAACGAAAAAACGACAACTTAGCTTTTTGATGATGATGGCGCATGTGTGCGACTTGAGAGGCTCCCCTTGGTCTATGATTTAATTGACATCTTCTCCACAGCCCACGCACATCTGTCGATCAAAAAATATAAAATTAAGGTATTCTAACCGCTAGGGGATTGATTTATCATCATCAAAAAAAAAACATGAAAAAAATCCGAGCCCAGAAGCCGGAAAGATGCATACTCACCGTGCGTCCGGTCCGCGGATCGAGAGTTTCCGACTTTCCACGACACATTCATCCCCGCTTCGTTACGGGAAAGTGAATGAGTTTGCAGGTTTGATTCGACTTTTAGGGGGTCATATATGCAGTGAACTTAACGTAAATGCTAGCCCAACCTGCACAAGCCATCAGGTCACCTGCAGCTAACACATCCTTTAACGGTTCTCTCATCAGTACAGAATAAGGTTCAATCCGATCACCCACCCGCACGGCCAGCCTGAGCCATCCTACAGGTCACTCACTTCTCACGGTTCCCACCAACTTTGTCTTTGATCTGCACCACAATGACGCCAAATCGTGTAAAGACGCCCTTTTTAATTCAATGAATACAGCATGGTAGACAAGGGATAAAACGACAACACCCTACACTAGAAAACGAAAACTATCACCGCTGGTATCTCAACGAAGCCCCGCAGTCGCTTTCTGCAGAGCCCGTTTGATCCCTAACTGTGCTTTACGTAGTTCGTCTGCTGTCGAGTCCTCTATCTCTAGCTTTTCGAGAGCACGAGCCAGTTCAGCCTCAACTTGACCCTTTGCGCCGCGTTTGAGCTTCATGCCGATCTCGGGTGACGTGATTGTACCCTCAACCTGATGAATATAAGCCTCAAGGTCTGATTTCGCTTCATGACGCGCGGAAAAGTCCTTGTCCGCTTGCTTAAATTGTTCAGCATCTTTGATCATTTGATCAATTTCCGCAGATGAGAGGCGACCGACGGAATTAGTGATACCTAGAGGCAATCAGTGATGCAGATGGAGACGGAAACCGGCAGACATACTGATGGATGCCTTGCGTCCCGAAGCACGGTCTTGCGCAGAGACCTTGAGGAGACCGTTTGCGTCGACCTCAAAGGTTGTGACAAGTTCAGCTTGGCCACGTGGCATGGGAGGGATGCCGGTCAGCT
Source organism: Lactifluus volemus (assembly GCA_022376515.1). Classification (NCBI taxonomy): domain Eukaryota; kingdom Fungi; phylum Basidiomycota; class Agaricomycetes; order Russulales; family Russulaceae; genus Lactifluus; species Lactifluus volemus. Next base: position 406,352 of record WTXI01000007.1, on the reverse strand, counting down.
CAAATTCACCAAGCAAGCGGTTATCACGGCACTGTGTCCGTTCTCCTTCGTAGCTGTCACAGATATCAAGACGGACAATCCACGTGACCGAACAAAAAGAAACTTACACGGGGAATTGAACGGTCGTCTGGTTGTCCTCCACCGTAGTGAAGACACGAGACTTGTTAGTCGGAATAGGTGTGTTCCGTGGAACGACCACCCCGAATACGTCACCCTGCATAGCAACACCAAGAGAGAGGGGAGCAACATCAAGCAGCAACAAGTCTTGTGTCTTTTCGGAAATTTGACCAGTAAGGATCGCAGCCTGGACAGCAGCGCCATGGGCAACGGCTTCGTCAGGGTTGATGATTTGTTCAGTTGGCGGTTTCCGAAGTACTCGGACACAAGGGACTGAATTTTAGGGATACGCGTGGAGCCACCGACAAGGACAATCTCATCGACTTTCTCGCGGGGGATCTTTGAGTCCTTCAATACTTTTTCGACAGGTTCGAGGGTAGATTTGAAGAGTGCTGCGTTGATCTCCTCGAAACGCGCACGCGTGATGTTTGCAGAAAAGTCCTCCCCCTGGTGCGGGAGCATTATTCACATACCATACGGTGACCGAATTTCATCTTACCTGGAACAGAGAGTCGACCTCAACGGTGGTCTGAGTGACGCTGGATAGAGTGCGCTTGGCACGTTCGCAAGCGCTTCTCAATCTTCGAAGGGCACGTGGGTCCTCGGAGATGTCGAGTTTTGTCTTTCGTTTGAACTCATTTTTAAAATGTTCAAGAAGCGCGTTATCGAAGTCCTCTCCACCAAGATGGGTATCACCAGCAGTCGCCTTAACGGCGAACACGCCACCGGTGATGTTCAGGAGGGAAACATCAAAAGTTCCTCCGCCGAGGTCGAAGATAAGAACGTTACGTTCAGCTTTTGATTGTTGGTCGAGACCATATGCGAGTGCAGCGGCAGTAGGCTCATTGATGATACGCAACACGTCGAGTCCTGCAATTGCACCGGCATCTTTGGTGGCGAGGCGTTGAGAGTCGTTAAAGTACGCGGGAACGGTTACAACGGCCTTCTTGACTGTCTTTCCAAGCTTAGCCTCAGAAATGTCCTTCATCTTGCTGAGAACCATAGCTGATATTTCCTGAGGGCTAAATGTCTTCTCCTCACCGAGATACTGAACCTTAATGAGGGGCGATCCATCCTTTTCTACGACCTCAAAGGGCCAATGGGTCATATCCTACGAGAAAGTTGTTACGAGCAGGGTCACACTGTTGGAAAAACAACACCAAGCTACCTTTTTGACATCAGGGTCACTTTCGGGGTAGATTGGTGAGATAAGAATAACAGCATAGACAGCTAACGACATACTCAAAACGACGTCCGATAAGACGCTTCGCGTCGAAAACTGTATTCCGGGGATTCATCGCGGCTTGATTTTTTGCAGCATCTCCGATCAGACGCTCTTCGGTGGAGAACGCAACATAAGAAGGCGTGGTGCGATTTCCCTCTGACATACATGTCAAAAAAAAGGGTCAAAATGCAGTGATCATGAAAAAGGACGCACGATCATTGGCGATGATCTCGACACGGTCGTTTTGCATTACGCCCACACATCTGTATTACAAGTGACATGTGGGGGATTCAAGGTACGAAGTGAGACATACGAGTAGGTTGTACCGAGGTCAATACCGATGGCGCCGTCAAAATGGTCAGAGTCGGCCATGTTTTTTGGAGGGTGGAAAGAGTAGAAGCTAGTGAAGGTGAGGGGAAAAGGATGCGGTGTATTAGCAAAAATGAAAATTTGGTGAATGCTTGGTCATCATTACAGCCGCTCGTCATATTCCCTTGCTCGTCCCTCTTCATCATGGCCGCTCTCTGCAAATCACGGACACGTCTATTTACCGCATTACGATCCTCGCGTCGTTCACTTACCTCTGCTACAGATGCTTCAGAAAAGAGGTTGTCTTCACCAGATGATTGGACTGCATTTCAAGTCGAAAGAGCTGAGCGCTCGACTCTTGGTCAGTCCTTGACAAACCTGCTTCTTGTCTAACGGGAGCTGAAATCGTTCCATCAGTCGACCTCTTCTCAAAATTTGGCTCGACACAGACTCGAGATAACTCATGGCAACCTCACCACTCCCTACATCGTCCAACCGCCCCGCGCGACCTGACTCTCTGCCCTTCTCGCCGCCGGTGCACACCTCGGCCACCACAGCTCGTTGCTCAATCCAAATTTTGTTCCATACGCGTACGGAACCCGCGCAGGCGTCACTATCATAGACCTCGAGCGCACTCTTCCCCATCTACGTCGCGCGGCCGCCCTTGTGCGAGCCGTCGCGTCTCATGACGGGACCATCGTCTTTGTTGGCACCCGTCCCGACCTTCGTCCGGCCGTCCTCAGGGCTTCCAAGCGCATAGGTCCACAAGGCTACCACGTCGGCGAGAAGTGGTTAGCTGGCACCCTCACAAACAAAGTCCACTTCTTCGGTCCAGAAGTGTCGACGTCCGAGCGCGTCGTCCCCGACCTTGTCATCTTTCTCAATCCCATACCCAACCTTCATGCCATCCGCGAATGCGCCATAGAGCACGTCCCCACTATTGGCATCGTCGACTCTAATGTCGACCCACGCATCGTCATGTACCCTATCCCAGCCAACGACGAAAGCACGCGGACTGCCGAGCTGATTGCGGGTGTGCTCAGCATCGCGGCCGAGAAGGTGTTGAGATAGCGGCGGAGCGAGTACAAAAGCGGGCGCGTACCGCAAAATCAATAGCAAAACACCGTACACTCAATGTAGACTAAAATTAGGACGTTGGCTGAACCCAACATAAATTTTTCTTCTCTCAGGCCGACGGATTGCTTGCATGTTGCATGTCGTACCAGTAGCCTAACGGAGGTCATTCAGCGACCACCGACACCGATCCGGAAACCATGTGCACTTACGCTCACCCTCTTCCAGCGCTTTCATGTTTCCCTTCAATTTGTTGATGGTCTCGTAGTATTCGTCTTCTTCGATCTATCATGCACAATTCCCCCGCCCGCCTGGAGATATGCGACGCCATCCTTAAAGACGGTAGTTCGAATAGCAATGCAAGTATCCATCTCGTCATTTGCAAAGTCGAACCGACCGACCGCACCAGCATACACCCCACGATGGTCTTCCTCCAATCCATACACAAGCTCGATTGCCTTTATCTTTGGGGCTCCAGAAACAGTACCAGCGGGGAATATCGAACGGAAAGCATCGAATCTAAGGGGAATCAGGAACAGGTATCACCTGCAGCAATAGAATCACGCCAACCTCGTGAGCCCGTCACGCAATAATCCAGACACTTGAGAGGTGAGATGAATGACGTGGCTAAATTTTTCCAACTTCATCAGGTGATCCACTTTGACCGTCTTGGGCTGGCAGACACGATTACGTCGTTGCGAGCGAGGTCAACCAGCATGATATGCTCTGCTCGGTCTTTCTCTGAGCTTAGTAGCTCTTGACCCAACCGCTCGTCCTCTATTAATTATTTAAGGTATACCCCGAGTGAAGCGATGAGAGTGCAGACCTTCAGCAGTCTCCCCGCGTTTCACGGTTCCAGCTATTGCATGATTATAGACCTTGTTTGATTCTACCTTGCATAAAGTTTCTGGGCTTGCACCGACAATCTGCATTCCCCGCAGTCGAGGTAAAACATATACGGACTGGGGTTTACTTGACGTAGTTGTCGATAAGCGTTGAATGGGTGTAGCTGCGTCTGTCGTGACAAGCGCTGGGAAGGGACGGCCTGGATTATGTCACCTTGGACGATGTGCTCCTTGAGGGTGGTAACAAACTGTTCATAACCTTCCTTGCCAACGTTTGAAGTACTCGTGTGCCCCAACGTTATCGGTTCCTGCGGCACTTCCGGCGTCACAGGGCTCAGCATCGCGCGTGCCAGGCGACGAATTTTTGATACGGCGGTCTGATAGATGAACGCGAGATTGGAAGGAGACGAGTTTTCGGGGCAAAATACGTGCGAGACGACCTTGATGGTTTGAAAAGATGATCGTATATGAGGAGCGTGTCCGCGAGCATGAACACGGCCTCGGGTATCCCTAGGGTATCCTTCAACGTCGGGCGCGCCGTCTTGGGCTCAAAGTACTGAATCGCGTCGTACGCGACATAGCCAACGGCACCGCCGGTAACGTGGGCACTTGAGGAATTTTTATATATTTGTAGACGGACAGCTCTCGTTCGAGGGCGTGCAACGGATCGCCCTGAATGGCCTCTCGAGGCCCGACTTTGACCAACTTGAACGGGTCGGCGCCTATGAAGCTGTACCGAGCTACGCTCTCGCCCCCGACGACCGACTCGAGTAAAAAACTGTATTTAGAGTTGTGGGCGATGCGGAGATAGGCGATGACGGGTGTGATGAGATCAGATGAGAGCTGGATGTAGACGGGCACGCAATTGCCGCGTTTTTCGCGGAAGATGAGGCTTTCGAGGTCATCGAGCGAGGGAAGGGCGGGCAACAATTGAGGGTCCATGACGGGAGTATCGTCTGATGGGTGCTTTTTTTTTTTTGTTTTTTTAACAGAGATTGAGCCGCTCCAGAGCCATCATATCATGACTGACATATCATCATGATGACAATAGGGCCCTGAGAGATTTGGTCGCGGATGATCACTCCACGCTTTTCCTGCTCCCAAGATGTCCGCTCTCTCACACTTTCCGTCTATTGTCCTTCCGTGCGCGCCTCAGAAATAGAGATTCACGTTGACCACACCCTGCTCTCCCTCCACGTTCTCCTTACTTTCTGCGCCTCAACTTTCCAGCGAGCGTCGTCGAAGATGACGAATCCTCTGCTATCTATGACCCTGCATCTGGTTATCTCACTCTCACTCTGACCAAGCTCAATCCTGGAGAGAACTTTCCTGATCTTGATTTGTTAGGGAAGCTCCTCGCACCCCCTGCAGCACATCAGAGCACGCCCCATAGACCGACGATCGAGGTATTGGCCTCACAGGAAGCCAACACGGAACGTAGCGAGATCCTTCAGGGTATGTATGTCCATTACGTGTATTCCATTTCATGAACTGAATTACCAGCCCTCGAATAGCCGCAGCGAACGACTGGTCGGTCCCTCAGACGATACCAGATACGCTCCCAGTGCTGGAAACATCTCTTTACAAACCGTACGGCTTTCTCAACGCATACACTGGGTACTTTATCCACGTAGCTACCACGGAGAATGAGGTTAACGAGCTCGGTGCGGACGCCGAGACGCTGACGCCCTCCGAGCGGCGGGTTCGACGACTCAAACGTGAAGATGAGAAATGGGATCCAGAGTACTACATGTACGTTCTGTTGTATCACTTTCCATTCCTTCCCCCCAAAAAAACGTAACATCTGATGAAACCTTTTACTTTTAGGGCAGACTTTGCAGACACCGAGCAGATAGACCAACTTCTTGAGTGGACACATCCTCATCTAGACGAGAATGCCGCCCACGCTACCATCACTTCTTTCACAGAAGCTGAAAATGCGGCGATGCTACGTCTTCCCCGAAAAGAATGTAATGTTTATTTTCCCTAAAAAAAAAAACTGGCACAATACTCACTCACAGATTTTTTTTTTTCCCCTCTCTCTAACTAAAAGATCTTACTTCACCCGAAGAACCCGCGATATCTACCTGACGCTCCTAACGCTCCTCTTCGCCTATGCCTACGACGCGCGTACAACTCAACACGATCCGACTTCAGAAAGCGCATGGACCATCGCAACGCTAACGCCAGCATTCTCAGCTCTCGATCCACCTCCTTACCATTATTCCACCTCCAATTCGTTCGTCGATCGACTGGGAAGAACATCATCAACACCAACTGGTAGAAACGACCCTGATCCCCTCATACCGCCGTTCGCTCGCCTTTCCTCTATACCGCTCCTGGACCCTCGCCGAAACGTGCCGAAAGGACGCGGCCAGTTTTCTCGTCCGCGGAACGCGCACCGTCCTGCGTTGCCTGCTCGAGCTCCGCGCCATTTTGGACGCTCATCAGGTCTACTACGTCTATTCCCGCATATGGCTCGACGATTTTTGTCGTTGGATACAAGCTTGTGCGAGGTAATCCTTTTTTTTTTCCGGTTTTTGGCAAGACTCTCTGACTGTATACACTTCTTTCTAGTGAAGATACTTTGATCAAACTTGGTCGAGCTGTGAGCTGTCTGAGCATCCAGAAGGATTCACTTGGGTGGGACCTAGTCGCGCTCGAAATAATGGTGCAAACAGTAAAGGAGGGTCAACCAGACAGCGATGACGAAGATCTCGAGTTAGAAAGGCCCGCGGCCTTATAAATTTAGCTATGTATGAATTCTATACATTTTTGTCGATCATTACGATCTATTGCTAGTGAGCTGAGCTATAAATGTCAAATGCCGGTATCCTAGTCTAATTTGACCTTGGTTGGCGGTGAAACAAATAGTGTCTAGAAAAGAGCCATATAAGACACGAAAATGAGAGAAAAAAAAGGTAAAGACGTACCGACAACAACTTCAGAACTTCGTCAATAAGCACAACTGGCGCACTCAACCACAGTACAGCCTTCCACTCGATCCAGTTCAGTGGTACAATCGCGAATATTGACTGTCGGCCCCAATCGTCAACGAGATGAAACCGGTTGTGAAGGGCACGACTCACCGTAAGAAAAGGGACGTAAAGGATGAGAACGTGTAGGACCATGCTCAAAGTAATAGCAGCCACGAGGAACATGTTCTTCCAAATTGGGAGGCGAAGCAAGCTTTCGTTCTCGGATAACGAGTTCATCGCATTAAACATTTCAACCGTGACCAGAATTGATAGGCTCATCGTAGATGCATGTCGTGCCGGGTCGCTCGTAAACATTTCACATCCAATTTCCGGGAAAAGATTGGAGCATTGGTGGAAATGTGTCTGATAAAAACGCATCAGATGAAACGTAAACGAATATCAAATTGATACCAACCAGCTGATAATAGGATATCTGCGGCCCGTTTTCGTAAAACATAAACCACCAAGCGTAGCCCGCAACCGTAGCAATGCCGACGTAGGTACCGATAACCATGTATCGGACGAAGAGCCATTTGGACACCAATGGCTCTCGCCTGTTCCGTGGAGGCACCCTCATTATCGAATGATCGGGTGGGTTGAATCCAAGCGCAGTTGCAGGCAGGCTGTCGGTAACAAGATTGACCCAAAGTAATTGGACTGGAATAAGCGCCTCTGGCATGCCAAGGAGAACAGTCAAGAAGATGCTGACGACTTCGCCAATGTTCGACGAAACTGACAAGGCGATAAACATGGGCAAGCAAGGTTGAATACACGAAATGAACATACTGAGATAGCGGATGAATTGCTTGGTGTTGTTGTAAATCAATCTACCCTCTTCCACGGCTTGTTCTATTGTAGCAAAGTTGTCATCAGCCAAAACCATGTCGGCAGCGAGCCTTGCAACATCCGTGCCGCTACCCATTGCCACACCAATATCGGCTTTTTTCAAAGCAGGTGCATCATTCACGCCATCACCGGTCTGAGAGACATATCTGAGCAATGTAAGCGGCTTCGTAACAAAAGACCCACCATAGCGACGACAAGCCCAAGGCCTTGGAGGAGATCCACCAATTCGGTCTTGTGCTTCGGCTCGGTTCTGCTGAAAAGGGAGGCTTTCTGAACAGCTACGACCTTCTCCGCGTGACTGAGTCCTTCAAATTCGCGGCCAGTGAAACTCTTTCCCGTCAAATCTTCATCGGCACCAAAGAGTCCGATACTCCGACACACGCTTTCTGCCGTCCCCCTATTGTCTCCGGTGACACAAATCACGCGAATACCGGCGGCCCTACAGGTTGCAACAGCATCGCGAACTTCTGGCCGAGGTGGATCCAGCATGCCGACCAGGGAGACGAACGTGAGATTCTGTTCAAAACGAGAGTAATCTTGGGTACTCTCAGTGTGGTAATGCTGAACGTCAACGTCCTGAACATCAACAAACGCGAAAGCCATGGTGCGGAGGCCCTCTCGGGCGTAAGAGGCAGTTTTCTCTAAAAGTCGATTTCGAAGATTGGGAGTGAGCGGTACTTGGCCACCACCTGGAACCAAGATGGAGGTACACCTCTCCAAGATAGATTCAGGGGCGCCTTTCACGAATAGACAGCCAGTGTTATCGAGTTGGACGAGAACTGACATCATCTTTCGGTCGCGAGAGAACTCAAAGGTGAGAAGACGGGGTATCTTCGTCTCGTAATAGTCGCTGACAGCGCACGCTCGGGATGACGGTTCGAGACAATTGACAAATCGTGAAACGCTTGAAGTGCCTATCTTCTCGGCCAAGACTTTCAGGGCTGCCTCTGTGGGTTCGCCCACGTTACCGTAACTGCCCCTCTCCTAGAATTCGATTCGTCACGTGGAACAAAACGAGGAGAGGAGGGTGCACAGCCCACTTACAACGTTGTATGTAATCTTGGCATCATTACAAAGTACACAGATCTCGGCCAGCCGTTGCACAGGCTCTGATCGAAGGTCAACAGACTCATCCTTCCCATCAGCGGATGTGACCGACCCATGGGGGGAGAACGTAGAGCCATCCACGAGATAGTCATGGAATTTTGCCGACCCATCAAGGAAGGCAAACTAGTTTTAAGAAGAGGTCAGGATCACAAAGCTACATTCAAAAAAGTGGTGAAACTACTCACGCGCGAGACGCTCATCTGGTTGGTGGTCAGTGTACCCGTCTTATCCGAGCAAATCACATTGGCGCTGCCGAGGGTCTCGACGCTAGGAAGGTGGCGGACGATTGCATTTTTCTGAGCCATTTTTTTCGTTCCAAGGGCGAGACACGCGGTGATGACTGCAGCCAGCCCCTCTGGGATGGCAGCAACAGCGAGGGCGACGGCAATCTTGAAATAGTACACGGCGCCCTTGAGGGCCCCATGATGGGCAGGATCCCAAAAGTGGCGCACATTGATGAGCCACACGAGGATGCAAATGACCGAGATGACCTTGGCGAGCATGTCCCCAAACTCGTCCAACTTGCGCTTTAGAGGCGTTTTCTCGCTGATTTGCGAGGAAATGGACTTGTGAATGTCACCGATCGCCGTATTTTGGCCCGTAAAGACGACGATAGCGCGAGCACTCCCACTCACAACCGTCGTGCCCTGGTCATAACTATGAACAAGTGCAAGGGAAAAAAAAATTGAGAGCGTACGGTGAACAGCATATTTGTCATGTCCTGCTTGACCGCCTTGACATCCGGAACCACATCCACGGATTTACTGACGCTCACACTTTCGCCCGTGAGGATGGCCTGGTCGACTCGGAAACTGCTTGACGATACAGAGAGGAGCCTGCAATCTGCGGGTATCTTGTCACCGACAGCTACTGAGACGATGTCGCCCGGAACAATCCTCGAGGCATGCATGCGGTGGAGTTTGCCGGAGCGGAGCACGTTTGCTTCGTCAGGGGAATATTGCATCAAGGCCTGATAATGCAGGATGATCAGTAGTTAGCCTAAACGAGGACGAGGATGCGCACATCGATGGCATGTTCTGCATTGTTCTCCTGAATGACACCGACTGTCGCGTTTGCGACAAGGATGAGGAGGATGACTGAGGGCTCTACAAAGGCGCCAAAAGGAGAAGCGTGCTCTGCATCCTCGAGTAAGGCCAAGATGAAAGATATGACGGCGGAGCCAAGAAGAATGAGAACGAGTTGGTCCTTGAATTGATCTAGGATGAGCTGCCAAAGGGGTGTTCCAGGTTCTTCGGGAATTTCTTTTTATTTTATGAATAGTTGAGATTAGTAGGGTAGGTGGAAGTGTATACGTGGCCAAATTACAGACCATTTGTACCATAACGTTCAGAGTGAAGGTCGACTTGCTCCGGGGACAAACCAAGCTTTAGGTCAAGGTCGAAGAAGAGTGAAATGTCCTTCAGAGTAGCCGTCCATGGAGATTCCATGAAGAACAAGCTAGGGTGTTTAGAGAGAAAAGATAGGCAAAAGTAATTTCGTCAACTTAAATAGTCGGAGTCGGAGCCTCTTGCCATTTATAGTATCCGGTCTCCGGCGATAGAAAGATAATCTAATTGTACAACTAACAGTTCGTTGGGCTCATACATCGTTCTCATCCACGTATAAAAGTGGCTCCCTCGCGACAACAGACTCTTCAGATTCCGATGATAAAAACCGATATCCTTCCAAGTCCGATCCCCCGGATGCCTCCCTTGTTGCGACGGACGAGGCGAGCGAGTCCATTCGACTCGGGGTGGGGTGAGGTGGGGCAGAGGAAGAAGACGGTTCAGATTCGACTTCAGCTGGTTCTGGTTTACTTGGAGGAGGACTTTCTCGGAGTGGTTGAGGGATCGGGAGTGAGCTATTGTTCAAGTTGGGCGTGAGGGAAGGAGAGATCTCAGGAATAGGAGGGGTGAGCCTAGACACCACGGCGCCACTGGCGGCATCGGATGAAGGGGCTTCAGCCGTCGGTGATGATGACGATGATGGTGAGTTTCGATCCTCGGTGGTTCTTGTATGGGAGCTGTTATCGCTCGCTTCAGCGCCGTTACGAGCTTGCTGCTCGGCTTCCCTTCGTTGCTGAGCTTCGTGTTCCAGCAAAGACAGCCTCATTGCCTCCATCATCATCAACTAGGGTGGCGATTAGTGCTTTATAAAGCATGAGGAGACTACATAGTGCACACCTCCTCGAGATCTCGATTACCAAAGCCCATATTACCAAGAAAGCTGTTGAGTTCCTGCTGTTGCTGCTGCCGTCGTCTTGAGCGTCGAGAACCTCCACCATCTCCTTCCGTACTGGCAGCTTCGACGCCGAGTGGGTGAATTCTCCCACTCGTGATGCCTACAGGAACGAGGCGGTCCCCGACTTGTCGCATGATTATACGTCGATTTGCGCGGCGAGCGGCCGCAGCTTGGACAGCAGCCAACTTGGCCTCCCAGTCGGGGTGAATTTGATCTGGATTGTCGACATGAGGAAAAATGGCACGTTCACATCAACTAAAAGAGGTGGTGCATACCCACTGTCACAACATCAGGATCGGTATGGTCGAAGCTCTTGAAACGCTTTTGTTTCCCAGGTCTAACCTTGGAGCTATCAAACGACCGCTGAGAGCCCTTTGGAGACTCCGGCCAGGTCGGAGGTGCCTGGAAATAATGCCGGAATAAGAAGATTGGGGATCAACGTGATGAATCATCAAGGTGGGGGTAGAGACCACTTGCCCATCCTTCGCTCCCAATGCCTGCCCTCCAGGGGGGATGAGTGTAAACAATGCCGAAATTCTCTTGGACACAAAACGGGCAACAAGCTGGCTCGGAGACCATGTGTGTTATCGTAGGGTCCGTTCTCTTTATCTGCACAAAACACTCTGAACAAATTGCCTGATCACAACAACGAGAACGATTAATATTGTTGGGGTAATACTATAAGAGAGAGTGAGGGGTGAAGTGAGCGGGTTGAGATGAGGAAAAAGACGGACGAGGAAACAAATTGGACACTCTGTAGCATCTCTGTAGATCGCAGCCTCTGCATTACGTGGTAATTCTTTGGAAACGCTTGGTCGCTTGTGATGAGTAGATTTCGTGGTAGGAGATGAAGCGTCGCTCCGCGGACCGGCACCTTCATGTTCGGCGGGGACGGGTGCTTCTTTACGAGCGGCAAGGATTCGATCGTCATCCCAAGAGCTATCGTAGTCTTCGAGTGGTCTATAAAAAGGGGCGAGTTTTCGATCAACGATGAATTGGGTCACGACCTCTTCTTTCCAATCTCTTGTGCCGGAGTAGACCCCTTGGGGAGTGAGATAACCAAAGTCGACAGTGTCCTCGTGATGACCACGGTAAGAGGACGACGATGCGCTGTTTCCCATCGGGACGTAATAAGTGCTCTAGAGATAGGGTTGGGATGGTTGGGTTAAGACGAAAAGGCTAGCCAGAGTAAGCGTTATAGTTATAGCAAACAGGACGATTGGTCGTATCCGTCCGTAGCGTACTAGCACGCCCCGTCCACAAGGTCATTCACTCCGCCTCCCTTCCATTCGTTGCGTCCCCGTGCCACTCCCCAAACTAAACCGGGACCCCGGCACTCGTCTCTCCTTTTCTCTTCTCCTCTGCTAACAATCATTATTGTTTCAACCGTCGCTTTATAATTACACTAGTCTAAATTTCGACCACCATCTGCTTGTCTCGAAGCATGCTTGTTGCCACATCTCACTTTAACCACTAAAATAGGTTAGTCGGCCCGGTCAAACAGTAGTGTCAATACTTAGTCATTGATCGCTACTCGCTTGTATCGAATGCGCTCATCCTCGATTCCTCTACAACGAGTATTTAATGCACAGTTTCCTTGAGACTCGTTACAGGCCTTTTAAATATAAATAAAAAAGTATTATTGGTTCAGAGTCGTTCACCGTGTCAGCCAATGATGACTAATCTGCTCTACAGAGCGAGTGGGTATCTCCGACGACGGGGATGTCGTACCGAGATGCTCTCTACCCCAGGCGCGTCTCAACGCCCTCAACGCCCATCAATCCAGATAAACCCTTTCACGCCTCTATCCGACTTGTACAGTGATGCGCGTTTGCATGGGTATCAAGGGTCAACACGGACCGTGAGATTCCCAGGGGCAGCTGCCAGCAGTGGCGGGTCGATCGCTAAAAGCGAGGACGGAGAGCGATGTGTTGTTGCAGGAAAAGAATGTGTGTTTACGTCTTTTATGCATATGACTTGGCTAGAATCGCATCTTTTCGCCCCATAGCTTTGCGCATCTTGCGCGTTTCCGATTCACAAACTTCCCTTAATCCAGACCACAAGTTCTCCCTTGGCCGAGGTGGTCATCGTATTGATGCATCGCGCAATTTGTGGACTGGCAGCGGATTGAAAATGGAGAGTACCAGCACAGACGTTGCTTGGGGTCGTGGGAGTAAGTCCCAGTGTTCATGAGCGAGGACGATCAACCTGAGGAGGAACACCCAGGTTACGATAACAAGATCCTCACGAGTGCCCGGAATGGTGAACTTATCGTCTGGGACCTTAACAAGCTCGGCCCTTCCAAGTATGGTGAGTGACAGAGCTGGTCTAAACACCTTGCGCACTGCTCAGACATGCGTAGAGCGTCGGATCCGCCTGCATTTTCGTTCGATACACGTCCTCGCGTACTCTCCCATCGTGGCTAACTATTGTATGACTGGCTCCGCCGATGGTGACATCAGGGTCTGGGTAAGCCAGTGACCTATTATCGTGTTAGCGTCCTTTGAAATTCAGCCAGGACTTGCGAGATATGAGGAATTCTGTCATAAGGCTTCATCACCCTACTTCTGTGCGCACGGCCGCCTTCTCATGCAGCCAAGCTTGTCCTGTACATGCTGTTGTGGGTCTCGACAATGGTAGCCTGTATAGGTAAGCTGGCTTCAACATGCTCTATCACCCCGTCCTGATTTTTCCCCTACCCTCAGATATGATTTCTCAATGGGCTCAAAAGGGCAGCTTGATAGGTTGCCCGTCGCCCACTCTGGACCTATTCTCGCGCTCGACTGGTGCTCCCCGGAAGGTGGTGGCCCCAGCGCTGGCGGATGGATAGCCAGTGGCTCGATGGATTGGACGGTCAAAGTGTGGGACCTCACAGGTCCGCACATTGAACGCACACCGATCTATACGCTTGCAACTCAATTCCCTGTTCGTCGCGTTCGGTGGCGTCCGGGGTATGAGTGCGAACTCGCCATTGTGTCAAATGCAGAGTTCGGCGCAGGCTCGATCTCAGACGTCAGTGCTTCTGGCTCAGTCGCCGATGTCGAATTTGAGAAGCCAGAGGTAGCTCCTGTGAAGAGAAGGACGGATATAGGTGATCCGGTTGAAATTTGGGATGTAAGGAGGGGATATATCGCAAAGTGGCTTGTAGGAGGCTCTGCAATCGAGGGCGGCGTGACAGGTACGTCTCTACACCCATAGGCTGAACCTCAACCGAAAGTTCCCCCCCCCTTAACAACAGATGTCGAGTTTCGCGACTCACATGCTCTCTGGACGCAGCACTCGTCTGGGACGTTTGCTCAGCTCGATCTCAGGTATTCATATCGTCCGTTGGATGCTGTTCCTCGTCATGCGGCATCTTGGACTATTTCAGACACTCTTGCTTTTGTTGTGGACCGGAAGTCCATGTGGGAGGTCCCATATGATGACCTGTGAGTATTTAGAATTTTTTTCAATTGGTTAGAGAGTCTCATACTTTCTGCCTAGAGATCCAAAGGCGAGGCAACCTGGGCCTACCCCGAGGATGAAAGCGCTAGGAGACAAGCCTTTCAAGCCGATCGTGCAAAGTGTGGGAACACACGTATTCGACCCTTCCCATCAAGGCTCGGATAGGTTTTGCGTTCTCGCAAAGGGTTATGTATTTGATGGCTCTGACAAAATGAAATTATGCGAGAACAATGCACAGATTGCTCTGCAAGTAGAACACCGCCAAGTATTCCAAATGTGGTGCCTACTAAGGTCTCTTTTCACCCCGACTCCAACTTCCCCGGACACATCCCGGCCCACAACGCCGCCACTATCCCCCTTGCCACTATCATCTCGTATCCTACCTCACTCTCACTCAGTTTCGCCAGCAGTCCCAGGTTCCACCCACTCCGTATCTCCCAGTGTTCTCCACCCGTCACTTGACACCCAGAGATCCGATTCCATATCGACATCCCACTCATCGTATCCTGCTTCAGTGGACTCTCCATATCCAGTCGCATCTGCCTCGTCATCAAATTCGCCGTCTCCCCAGCGTGTCTCCAGCGCGACGCAGGTCACGACAAGCCCCTTGTCTGTGCTCAGCACGCCCTCTACGACCTCTCCCCGCTCCCCATCCCTTTTCCCGCGACATCCCTCTAGCTCAGCATTCTTCCCGAACCGTGCGCGTGGCTTGGCATCCTTCCGACGACTTTCAGTATCCACACCTTCCCCATCGAGCGATAACAACAGCTCTCCCAGTTTGCGCCACATCGGTGAGGGTACGCTGGATGACTCGGATAGCGGTAGCGAGAGCGACATAAGTTCCCTTCCCTCCGCCTCTGCCTTATCACCCACCGCGCAGGCTCACGGCCGTACAGCACCCTCGATTCCCCAAGCGCACCCCAGCCCACTCTCACGTGTCGCGGCTGCAAGCCAGCAGATGTGGACCGAAGACGAGCGCGAGGTTGACGACGACTCGCCTTCACCCGCCTCATCCGAGACGGATTCCGATGGCGCAACAGCGCCGAAACGGATCCGTGCTCGTTCTCTATCGCTGCGGCGGCGCGCCGCCACGCGTGGTCGTAGCTCAACGACGGTGGTATCGCCAAACCCTGAACTCACCGTCGCCGCCCTCGAGAGGCCAGGCTCGCGCAGCAGCATGCGTACCGTCACTGCGCACGACGATGCCGATTACGAACATGTGGCCCCGTCCGCACCGCAGACTGGCACACCACGTGTCGCGTCTGCTGGTATGTCAGATGGGTTGTTCGGTTCGAGCACGGATCCACACCATGCCAACTCGTTGGCGTTGGCGACGCAGGATGTCTATGTGCGCAACAGCGTTCGGAGACGCGTCGAGGAGGTGAAGGAGGCGATTCGAGGAGCTCTTCTGGAGGCACTGGAAGAGTATGCAGAAGTCGGGGATGTGCAGACTTGCGCTATGATGGCGTTGATTGCCTCGACGGAACTTCAAATAGGCCAGCAACGGGCACAAATGTTCGTAGAGGCTTACATTGGTACGCGCGATTATCACCATGATCATTTTTGTCGATGGTTCGAGTGTTGACTTATTTGCGTATTGTAGAACTTCTGATGCGGACCAGGCTGCATACCACGGCTGCGTATTTGCGAAAGAATTCGGTGTTACCAGATATACGCGCCGTGACCAACGTAAGGATCCCCCCAAAAAATTCAGAATCGTCCTGCCATTGACATACTCTTTCTCAAGCTTCAAACAACAGTCTATATGTCTTGCGGTCGATGCGGAAAGCCCATCTTGGCCCAGCAAGTGGGTTCCATGTGCGCAAATTGCAAATCACCTGCAGCACGGTGCTCAATATGGTTCGTTCACCTCTATCCCTCGCAAATACATCACTTTTTAAAAAATAAAAATAAAACACACGTGCCCCCGCCTAGCCACCTCCCCGTAAAGTCTATGCTCTTTCATTGCACGGTTTGCTCCCATGGCGGCCATCAAGCTTGCTACAGGAGGTTCTACGCAGAGATGCCGTTGGTCGTCCTCCCGACACCACATCCGCCATCGCCAGCTTCACCACTGATAAAGCAGCCTGTACCTCCGCCTCCTGACCGTTCAGCCTCGCGCAGCAAAGATAGAGGGGGCGATGACGTGGCCGATATCGCCCTTGACCACTCATTTGATGCATCCACCATAGTCCCGCCCACTCCACGCCCGCTGATGGGTCACTCGTGCGCAGCGGGATGCGGCCATATTTGTTGGGTAGCGAATTTCAGGGATGATGCTGAGAAAGTCTGAACAGCCAGCCTGGTCTCGGCTCGGGGTACTTCTGACATTTTTCATGTACCGTGTACATTGCGTGGTTAGGATATACAGGCCTATGCAGACTACATGCAAAACGAGGATTTTAAAACACATGAGCCGGAAGAAAAAAAAGGGGGGGAGAATAATTTAGGATGGAAACAGGGAGGGGAATGAAGATAGGCAGTGTGAAAATTGAACCTGAAGACTGGTCATGTACGGTGTTCATAAGGGTGCCTCGCTAGCTCGTCATATAAATCGGCTGGGAGATCGCGGACAAGGGTGACAGCGATGCCGATGACAGGGAGCGCTTCCAGCGGCGGAAAGGTGCGTAGAAGACGCATAGGTCTGGGAAGGACAGAATGAAATGTTGGGGTAGGGTACAGGGAAAAATGACGTACGATGACGAGGCCATCACGTTGTCTCGGATGAGAAGTAATTGAGCAATGACGCACAGGACGTTAAGATGTACCCCAAAAGCCAGAAGAAAGTCCCAAAGTTGGAGAACTTGATCCAGTGGAGGTGTGCAAGCACAAAGAGTAAGGATAGCTGAACATTAGGAGAGATAAGAGAACGATAACGGGACACGAAGGGGAGTACTCACATGGAAAGGCGTATAATTCAGCCGAGAGATTTTTTGAGCGTAGATAATTGAACAACTCTGGGTCCACGATTTTAAGGCATCGATCGAGAAGCTGTTCAGAGCACTGTAAAGTAGTTGCAACGAATCGATGGTGGGTGTACTCACCCTCAAGCCCCGATGAACACCTTCGAGAGTAGGCTGGACATACAGCGGACATGATACTTCTATGAATTTGGAAAAGCAGAAGAACGCCTCCACTTCTGAGGGCATCGTGTAGAGGAAGGGGGCAGCCAGGACGTTCATGCCCTGAACATAAGTGAAACCCAGCTGGTGGGACGACTCTTGTCGATCTACAAGGCGGTCAGGGTGAGTTGTCGGGAAGTAAAAGGAAAGGGTATGGAATGACCATGATTCCGCCAGACGAAAGCATCCAGGAGACGGACGAGCATATCCTCTCGGACACGCTCCTTGAAGCCACGATCAGTGGCCAGAGTACTGGACCATGTGTTAGCGAAGGACATCAGACGAGTAGATGAGTACGCACCGAAAAGTGTCATTGCGGATCTTCTCCCTCACTGCACATGGCCCCCTCGCGACGTATTCGAGGAATGTTTCGGCGGACAACTCGTTGACCCTAAGTAAAATTTTCCAGATTCTATATCGCAAAGTAGGATCCTGTGAAAAAAAAAAAACAATTGAAATGAGATGAAAGACTTCGCAGGGCAAACGAAACACAACTACGTACTGCTTTGGATGGAATGCCGTCGATGAGGATGAGCCGGCGGAGCTTTTTCACGCTTTCTTCCACATCATCGGATGATCGCGTTTTTGAAGACAACTTTGGTTGCGCTAGGATCTTGTTAAACGTGTGCGCGGTCGCGGCTAGATTGGCGGCTTCGCCCATAGTCAGATTGTCGGCAGATTAGGCCAGCGAGCTTTGGCAGCCCGTGTCGCGGGTTGGCTTGAGAACCAAAAAAGCGCCCAACCCACTTGCACGTGGGTGGGGGGGTGTCTCTTTCTCCTTTTCCGATATTTTGATGTCCAATGCAAGTGCCATTTATCTCTTCCGGAGCACTCAGTCGCGTACATTATTCCCTAGTTCGCAAGGTAGAACTTGCTCAAACTACTCAGCAAGCCGATGGCTACCTACTCGACCAGGTCGTCGCCGTTCGTGAACGTCTTTCGCGTCCTGGGTTCTCCTCCGTGGGTTCAGCTTTGCTTCTCTCTCGCAAGGGGTTTTCGTTGAATATCCCAGACTGCTTAGTCCCAGTGTCGAGAATGTCTTATCCTTTTGCTATATTGTTCCTGAGCGCAGTAGCTGGACTTCCTCCTGGCGCGCTAGAATTCGCGCTCCCCCACGCTGTCAATCTGGCCGAGGCGGGTGCCTCTATCGAGGAACGAAGAACTGGTACGTCGTATGCTGGTCTCTGTACACCTGGTTTGCTACAGCTTCCTCGCAGGATACCTATTTTGCTCCGAGATGATGCCGTCGAATCACGATCTGAGACTTATGCTCGTCAACACACTCCGTAAGGTATACGGCCCCAGTCGAGCTGAGCGCACCGTCTCAAGCTAGTATTAGGACATCGAGGCTGAATCAGTTGCCCGCGTGACCCTCGCCTTGAACTACCTCATCCAGTGCCCAAGTGAAGACGTTATCCCCGCCATCCAGCCGCGTCTACGTACCTTGTTGTCTCACAAGTTGTATGTGGTCCCTCTACCATCTGTGGCTGTATTAATGAGACTCTAAGGCCACATATACGCCGACGGGCCCTGTATGCTATCCGTGCCCTTGCGGAATGTGATTCCGGTATACTCCGTTGGCTGTCTCCTGACGTCTCGAGATTTCTTCGTGATAAAGACCAGGCTGTCCGTGGCTCAGCGGTTGTTATATGCAGTAGTCTACACAAGGTCGGTCGAGTCGTATCATCCTAGCACGGTCGCCTTACATCCCTAGAATGGATTACTGGGATCAGATGGCCTTGCCAACGTTTATCAGGTACTCCACCATGTCGGGAAATCCTCTACAGAGTCTACAGCAGCGGCGCTGGTAGTGCGGAAAGTGCTACAACTGTATTCTATTGTTCAGTAAGTCCGTGCAGGTTCAGAAGAGTATGGCGAGTGACATACTGGAGAGCAGTCCTACTACTGAAATGCTAAAGACCATTGTTGGGCTTCTCAAACGATCTATAGAGACCGTGAAGGCTCATGGTAAGTTCACTTGTCAGTGTATATCTGTTACTTTGAACGATCGCATTCCCAGCTCTAATCTACGATTGCTTCTCGGTCTTCCGAAACACCCCAGCGGATATATTAATACCCTTCACGATATCTAATGGTTCTCCGGTTACGTATATACGTCCCTTACTCTCGAACGACTTAATAGAGCAACACCTGTTTCTCTCCTGCTTGGCTTGCGTCCCTCCGGCCATTTGGGCTGGCACAGCACAACACATACCTTCGGTTCTCGAGGCGTGGGAAGTCGAACGCGTGATGCATCTTCTCTCTGCCCCGATCCTGAAATCAGACTAAAGGTGGGTGGTCTGTTACTTGCCTTGGCACAACTCTCAGACTGTTCGCAGACCCTACGCGTCGTATCCGGTGTTGACCTATCCATCGTCCAACAGTATTACTCTCAACGGCTACAAGGGCTAGATCGCTCTGCAGAATCGTACGAAGACGAGGTGCTTGCATTGCTTGAAGCGGTCAAGATTCTTGCAGTCGAAGACGCAGAATTTTATGCAAGGTCTGTCAGGGATGTTCTATCACCTGCTGGGGCTGTGCCCAGTGGACAACAAAGCTCCCAAGTCCTCGAACGTGCAGTAGAGAACGTGTTATCTTCTTTTCGTGATGGTGAATTTGTTGTTCCCTTGTGTGCGTTGCGGAACTCGAGGTTGACCTGAATACGGTCCAGGTGATACCACTTTTTATGAACATGTCGCGACAACGTTGTTGACGCCACTTGCGGAGGTGGAGGCGGAGACGGCCTTTAGTCCTACCCTGATGGTCGTTCTAACGGCTCTTGCTTGCGAATACGCGGGGCGCGTCTCCGTATCACCGCTCCAGTTGCTATGCGGGCTGAGCAAAAGGCTGCTTTCCTACTCAGGTTCGCTGCCTGTTCGGGAACCTTCCCTTACTTATCAATCGCGCCACAGCATCAATCCAGGAGATTTGTATTCTGACAATGATACGTCTGGCAGCCGAATGCCAAAAAGTTCCTCCCGAACCGATTTCAAACGTTCAGCATTTAAAAGCCGTATCAGGCCGCCATATATCACGCGTCAGTACCGACACCCATGTCTTTGGCATTTCAATCTGACCCTTACCAAAACTGCCGTTTAGAGATGCATTCAGTTTGAAGACCTGGTCGGCAAACCAGAAGACTTGAGGGCTGCTGTTGCAAACAGTCGGTCGCGCTCAGTGAGGGCTACTCACCCAGGAATATAACTATGCATTATTGATGAACTAAAACCACAACCATTTCAGCTTCCAGATTTTCTCCTCGCGCTTGAATCCAAGCCGCCGCCGCCGCTCCCTCGTTCACCCGGTCCCAGTCCCTCCTCGCCAGTTGCATCACGTTCGCCAATCAGCGGATCGCAGAAGCTCCGCTATACAGCCTATGATCCACCACCACCTGCCCGCCCACGTCGTTCACACACTGCGAGTAGCAGGCAATCCACAACCTCTCTGGATTCCGGTGATGACCTCACGCGGACCGTTACAGCCGGAGACTTGGCGATTGCAGCTGGCAGCCCGGAGATACGTGCGCTCTCCCCCGTCCGTGGCCTTTCCGTTTCTTCTACCTTATAAGGACGACCCTAACCTTCCTCCCCCCTTTCAGCAACCGCACACCGTGAGCAGCCGACCGTCTCCCGCACACAAACCGGAAACCACTCATCTTCTCGTGCGTCTCGTGGGGATTTTTTTTCCCCTAATTTCGTGCCCCTTATATCGGAACAGAGCCCTCAGGTGGACCTGATCTCCCTCGACACGCCTTTTATCGCGGAGCCTGAGCCAGGAGATGCAAGCACATCCCAACCGTCCGACCAGGATCAAGATTTCGCAAATGTGTGGGAAACGGTCTCAGCATTCTCCGCACGTGGGTGGTGCGACGGGACTCCTGACGTGGTCGTCCGCAGCATCCAAAGCCTCGGGCTCCCGCGGGGTCTTGCAATTCTTCCTACAGATCAGCCACCGTTCCAAGGTACGTGTTTCACACGACTCGCGCGCCCATTCATACATATGCTACGACCGATTCCTATCTGATCATCGCCCTCATGCCACAGGTGAGCTCAAGATCTTGATTCTCGGGAGTGCAGATGGACGTGGCAGGGCGGCACTGAGATTGCACGAGAACTCAGACAACGGCGAAGATGGCTGTCTGTGGCGCATGCGGAGTGATGATGAAGGTGTCTTGGCAATAGTAAAACAGATCCTTGCGGCATAGTAGATAAATTGGCTTTTTTTTTTCACAATGTTGTGGGATGGCGTAGTTTTGATGGGGGGTCGTTCCTGACCAGCTAGCTGGGTGGCGTTGGCGGAGGTATAAGGCTCACATACGCGCCACGTGGTGCGTGGGCAAATTCGGAAGGGTTATGCACGACCCACCACCTGTGGCCAACCCACTCCCATGTCTTGTGGCCACCCACTTAGTCTATGCCATGTTTACCTGCATAGTGGGCAGCTGCAAAACATGGGAGCAGCCTGCAGGTGGTGGGTTGTACACAACCCAGTAGAGGACCACCTCACACTGGAGACCACATTCACTGAAGGTCTACTGATGTACTTGCTCACCACAGGGATGGTGGCTGGGACTAGGCCCTCCACTCTGACCCTTGACATGAATGTTGTGTGCTTGGCCTGCTCTCATCATCCACCAAAGACAAACCACAAGGGAGTAGTACATGAGTCAAGACAGAAAGGGCTTTAAGGGGAGTTGTAAACAATGATATTTTTTTTAGAGTTTTGACAAATGTATACAGAAGAAAACCAGTGAATGGTGGTCCAAGCATGCAGCATTGAGTTGAGGGTCACAGAGTGGAGGGCCTAGTCCCAGCCACTGTCCAGTGCATCACTGTGAGTAAGTACATTGGTTGACCTTCAGTACTAGTAAATGTGGACTCCAGCATGAGGTGGTCTACTGGGTTGTGCATGACCCACCACCTGTGGCCAACCCACTCCCATGTCTTGTGACCACCCACTATGTAGGTAAATGTGAGCTCTTCATTGAGTGGCATAGTTGGGCTCTCCTTGGATTGTGCCTTGGAGATAATTCCCTCACAAATGAAGAGTGCCCAGGTGTGGAGGCTAGCAGATTGAGGAAAGGTAATCACAGCATCAATATCATCTCAGATTCTCAGGAATCAAATGTAGAGGATGTACAAGTGGTCTCCACACCCCTTTCAATGGCTATTGGCAGCCTGGGTATTAGGGAAGAATAGGAAATGGTGCATTTTCAATGCAATGACCTTGTCAATAAGTGTCTCAATGGTGGTACCATTGTGGAGGGGAACCCAGCTCCCACTACATGTCAGGAGTCTATGCTCCTGAATTACTTAGGGCTAACTCATTGTGCCACCCATTATTGCTATGCAATAACCTTGTTGAAGCATAGCAATAATGGGTGGCACAATGAATTAGCCCCAGGTAATTCAGGAGCTTTACTGTATACACCCCTGGCATGTAGTGGGAGCTGGGTTCCCCCTCCACAATGGTACCACCAATTGGGACACTTATTCTAGTAGGATAAGAGGAACAAATGAATATAAGGATTCCATTATTGTCTTGCATCCAATCCTCTGCTAATTTCACATTTCCAGAGCCAGAAAGAAGGTCCATGAAGATGGGTCAACTGACAGATGAAGATTTCGAATTGGGCCGTGAACATTCATGTCAAACAAACTCGTCGTCAGTCGCACGCTTTCCACCCCTTCTTTTGATTATATAACCATTGCCTGATTAGTCCTCTCTAGTAAGTTAGTACTATGACTAACTTGGTGATGATCAGGCCAGGTTTGTGGACCAACGTTTTCGCGTTCAGGTAGCGATCAACGGCCAAGACAGCTGTAAGCACTCGTGATGGCTAAACGTTCAATTGCGAAACCTGCGGCTGGAGGGAAAGGACATCCGAAACTAAAATTCCTCAGTGAGGACAGAGCTTCAGTTCCGGCTGTCACAAACCCCATAGAAATATAAGGCACTCATAGAGCCGCGTGTGTAGCGAAAAGAAAATGGCACACATTAGTTTGGGTGGCCGTGAATGGGCTGGGTCGTATTATGGACTCTTAAACTGACAGGTTGGCTGCCGCCACTGGCATTCTAGTCATGAAAGCTCGTAATGTACATTCGCATTTGACATCGTTGTCTTCCTAGGTACGTATATGCCCGTAGATATTTCATATCCGAACAGCCTCCAACACACATAATAGCGCTCAATGCCGAGAGCGCATGCTCATGGTACGCATCGTAGGGACTTGAAGAAAAGCGAACAAACAATCAGCCCCAAAGGTTCACACTGATAACAACGCCCAGAAAGAACTCACACATCATAAGACCTTTGATATCTTTGACACGTGCCCGCTCCATCGACCTGCGTGCAAGCAGAACGCGCATGCTAACCCAAACAAGAATCAGACAGCCAAAGGAAATGGGGATGAGCCAGTATAGCGGCAGTAGCTTGTGAGAACCACCGAAGACGGAATGGAACGGTGGTGTATAGATGATGAACATAACAAAGGCGCCACCAGCGATGATCCCCATGAAGTTGTACTTGTTGCTAACGATGCTTTTACCGAATGGGAGGTGGAACCTTGCCTTGACAGCAAAAACCTGTGGAAAGGGGGTAGGTGGACGTAAAAGGGGAGAAAAAGAAATTACGTCTTACATTGAAGCATTGAGTAAAGAATATCGACAAGTACACTGCGTATAGTGGCTGTCATTCGGGGTTGTTCGACCACGCCAACAGTATTACGTACCGATGGATTGTGCTTGTGCAATGCTTCGACTTGTTGAGTCGCGCTAAGCGACTGTCCCTTGTAGTTGGTAAAGTCCGGGCTGTGCTTAGTGAAGTAACCTGGCGTTGAGTTAGTCGACGACATAATCAAATTTAGGACGTGTAACTTGCCACCGTTCTTCTGCGCCACTCGGAGGTCGTTTGGTGAAAACCCGTTCTTGAAGAAAACGACAAAGTATGCCAGCAGCCTGAGGGCTGTGCATTAGTGGGTTGAAGGATACAGCAAAATGACACTTACGATCCTATCGTCTCAATAACCCCTACTTCCAAGTATGCATAGCTAAGGACTTTGCCATCACAAGAGTTTCATCATCTGTCTGTTCAAAGCGATCCTCCCAGAACTGGCGGTGAAAGGGGACTTCAGCTTTCGCATGAGAACGGTTAAGCGACTGGGCTGTGTATCTGCCTGGGACTCGGTGTCTTGGCCTAACGTCTTGCTGCGTCGCAGGGCGCGACGTTTGCGGTTCATAATCGAGCGTTCGTTCACTGTAGAAATGTGAACGAAGTATAAACAAGAGGTGAAGATGACTAACCAGGCTTCCGTGGAGGCATTCGCATCAAGCTGTCCTTTGTCTCGGGTTTATCCCATGCAAACGACAACTGAGGTTGTTTTCGTCAGTGTCCCCAACGCTGTAGCCATGAATAACATGGGAACGGACATACAGCAACTAAAAGCTCGAAACCAAGATCTGAAGGGCTGCCGTCAACTATGGCGCTCGATAGCAACAAATGTAACTTTACCTATCACCAAAATCAGGATAGCCGGCAGCGGCAAGGGGATGGGGATGATCACATCTATATTCATGGTTAAAATCCCGACCCCAGTTGAAATTGAGTTGATTTATGACGTACAGAGAAGCTGGGGAATGACCTCAGGCGTGGTGTGAGTGATCGTATACTGGATAGAGCGCTTCAAGTTGACGAAAATTTGACGGCCTTCTTCGACACCTTTAACGGTAGAGGCGAAGTTTCATCAAGGAGGATCATATTAGCAGCTTCTTTGGACACATCCGAGCCAGACACATTCATCGCAATGCCAAGGTCCGCACGCTTCAGTGCCGGAGAGTCATTGACGCCATCACCAGTTCTGCAGAATCAAGCTGAACGTAGCGATCATAGAGAGTAGGGAGCACTTACACTCCGACGATGTGTCCCAGAGCCTGTGCATGCTTGACTGAAGGGAACCGTCAAAGGACTTCGCCAGGTGTTCATGAAAAGTAACGTACCGATTTCAAGTTGTGTTGGGGCGACGTCCGCGCGAACACGACCTCTTCCTTACTAAAGACTGAATGACGTCACAAGTTAGCGCCGTGGAATGTCGAAGAATTGTTTCTGGCCTACTGAGATCCCATTGCCAGCCTTCGAGCGAGTCAATGTCGTCGCCATGGATAACAACAGCCGATACTTCGTCTTCGTATATTTCCCGAACCGACCGTCCTGTCTTCGCACTGAGGGATTCTTTCGTGTCACCAATCATCAGATTGATCTTCCGAGCTATTGCCTCAGCGGTCTTTGGATGATCACCTACGGAACGACGCCGAAGCACATAAGTGAGGCGTGAAAGAGAAATCAACGTGCGTGAGTAGCGTACCAGTAACCATGATAACCTTAATACCAGCCAGACGGAGTGTACCAATGGCTTCGCGTACTCCATGCTTGGGTGGGTCCTCGAGTGAGACCAAACCCAAGAAGCAGTACTCGGAGTCTGGGTAGTTTGCGTCCTTCTTAGAGAATGGGTAATCTGTTGGGTATCTGTCTTCAGGGAGGAGATACTGCGCACAACCAATTACACGGTGACCACGTGAAGCCATGTACTATAACTGAGGGTAAATGATGGATTCAATGCCAATGAAAGGAAAACTAAACGTTGTAAGCCTCTTCGTAGCTCTCCTTGAATGCATCGTCTATTGGAACAGATACCCCATTCTTCAAATAGGTCTTGCACTTGGCCAATACGCGTTCGGGTGCCCCTTTGATGTAGGAGACGAGCCTGCCGGTATCATGGGGTTTATTCACGATAACCAAAGCCCACTTATTCATCGAATTAAAGGGAACCTCGAACACCTTGGGAAATTCTTGCAAGTAAGCGTCATAATTCTCCAACGAACGACCTGCAAAACGCGCGAGGCCAGTCTCGGTTGCATCGCCCATGATCTCACGCTGCGCGAACGCAATGTCAGTGCGATCAAACTTGATACGAGAGTTGAGCGCAGCAGTGGCAACGAGTTCGTTCATTCCTGGAGCATCGACAGAGAAAGTAGCTGTATCTTGCTCGTCGTTGTTTGACTGAAATGCCGAAAACAACTTGTCGTTGTTCCATAGGTTCGACACCTGAGTTATACGGGTGAGTACTCTGAATTTAAATGAAGTCTTTGGGTCTGCACCGTCATCTGATTCCGGGTGAGGGTGCCAGTCTTGTCAGTGGCTAACAAAGTTAGCTGCCATCTAAGGTGAGCCAGGTCAAAGAACCAGTGACTGAACCTACCGAGCCTGTGATACGTCATAAGGGGACAACAGCGTAGAAGAAAAAAAGTCACACATACCCAAAGTCTCCACTCCTTGTAGGTCCTTAACTAGTACATTCTGGGCGGCCATGCGCTTCGCGGCAATGGATAACCTGAAGTCCGTTAGTAACGAGAAAAAGAATTGTAAGATACACATACAGCAGTGTGACTGTGGATGGCAGACCCTCGGGGACGAATGCCACGAGAATCGACACTGCGAAAGTGAATGTTTGCGTGGCCTTGCCTTTGTAAACGGTAGTGACGCCCACTACCAGGAACACAACGGCGAAGATAAGTGCAATGACAGACACCATCACAACAAAGCGGGCACTAATTTCAGACCGTTTTTCATTTGGTTAGCTTCCAAAGTGTGCGCCCCGAGACGATGAGAAACATACATCTCTACTCCTAATGGCGATTTGTTTCCAGTCTCGCCGCCAGTAAGCTTCGCGATTTGTCCTGTGAAAGATATGTCCCGTGAAGGGCCAGACGAGTCCAAGACCATCACCTACCGATGAGCGTACGGTCACCAGTCCGGACAACAACTAGCATTCTGTTGAGCGCATGTAAATGCCGACGCATCCCTCAGAAACGTACCACCCCATGCTTCGCCATTCACGACAAGAGTCGAGTTGAAGGCCTACGAACTTCCTATGAGTGGTAGGAACACACAGAATGACCGTCACGTGTACCAAGTTGTCAGCTTCGACTGGCCGCCCATTAAATCCTTTGTGATTGGCCCCGCGTTCCTGGGGTTCAGACTCGCCAGTGAGACTACTGTTATCAACTTTGAGGTCAGTTGAAGCAAAGATAAGCAGATCTGCTGGGGTCTTGTCGCCGGTACACTGGGCGACGATGTTAATATCACTTGGAGAGAGATGGAACGAAAGGACAAGTACCAAAAGCACGACGTCTCCCTTCACAAGGCAAGCAGCAGGAATGCTTGATAATGTACTATCGCGCAGGACGCGGCAGGATGGTGGAATCATGGCGAGGAAAGATGCGAGAATTGCCTCAGATTTTTGCAGTTGGTAGAACTCGATAAACGCGTTGAGAAAAGCGACTGCGATGAGAATGCCGCCGAGATAGGTGTTCTGGATGTTATTCTGCGGGGCGCAATCTCAATATTTGCCAACGGAGCAAAGTGCTTGCAAAACTCACGTGAAAGTCGATACCGAGAAGGATATACTCAAGAAGGCCGGAAATGATCAGAATGATGTTAAACATCGAGCTCAGGCAATCGAGGTACTATCAAGCGTTCAGAATACTAGATCGCTAGATGCCGGTGTGTATGCAAACCTTCCGCAAAGCAGACTTCTTCTTGGAGGTGTGAGCGCGTTCGGTCCATCGCGCTGGAGGCGTTCTTCTGCTTCTGCAGCAGTAAGACCACTAGATTGAGCGGGATCGGTCCAGTTGAAGGATGTGCTGAGAATGCCCTCTATCTCCTGGATTGGCCGAGAGTGCTCAGTGATATCGACATCCCCGAACTTTGTGCTCTCATCCGTAGTTTTTTCCTTGGTGAGATGCTCATAGCCAGCAGCAGCAAGGATGATTTCTTCCTGTGTCATTTGTCGCCTCATCTCGACACCGGTCGGTCGTGATTTGTCGTCCCGATGATGACCGTCATCTCCAGGAAAGGCAACAGAACGCTCAACAATATCCTCGATATCCTTGTGGGACCCAGTGGATTTCTCGGGATCTGACGGTTGTGCCTCCATGTCGGGAATACTAGGGAGATACGGACAGACTGTCACGGACAGACACGTTTCGACCTCGGTGAAGGAGGCGAATAAAAAGTGTCGAGGATAAGCACCAATCGAAAAAAAAACTGAAATTGACGGCGTTAGGAGCGCAATGACGTTATGAGTTACCCTTGCCCCCTTGACAATGTGGGGTGAACGAAAAGCATAAATCCCTCCTCATCACGTGTCATAAAGCATAAAAAAAATTTGGCAGATGAGTGGGTTGAGTGCGGACCTCTCATATCGGTGCCTTGTTGTTACGAATCCATACTGTACCCGATGACCCGACTTGTCAGACCCCTAAGGTGTCGGAATGACCACAAAAGAATATTCCTTAGCAGCTCTGCAGGCCCAGAGGTCTTCTCTTCTCTTCGGATCGATAACGAAATTTGAGCTAAGTTACTCCTATCCGATAGCTACACTTGGAGGCCCCATTAACATGTCCAGCTGTCAAAAATCTTATCACCACAGCTTTCCAAGGAAAGATGGAACCGCAGAAAAAAGCCACCACCGTTGAAAACAACCTGCAGTGCCAGGGCGGGCCGTCTGAGCCGAGTAGCCTCCGCGTTGTACAATTGTTCAATTGTCCACTCTCAACTCAACTCCACGAGAGGACCCAGCGCCACCCGCTATTGTCTGTCGTCACCTCCATATCTCCTCCACGAGCCACCACCTATACTCTTGTCGTAATAGCGATCTTCTTCTCATCAGCGCCACTCGGCATGGCTCCCTTTCAGCTGCGTCGGCAAGTCGCCGAGATCCTGGCAAGCACCTTGGCTTTTCTCCAACAACAAAGCACAGCATTATAACCTCTGAATAGGAAAGAAAAACTCCTCCAAATAACCACCATTATGATAGCACGCCCAAGGTCGGCGGATCCGAGGCTGGTAAGCTTGCCCTTAGCCCTTTGACAATGAAACAACTCCCAGTTAAGCCAACCCGACCTCTTTTGAGCCTTCGTCGTCCTCGTCATATTACTTGCGATAATCGTCATCGCTGCGAGCGCCGGTATCTATTTCCTCCTCCGCTACGGCGAACCTTCGGCCGCGGAGCGCACTGTGCGCCGTAAATATTCTATCCGCGGCCATGGCCCACGCTCGCACCCGCTTCCCATAGGAATTCCGAGCTCATTCAGTGAGAAGATCAGCAACGTATTCAAGGGCCGGCGGGCTGCCCGTGGCTGGGTCCCCGCGCGAGATGAGGAGGACGAGTGGGACACCAGAGACGAGCCTCTACGCGAGCGTGAGCTAGGTCAACTTCACCACGACGGGGAACGGCGGCAGCAGCAACAGCAGCAGCATGATGAGTTACCTCGCGTGGGCTCCGCGTCTGCGTCGTATCACGCAACGCTGACTGAGCCATCGGAGGTTGGCCAATTGTCGCGCTCGGCATCTCACGTCGACCCCGATGAAATATCTTTATCCTGTCTCGGCCGAGATGCTCAGCTGCCTTCGGTCCCTACCGCCGAGCCCGAAGAGGGATGGCTCAACGCCGACTTTGATACCACGAGACCTACCATCACTGTAGGTGGCAGCGGAAATCCCGATCCCGTTGGCAATTTTGCGCCACATCCGCGCCGAGCTGACTCTGGTGAAGACATTCCGCTCTTTGCGGGCAGCACACCTTTTCGGTAAGAGTAGAACGTTGTCTGGAAGGGTGTTGCTACTGTATGTGGTTATTGGATGGGCGACAATTCTCGGAATCAAACATCCGTCTATCCGTTCCTTTTGTGTTTCCGGTCTTCTCCTTTTGTGATGTCGGACTCCATTCCGTTATTTTCATTGTACTTGCATATCACGCTGCATTCTATCCCTTATTACTGTATGTAGCTACCCATAAGTCTTTACTTTATGATCCTTGTGTTTTGAGCGCTCTGATAGCCTTGCGCACTACCATAGTCGTATTAGCTCGACTCCGGCAGGTTCCCCAACCCTTCTCTACAAGACACATCTAGGTTCCATTTTATTCTTCTGCGAGTCAGCGCCCCCTTTCCCCTTTTTGATCTCTTTACCAGCATGGGGCCCCTACTACAAAAGCGTGGCGCCCTCACTTCGGCGTCCTTGGAAGTGGTCCAGGTCTCACTTTTGATTGATTGTCTCGTGTCTCAGACTCGTGACACACTCACTGCCCTTGCGGCGGCCCAAGCTTGGCAACCATCCAACAAACGCTGTACTAGCATTTTCCAGTCAATGTACTGTAAAAATGAAATTGATTGTTGTGTGGTGCGGCTTTGTTTGACAGGGGATGATAATGATGGTATGGACTTTGCCGAAATTACCGCCTGAACACCGCCCTAACACAACTTTCTTTCCCCGCATTGTACACATAACACATACAAGTAACAGTACAGTTACACCCCGCACGTGCCTCCAGCATGCAAACCCTAAAATTGAGCCTCCCCAAACCTCCTCCTCCTTCAGGGAAGGGGACACACTCATCTCCGTTTCCCTGCCCCCTGCGCGCGCATTAGCACCGATCCGTTGACCCTTTTCCATCAAAATCTTTGGGTTTGTGCGTGCAATGTGCGACCCAGTGGCAATTTATGAACCCACACACACCCCTTTTGTTGGGATACGCCACCCCCCAAGACCCTGGGTGATAGAAAGCTCTTCATCGAAGGAAAATGTAAAACTTGTGAAAAGGGTCTACATACATTGGGGATTTTGGTGGCTGGGGGGGCTGGATAGGCCCCGGCCCTATAGAACCTGGGCCTCTTTTTTTTTTTCCAGATAACGGCCGTATTCGAGATTTAGAGGAGTCCCTATGGCGCAGGGTCCCAGCGGCGAAACCCTAAAGCGGAGTACCTGTTTTGATGTCCGAACCCTCAACATCATACTGTTAAAGGGCATGGGGATCACGTGGGTCAAACTAGTAAGGTAGCCGATCCCCAAAAGTGGAACGTGGTAGATGTTCTAGGTACCAAGGCTAGGAGTGCGTAGCGTAGTGCGTAAAATCGAAGCAAAGACACCAACTGCGAGAGACGAGTATTAATGGCAATGCGTACTCGGGGTTTTCTGATTGCTCTGATACTGATGGATCGGCAACAACTTAGCCTCCTGTTCCTGTCCTACACACACCTTATCTCCAAGCCACCCTTTTCACATCCAACGCCGTTCTCGGACCGCAAAAAGAGTAATATCGAGGCACGCCGTCTGATACCCTCGTTTTTACGCCTCCACATCCAGTTCCATCGAAATCGACATGGACTGTTCCTCCTCAACAGGTGTCTGCGGCGAATCTTCCTGCTGTTCCTTATCTTTAGCACGTGGCCGAGCACGAGTGCGCGTATTTCCGCGCCGCGAACGACTTGGGCGTGGTACTTGCTGAGCTTGCGCCGCAGATGCAGATGTAGATGCTATCACGTTGGGCACGCCTCCTGCCTCTTCTGGTGGCTCTTCCTCATCCTCTTTCATCCCTCCGACAGCAGGCCGACTACGCGCCGACGACCGCCGGCCCCCACGTCGGGAATTCCCGCGCGTGCGCCGGACGGTTCCGCGTCGCGCAGGCGTATCGTCGCCGTCCACATCCTCGTCGCCATCCACGTCGTCGTCGCCTTCATAATATTCATTCGGTACAGCTCGTCTGCGTAACGGACGTGATCTCGTGCTCGCGTCAGCTTCTGCGTCCTGCTCAACTTCTGCGGTAGCCTCTTCGGCCGCGAGCCACTCCTCGAGCCCTGGTGGGATTTCGCGCATCATGACGCTCGGCGCACCGCCGAGGTAGCGCAGCTTCTCGCGGATGCTCACCGTGATGCGCTGTAGGCTTGCAGGCGAGTTTTGGTTGTCGACCCTACCCGTGAGCGGTGGATGTAACTTCCAGCCTGAATCGGCAAAGTATGCGTCATAAATCGTCGCCGGTAGCGTGTCCGGGATGTCTGCACCGACTAGTACGGCCGTCTCGTATGCCCAGCAGCGTGACACGTTTTTGACCGTGTATCCGCCTCCGCCAACGACGAGTAATGGTACGCCAAAAGTGCGTACGTAATTAACGCACTCTCCATGAGCGGCGATGGATAGATTGAACGCCCCGAGCCGGTCAAGACCCAACGAGTCGGCGCCACATTGCAGTACGATGCTGGTTGGTTGGAAGTGTGTGACCGTGTCACCGATGACCGTTTTGAAAACGGTCAGATACATGTCGTCGTCGATCCCGTCCAGTAGGGGCACGTTTAAACAAAAGTACTTGCCGAGACCTGCACCGTTGTCATCTAGTTTACCGGTACCAGGGAAAAAGTCGCCGGTATACTTGTGAAATGAGACGGTCATGACGCGGTTCGAGTGATAGAACGCGAGCTCGACGCCATCTCCATGGTGGATGTCAATGTCAATGTACAACACGCGAGGGTGGTACCTGTGAAGATCCATTAAGTTTTGTGGTTTTCGCGGTCCGCAATCGTCACACACTTGAGCATCTCCAGAATAGCCAGCACGGCATCGTTAATATAGCAAAATCCATTCGCTTCGCCACGCTTAGCGTGGTGAAGGCCTCCAGACCAATTAATCGCGGTGTCTGTCGTGCCTGCTGAAAGCTTGCGCGCGCCGGCCAAAGAGGCACCTGCGTACATCTTGCAAAACTCAAACATATCAGCGAATATTGGGCAATCCTCGACACAATTGAATGTGTCGATGAGATGTTTCGTTTCATCCTGGTTTCCCGGGGTCACCCTGTGAACGACTCGGGTAAGCAAGATGGACTTGGCTCAAACATCAACATACTCGCTTGGAGAGGAAATCTATGTATTGAGGATCGTGGTAAACCTCAAGTTCTTCGCGGGTTGCGACTCGTGGATTGTAAATATGGTGGATCTGTTTGTCAAGGCCATAGCCCATCACCAATGCATTGGTCAGGGAAAGCCTGTGTGGTTTCATCGGATGCCGTTCCTGCGAGCGACGCGCGTCGTCGTGGGCACATGCACGGGGACAAATGTGACTCGGTGTAGGACTCACTCCATAATGGTGTTCGCCAACACCCTTCGGAAAATAATAGGAGACAATCGGACGAGAATGTGGCTTTGACCATTGTTAGTCAAACGACCTGACTCCAATTGTGTTTACGCACATTGATCCTCTCTGTCAAGGGTTGGGCTACACCTTCTGCGCCCCTGTCCGCAAAAAATTTTGCGGATGAGAACGTGTATGTTTCATATTTGCGGAGCATCTTTCCGACTGTGAGTTAGGCATGGAATGGAATAGTTTGTAAAAAAAAAATGCGTGAGAAATGCCATTCTGATCGCACTTGAAGCCGTTCGGTACGACGTGCGAGTAGTTACCGAAACTCACTTGGGTGGAGCAAACGACCGGGTCAAGGTGAGACCCGGATGAATGACGGGAGTGATTGGGACGGACGTCCTGTGGCTGTGAACAAAGCTTGATTAGGTAGCGATTACCCGCGATGGCTGTGCTCAACTCACTTCCGACGGAGTCCGACCTCATCGCGCCACTGTACGTACGGGGCTCAAATTATACGCTCTCCTGCCCACGCTCGCCGCGACACAGGCACTTCTCGCACCGATGCGCCGCTTCCACTTTATTCCGATTTTCCTTCTCCTGCTTACAACTGTTGGCAGCGTCATCGCATCATCCGGTGACCAGTCCGACGCGTTTCAGACGTGCCTACAACAGTGCACCCGTCAATCCTGTGCTCCCGAGGATCGGCGCTCACTGCAAGCTCAGCCACTCGCCCTGCGACTCACACGATGGACGTGCACAGATGACTGCAAGTATACCTGTATGCACACCCTGACCGACTTCGCTGCGGAGAGCGGTGTCCGGATGGAGCAGTACTACGGCAAGTGGCCCTTTTGGCGTTTCGCGGGTATGCAAGAGCCCGCCGCAGTCGCGTTCTCGTTTGTCAACTTGCTCATGCACGTCCTCGGCGCGGACTGGTTGCGCCGCGGCGTACATCCTGCGCACCCTATGCGGCCTTTCTACCTCACTTGGGCCTACGTGAGCATCAATGCGTGGATTTGGTCCGCGGTCTTCCACACCCGCGGTACGTTTCCTCCCCCCCGTTTTCTACCCCTCTCCATACCTCTTCCCGCTTCTCTCCTTGCCTGTCGGGCGGGTGTCATCCCGCGAGCTATTCATTTTACGTCCATCCCAACACTCAATCTGATGAATGAGAAACTGATTGATTTGCGCCCTCCATCGGGCGCCTCGCGCATCATACAGACACGCCACTAACAGAGAAATTGGACTACTTTTCGGCCGCCTTGGCCATACTGTACGCGCTCTACATGGCCGTCGTTCGACTTTTTCATCTATATTCGGGTACACGTGCATTTCCGGGTCGCCCGGGGAAACGTCCACTCTTCCACGCGTGGAGAGCCCTGACAGCCCTCACATACGTAGCGCATATCGCGTACCTGGGTTTCGCGGAACGGTTCGACTACACCTACAATGTCGTATTCAACCTCGTGGTTGGACTCGGACATCACGCTCTTTGGCTCATGTTTGCGTTGCCCGGGAGCGCACCGTTTGCCCGCTTTGCGAACATGCCGCCGGCCTACCGTCCGGCACACGCTGGCACGGCGGCACTGGTAGTCGCGTTGACAACCGCAGCATCTATGCTCGAATTGTTCGACTTTCCTCCATGGCGTCGTGTGGTCGATGCCCATGCACTGTGGCACCTTGCCACGGCACCTCTGGCCGTGATGTGGTATGATTTTCTCCTCACAGACGCACAAGACGCCGGGTGGAAGGGGCAAAAGCTATGAGGGGATAGATGCGCAATC
This sequence comes from Lactifluus volemus, assembly GCA_022376515.1. Lineage (NCBI taxonomy): Eukaryota > Fungi > Basidiomycota > Agaricomycetes > Russulales > Russulaceae > Lactifluus > Lactifluus volemus. The sequence goes on along the minus strand of WTXI01000007.1, from coordinate 371,296 downwards.
ACAGCTAGTTTTGTGTAAAAGGGTCACAGGTGATGATGAATTGGAAGACGAAAAAAAAAAAAGGTTCATTGCGAGATCAATGTTGTCCCATCGCTGGGTGCCAACATCAAACACGAAAGTTGAGAGTTTTGGCGACATCATGGGTCGCTCATTGTTCCTGAGTACCAAAGCGTTCGATATGAGACTGTATGGCGCTAGGTGGTATGTAGATCAGATGGCTTTTGCTATGGGATCATATCTAGCCGGTAGTCACACAGCTGAATGATGCTGGAACTCTGGATACGCTGATGACCTCAGTTCTCTCATCTATGGATAGAAAGCCCTTTGAAGGGTCAAAGCGGTTGAAAGAGGTAATCTGACCAAGATGGAAAGCACATAGGAGCGAATAAGTACGGTACAAGGAGAAGCCCGATTATTAGGAATGTAGCGATGCGACTGTCATTCCCCGGCCGACGCGGGGCACTATACCAAATTCGATTTACGGCATTTATCATACGGCACCCATCGTAAGAGGGACTAAAAAAGAAGACATCCGACTGCTGCCTGCAGGCTACAGTGATAGAATTTGATGGGGTGCAGATCACACGGATTATGTATTTTTATGCTGCTGTACCCAAGTGATGATGATGCGCGGCATATTGTTTTTTTTTTTTTGAGGCACACCAGTCGCCACAAAAATTAATACTTGACATGGGTAAAATGGTGACTCGTCTGGGTAAAATGTGGCAACTTGTGTGGCAAAAGATGAACAGAGTCGGATGTATTCGGACAATCGGAGAAGGTGAAAGTCAGAATGACGCAGCAACGGTTACAGGATGTACAGCCTAGGTGGGGGGTGGGTAGCTTTGCCGGACCGGAAAAGAAAAGGGGAGGCGGAGGGTATTACCAAATTAAGGAAGAAAGGCAGTGCCATTAGTCGTTGTCAGGAAATGGCAAGGTCCGATTGATTTGAGATCAGATCTGAGTGAAGGGGGACAGCACAGCGCCTAGAGTGGGCCGAGGAACGGTCCTGGTTTAAAATTTTTGCACAGTGTGGAATGATCTGTGGCAGCGGTCTTACAGGATAGTATATATAATCGCCCAAGTTTTCACACCTCCACTTTTCCCTCCGACCCTGATCCTCATCCTACATTCCCCCCCTTACTCTCTATCCCCTGTGCAAGCGCAACTTTGCTGCCGCATTGCTTGGTTTGTTGTAGAGTCTTACGAAAAGGTGAGCGATCAAAATCCATCATTACCTCTTATGAAGGGGAGGGGAACCGCTGGCACGGGGATGGCCTTCGGTGATTTCGGCCCGAATTTTGGAAGTTTTCTGATTGAGGGGAGTAGAGGAGAGTAAGTGGGCCAGCAGGTTGTGCGCTGGCCAACGGGCGTATGATGGGAATGGCCCAAGAAGAGGATACGGTGGCGGCCGGCCTCGAGGCAAGGGTGAACAAAGGGGGCGTGGTTGCAGTGAGGCGAGGCCCAACGAACTGGGTTTAGTGATCGGGGTGCCAGCGGCCGGCATGTCAGAAACAAAATGGGTCTTCACCGTGAGACTTTATTTTTTTTTTAAGCGCCCCAGAAATTCCTTTACCTCGTTTCACCATTTATAAGTATCCCCAACCCCCTTAACCCCAGTTCACTCACCATTTTTCTCTTTCCGTAGCCTCAGCTCTTCTTCCATCGATATCCTCTCTCCCCTCCCTACTGATGGCTACTCTATCTGGTCCCTCCGCTCCAAGACACCCCTCTCCCTTCCGCAAAGGCCAGAAACTCTCAAGACCCTCGGCGACCACTGCAGCCCACGGTCCCACGTCGGTTCGTTCTCCATCCGAACTTTAACCTTGTCTCTTGTTTTTCACACGCTCTCGGCCAGGGATCGACCGGCAGCGATCCGTATCATGGACACGAGCACACAGCCAAGCTTTGTGCTCGTTTCGTCTCACACCTATTTGCATGCCCCGAGGTGCCTCCACCCCCGGCGCCGCCGTCAACGACACCGACGCCGACGCCTCGGTTGGACCACTTTATCGCCTATGCGCTTCACCGCACAAGGTTGCATCAATCTGTCACCTTTGCCGCCCTGTACCTTTTACAACGGCTGAAAGCTCGCTTCCCCGCTGCGAAAGGCTCCTCGGGACATCGGCTATTTATTTCTGCTTTCATGCTGGCTTCCAAGATTATCTGTGACGATACGTACTCTAACAAGTCGTGGTGTATCGTCGGCCAAGGGATGTTTGCTCTTCGGGAGATCAACCAGATGGAGCGGGAGATGTGCTCCTATCTGGAGTGGCAATTGAACGTTGACCCGACGACGCTGCGAGACTTTGAGTCTCGTGTTCGTCATGACTTTGCCGGTCCGGGCCCCTATCCAGCCGTGGTACTCCCTCAGTCGGCGCCGGCGCCGTTCGCTCATCCGAGTACGAGTAACAACGTCAACTCGAGCTCGAGTTCTTCAATTCCGTCTTTCACAACTCGGGTTTCCGTTTCGAAGGATGCCCCACCGATTGTTCCGAGCCCTGCGATCCCATACCATTCCTCGCCGCCTGATACCCCCGAGGCCTCACATTCAGCCTCGACCTCTCCTGCGTCATCGGTATCGCCACAGACGCCTCCCGATGCGCATGCGCCTGGATTCATCAAGGTCGCCTCGGCAGATTCGAGTCCAGTCGAGGGCTCATTAATTCCTCACGGCCATGGGCCGATACCCATGTCTGTCAAGCCCGCAAAGAGTGTCCAGTCAGCAGCAGCAGCAGCAGCTTGTTCGATTGTCGCTCCTCAAAAGCCAAAGAGTGCGCATGGTCAGTTTGCTTATGCAACCCGGGCTGTCTGGTAAATCGCGCTTCTCTGGTGTCCACTCTTTTTTCTATCATCATAATATTGCGTCTCTGCTTTCTCTACCATGGATATCTTTGGCTTTGCTTCAGTTTCACTCTCCCAGATTTATTCGCCTGCTGTGCATTATCACCCCGCAGCTGACTAGCCGCACTTGACCACGTATGTATACATGTAATAACGCTGATGCTCCCTTACCCAATTCACCAAGGGTTCACTTCATCAATTAACCTTTCATCCCCCCGCCCCTTCCACGCTCGTTGACACTTGACATTATCAATGATCCGTTTTCATTTGTTGTGGGCTCTCGTGGGACTATTGTTTATTCAAAGGGGGCGAGCATCGTCAATCATCAATGTAAAACTATAACATGGCTAGTAGAATTATTGTTTTTCGATGTCATGCAAATCGACATTGTTCCCTCTCTCTTACCGATGAATTGAGTGAGGTTGGGGGGACAAAAAAAACTAAATTGACCGATCCTAGTTTTTTCCCATGGTTCGGCAACGTGACCAACACGCCGTGACAACGACACAAGAGAAGTCCACGGAATTAGTTGAATCCTGTCTTTTTTGGTAATCAACGTGCGGCCACTTTTCGAGGTAAGATTGCGCCTCGGCTGATTTCAATTAACTTGGCAAGGGGTAACTCTATACCTTTTCACGCATGGCATACTCCGCACTTTGGCGCACACTTATCAGGTAAACAGACACACCCCGATGGCGTGCTCAATGCCGCGTGCTTCAATTGTTGATCCGGATCCAAACTAGTTTTCTATCATAGAATCCCGTATGACCGTGAGGGTGATCAGTTTTGTAAAACTGTGAACGTGTGTGAACAGTCATGGAACTGTGCTGGTACTCCAAACCATTTTCCGTAAAAGGCGCCAGCTTCGGCACGAAGGTTAGGAGGAGCTGTTCTCTGACCAACAACAACAATACACCACAACCCCCTAATAATTGATACCCTTTCATCTCACTCCACAACAACACCAATTGATTTTCTTTTTTAATCGAACAGAGCTACTAACGCTACGCACCACACCATGTCCAGACTTACAATAACAGAACCATCACCACCCTCATCTGATGATCCGGTCATGTCCCAGCTACTTGGCGACCTCCACCACCTCCACCTGCACCATCACCGCTACGCTCACGATTCCGCACTAACCAACTCTGATGAGAAAGATGGTTCGGAGCAGATGGAACATGCCAACCTGACCCACTTTAACGCCCTAGGAGCCGACTTTGATAAACGTCATCCAGACGCGGCTGAATTTGCAGATAGATTGTTACCAGCTTTGAGACGCCTTGTCGTCCTGGACGAAGACTCGACATCGGTGTTGGATTACGCTTGTGGCTCAGGACAAGTTTCGCGTGCACTCGCGCCGTACGTAGCTCAGCTCGTCGGAGTCGATATTAGCGAGCGTATGGTAGAAGTCTATAATGCTCGCGCTAACGCTCAAGGTCTCGAACCGCACGAAATGCGCGCCGTCAACTCTCTCGACCAACTCGCTTCCGAACAACAATTATTCGACATTGCCGTGGTACGCAAACCAAAAAAAAAAGCTTTTATTTATTAATTTTTGGAGCTAAAATTTTTGGTTTTGGACTCAGTGCTCGATGGCTTATCATCATTTTCCTTCCGTACATGTCGTCACGCACGATTTGGTCAAGTATCTCAAACCGGGTGCTACGCTCGCCGTAGCTGATATCGCGCGCGTAGAAGCGGACGAAGATCAACAGCCTATCATGGCTGGTTATGAACATATCGTCGCGCACACGCGTGGATTCACAGAGGCGGAGATGCGCGCATTGTTCGAGGGTGCTGGACTCGAGAACATCGTTTATGACCGATTCACGTCGGCCAAGCGAGAGGGACGCCACGTTCAGTTCTTCCTCGCCACTGGCACGAAGCCCACCAAAGTTTGAATGAAGGAATACATACATGCGTAGGGCAATAATCTGGTGTTTGTGTACCACAACTATGTAATCATTTACTTTATCTATAATCTTAAATGCCCTCCGAACCGCTTGCGTACCACTTCATTCAAAGAGTTGCCAACTTTGCGATACGCGCGCCACCACGCCATACCTACCATCTCAGCGCGCACGTCCTCCCCAGGCTCGGGCTCCTCATCTCTCTCATCCGCATGCTCCCATACCGCCCACCGCCTCCTCAACAGTGCGCCCCACCATCGCATAACGCCCACCGCGCGTTCGGCACCAACGTCTGTCTCTACACAACGAACGAGGTACCCTCCGACGAGCTCAACGTCCTCCTCATGCGGCGCATGCTCCACGAATCGCTCTACCCACACCCTCACGACCCTTCGTACATCCACCCCATCCACGACGGGCACCGCTGAACCCCCCGTGCGCAACCCCGGTTTCTCCACTTCCGAGAAGCGTGCACGGGGAGGAGGAGGTGGTGGTATATACTCGTGTGGTCCTTTAGGAGGAGCCCAACGTCCGGCGAGGCGTTGCAGCGGTTTGAGCGGACTGGTCGCTCGAATGGGTTGTTGCGATGGACGCACGCGCGCACCGCGTGCAGCGGCCAATTGCTCGCGTTGTATACGTATCGGTAATGCCGCAAAGACTTGCTCGTCGATTCCGAGTTCGGAGAGCTCGCCCTCTTTGACGCGTACCAGCGTCGCTCCTGCTCCTGGAGGAGGAGGGACAGAAGGGAGGGCAAGCCTGCCGCGAAAAGGACCACCTTTGCCGCGCAGTGGTGGTTGAAACCACGAGGCAGTCCCGCGTGTTTGGCGACCGAACGTACCTCGCCTGCCCCTGCTTACGCCTGCGCCGCGGACACGGACCCTCTCGCTCCCGTTACCGCGGGAAGGCGTTACAGAAATAGCACGAGGTGGAGGTTCGGCTGGAGGTTCCGGTTTAGGGGTTGGTGTAGAACGTCGTCTATACTCCTCCTCCAGCTCTTTGCGGATATCATCCGGCAGGGCTTCAAACACGGACATGTCAACTTGAGAGAATGCCGGCAGGTCGTCTCGCCGCTCCAGTTCTCGCTCCACAACTCGCTCCGTGGGTGCTTTCGGCCCTGGCTGTGCAGTCACAAGCTCACTCAAAGACGATCGGGCTTTCGACGTCGTTCCCGTGACGGTACTCGCAGTGGTGGCGTTCGGCGCAGTTCGGAACGGTAAGCGCCCCTGTCCAGCAGTAGACGCACACCTTGAACGTGGATCAAGTCTCTGTATCTGAATTGAGATTCCTCTCAGTTCGTGTGGGGGAATGTTGAGCGCATGCAGTAAACGCCAGCAAAGTTTTCCGATCACTCGTGGGTCGCTTGTCGAGCACCCCTCTGAGTCTGCGAGGGCAGACTGCTTACTGTACGTCATGCACTGCCCGTGTCCCATAAACTAAGCCCAACCGAAAGACATGAATGACGTCGACGAGTGATGGGCGTGCGTTTTGCATACCTTCGGAGCCTCAACCGGCGCGGCAGGATCGCGTTGCATCACCTTGAGAGTGAGAGATTGGCCCCTCACGCCAACTGCATCCAGGCGGCGTGCAACTTCTTCTGACATTTGATGGATGAAAGTTTCCACCTGATCATTATTTTCAAACCGTATGCCATACTGTGTGTGTATGTTAGCTCCTGTCGATCAGAGTGACTCGGAACCCCGATCCTTACGTTGATATCGCAAGAAACAGACTTCCGTGGTTTGTCACTTTCCAACTTGCGTTCATCTATACCACGGATAGCATTATAAAGAATTTCACCTGATGACTTGCCCAGGGCATCACACAATGCCGTTTTACTATGCCCTACAAGTTCGGCAAGGTTAGTTGTTCCAAGCTTCTCATGGGCTCTATCACGTGCGGCCCTCCCGAAACCATGTAGGTCCTGAATGTCCAGTGTTGGGAGTAAATCCGGAAATGCTGTTGGGAGCAGATGAAACGAGCCAGCTGGTTTTGCGCGCCGGGTAGCAAGACGTGCAAGCATGATGTTGGGCGCAATCCCAATGCTTACTGAACACGATGTCAGGGTCTGCGATCAGGCACTGTATAATACGTACCCTCGCACCCCGTGGCAGCCTTGATTTGTGTGCGCATGGACTTTGCAAGTTCTTTGGCGATGTTTGGTGAAATATTGTCGTCATCATTGGGAGACACCACTGTCATCTGCGCAACGGTTGATGTGACGTCGATGAGCGCCTCGTCGACGGACACAGCCTGTAAATCATCCGCGTGGGACATGAGAATAGTGTAGAATTCAAGTGAAAGTTGTCTGTATCTGATGCACAATTTTAGAATGAGTAGCTGCCACTAGTTTGGGGGAAACGCACGTCTCGAACTCATAGGGTATTGTTAATATATCTGGGCACAGCTTTCGCGCTTGCTGTAGACTCATCCCGTTCTTGATACCGAATCGGCGGGCCTCATAGCTCGCGCTGGCAATTTCACTCGTGCTCGACGCACCACCCTGCGTGTGTTGCGAGTGGCACACAACCACAGGCTTTCCTCGCAAGTGTGGACGGCTAACCAGGCCAGCACTCACAAAGAAGGCGTCAAAATCCACATGCATTATCACCCGCTCTTTTTTGCTGCCTGCTTTATCTTTTCCTTTTAACGGGCTTTTCATAGCGAGTGTCGCACCGCGCATGCTCACCCCCAATGGGGAATCTGAGGTTTTGGGTGTAGCTTGGGCATCCCCCCGTTCGGCACGCTCTTGGGCCTCCGCAACAAGAGTGCGTAGCTCCGCCTTCCACATCGAGAGGTGATGCAAACGTGAGTGGGCGTAATACCCTGCGACGAATCCCGGGGCGACAGAGGTGTGCGCTGCGCGCCAAGCAGGGTTTGCCATGGCACGTTCCGCGGCGGGATTTGAGTCATGCTCTGCATACTTGGGAATGGGGTGGATCGGTGATGACCCGGAAATGGATGATGGGAGTGGGAGTAATGTGGAATGAATCTCATCTGACGAGGGGGGGTCCGTTTTGAAGAGCCCAGCTTCCTCTGTTGCACCACTGGGAGGTTTGTTAATTGAGAATTCTCTCAAGGATATCTGTGCTCGGCGGCCCTGCGCGCCCTCAATCCTACCACCGGCGACAAAGATGAAATCTTGCCAAGGAAGGAGGATACCGGATTCAACACTCCGGACGAGCCATTCGGGTCTAACAACTTTCATATGTTTGAACTCGCGGACCTTGGCTGGCGTGAGGGAACAAGTAATAACATGCGTTCTGTGGTGACCATGACGTGGGCGTCATCACAGGATGAAACTTGCATTACGCACACAAGAGTCTTCTTATCAATATAGGCGTGGTAGACACCACCGTGTTCGACAATTAATTTTCGCAATTCCTGAACAGAGGGCTCTGTCCAACCATTGATCTACATCTTTGAGCGCATGGACGGACCAATTAGACAGGGACTGTTTGGCATACATGTATGGAAAGGCCATTGAATAGCTTGCTGGTCGATGTGGTTGGTTCTCGAGTATTTCCCATCTCCGTGTTTTGTATTTGTAACTTTGCACGCTTACGACGCATGTACTCGCCGAATTCACCAAACCGCGACGCCCCAAAGGTATGAGAATCCAAGTAGGAGCTCACAGTTTGGGTTTGGGAGTTAGCCGGTGATTGGACTAACGCGGAATAATCATCATCGCTGGATATAGAATGTGCACGCTTCTTATACTTTGACCGAGCTGGAGTAGGAGACTCAAGGTGTAACGAAGGAGGTTCATCATCATCACTAGGCGTGAGGGGAGAATGCAGTCGTGCGTCTGGAGGGGTTCTGATACTAGTTGCGCCCTGTTCATCGTCGCTATTGATAAAAAGACGAGCATTCGATACTGGTTGAGCACAGGGAGGTGGCTCTAAACTGCTGCTTGATGGAGTAGGTGGCGAACGTGATGCAGTTACTTCCACGTTGCTCTCTTGAGGATTGATGTCGCCTGGAAGGACGGTGTCCCTGAGAGCAATAAGGAAAGAAGTATCATCCGATCCAAAAAATGCGGATGAGTTGCTACTCGTCGGGGTAGCAGGCGAAAGCATACTTAGGAGTGAAGTGAAGAGGATGGAGGAGGGCAGTATCACGTGAAGTCGCTCCCTGAAGGCTGTGGCGCTCGGGGCTCGGAACAACCGTTGACGGCGCGACTTGGTCGGGACGCTCGACTAGAGGTCGAAGTAACTTAGCTCCGCGTGCCTTTGTCCCAGTCAAGATGTTGAAACAAACACCCTTATATGAGCTTTCTGAAGGCGATGACTTCGTCGATGTCTCGGATATCTTCCTCGATGCAGCCCAAGGTATGACCGTGACTTCGTTCCTGCAGGCCTCCTAGTAACAATGAATGCGTAGATATGGAACCAGGAGATGTCGTGCTTACTGAAGATTTTACGCTCTACGACGCTATGAGCGCTCTCGAGGCAATGAAGACGCGTTCTCACCCTCGTCTCTTGTTAATACTGGTCCTGTTCAGATCGGCGACCCTCGCATGGACAGCGGTCTTATTCTGGACGAAGAGGCAGAGCGACCTCCGTTTAATCCGCTTGTTCCTCTTCTTCCCGAAGAAGTTTGTTATATACTAGATAGGGCGATTGCTTGCGAGGTGCGCTCCCCCCGTCTCTTTCTCTTTCTCGCAGCCTGGATGACAGCCTACAAGATGGAATGGCACGCCGGTTATAACCTCCCACAAACGATATATTCTTGTCTTTATGTGCACTACCTCGCAGACATCAACCCCGAGGTAGTTTCTCGCCAACAGCATATGCAACAAGACCCTGCTCGGCCCATGGAGCTCGTCACAGTGGTCTTAAATGCAGCAATAACAGGACTGCTGAAGTGTTGCGATTTGGCCTGGCGGGAACTTAACAGGGGGAAGCTACATGACGTAGGGTCTCGCTTGTCCTCCTATGTTCATCATTAACCCCTTGCAGACTGAAGATTGGCACTCCGAGAAGTTTGACGTGTCCCTCGTGGAAAATCTGCCCCTCACATCTGTTTTATCGCGCCTTGATCACGCGAAGGATTGCATTAAAACCATACTCCCTGGTGCGACCCCTATGTTTCTAGGTCACGAACATGTCTCACGTTCTCTAGAGTCATCGTCTTGGCGAGGGCCGCTACTAGATAGGATATCTCTCCGAACAGTGCGCACATAACTTGCGGCGGTCCTTCGATGCTGCACTGAAATTTCTTCATAGGTCATGGTTAACCTCTTTCGCCACCACCCATTCAAGGACCGCGAGCACTTCTCTGAATTGCTTGGTTTGGCGCGCGATTACCTCAATAATGTCCGTTCAAACTTACCACCAGAGCTTGCTCCTCATTCACCTGCCACCCTCGCCTTTGATCCCCGCATCACCCGCAGGCTGAACAGCTTCATGCCCTTACGGTCCCATTGCCTCCCTCCCCAAGATCGCGCCTGGGCTGCCCTCGCAGGCTTCTTTGATGGATGGGCTGAGATATGTAAGATCTCAGCTATCGCAAGTCTGGCAACGTGGAAGGTCAAAGAGGACATTCTCTCAATGCTGCCCACTTAACGAGCGTTCCAGATCGCCGGAGACCTTTGTGCAACTTTTTCACGCCCATCTCAGAGACCTCCATTTCTTCGGGCTCTCGCACAGGTCAGTTCATTGGCAATAAATGAGACACATTTTTGACGGTGAACAAGGTCGTTTTCTTCACCAACCAGCGCGTCCTCGAGGTCCACCCATTGCGTTGGTTGGTTGATCGCTTCTTCTTTGAGACCACCGGCATCGAATATAAGTCTGAGGTCATTTTGGCGGCCGCCAACCGAGCTGCTCTCTCCAACCCCAACATAGAACGAAAGCTCTCGAGGGTGCGCAATACTGTATTCATTTTACTTAATACTAGACATAGCTCGACTTACAGATGTTGCTCAGCCACGTTCAATCTGCTTGGTATAACCCACCTCGTCGCCGGAGATTCCTCTCGCGGTCTTTGATTGGGTGGCAGGAGTTGTTCGATGCGGCTTCCCTAATGTGTGAGAAAGGGAATCCTATAGTAAGTGAATCCTACTCGAACGAAAGTCTCGCTCAGAGAAGCTTCTATGATAGGACGAGAAAGACCGTCAACTCGTAGATGCGCTGCCGGAAGCTGTGCTCTTGTGGAGACTTTCCATAATCCGAGAAGTACTACTTTCCGGCTTTCAATTAGAACTGTATGTCGAGGACGAGAAGTCATTCGTGTACTGGGAGTTGAGCCAGGTGATCCACGAGCACCTGCATGCACTGCAAGTGCTGGAACCGGTCATACCCAAAGGTGAGCGCTCCGCCCAAAGTCAAAATCCGCGAAGTCCGTGCCAACATTTGCCGCAGATACCATCGCATATCAAGAACTGATCTTTCTGCGCGCATACCTAAGCTCTTTCCAATCACTCTGTATTGGAATGTACATGGTAAGATCTTCAGGAATAACCTCGTATCGCACTGACGACATAACTGGCACAGCTTACGCTACCATCAATACGACTGCCAGCTCCGCGCCTCGCACTCAACTTTCTTCGGCGGTACAAATGGGCATTTCGTCCTGAATATGCGAAACTACGTCCTCAGGTGGCAGTCCCGGACCTCTCGGCGTTTGTCGATGCGTCGGTGGACGTCCTGAAGGACGAACGGGAGCCATTGAAGCCTCATTTCGAGCGGGCACGTGATGGTTTGGCGGATCTCAACGACTTGCCAGCTGGCGCCGCGGGCCCATGGCACAAAAATCGCTTGCAGGTGAGACCCCCCCCCCGCTTTCCGGTGGTCACACCCCACATTAATTGATGATCTCTTTCGAGGTTGCACAAGCACTCTCGGTCATTGCGGGCGAACTTTCGCTTGTAGTGCCAGCTACGATCGTTGGAGTGAACGACTTTGACCATTCTCGGCTTGACTGGGATCGGTTACCTTGCCGATGGTTCCCCGGCGTTTCCGGTATTGAAGAAGGGCAGATTCAGAGGTGACTGTCCTGTAGGTTGCTATTTGGCCTGTGCCTTCCGCTCAAGAATGGTAGAGCTTGGCGATCGAGCTCGATCGAGTCCGAGAAGTGGGCAAGGCGCAAGGTTGTCGTTAGCATTTATCACTAACGTATATAACTGGCAAACCTCCTCTGAAATACTAGTCAGCTTCACTGTGTGCGGTGCTTCCGTCATGCATCTCAAGTGAATTGTAAAATCTTTTCTTAGTCCAGCTAATCCGTATACCTGGGATATAGCGATAGTAGCTCAAACACAAGTGTGGGAAAGAGGTGGTGGTGGGGTTCGAGGAATTCTGCTGCCAAGGCACAGTACGGCGGTGACTCGGATGGTGACTAAGAGTGATATTCAAGCCCTGACATACGTCAGTCGAACAACCAGGAGAACAGAGAGGACGAGAAGCCCGTTGCTAGTCCGCCACCCAAGGTTTGTACGAGGAGGGCAATGATGTCCTATGTCACGTTCAACCCTGCTGATGGATAGAACTATGTCACTCACGTCATCTAGGTTTCAGACGTGGGCCGAGGGGATGAAATTGGCTTCGACTAGTGGTGTGCCAGTGGGTGCAGCGACAAGTGTTACAGCTCAAGCAAATGACCAAAAGACGATCATCGAAGTGTGGACAACCACAAGAACGCAATGGGATATCCATTCCGTGGGGACATAGTTATCTTGCAGTTGTTGTTGAGTACTACCAGTACCTTTGCAGGGGTTCAGGCTTCGTTGAGGGGGCTCTCTGAAAACCGGAGAGAAAGAAGGATAGATCGGGCATGCCTTTATACGCCCATCCACGCACAGAAGCGCTCTACGAGTAGCCCTTGAAGCTTGAAGCTTGAAGGTTATGTCGCCGTCAGCGTGGCACAGGCATGACCCGGGCCTGGAGGAATAGATTAGATCTATGAGATTTGAGCGCTCTGAGCCTCCACCATCACTCACACGCCTCGAGGACTTGAGTGAGATCTTGAGATGTCAAGCATGTCAAGATTGCTTCAAATCTAACCAATAATAAGCGCAAAAAGGGTGAATTCCGAGTCCGCGAACGCTCGGGAAAGACATTATTTTTTACGAAAATTCCGGTCTCTCCGAAATTTATTAATAACTTTAGATCTTGGTGGGCGATGGTAAAGACCAACACACGAGTTGCGTTTCCAGCTCCGCCAGAACGAGGCTCACGGACGCCCTCCTCCAAGGTACCATATACTCTCTGTTACTACCTCACCTCCATATTTTCATGCCATTGTGCATAATAAAAATAGGTTAGATGTAGAGTTTTCGGATTTTTTCGAACAATTAAGAAAATCGGAGGCTGACCGTGGGAAACACGCGTGCTTGTGGCGGCGGAACCGGCGGTGTCTTGCGGCTGGTTTGCACATATACCAGCACAACGGCGTTGCCATCATGTCCAACCTAATCAAACGCGCCCACCTAACCGAGCCGATTCTTTCTTCTATCGTTATTAATCACGAAACTTTATCTAAGGTCGGAATCAATAATCCTTCCGTCCTACTTTGACCACCCCAGGCCTTCTCGTGCGGAACTGGCGTTATTTTTCCAAGACGTGCCTGCTTGTGAGGTCGACAAAGTGGCTAGAGATCACAAATGGCACGGGCACGAAGGATCCATCTTACGAAAGAAGCACTATACCGAATTCATTTGTGGCAGGGAACCACACCCTCTGTTACGCAGCCAATGCTCCACACAATCCTGTGCAGCACGGTGCAGCACTCATACGATCACGATGGCTGTTGTGTCTTCCCTGAGTCATCATGGGAGCTGATTATTTTAACCTCCGTCCCAGTTACAAATAGCTTATCAGCAACTACTGCTTTCCAACTAGGCATGGCGCAATGAACAACATCATTCTTCACCGCCGAATGCCCAAATCAGTCCCTCCTACCAGCGCCGAGCACCTTGCGACTATGTGCTCTCTGATTTGGGTGTCGTTCTCCTTATCTCTTACAGCATCGGCGTGATCTGAGACGAAACTTGAAGCTTGAAGCGCCAACCATTCGCGTCACGAGATGAGCCGCATCACATATCACGAGATGCGCCCTATTTCTGCACGTCCATCCTATGGGGCCTTATAGGTGCAAATATCCTTTATTAACCCAGAGGGGGGGGAGAGCAGCGTGTCAACGACTCTTCGACTGCCTCTCGTATGCAATGATGCCCCAACGCCAACGGTCTTTTTTCGTCGGTTCACCCCAAGATATAGAATGGATTTCTTATACACAGGTATGACTTCTTACCTTGCCCGTGCTCACGGCAACTTGTTGAAACCCCCTCCCCCCTTCCTCCTTAGCGGGCGACAAATATCGCGGCACTCCACCGCCAGCCTGAGGCCGAAAGCTTCTCACATGTCGCGAACCTCATGTCCCAGGCAGAGGCTCCGATTATGTCGTCGCCTGATTATCCCATAGACATCTCCTCGGAGCAATTTTCAGCAATGAATACATTCTTCACAGGATCCGCAATAGAGGCTAATACTACGGGCACCCCGAAGTTGCAATATCCTACCTCACTCATGGTACCAGTTCTTGGCGATCCCAGGATAGCAGGGTGTTGGTCTGAACAATTTTCCGGTGCTGTCGGCGGCGAAGCGACAACGGGTTCATCTCAGACCACGGCCTCATCTCAAGAATACCCAGAAAGGGCCTGCCACCTGAGTTGGTTTCCTGTTGAGGGTGATAATCGTGCAAGATTACCCGTTTCGACTTATCAGGGCGTAGATGTTCCGGCCGTGGGCGCGCAAGTAGTTTCATATGCGGAAGCTCGATCCCATTCAAGTAACTCTCGAGTTGCGCATCACCCGGCGCATCGGCGACACAAATACGGACGTATTTCCCGTCGAATCGGAGATGGGACAGTTCAAGATCGCTCATGCGACTATCCTTGTACCGTAGCCGACTGTGGGCAGTTTTTTTCTGGCCAGTCGGAGAGGAAACGACACATTAAATCGAAACATGGCCCACCGACCATAGGTTGTCGGAAGTGCAAATACAAACAATCGCGCAGGGACCTGTTTAGAGATCACTGCAAGAAATGGCATCCTGGAGAGTCGATGGACGCTTTGCTTGTTCAGCTTGTTCAAGGAGGCGGAGCGCATAATCAAGGAGCTAGCCTGCGGATGCGCGCTTGATTGTGCACCTGGGGGATCAGACCATAGAAATGTATGTACTTTTATTGGACCACAGACGCGAGTCCTGATTGCTGACTTTATTGAAAGTACAGGAGAGAAGTTGTTCAGAGATATACTCTATCAACAGTATGGCAGGAATTACAGGCACTTACTGCGATTTAGACTCACTATATGCTTTCTCTATCTACTGTACTATAGTAACCACGTCGCGCGTGTTTGTCAGTTTGTCAGGGGTCCCGATATAATTTACTGCATCTGAAAGTCACTTTCAGTAGCTACAAGTGCATATATATATACTACAGAAAGCGACGGAATGCACATGGAAGAAACCTCGAAATAAATTTAAAATAAAAAAAAGCAAGTTATCTAGTTACGCAACGTGAACAATTACCAGTTGTAGGAAGAGGGGCCTGTATAACTATGGTCAAAAGTGGGAACAAACCTTTCATCGGTGGCGGTTTGGAGGGTTGGTCAACCCTTGTCGCCGCTACTCCAGTTGCGAGCGCAAGAATGATAACAGATATGCTGATGCTTCAAGTTGTGCGCATAGTAGTAATGACAGTGGGACCTTATCACTAATGGTCACGTTGAGCCTGCATTGACATGAGCAAATAAGTCGAAGGACAACCGCCGCTGGTTATTTACGCTCTGGGAAGGAAGGCGCGTCGTTTTGTACGAGGTCAGTATTTGGGCCGTAACTGCACTAGTAATGCCAGTGATACATTAAACCGAATCACTCAGACTCACCATCATTCACCAAGAAATTCTATGGACACCCTGCGTTGAGTGGTAGCCATAGGGTCCTCTCAAAAAAGGTGAAACGTTGGTCAATACTCACAATACATCGTCCTGGGCGGAAGCCTGAGGACAAGTCCTATCCTTACGTAAAGGATACGGCATCGTCCGATGCATGCCCGGGGTATTCCTCTGTTAGCCACCCCCTTCAACAAACCAAGTTCAAAAGGTTTCATCGCCCTCTACTCCTTCAAGTTAGGTGACTGATGTGTCCTCACTAGGTCTGGCTCGAGTGTGCATGTAAGTTAGCCCGCACCCATTTAGCAAAGACGGAGGAGCACTTCAAGTTCTCCCAACATCACTATGTCGACCACTGTCAAGGCTCAGAGGGGCCTTGGTGCACGACGTGTGCTTGGAGTAATTCGAGGAGGGCTGAGCGTGGCAACTAGCCTCAGCACGACGAGGATTACTCGAGTTCTTCCCTTGGCTTTACTATAGAGGAGAGCGTCGCGCTGACGGATGCACTCTACTGTATCGTCAAAGAAGAGGTCAAGGGCAATCACAAGACGAGACTAAGTCTTGTATTGACAACGGTCAGGAGGTCTGACTTGAAGGGATAGAGAGGGAAGAGGGTTCAACTAGTCTGATTGCAGACGAAGCGAAGTCTAAGGAGACAAGCTACAACGGACCGGTTTATATACTCTTAGGGTGTGATGCTGAGTCATAGAGTCCCAGGCGTGTCACAGTGTGACATGCCTCCTAAATAATATATCGTAGATCGAACGGGGAAACTACGGAGATCTACGGGGATACCTCGGGAAGATCCTGAGATCTGTATCGTACACGGAAAGATCCGAAGATCCGTATCGTAGATTGTCTCGGAACAAAGCGAAAAACATACCCACCGTCACGTGGGGTTAATACATAAGCAGATCACGTGTCAAACCGTAACAGTGCCTCCCTTCTCAAGGGCGCTGTGCCACCAGCGCCTTAGTAGCTGCGTCGACGCATGACGAGGGAGGTCGGGCACTCCCATACGGGGTTGCGGACACCTTCGGGCTCCGCGAAGTCATGGTCGCTAGGGCAGAAGCAGTCGGTGGCCGTGCACAGGAAGTGCGGCCACGGGCAATGGCACGAGAGATGGCCGCCCGCGCAGTACAAGCAGCGGCGATCATTGGGGCACAAGTCGGCGGGGTGGTCGGGCTGCACGGTACTGCAGCGGTGGCAGTACGGGTAGACAGGAGGCGGGGGCGCGTAAGTCGGGATCCAGGTGGCGGCTAGAGGGGTGGAAAACTGCTGAGGGAAATACCACGCGCCGTGTGCAGGAGGCGCGTATTCGGTGGCACAAACGCCGTGCCAAACGCCTGCGTGTTCCCGTCGGAGTCCACAAGTGCCACCATTTGCAGGAGCCTTGCCCTTCGCGGCGGAGGCGTCGGGCTCCGCGCTGGGATGAAGGGGGTATTGAGGGGGTTCGGCAACATACCCTCGTGCGGGTCGGGGGTGAACGGCGTCCAATGTAACTGACGCATGCAGGTAGGCGGGCGAGGGGTAGCCGGAGTAGGAGTCCTGACGTGGTAACTCGGACTCCTCGCTGGTAGCGGAGGCGGAGAGGGACTGGTCAGATCGATGACCGTCGCTGTCGGAGGCGGGGGTGTTGACCCTTGTGAAGGGCCGCTCAGAGGCATCGAACGGTTCGGAGTGCGAGGAGGGTGACGGAACGGGAGAGACTTCTTGGCCCGCTGCCTCGAGTAGTGGGGCCGACTGGGTTCGCCACTCGTCGATGCGGTGGAAGGAGTTGAGCGCGAGGGGAGGGGGCTCTTCCTCCGAATTGGGAGGAGCGACGGGCGAGGAGTAGTCGTCGTCGTCGGGCTCAGGGGACCACTCACCGTAGGCGGAAGGTCGAGTGGGCTGAGGGGCCCAGAGTATAGGTACGGGTGCGAGGGGCCTGGTGGACGGATCTGGTACTGGGAGGGGTGACGGTGAGGCGGCATCTTCGTCGAGTCGTTCAGGTTGAAAATCTTCAGGGAGGAGGCCGGCAAGAACGATGGCAGCGTAGACGTCGTCAGGTAATTCGATGGAGGCAACGTCGAGATCGAGGATGAAGTCTCTGACGGGGGAGAAGTCCATGGAAGAGAGGGATGGCGATGGAAGGGGGTAAAGAGTGGGGTTTATATCCCTCTCGACTTCCAGAGTTCTCACAGCTTCGGGGTTTGCCTCGTGGAATTCTCGGATTAATTCTGGAGAATTGACGTTCTCGACCGGCTCCCACGTGTTATGTGCTGCGGAATACCCTTTCCACTTTAGGAGATATTGCAGCTTTCTGTACCGCCTTCTTGATCCGAGGATCTCTTCGACTTCGTATTCCTGATGATCGTCGACCAGATCTGGGGGTGGCTCGGTGTGATTTTGGCCATGTTCGGCTGTCTCCGAATAGGGGGTCAGAAGGGACGCATGGAAGACGTTGTGAATCTTCCATTGGGGTGGCAAATCCAATTTGTACACATAGGGCGAGATCACTTTGATGACGCGGAAAGGTCCGAAGCGTTTCGGTCGAAGCTTCTTGGTCGGATAGGGTAGGCTTAAGTTCGTCCCCTCGAGTAGAACCATCTGTCCCTCGGTGAAAGGTCGGAAGTGGCGCTGCCCCTTCTTTTGTTCGTGATATTTCCTTGTCATGTCCTGTGCCTGTCGAATAGCCTTTTGTGCTCGTTCCCGCAGTCCTCGGAGGTAAGTGGATCGTTCTTCTAGGGCCGGTAGGGCCGAGTCCATTATCTGCTGTTCCTGAGCGCGTGGAGTGAAGCCAATGAGTAATTCGAAGGGGGTTTTCCCGGTAGTGGCGCTGGGCCAGGAGTTGTGTACAAATTGGGCCAGGGGGAGCCATCGTGCCCAGTCGTTTTGTTGGAAGTTACCGTAGATTCGAAGGTACTGTTCTAGCCATTGGTTTGTCCTTTCTGATTGGCCATCTGTCTGGGGGTGGTATGCTGTACTAATATTTTGGTTTATTTTGAATCGTTTACAAAGGTCTGTTGTCCACTTCGAGGTAAACCTCGTGTCGCGGTCCGATATGACGGTCTTAGGGACCCCATAGTGAGGGAAAACGTGCTGGGCATAGAGTGCGGCCACTCCTTCAGAATCGATTTTCTGCGTACAAGGGAGGAAGAACGCTGCCTTTGTGCAGTCGTGGTCAGTAATCGTTAGGATGGAGTCGTAGCCCTGCGATGGTGGGAGGTCTACAATGAGGTCGAGTGCGATGGTTTCGAATGGTAGCGCGTTCGGTTTAACGGTGATTGGGTAAATTGGCACTTTGGGCCGGACTGTGTTGCTCTTTGTGGTCTGGCAGGTGGCGCATCCCTTGACATATCGCTGGACAAATGTCTTCATGTCGGGCCACCAATAGCCTTGTTCTACTGCATGTAAGGTTTTTGAAATTCCGGGGTGTCCAGCGGTGACATGGTCATGATGTGCAGCAATCACCTCCCTCCTCAGGGCGTTGTCTGCCACGACAACGATCTTCCCAGCGCGAGTCCACAGGCCATGCGGACCCCGCTCGAGCCGAAAGGGAGCTGACCAGCCAGCAATGTCCGTGGGCGCCGCCTCCTGGGATCGGAGCAGCTTGTCCTCCCAGGGGTTCAGGGGTGCAAGGGAAAGCGTAGTGACAGACGCAAACAGGTCGCTGGGGAGAACGATGACATCCTTATTGTCTAGGGCCCCAGTATCGAAGTCCGGGCGACGGGAGAGAGGGTCCGCCCTCATTGACTTGCCAGGTTTGTGGATAAGGGAGAGGTTAAATTCCCCCAGTAAGGGAATGTAGCGGGCAACACGCCGGTTAATATCACGAGGGTGGCGATAATACTGTAGATTTTTATGATCGGTGTAGACCTTGATGGGGTGCCGTGCTCCCAGCAGCAGGTGGCGCCAGCGTTTAAGCGCGTGAATGATGGCGAGGAGCTCGTGGTCGTGGACGTCGTAACCCCGCTCCGGCGGGGACAGGGCATGGGAATAATAACTAATGGGGCGCGGGAGTCCGGTGGAGGTGCGTTGGAAAAGGATAGCCCCAAGGGCGAATTGGGAGGCGTCCACTTCAACTTCGAACAGGCGGTCATGGTCCGGGCGATTGAGAGCCATGTCACGTTCGACCAGGCTGATGAGGCGTTTTACAGCCGTGCGCTGTTCGTCCCCCCAATGAAAGGGGACATCCTTCTTCAAGAGGTCGGTGAGAGGGCACGCGATTTCCGCAAAACCGGGAATAAAGGGGCGGTGATAGCCAAACACCCCCAGGGTACTTCGCACGCCAGAGACCGTGCTCTGTTCTGTGGGCCATTCTAGCAGTCCCTGTCGCTTGGTAGGGTCTAATGAGATTTTTCCATCCTCGACCACAATGCCTAGGTAGTGCACACGAGACTACTCGAAGTGGCACTTCGCTGCCTTAAGGAAGAAGGACTCATCCTCGAAACGCTGTAGGACTTGGTGAACTATGGTCTGGTGAAGGGCCAGGTCTGCTGCATTGCGGTTCGGGGTGGCGATGAGAAAGTCATCCATGTAAATGTGGATGAAATCAGGGTAGGCGTTTAGGAGGTCACGGAAAACGGTGTGCATGCAGCGTTGGAAAGTCCCCGGCGCATTCCGAAGGCCAAAGGGCATCACATTGGGGAGGTACAGGCCGAAAGGGGTGATAAAGGCGGCTTTCCAACGGTCGTCTGCTTTAATCCGGATGTTATTGTAACCCCAACGAATGTCGAGGGTAGTGAAAAGCTGCTTTCCCTCCAGTTGCTCCAGGATCGTTTCGATGCGTGGGAGAGGGTATACGTCCGGGATGGTCCATTCGTTGACCTTCCGGTAATCTTGGACCGGGCGGAGGGAGCCGTCTTGCTTCTTTACGAAGAAGAACGGGGTCGCCCAGGGCGAGTCTCCCTTTTCAATGTATCCTAATCGCTCGTTTTCATCAATCCATTTGCGTGCGGCCTCCATCTCCGCCGGGCTGAGAGGGTAGGTCTTGCTTTTTATCGTGGTGGGGGCCCCCTCCCTTAACTTGATCTCGTGGTCGTCCAGGCGAGCTGGGGGAAAGCGATGTGACAGTTCCTCGGAGAAGACCCTCCAGTGGCGCCTGTACTCCGTGGGAAGGGAGGAGTCCCCTTGCTGTCGTGGCGCTTTAATGGCCCATTCTGTGGCCACTGAGGTTTTATTTAGGCCCGTAGGGGGTATGACTCGTGGTTCGGAGATTTTGGAGACCCCATTGGGCCACTCCGGGAAGTACTCCGCCCATTTTTGTAGCTCGGGGTGCCTGTCCTCCAGGTCCTTCTTTTGACTTGCTGTCAACTTGTCGTCCTGCAGCCGGAGCTTTAGGTGGGCCAACATTTTCCGGCTGTTTTCTCGCTTGACGTCTGCTTCCCTGAGTCGTTGTTTAGCGTGGTCCTCTACACCCAGGAAGCGAGCCCTGGTGACCGCTCGGGTGGCCACCTCGATAGGGAGGTCGTCCCAAGTCATGTTCATCCAGTCAATCTTCGGGTTAAAAGCTTTGAGCCAGGTGAAGCCGAAAATTATTCGGTCTTTCCCTAGGTTTGCAACGAGGAATAGCAGTTCTTCGCTCTTGTTACCCCGGGTGACATGGAGCACGGCGTATTGCGTGACTGCGCCGCTCCGGTTGTGTGTTCCGTCCACATTGGTAACTTGCACCGGTATTGGGAGTTGGCGGGTGGCGATCCCCCACCGTTCAACTGTTCGTTGGTCAATAAAATTTTCACTTGCCCCACTGTCAACGAGGGCTGCTTCTCCAACCGTTCCACGCATAGACCGAAAGATAAAGGGCATATTAATTGACTTAATGCCTCGATGTCGTACAAATGCAATCCGTGGTAGTTCTGCTCCATGCCAGGTTGGCGGACAGGAGCCTAGAGAAAATCCTCCCCATCCTCTTTTTGCAATTCGTCCCATACTCTTTCCCGCTCCTCCTGGTTCATCCTTCGAAGGTGTTGCGCCACCTCCGCGGGAGCCCCAGAATTAGCAGTAGGCGTGGGGTCTTCCGAGGAGGGGTGTAGGTCGATGAGGGGTTGTTCTAGTTCTGGGGCACTGTGGCTGGTCCCGTAGGGTGGTGGTCGTGGTACGTATGCTGGAGGGGGTTGGCGCCAGTCACCCGAACGAGTTCGAGGCTGCGCGTAGGATGGCCGGCTTCCCGAAGGCTGCCTGCCTTGTTGTCCACTTCTGGTGGTCTGGGGGGCGCATCTTGAGGGTTGTCCCTTGGGGCAATTTTTGACGAAGTGGCCAAATTGTCCACATCCCATGCATCGACCTTCTTTTCGGAATTTTTCTCGCTGGGCACGGGTTGCTGAGTTGGCTTCGGCGGTGTCGACGTCCATGGCGAAGGGATCTCTCCTGGGCTGCGAGGGCCTCGGGGGTAACCCCATCCCTCTTCTCAGCTGTTCCTGAGTTAGGGTAGGTCGGCTTGGCTGGCCTGGTCGCTGCCCCAGGAGGGCCATTCTGGCTTTGTGTCGGTTGTTCTGGTTCCTAGCGTCTCGCTCCCATTGGTCTAGGGTGGTAGGCCAGGTTTCCTGGTTGAGGATGGCTTTCTTTAACTCGTGTTTAAGTCCTGCCTGGAACAGGTCCATAGTTCTGGCATCGTTTCGTGACCATCCGGCTTGTTTGACCAAGGTTTCGAAACCTGCAATGTACGTGTCGACGTCGTCATTAACCATTTTATGGTCCTTGAGTTTCTCATAAGCGCGCTGTTTCTTATTTGAGTCGGTAAAGGCATCTTTGAACGCCTGCTCAAATTCGGTCCAGATGGCTTCTTCGTTGTGCGGGTGTGTGGTAGCTTCTAGTTTTGTCAATTGTTCCTCCTGCCAGTCGTTGACCTTCTCTCCTTTGATGTAACTAAGAGCCATAAGGACTCGGTTAAACGGGTTGCTCATTTCGTCGCTGCTCCGGTTTATGAGTTTCCACTGCTTGAACTCTTTTAGGAAGAGGTCGCTTCGGTTCCTGTCCCCATAGAAGATTGAAGGGGCCAGCCCTTTTAATCCTCCAGTTCCTGGGTTCGTAGGAGCGGTCGTGGCGGTAATAGTGCTCCCCACATGAGCCGTCCTTTGGCTAGAGGAAGAGGTGGCGGCGACTGGTATGGGAGGTAACCCACTAGGGGTACTGGGGGCGGCTTGAGAAGAGAGTAGCGGGGGAAGGAGGCTCCCTCCCTGTTGGTAGAGGTCGTAGACCTGTGAGGATATTCGCTGTGCCATTTCGGGCGGTTGTTCGGGGGTAAGAGGATGGGTTCCTTGTAGAGTAACGATGGCACTAGTAGCTGCGGCGAGGGTATCGTCCGCGAGGGGGTTCGGTTGTTGCTGGGGAGAGGCTGGAGGTTCTTCTTCAGCTTCTGAGTCGGAGGAGTTTGAGTTTGAGACGCCGAAACGCCCTGGTGGCCTAGGGGATCGGTATGCGGGGTGCTCCCTGTCGGTTTCTCTCCAGTAGCCTAAGCCTGCTGCAGAGCAGTGTATGGGTTGTAAGAGGTTTCCTGAGCGAGTTCGGAAGATATTTCCTTCTGGGTCTGGTTCAATAAGGTACCAGGAGTTGTTTATGAATTCGCAAAAGTCGTTGAGTAGATTTCCTCGTCCGTCACGGGTGGTAACCTGATAGGCTCCCCTTCCAACATCTGGGTTGATCAAGATCCACTGAGCAGCGCCTTTTACGTGCGTAGGTAGGCCGTCTCTGATTCGAAGAGGGATATAGGTCCAATGATTATTGTCAGGGATCGGGGCGTTTAGGGACGTGTTGCCTGAACTGCCGCTGCTTCTGGTACTCCTAGTAGTACCAGTAGCGCAACTTTATAGTAGCGGTAGGCGTTAAGTTTGGGTTGGTGGTGTGGGGCAAACTGTGGGTATTCCCTGATATATTGTTCAATGAATTCGATCTCCCGTGTGATGTCGGCGAGTTCGTCGAGGGTGGATTGGATAAAACGGAGGCGGTTTACTTCTTCCTGTAGATCCTGGATCTGTTGGCTAGTTTCAAGACGGATTTCTTCTTCGTTCTCTGTTAGAGACTCGGGGTCTACTCGTTCGTAGGGGTTTGGGTTAGGTGGTCGAGACGTTGTGTGAGGTTTTCTCTGCGGTGGATAAGGATCCCTACTGCAAAGGCGATGATCCCTTCCGGGTCTGGGTGTGTGGAGAGGTGGATGAGGAGTAAGTCGAGGCTTTCTTCAACGTCAAAGAGTTCTGTAATAGTCTCGTCGACGAGGGTGGTAGTGTCCTCAGTCGATGGTGACGTCGGTTCTGTTGTACTCGAGGATATGTTGGAGAAAGAAGCGATACTGTTCGAGGAGGTGGATGGTGTTTTCGAAGAAGGTGACGAGCTCTGGTTCTTCTTCACGTAGGGAGGCGAAGAGGAGTAGGTCGGTATGAACCCACTCGAGTTCTAGGCGGATATGGAAGACAAGGTCTCTTGGTTGGCTTTGCAAGCGGCGGTCAAAGAGGTAGGGTCTAAGGTTGGCTCTGTTTAAGAGGGGAGTCCTTTCAGGTGCTTGCGGTCTTTCCGGGTGATCGGGTGCGTGCGAGGGATCTATCTTTTGGTATGATAACGGCAACGGTCTTCCTTGCAGAAACACTCGTGCTGAAGGGCGTGAATGTGGGTGTAGTGTACCTTCTTCCCTGGTATGAACTCGTGGAAAGCGTGGGTGGTGTACGGCGGTCCTCGAAGTAGGACTCGGAGATCAAAGGTAGGAGGGGAGACGGGAGTGATGGGTTCTCGGGGGAGTCGAAGGGGTTTCCTTATACGTGGTATGATGACTAAGGGTGACTGGGGTCTCGGTAGGGCACAGGGTTCTTCCTCTGGGTGCGACGATGCGACGGGGTTCTTCCTCTTCCTTCACTTATAAGGGCACGTAGCTCCTTCACAAGTGGAGGGTCGACTTCGGTGATGAGTGAGTGGACGTAGCTATTGGTTTGAAGACCAACTGAGGTCTTGTAGGGTTTAGGGTTGTTTAAGAGACTTCGCTTTTGTCAAGGCTCAGAGGGGCCTTGGCGCACGACGTGTGCTTGGAGTAATTCGAGGAGGGCTGAGCGTGGCAACTAGCCTCAGCACGACGAGGATTACTCGAGTTCTTCCCTTGGCTTTACTATAGAGGAGAGCGTCGCGCTGACGGATGCACTCTACTGTATCGTCAAAGAAGAGGTCAAGGGCAATCACAAGACGAGACTAAGTCTTGTATTGACAACGGTCAGGAGGTCTGACTTGAAGGGATAGAGAGGGAAGAGGGTTCAACTAGTCTGATTGCAGACGAAGCGAAGTCTAAGGAGACAAGCTACAACGGACCGGTTTATATACTCTTAGGGTGTGATGCTGAGTCATAGAGTCCCAGGCGTGTCACAGTGTGACATGCCTCCTAAATAATATATCGTAGATCGAACGGGGAAACTACGGAGATCTACGGGGATACCTCGGGAAGATCCTGAGATCTGTATCGTACACGGAAAGATCCGAAGATCCGTATCGTAGATTGTCTCGGAACAAAGCGAAAAACATACCCACCGTCACGTGGGGTTAATACATAAGCAGATCACGTGTCAAACCGTAACAACCACGCTATCATGCCCTGAAGAGCTCATGATCGAGTTCATGATTAAAGGGGATCACAAGGTGATGCTTTTTGCTGTAGACCTCCTGTATCATTTGCTTCAAATGTGGTTAGTTCGACACAGACCGTGTTGAAGTGACGACATTTGAAGCAAGGAGGTCAGCAGACTTGTATCTATATTTGGTCAGACACTATCTAGCACATTCGTCGCTTACTGTCACAACCCCTTTTGTCTACTGTAGAACTGTCAAAGTCTCACTTTGGCACTACGGTACTTCCCACATGCATCAACGAGAAAAAATCTGCAAGGGCTTCAGTCTGCACTATTGTAGTCTGTAGAGACAATAAGGAGCCGTTGGACAGATGTTGATTGACCATCGAAACGCTACCATCGTCCCGACTGCCGACATCAGCGCGTCGAGCTTCAAGGCTTCGTGTTCTACCTCCACTAGATTACTATATGGATTAATGCTCATACGTCGCAACTCTCACCTTAAACGTCCTCGCGTCCTACGAGCGCGAGACACCCGCACGCAAGAAGGTTGTCAGTCTGTCCGCTAACCCCCTCCTTGAAAGATAATGTGGACGGTACGTCTAACTTCCGTACAACTTTCCTTCTCTCTGAGGCGCTTTCTGAGCACCATCTTGGTCTTCGCCTTCCTAGCCAGAAATGACAGTATAAAAACTCGCCTGTACTCGGACGGGCCCTCCAAACGCTGTTTTACATGCCCCATTCCCTCCAGCCTTCCCTTGATTCTTCTCTTCACGAAGTTCCCCAACTATCTGCAGTAGCCTCGCGAGAAACTTCGTTCCATTAGCATGTATTGTCACAGACATGGTCACTAACAGGGATGTCATTGGCTCTAGAACAGCCATTTGCCACACTGAAGATGGTGGGGGCGAGAAATGACTCTTTGTATTCGACAACTCGTCGAGGCCATAACGCCAGAGCATGCAGAAGCTCAGCGATGCTGCCGATACGTTCCAACTACGAACAGCATTCACCAGTTCCTTCTGCTGAACAGTTATCACTGCGAAATGCACAGGCGATGCTGAGCTCTGTTCAGTGTGTGGCGTAAGAGAAAGCGGTCCTGCATTACATATTTGCCTCTCTTGCTTGAGACGAACAGGTAAGCCCTTCGCCACTGGCATAGATGTTAATCCGCATTTCTGTAAAAAAAAATTTCATCGGTATCAGCAAAGTCCTTCTGATTTCTTGTTATCATCCTCTCTAGCAAGTCCCCGATTGCCGAGTTTGGCAGCATCACATTCAAGGTTCGATAACATTCGCTAGTCTCAAACGTTGGCCAAGGTACAGCTCAGAAAGACCGTTCAGCCAAAGTTAGCGCTCAGGGGTAATAAGCGCTGTACTGCGTGTCTACCTACGCCCAACGGCTATGGACCTATCGGCTCCGCGGGCGCTACGCTTTCTGCTCGTGTTCTCGCCCAACGGGATATCAGCGCCGGCGGGGGCCTGCAAGACTGAGGTGCACAGTCGCCGCGCAGAGCCTCTCTTTTTTTTTTTTTCCTTTTTTTCCGCTCAGTCGCCACGTATCACGTCAGCCGTCCGATCCAGCACATTCTCTGGCACTCGGTGGGCACATTCGCGAACCAGTGGGCGACGTCCCAGAATCACACCGGGGCTCAGCCTGGGCTACCCATGAAACTGGACAGCCAGCATGTCCCCTCTTCTCGTGGATGACCCGTGGAACCCTTCGCATGCACCATCGTGCACGAAGGGAGACCGGATCGGGGCAATGCGGGCGCGCACGGTGCGAAGCGTGTAGTCAACGTCCCTTAGTAGGTACCCCCTTCGTCTCGGTATCCACTCACAGAGCGATCATACCAGCCGAGCTGATTTTGCCGCTTGTCAAGGTTCCTACTGAATATCGTCTTCATCATGCGGCAATTAGTTTGGTTTGCATTTAATAAAGCTGATTAGAGTTGGGCGGTTAGCCTGGACAGGGTAATGAATGGGAGAGTGGGGAAGAATTCGTAGGAAAGCGTGAGAGATGGTCTTGCGCGATTGGAAAGGAGGCATGTGTGAGGGCAGACAGTTCTTGATTGTTGGAGATGGGTTGAGGACGGGCCTGATCACCGGAACGGTTCATGTTTATGTGGTTAAGTTCCGTGTTACAATCGGTTTAATTCTACACCCTGAGGCCTGATTAGTGGGTCACCGCGATCATGATGGTTTTGGTAAGGCTCGCTTATTAATATTACGTTCTCAAATTAAAGTCGGATTTCGCTTACGGTGCTATTTGAGAGCCCTTAAGCAGGTTCGAACTGTGTTCGGACACAAGAGCTCTTATGGTGACACCAAGCCCGAGATCTAAGTGGCGTATATTTACAGATTTTACATTACAAAGCAGAAATACAAGTTTTTGAGGGCAGCGACCAGGCTAGCCCTACACCGGATTGTCCTTTGGCGGTCAATAAAATAAATATGAAGGGTTTGTATCTAAGATGTTGAACCAGGTAATCGCAACTCGTTATACCGCTCTCATCACGCGGCAGCGGGATTCACGGGATCGTTAAATTTGTTACTACTGGCTTGACTACTGATCGGGTCCAAGTCGTGGTGATGACCTAATTGAGGATTTTGCAAGAGGTCCCCAGGGTAGAAGATATTCAACGTCACCATCGCTAGCGTGATCATTGTGGCATCGAATACGACTGCACAATAGTTGGTTACAATCCTGCCAGGGTGTGCCGGTGACTTCAAGTTGTAGCAGAGATACGTACTGAATAGCGATTGATTCGAGGAAACTTTGCCTTGGAATCCATCCAAAACTTCGGCAGTTCGGTAGGTAATCCTACAGGCCATCACTGGTAGGTAAAAAGGAGGAAGCGTAGGAAGCGTACCGCAGGAAGATGAAGCCTGTCATGACAGACATGGCATACAACATGCGCTTCAGAGGAATGTCCACCTTGCCGCGATAATCCTCGCCGGGAACATGTCGTATTGGCCATCCCCGTGTGTATCTAATGAAAAATTCCATTGCCAGGGCACAGTATGTCGTGATGGCAACTGATAGGGTCTAAGCAGATATCCAGATAGCAGTGTAGTAGGTGTATGACACACCAAGCTGGAACAGAACACCACAGAGAATGATGTGCAAACCCTGATATACCGTACGTTAGGTCAGTTGAAGGATCAGCAGAATATCAACAGAGCATGCAGACCAAATTTGTTCCTTTCAAAGTGTTGGCGAAAGATACTATAACTACAATAGCACCTATGGCCTGAACAATGAGGGAAATAATGTCCTAGAAAACGGTAAGAAAAACAGTCTTGCCTGGACAAACATACGCACAGAGGATAAGAATATGATAGCGTCTATGTTACGTTCAAACCGACTCTGATGAACAAAGGATAGGTATGTGACTCACATAATTTAGGTCTCAGACGGCTGTATTGTGGGCCGAGCAGGCTGATGACGCGTCCCAGGAGAATGAAATTGGCTGCAACCAGCATTGTGGGTGCGAAAATAAGTGTCGATACTCTAGGCATCCATAAGCAAACTGAGGGACCGAAAGGCGACCATCGAAGTGTACCCACTGTATGAGAAATGGCTCCTTTAAGAACGGATCTTGGCTCGACCACAATCGAGCACTCCAGCCAACAATCTCGAGAAAACCACAAAGAACTGCAGTGGGTAATAAAAACCACATGCGGAAATAGCTAGCCTGTATAGTATGGATGACTTCACGGAATTCCGCTGTCAGCAATGACCTATTGAAGAAAAAGGGACATACGCACATGTAGAGAGTCCGAAGAGCACAAGAAAAGCAATGGAAGCCGATTCGGAGGGAACGTAGTTATACCACAACCTGTGTTCAAGTTGAATACCACTCAGCCTGAGGTTGGTGCTTGGGCTCAGGCCGATGCTCTTAATCGAATATTGAGGTAGGGTCATATTCATGATAAGGGTCGCTTGGTACTGGTCTGTCTGTGCCCTATCTTCAAGTTCGTCTACCTGTCTTTATACCCCCAGATGTTGTGCACTGTCACTTACTGTCGCTATTCCTATTTTCTGCAGTATCTCCCGGTCACGCCGAGCGCTGCGTCGAGACGTCGCTATCTCACAGACGTATGTGGGTGCTAGCATGGCATCGCGTTCAGTTGGCATCGCATCAGACACGATCTGATGCCTGTTATCAGATCGTGTCTGACGCGACGGTGTCGTGACGGTGTAGCACCAACAACCGAACCTTGCAACTCGAACTTGAACCGCCGCTGGCTGCCGGCTCTGACGTCCCTTTCTCAACACACAATCTGTCCTGAGATACGTATGTCATCTCCTATTGTTTCACTTCGAAGGATTGAACATCACGCCACAACATTGCCGATGTGAATGTTCACTGGCACACAGTTAGTCTTGCAGTTAGCACAGCTGCTGCCAACGCACACTGGAAAAAGCTGCTCATTTCCGCCAAAAAAACCCCGTAAACCGGTCAATTTCAATTGTGTGGATTTTTGCAGGCAAGAGAACCGCGAAAACGGCGCCGTAAGCCATGGCTTAGTCAGTGCACCTGGTAGGACGTCGTGACACACTTTTCGTCGGACTCCTATCCACGCATGTTACCAAAGACGATTTAATATCAATCAGATGGGCATCCACGTCGACCAAAATCGACCAGAGTACGGGTCAACGTTAGTGACCATCGTAGTAAGCGCCACGGGCGACTTGACTGCGGCGGGCGCCACTGGCATGCACCACTTCAATCGGCCTTAAATGGGATTAAATGTCGCTTACTGTCCTTATTATTTCTTTCCGTAGCATCTCCCGGTCACGCCGAGCGCTGAGACGTCGTTGTATAACAGAAGTACGCATCGAGACGTCGCGATCTAACAGAAGTTTGTGGGTGTTGGCCCTGCGCTCAGTTAGCAGGCTTTGAAACCCCCGGACGCAGGAGAGTTCCCCTCGCCTTCTAATCAGGGGCTCAAGCGCTCAATCTATCGTGTCGCCGCCTGAGAAAGTAAGTGCGAGCGCTAGTCGCGAGAAGCCAAAGCATAAGAATACCGAAACACCGCTTTTTCAAGAGCACCAAAGTGGTGACGTGGGAAAATTTGGCGTAAAAAGAAGTCTTGTCAGAACGAACGGATATCGAGATCGAACAGATGAAATCGAACTCATCACTTCCGCATTATACAGGTACGAAGTCCCGATAAGAGCGAAGAAGACTTTGAAATCGCTGCATGATGTTTATGGATATGTCGCACCGATGCGATGTGTGAGTTCTTGCGAGAATGAGCTGAGTCTGAAGCTGCTTGGCGAGTTCAAGAAACATTATTTGGAAGATGATCAATCTCAGTTTGTACAGAGATTCCACTTCCGTCACTACTTGTTGGATTGCAGCCCCGATCGAAGAGGAGTTGGAGGGCGCCGAGAGCGAGTGAGGAGTGGCCGCGGAAGGCCAGAGGAGCCCGATGAAGGGCTCGCCGTCGTCATAGGCACCCTGAGGGCGACACGGTGAGGATTAGCGTCGCTTCCCGTTGGGGGCGATCGCCCGAGCCGTTTTCTACTATACCTTGCGATTATAACTTGCTTACAATCTTTCTAATTAGTATTTTTTTTTTAAAAATATTGCAATCAGTAGTTAGGGAACTAGTCACTATGGACATATGCTTAAACATTTCGAATGCACAGAATTGCAGGGCATTCTTGACTTGCCCATTTTGTCTGTTCCCTTTTTGCATGCCTCCTCCTTATCTCGTGTGATCTCGACTCGCGCTCATTTCACACCGCCCGATTTCACTCCCCTTTCATTTCGGCACTTTAATATTATCTCTACCACAAACCAAAGTCGCAACGAGAGAAATAAACAAGCTCGCGAAGAAGTGGTAGCTGCGTTCAGTGCACCATCCTTCTCCGAATAAAGAGGTAGCAATGACACGCCGGAGGTAGAGAGTACAGCTTTCGTGTCATGTCTTAGTAATATTACAGTGAATTCCTTAGGAGATCTGCGCACAGGATTGTCCATATTGCTTTCATCTATTGCATAGCAGAGCTTGGAGGTCAGAATGTGAATTTTATGAAGCCATCTGTCTCAAATCTCACGTTGTTAATAAAGTGCATCATGCATTTCGGGGTATGGATCAAGTAATGACAGTGTAAGAACCCTGAGAATTATACAAGTATCCGATGGTATATTTACCGAGCACTTGGGGAGATTGGCGCTTTTCAACAGTTGAGTAGGATATACTCCACGTTGGCATTGTAGTTCGGGGTGGAGCAAGTGTCGGTAACGACGACGGAGGAGGTGACTTGGCCACAGCTCTTGCCATTTCGTGTGACGCTTAACTTCTGCTGTCCAAGTTGCATGGGGACCTTAGAAGTAGAGAGACCGGCCCCGAAATTGATGACTGTGCTTGTAGCGCCAGAGGTGACTACGAGTTGAACTGGACTTTTGGTCTGGCCGATGAGAGCCACCACGTCATGCTGAAACTCGGAGCCTGGGACGGGTTGCGACTGTCCTGAACATAGCGTTTTCGCAAGGTAGGGTCGATGTTCCAACGTCACGATTTCGGTCAGGATGTGTTCTGTCGTGAGAGCGGTAGCGAACGCTTTGAAGGCCGTGATAAATGGTTCCATCAGTAATCTCCAGCCGTCATGTTTGAAGCCTTGGCAGTAGCTGCCATCGCCGCCGGAAAATTCGGCCACGTCCCATGCGCCGATATCGTTGATGTAAGTGCACTCTCCGCAATCATTCCATGAGTAGATTACGAGGATGTCGACATGTGCCTGTGGAGCGGAGCTATCAAAGCCCAGCATCTGTTGCCAACGGTCGATTAACAGGTGATCGGAATTTGACGGGAAGACCCATTCTTTGTCGACACCATGGTCATGATAATTTGTGAAGAACCATGGAGAGAGCTGGGCGCCATACGCTTGATCATGACCTAGCGCATTCTGCATGATGTGATCATCGACGGTGGTAACATTTCCATCAATAGGTAAATTGAACCGGGACGGCCAAGCATTCCAATGGACAGCGCCGTTAATGCCTGGAGGGTGAGCTTCGACCTCATCGATCGAGAGGTTTGGCACCACGTATATATCGGGGACAGCCGCTTTCACAGTAGGCCAGTCGACGTTGAGTCGGGCGGGTCCATCAAATGTCGAAACCAGCTTTCCACCGCCTTTACTCCCCTGGTAACGGAAATATCCTGGCAGCCCAGTATAGCGTTGCAAAGTCGATATGACGGTTCCCGTCGTCCAGGCTGCCATCGCGAAATCGAAGCTGAACGCAATTTTGGTGGTGGAGTTCGTTGCCGCGTTGAAAGCGGAATCCAATTGTCGCGGTGCCCACGGATCCTGCACTGGCAGCACGATGTCCAAGAGGAGCGCATCGACACCTATTTCTGCCGCAAGTTCGAATTCCCTTTGCCATTTCTTGGGAGTATGGGCGTAGGTGTCTCCGAAAATAAGGTGCGCAGCCACCGCTCGGTCACTGGCACTCTTCGTGATCGCACTCTTCGTGGTCGCACTCTTCGTGGTCGCACATGCCGTGACAGAGATGATGCCCGTCAAATAGAATATGGCGAATCGATAGAATAGCATTTGTTATTAGACGAGAATCAATCCCGAGGCTACTAGGTAGATAGTAAGTAACTTAGAAATAAAGGAAATAGTGATAAGATACTAACCTCAGGCAGAAAGAGAAAAGAATAAGGCGCGAGGGACACGAAGGCTACAGTACTTAAGGTAGTTGCATCAGGAAACTTGCATTAAACTCTTGGACTCGTTCGAGCTCGGGACAAGGCTCGGGCGAGTTCGCCGAAAAGGGCAAAAAGTAGCCATCGCTAGTACAGTAACTCAGCAATTTTCACATGTTCCGGGTGTACTTTTCCGCCTTTGCTACTTTTTGCCCTTTTCGGCTACGATACTAGCAACGCCTAGCTTGTCGCTAGCTGACTAGCGCTAGTGACGCCTAGGCATCCCTAGCCGATTCCTCGGTTGAAATTGAGTTTTCTAGGTGCTCTAGAATTTTTACTAGATCTAGCTGTAGATTAAATGCGGTAAATAAGAGGCAAAATTTCGGAAAACGGTCTCATGTGTGTAGTCAATACTGAGGCTGTCACCCCGCATACCCCGTGCGTGGTAGAGGGGGTTGAGGTTGCAAAATGTTCAAAGGCACGTGAGTGCCAAGCTCATGGCCGCGGGCCTTGAGTACTTGAGTGGTGGTGGGGGGCTGCAGGGATGCCGCAAGTCGCAGGGCGACCGTCGGGACAGTGGTGGCGGCAGCAACAGCAGCGAGGGGAGATGCCAAGGGCCACACAGAGTAAGGGGGAACTGGGGAACCTGGTGTCAGGCGCTCGGATGGTCGCGACACGGAACCGTGACACCGTCTACACCGTGCAAACGGCCCCCCTCCGTGACAGTGGGTGGACGCGAGGCGACGGCGGAGGTGATACAGGAGGCGACAAGGCGAGCGAGACAGGAGAGTGCCACGCAATAGTGCCAATCACTGGCGTCAGGGGTTCAGACAGTCGCTACAGCGATGCCTGCACGACCTTGATGCCGTTGACCGTCAAAGCGTGAACCCCTTCCCTCAGTGCCATGGGTGGATGCGAGCTCATCCCTCATCAAAAGGAAGCAGGGGAATGTGAGGGAAGGAAGAAAAGTCAGTGGGAGAAGTCCAAAAACTTTTCACAGAAGCATCGGCATGGCCCATACCTACAGACAGACTCAGTGATGGGAGCGGGGGAGGCATTGCGAGGGGAGGCACTGCAACGGCAGCATCAGAGAGAAAGGCAAGAAAGAGGGAGATGACGACAGCGAGGAGGCGAGAGTGTGGGCGGCGATAACATCGGCGGCGACCAAGGAGAGGCGACATCGCCAAAAAAAAAAAAAGGCACGAACTGAGGCAAGCCATTGTTGAAATGAGCTGTAGAAGGGCCGGTAGGGATTAATTTGGAAAAATTTCCAAGTAATTTGATGGGCAGGGCCGGTCAGTTATTGAGTTGATTTGCACCATTAGGGAAATTCCGACGTTGTCGTCGACGACCTTCCTTGCCTGCGATCTTACTCAACCCGTCTCCCACCGTCATATAATGCACCTCTCACCTCGCACCCGTAGCAGTTGTAGCAGTGCGGCGGAGAGTCTCCACCGTTCGTTGTACAGGGGTAAGTGGTACGTGGATGGCGTTCGTTGTATTTGTCCGAGATAAAAGAGGTTGAGAGGTGGCAACAGCTATAGATTGTCCCTGTTCGGTCGCCGTGACTCATAGTGGAGACCATCACCCACATGAACATTCGAAAGGTTCCGAGATCGACTGTCGGAAAACATCGAACGGGCAACTTGAAGTCACAAGTCGGGAAATCTGATGAAGGAAAATAGGTTACAGTACTGTACTTTAAACTTTTGTGATGGTTCCTGCAAGTGCACGGGCAAATAGCTCCGCTATGATAAGACCTTACCTACTAGGGAAATGCTGGCGTTGCCGTCGGCGACCTTGCTTGCGAATTTGTGATCATAGCAAACTGTGGAGTTTCCAGTTGGTCATTTTCCGAAGAAAACGCGATTCGGAAGATCCATACAGTACCTAGAAAATATAATACTAGTACGTCAGCTTTTGATGGTTCCTGCAACGGGATTCGGCGTTCGATTATCGCGCCCATATAACCTCGCAAGCAAGGTAACTAGGGAAATGCCGACGTCGTCGTTGGCAACCTTGCTTGAAGAGAGAACGAAAAGAAAATTTTTACAATTTGGAGACAGCGGACGTAAATACATTTTGTCTACAGATCCCCACTATCGTAGCTTGTTGGTATTCACGAGTAGTTGCTATCATAGTTCCTCGTCACTTAAGTTACAAGTCATCCCGTTGGTTTTTTTGGGGGGGAATGTAGTTGTGGTGAAATAGAAATCTTATTTCTATTTGTTTGAACCTAATGGTGAAGGCAGAGGGGTTTCAAGTGTCTTTTGGTAGTTCAATGGCTGGACATGGTTTTTGTCGATGTCCTTGACGTCTCTCTAGGGATCTATTATCTCCTGGGAATCCTGCGTTACTGTGATGATATCGGGATTCAACTCCGCATGAATTGCCAACGCCTCGACAAGATAGGATAGAGCTTGACTGAGTCGCAACACGGCCATTTTCATTCCAACAATTTAGTCATGAGCGCCGAGAGTCCCCGTACAAGACACTACGTTTCACACACAGCCAAGTGATCTAGTGAAGAGAGGCAGCGTTCGTATCCAGCGGCACGGTCCGACTACCTGTGGGAAAAACATCATGACGTAGAGCGAGTTCCACTTGCAGGCGCAGAAAAACGTAAAGTAGTGAAAGACTTTCGAAAGAACCCAGGACTCACATGGACGTGATATTGGTGTGCAAGGGCAAAGCGGTGAAAGAGGTGAAGTACTGTAGGGAACCGATGACTCGGACGTACAATAGACCCTATTACGATATTCAGAGGTTTCAGTTTTTTAAGTGCCACCCCAGGCCTGGGATTGCTTCAATTAGTCTCAAGGTTACAGCAGCTTGTGGAGCCTCACTGCCTGCCTCAGCATGTTCCGCACCACGTCACGATACGATCAACCCAGCCCTTCAACAGCGAGTGCAGTCAACGAGGTCAAGGCATCTCTTCCTCGGACTCCGAGTCGGAATGTCGTTGAGGAGCCAGGGCAGGCCTTCGTTTACCGGTGCCGGTCACCGGTGCGAGCGGGCCACGCGGGCCGCCTTCCGCAAGTCTCCCGTTGTTGTTCAAGTTGCGGTGCCTGCACTGACCCTCACCACAGTTAATCACTCTTATCATGCACCGTACACTATCCGCGCGGGCACCATATATAAATGAACAACCGACGGCACGCTGTTATATCCAACTCGGAGGTGCAAGTGATACCAACTCTTTGGCCACGGCAGCCACGACAGTACTACGTACAACACGTACTGGCACTGAGTATTTCTCGAAACAGAACGCTGAGCGCTATATATACCGTATTGCAAAACAAACCATGTACAGGAAGGCGCACATTGGAGGATAGCCTGCCTGAGAAATAAGCTAAGGCTTGAAGTAAGGAAATTCGAGTCGAGCATGCTGTTGTTGAACGCGTACCGAGTCCAGCGTACAGTGTGCACATCGACTTGGTAACAACAGCGTTGACATGGCTCTAAAAAGACAAAGAACCCACCAGTATAAATACTCATAGGGCCGCGACTATGGAACCTAACCAGAGACTGCACGCCTCTATGCTGGATGGTCAATGCCGCCAGGGGGAGATACTGTGTCGGGGGAAACTTGAAGGCGCGAAATGTCCATCGCTATGTCAGGGATGGACAGGCGTGATTGCTCTGGGATATCCGCGTTAGTGGAAGTTTGAGCCCGAGGCCTATAATCGTTATTGAATGTTCCGTCATTCGGTGTCGTGCCTGTGTGCGAAAAAGCGGTTCCCTGGGGCGGTGGGGGAGAAATAGACGTCGCGAACGTGGAGGGGAGAGGAAGAGGAGTGTCGCTGGCAGCTGAGCCCGAGGATGATGGTAATGGAATGTCAGGGACAACTCTGAGACTTTCGTTGGTTTGAGGATCGCTACTAGTAGACGGCAGGGAAAAAGATAGGTGAGGTACGGATATAGACTGCCGGTGCGGGATGAGGGTCCAAGTTCTGAGTTCGAAGCGGGCTCGATGGTAGGGGCTTTGTCAGTGGGACCTCGCGTTATTAGACTAGTTTCAACATTGACGGTAGGAGAGCGGTGGGAGGGCTTGACGGTTACGGTAGCATCAAGAACATCGTGTAGCGATGATTCTCCGACAAAATGTACGCGGCTATGATCTTCGGTCGAAGCGGGGAGGGATGACATGGCGGGCTCTGTGGAAAGGTTCAGAAAGGCGTCGGGAGGGTCGGAGGTGGTCGTGAGAGGATGACTGGTCTCGCCTGCCGTCCTGATAAGATGATGACCAGGGATATTGCATAGTGGATACGAAAATACGTCGCCCAGAACAGGGTTATAACCAACCGTTGAGGCACTGAAGGCGGTCGGGGCAGCATAGGTGCCTTGATGTAAGGCGATATAAAGCGCCGAATGAGGCCGAGAAAATGATAGGGAATCGGCAAAGATCTACGACTGTCCGCTTCTCGAGTGATTTCGTTCCACAGGGCACAGAAGTCGTGCTGCAGTCCAGGGAGAGTATTTTCAATGCCGAATTTGGAAACGCATTGCAGGATGGCTATTAGGGGAAACACCATATCCTCGAGACACCAGCGGAAGAGCGCGCGAGTGATGTGGATCAAGTTGGCAAGTAGAACAGACTCAAACTGCCACCCCATCTCCGGAGGAACAACCAGAGCGCGACGATCACGACGATGTAACCAAACGTTCACGTCGCTCAAAGGAGAGGAAAGATAAAAAGGATATCCAAGGAGCTGCTTTGTCTTCCCACCAACACAGTTCACGCTCCCACTCGCCGAGGCACAGAAGAGATAACCATGGCTCCCGCCGTCGACGGTCCAGAT
Source organism: Lactifluus volemus (assembly GCA_022376515.1). Lineage (NCBI taxonomy): Eukaryota > Fungi > Basidiomycota > Agaricomycetes > Russulales > Russulaceae > Lactifluus > Lactifluus volemus. The sequence goes on along the minus strand of WTXI01000007.1, from coordinate 333,647 downwards.
CACCCTAAATTAGTCCTGTCCATTTCCCCACTATCTATTAATGTTCACTCCGTACTAACTTGGAGATTTACTAATAGTAGACTACAAGTTCGTCATGATGGATGCAAGAATGTCTGTAACTGCATGTGCTCGGGTCAGCAATCGTAACGAGTGATGTTAGTGGCGTTATACCACAGGCATCATCCGTACACTTGCCATCGAAGTATTGGTTGATCCTGCCAAAAAAAACATTTGATACGTCGCTACAAGCAAAGTTGCAACGTACTGATCGAATCGCCACCCAACAAGTCCATCCTTTCCTTCTAACATGGCTTGCAGCCACCGACGCTGTAAAGGAGTTGCGCGTCCGGGATCAGTCAGGGTCGATGTCCCATTGTCATCCTCCTCTTCCCCGGGACTCGCTGCTTCCCTTCCGCCTCCGCCACTTATGCTTCTGCCTCCTCCTTTTCAATCTCCTCGTCGAGGTCGATGCTCTCATCGGCGGTTCGGCAGCCCCGGCGTTGCGTCGCATGTACCATGCGGGTGACGGATCGAACAATTCCAAATCCGTTTTGCTAATCCCGCTGTCCGCGCGCACTTTATGCCCGCGGCGGCTTCGGCTTCGGAACGCGCCCTCTTCTTCCGTGTGCCACCGACGGTCGTGCCGTTCATCTCTCCGGCGGCGCGCCCTGGCTTTGAGCGCAGCAGGTACCACGGTCCGCACCCGCAAGTGCAGCGTGACGAGTAGGTCTCGTTGCAGCATCCATCGGACGACGTCGTGGAACATTGGAACGCTGTCATTTGACTTTACCACCGTCGCATAGAAGTGGTTTGACGAAGCTCCCGAAATGGTAGCGAGCAGCTGCGGCAGCGAAGGGATGGATAGATCAGGGAAAGCGTCTCGGAACTCTTTCACAAGGTCTTTCATGCTAGACGAGTCGTGAGGCTGCATAATATGACGAAGAGGTCGAGGACGTACAGAGTTTCGATTTTGTATGGTAGTGGAAAGACCGTCTTGAGACCACGGTGAACCATGTCGACAATCTTTGCTCGTCAATGATGCACTAACCATCGTACCATAGGGTCTCGAGGTCCCAGTCCAAAAGACTCGCCACGTCCATGAGGCTATGTCCCAGAGGTGATCGATGATCAGCATAGAACAAGCAACAGCATAAACAGACATACGACAACGTGACATCGACGGTTTCGAGAAACTTGACCAATTGTTCAGCGAGCAGTTTGTCCTCTTCTCGCACGTTCGTCCCTCGAATCGCCGTATACACGTCCACCCATTCGCGCCCAGAACCGTCAGGACAGGACCGCTCAACAAAAGGAAGCTCTTCCACGGTTCGAGGGCAGGTGGACGCCACGCGCCAACACTAAAATTGCGGCCCCAGGTGCCGATGCCGTCTCTCGACCACACCATCATCTCACCGTGTTCTGCAACTCCTCGTCATCTGTGTTGTGAAGAAGCGTGTCGAGGTGGGGCGGAAGCTGTAACTCCATGGGGAGGTTGTGGATCTTGAGATGGGCGAGCGGGTGTGACTTTATGGATTCGTATAACGTTTTCATGGCTGATGCGACGGAAGAGACGGAAAGTGCTTCGTTCATGTACTCTTCGTAAGTCCTAGCTGAAGACGGTGAATGAGCCCGGGGCTACCTTGAAAACGATCAAAACGGGCACGTTTAAATGCAAAGACATCCTTGACCGCACAGAGAACATCGCACTCTTGTTCAACAAAGTTCGACAGCACCTGCTCTTGGAATCATACCGCCGTGAGTGTGAATGCGACTTGCCGGTAGATAATATCGAGATATCAACCGATGTTTCCCGAAGTCGAAGACAACGGATCTGGCACTTCAAGCACGAATGCCACGTGGAACGTCTCCAGCCAAGACGACGAAGTCGGTGGTGGTATCGGCGGCGGTGGCGGTGGTTCCGCACGTAACCAAACAGTGCGCCACACTCGTCTTGCAGCAGCGCGTCCGCCGGCATGTCGTCCAAGTGGTGGTGATGGTGGTGGATGTGATCGTACATCTCGCTCGCGCCGCCTTCTTTGGTGGGAGATGCACGACCCGAGGGGGTAAGAGTGCGATGCCGAGCGCGAGAAGGAGTGTGAGCGGTCCCGCGCGGCGCGTGGACGCTGCCAGATGTATTCCCATTCGTCTTCTTACTGCGCATGCTGCTGTATTGGGGGAAGAAGGAGCGCGTTTTTTGGGTCGTCGAGCACGCCTTCTTTGAAATTGGCTGAGCGCCACGGGTTGTCGTATTGATCGGGATCGTAGCTGACCGTCTGCCGAGGACATGCAAGGCATGGTGAGGCATGGGGTGAGGGTGGCCAACGGCATATGAGGCTGGTTCCGTTGGTGGAGGAGGTGACTGAGAGAATGGCTAGGAGAGTTTCTGCCATCAGCAAGAGGGGTTGTTGTAACTTATGGAAATATTCAGGGCCAGTGTTGGCATGACCTAGGTCGGACAGTGTCAGTCAGTTGACACGTGTCAAGGCGGACAAATAAGGTAGGGCTCACTCGCAAACCAACGCATCATGTGATTTATGCATAAAAGGCTATCATTGGCCACAAATCTACATCATGAGTCAAAAGGGCTCCGTCAGGCCTTCGAGAATGGCAATCTGCAGTCTTTAACGGAGGCACATTTTTTATTTTTGAATGTTGTGCAGAGTTAATAGCCATTTAGTCACTGCTTACCAAACTGTCCATGGCCTTTCTGCTACTACAAATAAGTCATGTGATGCTGTCAGTTGCGAATAAGCCCTACCTTAGTTCGAGATGTTCGTGACCCGGCCAAGGGTCTATACAAAAAAGGAAAGGGTTTGTAATCTACGGTGACAATGCAATACCAGTAGAAATCGTGTTGGATTGGACATTGACCAGCCCTAAAGTGGCTGCGCACGGACCATCGAGTCACTTCGCGACTGACATTCTCTTTACTTCTTTTGGTATAGTCGCTCATTGACACAAGCCTGACTCTTGTCAACTGATCCGTCAGCTCGGTTGACATCAAGAGTTCGTGACATCCATGACACGTTGTCAGGCTGACATGTACAACACTGTTCAGGGCAACGAGGCGAGAGAGGAAGCCAAACTCGTAGCACAATAAACGTAAATAAACCTTAAAGTGTAATAATTAAAATAAGCTTGGCGAGTGTTATCAGATAGCCTTGACCAAGGAGGGCCTCGATCTTGCAGTCTGACAGGTGCGCAGCAGGTCGAACGAAGAGGATGACGAAAACTGAGCAAGTGAAGAAAACACTAGATTGCATGTAATTAACCTGAGAATAGCCCAGCGAGTGAAGAAAACACTGAGGGATATAGGTGTAGATAGCATGTCTATATACGTCCCACTCAATGGTCCATGGCGGCCTGACCAACTAACCTGAGGTTGCCCCGCTTGGCCAGTTTCTCTTAACCGTTGCCATGTTGCAGCCCTGGAGGCGCAGGCGGGAAAATCAGAAAACGTAAGCTCACACCGTACCAGAAATACATCCCCACCTACAAAGGGAATCGGAGTCAAACCCTTGACATTGGACATCTCTTCCATTGAGTATAATATTCTCGTGAGTGGGATAGTCACGGTCCAGTTTGAAAAAAGCAGGACAACAGTCAAGCCACACATACAATTGATTCTATTTAGATAAATTGTGATAATGTACTAGTAAGCCCAATTTGATCCATAAGCAAAATTTGAGAGATTGAGCCGTGTCTCATGTTTGCCTGCAATCCACATAGTGCTAGGTCTGTGAAGGCATGACCTATGTAGCGCGGGAATCCAAAGCACAAGTTCGTTCTCTTCTCCACATAACCAACCATCATTATCGATCAAGGATTGGTCCGTAAGTTGATTCTTGATATTTTCGGTTGTGGTCTTCACCACATGAATTGTGCCGTTGGCTGAGGCTGATGCAGTATGCTGTCCATCTGGTGAGAATGTAACAGATGTGACCGAATCAGTGTGTCCAATAACCGAGCCCTCTACAATCTGTCCTGTTGTGGCATCCCACACCCGAATCGTGAGATCAGAAGAGGCTGATGCGATACGCTCCCCGTCTGGTGAGAATGCAACAGATGTGACCTCTCCAATGTGTCCGGTAAACGGGCCCACTACGATCTGTCCTGTTGTGACATCCCACACCCGAATCGTGCCATCATCCGAGGCCGATGCGATACGCCCCCCATGTGGTGAGAATGCAACAGATGTGACCGAATCAGTGTGTCCGGTAAACGGGCCCGCTGTGATCTGTCCTGTTGTGGCATCCCACACCCGAATCGTGCCATCATCCGAGGCCGATGCGATACGCTCCCCGTCTGGTGAGAATGCAACAGATGTGACCCAATCGGTGTGTCCGGTAAATGGGCCCACTATGATCTGTCCTGTTGTGGCATCCCACACCCGAATCGTGCGATCAGAAGAGGCCGATGCGATACACTCGCCGTCTGGTGAGAATGCAACAGATGTGACCCAATGGGTGTGTCCGGTAAACGGGCCCGCTACGATCTGTCCTGTTGTGGCATCCCACACCCGAATCGTGAGATCACAAGAGGCCGATGCGATACGCTCCCCGTCTGGTGAGAATGTAACAGATGTGACCCAATGGGTGTGTCCGGTAAACGGGCCCGCTACGATCTGTTCTGTTGTGGCACCCCACACCCGAATCGTGCCATCATACGAGGCCGATGCGATACACTCCCCGTCTGGTGAGAATGCAACAGATGTGACCAAATCGGTGTGTCCGGTAAACGGGCCCGCTATGATCTGTTCTGTTGTGGCATCCCACACACGAATCGTGCCATCATCCGAGGCCGATGCGATACGCTCCCCGTCTGGTGAGAATGCAACAGATCTGACTGAATGGGTGTGTCCGGTAAACGGGCCCGCTATGATCTGTTCTGTTGTGGCATCCCACACCCGAATCGTGCCATCATGCGAGGCCGATGCGATACGCTCCCCGTCTGGTGAGAATGCAATAGATCTGACCAAATCAGTGTGTCCGGTAAACGGGCCCGCTATGATCTGTTCTGTTGTGGCATCCCACACCCGAATCGTGCCATCATGCGAGGCCGATGCGATACGCTCCCCGTCTGGTGAGAATGCAACAGAAGTGACCGAATCGGTGTGTCCGGTAAACGGGCCCGCTACAATCTGTCCTGTTGTGGCATCCCACACCCGAATCGTGCGATCATTCGAGGCCGATGCGATACGCTCCCCGTCTGGTGAGAATGCAACAGAAGCGACCGAACCAGCGTGTCCGGTAAACGGGCCCGCTACGATCTGTCCTCTTGTGGCATCCCACACCCGAATCGTGAGATCACAAGAGGCCGATGCGATACGCTCCCCGTCTGGTGAGAATGCAACAGATGTGACCAAATCGGTGTGTCCGGTAAACGGGCCCGCTATGATCTGTTCTGTTGTGGCATCCCACACACGAATCGTGCGATCATTCGAGGCCGATGCGATACGCTCCCCGTCTGGTGAGAATGCAACAGAAGTGACCCAATCGGTGTGTCCGGTAAACGGGCCCGCTACAATCTGTCCTGTTGTGGCATCCCACACCCGAATCGTGCCATCATCCGAGGCCGATGCAATTCGCTCCCCGTCTGGTGAGAATGCAACAGATCTGACCGGACCAGTGTGTCCGGTAAACGGGCCCGCTACGATCTGTCCTGTTGTGGCATCCCACACCCGAATCGTGCGATCCTCCGAGGTCGATGCGATACGCTCCCCGTCCGGCGAGAATGCAATACAATTGACCCAGTTGCCATGTGCCTTAATCGTCATTTCCAAAGCAGGCCAATGCGACAACTGTCCGCGTTCTAACCTCAATGTCCGAGGGAAATCGGGAAGGTATTGATTCAGGATCTGGGAAGAGGTTGGCGCGAAAGGCAGGGCAGAGACGTAGATATGTGGTGCACTTTTTGCCACTGCCATCCCGAAATACCGCACGAATGAAGATGCATCCTTCACCAATCCTAACAAATTCTTCACTTCCGTTTGTGAACGCTATTGCGATTTCACGCACAAGTCAACTACATGTCATACTGAATTATGCGGTGTACATACCTCTCGCAGCAACCATACCAACAGGGATGACAATGCTCGTGGAGCAAGGCTGACACTCTTCTTGACACTAAGCACTTCCAGCCAAAACAAAAACTTTGTTTCGAAGAGCAATCGAACCTTTTTGAGGACATCGTGATCGAAGGCAAGGCCGTATAAATGATCCCCCCAGTAAATGCAAGCATATGGTAGAGCAGTCGGAATACATTTGGCGATTCGAGATTCTAAGTCTGGGACGTCGCTGTTGGCGAGATATGATGACTCGAGCTTGCAGATGTTGAATTTGAGGTGATCGAGCATTAATCCAAGGCAGGAATGTGTCAACTGATGGTGGGCATCCGCAAGATCGACATAAAACACGTTGCTCGTCTTGCTCGTCAGAAAGTCGCGAAATGAGGTATGGAGGGGAAGGACGGGGCCCGTTTGATCATGTGAAGTGACGTTACTCAGCAGCGAGCCGAGGTACCGGAGAATTCTGCGGACCAGATTGGAATCTTCGGGGTGAACAAAGGGTGCATGCTGTCGCAGAGCAATCAAAGAATCAATGGAGAGGGGTTCGATCGCAGCAAAAAGCTGTCCCATGATGGACCGAAACAGACCCTGGGCTTCATCTGAATTAAAGTACCATTGGAGGACTTCTTCGTACAAGTTGTCCAGCGGACCTGAACCAATGAGACCTCGAGAGGGTCCCAACAGGCGCTGTACACACTCGTTGTAGCCAAGGCCAAGACTGGCAGGGCTGTTTATGAAACCACATGCAACGGCCGCCCACTGAAACAAGCCCTCTGACGCCTGCACTAGTTTGCTACCATGGGCTTTGAACACGTCCTCGCGGAGCTTGCTCTGAATATACAAGCCAATATCTTGTTTCGTATTGACAGCCAGTTGGGCGTCATCCATATACAGAATACGGCTGGACTGCGCATTGTCGAATGCATGTTTGATGTCATCTTCCGACCTCGAGGTGATGAGTATGCGAAGGTTTGGCGGAAGGTCGATGACACGTTGGGCAAGAAACGTGTGCAGTCCGTTGTCACCAATTGTGAGACCACTCTCATCCAGCCCATCGACGATGATGAGAATTGGTTCAACAAGTGATAGGTTCTCGAGTGGTTCAAGGAGGAGCCGATTAAAAAGTCTACGAGGATCTCGGGTAGTGCCAAAAGACGAATCACTTGCAATGGCCCTCGTGAGGGCGAGCTTGAACGGAGGATAGTGATCGGAGAGGTCACGGGCAAGCGTCGTAAAGAAATCATATGCCTCGTCCTTGGACTCCTTGAGTTTCTCCTTCCGCACAAAAGTAACATAGGAACCGAGATATGTCCTGTCGAAGCGAAGTGCGATCTCGTGCGCAATTGAGGACTTTCCCGTGCCTGCCTGGCCAAGGAGAACGAGGCCACGTTCGGATTCGGGATTCTCGACCCACTTGACGATGTGGTCCAAGAAATGTTTGCGTGTTCCTGGATGACAGCCTTTCCTATCGTGGAATCGCCATCCTCCCAAAACAGGGCTTTTCCCGATTATTGCGCACAATTCTGTTTTAATCTTATCAAACTGATGATCGATGGCTTTGTGGCTGTCAGGATGACGCACCAGCTTCCGATGCTTGATTCGACATATCCGTTACCTGTGTCCTCACATCCTTTCGCATTTCAGGGACAACAGCGCCAGCGGCGACAGCAACATGTGTGGGAAATTTTCCTCGTAGTTCTCGTATTCGGTCGACGGTCTCGCGGAGGTGTTCGACATTTTTCAAAGCCCGCTCTCCTGCAAATCACATGTTGATAATGAGCAACGAGAGAGGTCAAGACGACGTACCAAGTTGTACATGCTTTTTCGCAAGCGGTCCGGTAAACGCGTACGATTTGATAAAATTGGCACATTCGGAGACGCAACGTAGCATCTCATTGAGTATATTTTCTTGCGTAGACGCCGGCTGGATGTTCTTCAAAACATCCGCCTCATTCGCAAATTCAAACGTATCCAGGATCACCTTAAATGATCTCCGGACGTCATCGTCATGCCGTAACTGGTTCACCGAAGTCTGCCAGTGAGTCAAGAAAAAAAGGGTGAATGCTCCATATCATCAACGAGGCAAGGACGCGTACCTCGGGAATATTGGAGAGTTGAGTCCATGCCAAGCTGGCACGCTGAGAGGTAGCAATTAGCTCTATCAATAGTAGAGAATAACAGGTATGGAACATACTTCTTTGGCGATTGGACTGACGGTGTCCATCACCTGCTTCATAACATTAACAGCACTTTCCCATGTTGTTACAGCATCCATAGCTTCCTCAGCGCGATCGGGATGACGCGACATCCCCGTCTGGCTGTCTGGCACCGTTCCCACAGGAATGCTGTCAACGGGAAGATCACCCATCCTGGAAGAATCAGATATAGGAGCGGTAACTGTCGTAGGTTGAGGAGCTTCAGCGTCAGCTTGGACAATAGGACGCGTAACGCCTCCTTCAGGGACAGGGTTGTCCAGTGTGAGATTCGGGGTGTTGACTGTCGCCGTCCGAGAGGAACTTGCGTTTGATGACAGTGTGATCGTTAAGACTGTGGCCGGTTTCTTTGTCTGTCTAGAATGTCCATCCTCATTGCCGAAAACGATCCCGAGTTCTACATGTAGGGTGCTCAGCGAGAAGCATGAGTAAGAATTATGAGACGAACCGCGAGGTGGTTCACAGGTTATCGTCTGACTTCCGACAAGGATGTCATTCGATTTGGTCCTTTCCGCATACAGAGATACCGTAATATGGGATTGCGGTTGTGGAATGCTGCTGGAGACTCAGCCATAACTAGAAATAAAATATGCAATTCCTCACAAAGCGTCGAGAATCTCGTTCCATTCTACGTGGTTCTCCATTCTCTGCACAGATCGCGTCCGCATAGTTGTCGCCCCGTAAGTCACAGTGACATAAAATTTTCCTTTCCTCCAGAGGAGGGTCTTGAGACTCGGAAGGTTGTCCGCTCGGACGACTGGCAGGGGAAAGACATTTGGTACCTGTCAGAGCATGACCCCACAAAGGTAGTACGTACCAGTGACCCGGAGCGGATACGAGCCTGGTTGCATTGAGGTGACCTGAGCGCGGCTGCTGTGCCTCATGTTGGAGATTTGAGACCCTGGGCTGTAGTAATGGTTAACAACGGGAGACATCTGGATAGGAGACTTTGGCATACGGATTTGGGGTCATCTGGGTAGCTTTTGAAAAGAGTAAGAAGGAGAAAGACGCGTGGGAGAAGTTGAGGGTTGTTGAACCTTGAGGTAACTGCATTTTGCCATCTAAAGCAACATTGTCTGCGCCCTCTCACACTCAGCGCTAGCGGCAGGGTCACATTTGTGAACCCTGTAGCCGAACCCTAATTTGCGGGTGTTCACAGTCGTAAGCGTGAATTGCTGAGGTAATTCACGAACAAGTGTGACTTGGCACGAGCCCTCAGTGTTCAGCCCCAGTCAAAAATCGATTGAAGTAACTTGATTCGGATTGATTCGGATTGTATTTAATTTAAGTAAAATGATCCGGATTGATAAAAGTTGAATTCGATTCAAGACAATTCAAGATGATTGATAAGATTTGAATATCAATTTAATTAAATTGATTCGGATTGATCAGATTTGAATTCGATTCAAGTTAATTCAAGGTGATTGATAAGTTTTGAATATCGATTTAATTAAATTGATAACAATTGAATATTATCAGTCTGGGAACCAGACTGAGGCACAGGGTCTTTCTTTCCTGCGACAGAGTCACCCCTGTTGCAAGTACGTACACACATATACACGACCGCCACATAACATATCACACTACTACACACCGACGGTCTTACAACCATCACCCTTTTCTCCCCTACCTGATAGTCATAACGCTTAGTTACCCTTCGCGACCGCCTCTGTGCCACGTTGTACACGCTGCGGAATACAAATTCGGATTCAAAAAAAAAAAAAAAAAAAAAAAAAAAAAATTGAATATTATCGATCAGCTTACGTGAGATTTGTTTTTGATCTAAAGCACCTGATTAGAATCGATTAGAATTGAATATGATGGATCCACATCTGTGCACTGAGTTCCTTAAATGGGCTCATTTAACAGACTCTGAGCGTCATTGCGACTTGCCATTTTGTTGTGAACAAGGTACTACTATTTGTAGTTGTTTGTCGTCCCACATCTATCGACTCTGGGATTTTGCTTTGACGCATGACGCATACATTCTGCTTCCTTCCCTCCCTCTCTAAGTATCGTCCTCTGGTGCCTTGTCCTCCGACTTGTTCGATCCATTTGACTGAGCAGGTGCGTGTCTATTCGTCTTTGTTCTGTGGCAACTAGTTTGACCCCAACACGACAGTTTTCCACTACTTGCCCATATTCCTTTTTTTTCGCTGGCTTGGTGATATTCTCCTTAAGCTGCACACTCATGTAATGCTCAATTGTTTGCTAAGGACTTATTCTACAATGCCCTTATCATTGTCGTTTCTGAACGTGCCATCCTGAGGTTTCGCTTCAGGCACCGCAAGCTTCCCACTGCCGCCTACAAGTTTCCCATCATCGTACTTCCCCTTTCCCTCTCCCAGCTTTCCCACCTCACCACTACCATTGGTGCTGGGCTTTCCTGGTATAACTAAGTTTTATCCCTTTACCACCTTCTTGTATCCCACCTCCACCTCCCAGACTCCGCATCGTCTCATTCGACATTGAGTTGGACTCCCCTGAAAGTTTTCAGCACCCTGTTTCCGAGTACATCAGTGCGTTTCCACACAACCTTGAGCCTTATCGCCTATTCATGCTTCCCCACGAAACAGAATTCTCACTTTCGAGGATTCGCGTTTGTTTGTATTTTTTATCTTTTTTTTACTCGTTGTTACGTTTACCCACATCTCAGTTTGAGAGTCCCGGCGCCGGTACCCACAAAGTCCATCATCAGCCTCAACAATGATGGGATTTATCGCGGATGCCGATGAACGTCCTGTTGATGTCTTGCTTGTTCTTCCCCACTACCGTGCACGTTGCCAACCTACGAAACATCGGATGAGTATGTATATTCATGGCAGAGCTGAAATCAAGGCTACGGTTGTAAGTGCCAACCCGCAGGTCTTGTAGTGTCATCACTCAACCGTCATACAGTGCCGTCAATCGTCTCGCACTCCTTTCTTGTCTGTACATTTGTCGTCGTTGGGCACCGGCGCACCGCTCCCGTAACACTCTAACTGCCGTCAGACTTTTCTGGAAACATTTGCCTCTCGTCCACCACACCGAAGATTTCCCTCTCAGCGGGCTTCACTAACCATATCCTTCCCCATGTTCACTTCACGCGGATCTCCAACTTCCGGCACGAGAAGGTGGATGGGTGCGGTGAGGATGGTTCTGATATGAAGTCGAGATCCACACTACTGGCCATATCATGCTTCGTATGTGGGACGTTTCGGAGGGCACACCAGAACGCATTGTACGTGAAACACGTGTCATCGTGCCACAAGCTCGAAAAGCTTACAAGCAGAACAGCAACCTAGACCAGCTATTGACTGGGATTTTCTCCTTGATGATTGATTGCATCGTCCCTTTCCTCTCTGTTTAACATGCCATTACTCCAACACGATGATTGTGAAAACCGGTACTCTACAGTATGTAACGTTCAGCTCTAGGTGTAAGCCCCCTCTCCCCCTTTTGACTGCTGGTCTCTTACATCAATCACAGAAGGGGGAGGGGTACTCAGGCTCCACATGCGCCGGCATGTGCATTTGCTGCAGTGGATGTTGTGTTAGCGACTTGCACCTTAGCAACATCGATAATATTTAAATAAAATTGTACAGTAAATAGAAAATAAATAAAGATTAATTCGATTCAATTCGATTCAAATGCGCGTAATCAAAATAAATCGATCCAATTCAATTCAATTTGGACCGGAATTCAAATAAATTCGAAAAACGTAAATTGTCTTCAATCCGAATTGAATCAAACCTATTTGTCTGCTCAAATTTTGATCAAAATTGAAATAAATCAAGTTACTTCAATTTACTTAAGATTACTTCAATCAATTTTTGACTGGGGTTCAGCGACGCCGCTTTTTCTTTTCTAGACCTTTCTGATTGCTTCTTTCACTTTTTTGGTTTGATGTTAAAAGATGAGGCGATGGGCGTTGTGTTGGCGGTGTCATTGTCGGAGGGTAAATCCTTCTTTCGCCAGCAGTGGCCTTTTTGGCCTGGGAAATGCCATAGAAAGGCCACATGCCAGACGGCACATTGACCAGTCTCGACGAGCGTGCCAGATTTCCTATCCTCTCTGCAATAAATGCTTATCTTACTGGTGATAACTAGCTGTATCTGATGTACATGAAGTCAGGTCACGGTGAACACGTTGTTTCGCCAGCAATATGACATTGTCCGAACGTATGAAGGCAGTCAGTCACCAAGAAATGCTGGAGAGAGAAATTATAGTACAACGAAGATAAGCTGTTCGGGCTGCTTAGTGTTGTAATATGGGTAGTTGTGTTGAGACATACTTCGATCCACCGATTAGCTCCGTTACTCTAGCACCGAATCGAACATCGAAGGATCCACCAACCGCAGGCTGGTAGGATGGTGTCGTTCATTGGGAAATGTGGTAACTGCGTCCCGAACGTCGCTTCCTCCAGAATATCAAACCTCCTCAAGGTTTGGAACTGGAACAGTAAAGGAGCGCTCATAAAGAAGACAGACATGAAAGGTGTTGAGAAAAGGGGTGCTGATACGAACAAAAAGACTTTCCAAATAGGTGCTCCCCTCATGGAACTCAAACTGTTGTGGGTTGGGAAGTGTGACCGTGTTCGGAGTCTGGTGCGACTGCCGTTCAACATCATATCGAACAAGGTAACAAAATCGAATGGACAGCCTCTCTCAGGCGAGCTGGGGCATAAGCGAAAGCCAGGTAAGTACATAACTCGGAAGGAAATACGCGGAATCTGGGATATCGAGAAGCGAGAGAGTGACAAGGCCGGCAGTAAGGGTGACCCAATTGGAATGGAAGCCTCCAAAAGTCTGAGATGGCGTAGATTGGGAGCTTGAAACGTTAAGGGAAGGTCCAACTCAAGTCCGGTCCGAGACATGCGTTCCCAGAATTGGGAATTGACCATCCATAGCCGTGACGAACTTCCCGACATTTGGGAACATCCAAAGGTAAACGCGACGCACGCGATCACGGCGTGAAAGTGCGAGCAATAGACTCGATTCATCTTCTGCTGTCACGGGCATCTCCCGCAGATCCAAAGTGTCAGGGTGATAATAGATGGTGAGTGGTAAAAGTGGTGAATGTACAAGCATGTCCGCTACAGGCACACCATTCGTGCAGAAGAGATGAAGGTCGAGCCGGGATGGCGATCCAAGAATAATATTTTTCCCCAGTCGGCAAACGTGTGCCAGTTATTGTTGGCGGGGCCATGCAATGGCCGTCCAAGTTCCATCGTCGTATTCGTCCGGATCTGCCAGTCGATAAAGATGAAATATGTTGAGAAGTACATCGTCGTTGAGGATATGATTAAGTGAGCATCGTATATTTCTGTTGAGCCCTATTAATTCGCAAGGTTGTGAATCAACTTGAAGTTGTGAACAGATCAGAGAAAAAAACGTGAAGGACTCGGATTTGGCACTCACGACTTGGCTCACGTCTGTCGAGCCTTCCGATGAGAGGGTAGATTATGGCGGAGAAGCAACGAGCTATTTTCAGAGACTAGTGTAGGACCCATGGATTCGGACTCGGAGTAACTGGGCGTTTAGCTTTACCCAGAATGGGGGGCTGGTGTCCAATTTCATTATCGCATCGTCATGAACCGCACACCCTTTCGGTTTGTATCTATGATATCTAGGCACTCATTGCCACTGATCCCGTGGCACTGCTTTCAAGGTCTGTGTCCTCACCATCGCCGCGCTCATAGTCACCACCCTCTGTATCACTTCCATTGGCTCCAGCATCATCCAGGCCACTTGAAACTGAAGCCTGGGCAGCACGCCTCTGAGCACTTCGCTTTGCATTCTTGAGGTATTGCTTGAGCATTTCCGTAACGGGCCAATACGCAAGGAACCTTTTGGAGGTGAGGTAAGGGTACCTGTTTCGCATCTGAAGAATGATTAGTTAGAAACACCGCCCCTGATACACCTAGTTGATCCTTGGCTAGTGCCGCCCAACGGTGATCGCGTTCTGACACACTTCCGAGGACGCGAATGAGGGAGTTGTATGTCGGCGGCCATCATACAAATGATGACTCGCTTACTTCTGTCTTCCATCGAGACAGAAGTGACAAACTACGGCTCAAGAACACAGCAAATGCTTCTGCTATTGTCAAGTCCAGTTGTGCAGACAGCTCGGCAGGAGTAGTGCTAGACATCCCAGAAGCGAGGGATGGCATCGAAGAACTGTACAAATTCCTCATCTTCATCCAGAGCGTTAATTCTCCGTATCAGGATACGAGTGTTGACCTCCGCCGACAATTTCGAACCAGTTTCTCGAACGGTCTCGGTCAAGCCCTTCGAGAGTCGTCTGCTATACGTTATGCTTGGGTTGGGTTAATATTGGATAGGAAGAATCGAAGGAGTGCACGGTCGGATTCGGAGAGTCGTGCGGTTGAAAGGTCGGCGAGGGCGAGGCGAAAGTCACGAGAAGGGGAGAGATGCGAAAGAAACCTGCAAATTTCAAGGAAGGTGTATAGTATCCTATTATAGAAGAGCCACGCTGACGAAGACAGAGGAGCATAGTACGGGCTGTAGTGCCAAAAGATCGGCATCAGAGTGATGCATTCATATACACTTCCTGCGAGTCCAACCCACGAAGCCACCCAACTAAAACAGTATGGTCGATGTTGAACAGAAAGACGATCACTCCAGAGAAAAACAGAACAGGGACAGGTGTAGCAGAGCGGTCAATGCGTCGACCGACCCACGAAGATGAAACTTCTTCACTCCGTTATCAAAGAATGCACTCGCCGCATTGGTCACCGTCTCGATTCAAGACCTAAAGCTAAACTCACAAGATATCTCGGCATTCTACCTCGCAAACATCTCATCTATCAGCTTCTCGCTGATCCAAACGTATCTCGTGCTTCGATCCTTTCCAGTCCACCTCCCTTCTCTCCTTCGAAATCAGCAATTTGGGTCAACTCGGTCTGGTTCCTCAGTTTAGTGGATCAGCCTCACATGTGCCCTACTGGCCACATTGTTACAACAGTGAGCGCGTCGATATGTCACAATCACTCACCCGCCACGCTATAGCCGATACAATACAGCGCCGATCCGTGCAGCAGAGGATAAACCGGTCTACGATATGGATATGGTTGATATAAAGACTTACGAAAATGAGAATACCGTCAGCATCCTTTTTCCAGCGACGGGCCATTTTGTTGTCTTCTTCCTCTGTCATCTTGATGTAATATTGAAAAGGGGCCATGAACTATCAGAAAAGTTGGCCTGTCTTTGGGGGGATTGATCCTGCGCTGGCTGAGGAACGAGACGGGGGCCACCTAAAATACTGTACATAATGATGACGATAAAATGGAGTGTCAGATAACCTACTCATTTCGATCCCCTCTCCGTTGATGGGTTGGAGGAGCTGCTTCGGACATTGAGGTACTGAAATGAGGAATGATGTGTGATTTGAGGCCACTGTCAGAGTTGACAACACCTTGCGCTACGCACGGAATCTGCACGGAAGCCTTTTCCTTGACCTCAGGCTGCAGCGGCTTTTTCAGTCACGTGGTAAATTTGTAACAATCTCGCGATCGGCATCTCCCGCGACTTAGCACCTTGCTTAGCACACGCCCCGTGCGCGTGCGCCAAATGTTTTTTTTTATGACGTGTACAGTACATCTTAATGTACATATTAAAGAGGCCCTGAGCCATCGGAACAGTTGTTCTGCGAGGACTGATTTTGTTCTGATTGAAAGGACGTCACGGAGGCCGGCTATCGGAGAATGAATTTGATAATGACAAAGTAGGCTAACCTACATTTGGAGGTGCTTCTCGGGCGTCGGGACATCGGGGAACTCACACTCTCCCTGAGTCTGACGCTGCTTGGCGTGTTCAATAAACATTACAGTACTTGAAAGATGATCGATTTCAATTTGTACAGAGATTCAATCAAGCGGCATCGTCAGCGAGACCCACTTCCGTCACCACAAACCAAAGTCGCAACGAGAGAGATAAACAAGCTCACGAAGAAGTGGTAGCTGCGTTCAGTGCACCATCCTCGTCCTCCTCCGAAGTAACATTGACACGGAGGTAGAGTATACAGCTTTCATGTCATGTCTTGGTACCATATTACAGTGACTCGGAATTCCTTCGGAGATTGGCAGCTATTTGTGCACAGGACTGTCTATATTGTTTTCATCTATGGCATAGCAGAGCAAGGAGATCAGAATGTAGATTTTATGTAGCCGTTTGTCTCAAATCTCACGTTAAAGTGCATCCCGGGTCATGGAGCAACTATCATGATGCATCGGACCCACTCTTCGGACAGACCCACCTTTCGGTCAGTTCACGCAACTGTCCCACCGAACTAATTGAGACTCCGTCCCACCAACGCGGCTTCCAGGAGCCCCAAGCCCCTCTTGGCAGCCCTCCCTTGATGTATCCGCTCGCCGATATGGGCTTCCACGTCCCGTGTCACATTGGCTACGGCGGTCCACCACACTATGGTATACGGGTTCGATGGGTCGGTGCAGAGAACGCATCAATCAAGGTGGCAAAGACCAAAGCATTCAAGTTGCCCCATACCATGCTGCTCATTCAAATTCCTAGTCCAATCTGCCATTCTATGTTATCGAGATTTTATGTAGAGAACACTCACACCATAAGGCTACAGTAACTAAATCCATTGTTTGATAACCAACCGTGCTACGCCGCACGCGACAGGCACAGCGCGTAATGTCGATGGGCCTCCACCTGTCACCTCCCGTCCAGGTTCTCAATGTGCCAAACTCCGACCTGGCAAATTTGGCACGCGTGACAAAATGCCATTTTTGCACCCCATAGAAAAGCTCATTTCATGCCACAAAAACACTTATATTATATTATCTGCGCCAGGCAATACATAGAATTGCACGTTCCAACTTTCATGTGTAGATGGAAATGAGCGAGATATTTGACATGAACGAAAGGAGGGTCTGTCAAAGAGTGGGTCTGATACAGTAAAGACAGCGTAAGAGCCCTGAGAATTGTACAAGTATCCGGTGGTATAGTCGCCGAGCTCTTGGGAAGATTGGCGCTTTTCAACATGTGAGTATGATAAACTCCACGTTGGCATTGTAGTTCGGGGTGGTGCAAGTGTTGGTAACGACGATGGAGGAGGTGACTTGGCCGCAGATCTTGCCATTTCGTATGACACTCATCTTCTGCTGTCCAACATGCATAGGGACATGAGTAGAAGAGACACCGGCCCCGAAATAGATGGCGGTTCTTGCAGTGCCAGAGGTGACGACGAGTTGAACTGGACTTTTGGTCTGGCTGATGAGAGTCACCACGTCAGGCACAAACTGGGAGCCTGAGATGGGTTGCGATTGTCCTGAACATAACGTATTCGCCAAGTAGGGTCGATGATAGAAAGCCACGATTTCGGTCTGGATGAATGTTGTCGCGACAGAGGTAGCGAACGCTTTGAAGGCCGCGATAAATGGTAAGTTCAGTAATCTCCAGCCGTCGTGTTTGAAGCCTTTGCACCAGAGGTCATCGCCGCCGGAAAATTCGTCCGGGTGCGCGTTGGTGATATTGTTCTGGTAATTGCTCTCTCCGTAATCGTTCCATGAGTACAGTTCGATGATGTCGATATGTGCACCTGGAGCGGAGGCCGCAAAGTTCAGCATCTGGTACCAGCGGGTGAGTAACAAGTCGTCGGACTTGAAGATCCATTCTTTGGTGACACCATAGGCATTGTAATTTGTGAAGGACCATGGAGAGACCAGGGCGGCATACGCTTGATTGGGAGCTAGCGCATTCTGCATGATGTGATCATCGACGGTGGTAACGCTTCCATTAATGGGTTGATTGTTCTGGGTCGCCCAAGCATTCCAATTGAGAGCGCCGTCAATGCCCGGAACGCCCGCTTTGACTTCATCGATCGAGAGGTGTGGCACCACGTATATATTGGGGACAGCTGCTTTCACAGTAGGCCAGTCGACGTTGACTCGGGCGGGTCCATCAAATGTCGAAACCAGGGCCTTTCCACCGCCTTTACTCCCCTGATAATGGAATTGTCCTGGCTGCCCACTATAGCGTTGCAAAGTCGCTATGACGGATGCCGTCGTCCAGGGCGCTACCGCGAAATCGAAACTGAACACAACTTTGGTGGAGGTGGTCGCCGCCACTGAGAAAGCGGCATCTAATTGTTGCGTTGTCCACGAATCCTGCGCAATGTTGAAGACGAGCGCATCGATACCCGCTTCTGCCGCAAGTGCGAAATCGCTTTGCCAGTCACTGAGAGTATGGGAGTAGGTGTTTCCGAAGATAAAGTGCGCAATGACCGTTCGGTCACCCACAGCTGCCGCGACGATGCCCGTCAAATAGAATATGGCGAACAGATAGAATAGCATTTGGTATCGGACAAGAAACAACAATCCTGAGGCTAGGTAGATAGTAAGTAACTTCGAAATAAGGAAATAGTAATAAGATACTAACCTCAGGCAGAAAGAGAAAAGAATGAGGCGCGAGGGGCATGAAGGTTACGATACTTAAGGTAGGCATCTGGAAAACCCATTGGCAATAAACTGTCTTAGCTGTTCCTTACTGTGGTTGTGAAGGCAGTTAGCGCCATTAGACTGGTTCCTGAAAAGTGAATTGAAATAATCTAAGCGTCGCTTCCGGATCACTCCAGATTTCTCGCTCAATCACCACAACTTGATCCCATCTAGTACCATGGATTACCGTATTCCATGAATGCTTTTGGTAGAGATCGTAGTGTGTGGTGAAATTAAAAAAAACAGCGGACAAGCGCTCGCGCTGGCAGCAAATATGGCGTTTGACATAGTGTGAGTAGTCACGTTAGTAAATTATGGCATGATAATCAGGGACACCGCAGCAGCAGTAAAAGAATCGCCTAATGTGTCATTCCAAACTAGGATTTGAATTGCCAAGTCATTCCGAAGCACCAATCACATGTATATTTACCCTTGTTTGCACAATGTTGAAGTGCCTGATGTCCTCACCGCGCCCAATATTTCAATACAGTACTCGTGCCTGGTTGTGCTCACCGCACCCATTTTTCGTTTTCAATATTACCCTATTCATTGTTCATTTTTTTAACTACTATCGCGACGGTTTTTTTCCACTTTCGCTTCCCCATTTGTTGCCTCTGCATCCGCTCCTCCGTGTCGCCGTCCTCGTGTCGTCGCCCCATCCGTTTGCTCCTCTGTGCCGTTGATCCCTCCGTGGTCGCCTCCTCTGTGCCGTTGCCTCCTCATCGGGTAGTATATCTCCAGTTGCTCTCATTGGCCAGATCACCTGACTTTTATTTTACTCTGCCGGCATCGAAGTTGGCGGCGAAACACTGCTTCCATGATGCCCGCCGGTCCTGCGATCGCACGCGCCGCCATCTACGGATCTCTCAAGACTTTGAATCTCAGCGAGACCGCACTGGTGGTTCCCCCGCTCCCGCTCGTCTTCTCTGTTATCAATGCAACGTATCTTACCGGCCATACGCTGTAGGGTAATGTTGTTCGACGCATCCATAAGACGTGATCAATATGCCGATGCCTGTCACGACACGAATGCCAGTTGCCTCTTAAGATAGGAGATACGAGCGAAAACCTGTCTACCTTACTCCGGACCAGCTCCACAACATGAGTCATCAGGAACTATTACCGGGTTAGGTTGCCACATGCAATGGAGCCCTGTCGCAATTGTCCCGAGTATTACATCCCGTGGGCGTATGTCGACTCGCATTGTCGACCCGTTTCGAAAACCACAAAACGCAGCTTAATGCAAGCGAGTCAAGGTCGTCCCTTTCTGCGGAGGCGATAAGTGATATCTGCGCAGAGCTTGATTGTCTATCTGCTTTCCAGAGACGCGGAGACACTCGAAATTGGTCATGCAAGAGGATGCGAGCAACTTTCAAGTGTCCTTGTGACGACGTTGAACGCATTGGAGTGTAGTGACGGTCATGCGACTCGGAGGTGCGAGTAACAACCGGTATCCCTCTACCCTGTCACGGTGATCGTGAAGGACCTGGCATACGTGCAGAAATTCCAGATGCGTCAAATGCATACTTACCCCATTTATGTCCAGTGTCTCTTGATGATCCGCGTTGTGCACCGTTTTTAAAACCTTGTGTGTTGTCGTAGCACATGACTTCCTTGTCGATACGCATGCAGCAGGGGGCGGATCCGGCAAATCGTATTCGTGTGACTCGGTCGATCATGCGAGGTACGAGTAACGCGGTATCCCTCTACCGTGTCGCTGTCTGTGATGAACCTGAGCATACATGCAGTAGTTCCAGATGCGTCACATGCATACCCTTACTTAGCGCCGCGTCCGTGAATTAACCTTGTGCGGTGACGCCATGACTGGAACGAAGGCACCTTCGTCTACGCCCTACTGACATTAGCAGTCAGCGTGTGCGCGTCATAGCTTGACGTTTCCTTCATTCACGCCGATCATAGAGCTAATACTTACATTGCATCAACTTATTTCGAGTCGCTTTCGTTGCCACGGCGTTCTTTCCATGATACAGTCAGTGCCTTTATCTGTGAACGCCGATCAAGGAACCCTGTTCTTGCTAGCCGACGCTAGCCGGTGCTACCTGACACTAGCGAGCATTGGCAAGTGCCCGCTAGCGTCGGCTAGCAGATAGTGTGTTCCTGATAACACCCGCCCGCCGCCCACTAGTTTCCCGCCCCTTAATACACAAAGTTAGACACTTACAGCCGAGAATAAGGGTGCAGGCATTCGAGAAGGTCCTCTGAGGTTTACGTTCTGAGGCTGGTGAAGTCATGGCCGTAACTTGGATGGAGAGAAGACGCGAATCATCAACTTGAAGAGACAAAAGGGGTAAGGGTAGTACGTAGGATACGTAAATCATGCGGCCATAGCCGCCATACTTTACATCCGGATCACGTTTTGCGCTCCATGGAGACAACCGCGCATTGTCACACAAAAGAAGAGGCTCTTCTTACAACCGAACATTGGTGATATCACACAGAGCAAGTAAGTTAGGGTTGGGTGTACTGTACTTTGTGTGTGCGTGCATTAAGCGACGAACGCACCCGTGCTGGCGCCACGCTCGCGCGTTTCCGGTGACTGTGAAGTGCAGATATACCCTTACCCCCTTTATGTCCAGCCACTCCCAGCCCCCAACACGTCACGTCTCACGTTACTTATCAGTTTCTTCCCACTCTTAATAAGTTGTTGTGGACCGTCTTAAAACCTGGGTGCTGTCGTAGCACTTGGTTTCCCTGTCGGTGCATATGCATCATGGAGATGCATTCGACAAATCGTATTTGTGGATTGAGTGTACAAGCCAACGAACGCGCGAAAGAAACCGGATACCGTACTACCTTAACCCCGTTGCCACTGCGGCCACTTCCCCGCTTATTATTTGCACTGCATTGTTTCGTCTCACTTTGCTCTCAGAGCTTAATCGAGGTGCTTGCTCATGGCACTCGCCGATTTCCCCGTAGGTTTGTCCCCAACTGAGGCGGCAGCTAAGTCATCCTCACGCATCATGGATTTTAGGGGTGACACTGTACGCTCCCTGTGAATGCCAGTGTCTCATTGTGCGGCGTCACGCCCGGTCACAGCACCGCGATGAAAAGTCAGATCTATGAATCTGATCAACTCAGTTGGCATTTAACGCACAGCATTGGGGGGTATAAAGACAGGTCAACGAACTTGAGGGTATGGCACCGGCAGAGCAGTCCCAAGCAACCCTTATCATGAGTACTAGTACCCTTCTCAGCACTCTTGAACGTCTCATTAACAGCGTCGGTGGTCACGGTAATCAACTTGATTACGTGCTTTGGTATAACTATATTCCCTCCGAATGGGCTTCCATTACTTTTCTTGTGCTCTTCGGACTCTCTACATGTGTGTATGTCCCTTTTTGTTCAATAGGTCATTGCTGACAGTGGAACCCATGAAGTCATCCATACTATACAGGCTAGCTATTTCCGCATGTGGTTTTTATTACCCACTGCAGTTCTTTGTGGTTTCCTCGAGCTTATGGCTGGAGTGCTCGATTATGGTCGAGCCAAAGTCCGTTCTTGCAGAAGCCATTCACCATACAGTGGGTGCAGTCGCCTTTCGGTCCCTCAGTTTGCTCATAGATGCCCAGAGTAACGACACTTGTTGTCGCACCCACACTGCTAGTTGCAGCCAATTTCATTCTCCTGGGACGCGTCATCAGACGGCTCGGCCCACAATACAGCCGTCTGACACCTAAATTATGTGAGTCACATATCCTTTTTCGTTAATCAGAATCGGTTTGAACGTGGACATAGATGCTATCGTATTTTTATCTGTGTGGGTATATTTTGTCCATGCAAGACTAGGGTTCTTCTTACCGTTCTAAGGACGTCGTTTCCCTCGTTGTTCAAGGCATAGGCGGTACTACAGTGTCGGTCGCTAAAACTTTGAAAGAAGCAAATTTGTCCGCATGCACTCTCGATGTTCTGCTGATCCTTCAACTGACCCAATGTACGGTATATCAGGGCTCGCACATCACTCTCGGTGGTGTTCTATTCCAGCTTGGTGTGTCAGACACGTGCACAGCTATCTAGATGACTACTTACACCCTACAAGTCACCATCACAACGTACTGTGCCCTAGCAACGGAATTCCTCATTCGATACGCACGGGAACGGCCAATACGACATGTTCCCGCAGGTGAGGATTATCGCGGCAAGGTGGACATTCCTCTGAAGCGCATGTTGTATGCCATGTCTGTATGACAGGCTTCATCTTCCTGCGGTACGCTTCCTACGCTTCTTTTTGTTTACCTATCGCTGACGGTCTGTAGGACTATCTACCGGACTGCCGAATTTTTGGATGGATTCCAAGGCACAATTGCCTCGACTCAACCGCTATTCGGTACGTATCCCTGCTACAACTCGAAGTCGTACACTGGCAGAATCGTAACTAAACTGTTGCACAGTCATATTCGATGGCGCAATGATCACGCTCGCGATGGTGACATTAAATATCTTCCACCCTGGGGACCTTTTGCAAAATCCTCAATCAGATTATTATCACGACTCGGACCCGACCAGTAGTAAGAAATTTAACGATTCCGTGAATCCCGCAGTGATGAGAACGGTATAACGAGTTACGATCTCCCACATACAAACGCTTCATATTTACGCACGTAATGTAAAATCTGTACATGTCTATGTTAGAATGCAGTTCGAACCTCCTCAATACTCGTAATACACATTGGGTAGCTATAGGTTTGTATGGGACTTTGGCGGCCTGCATACAGTTGAATAGATGTCTTACCAGTAAAGCTTGAGTTGATGTGTCGCGCAAATGCTCAACGTAGCATCTTTCTTCACTCGGGCCGTGACACGCCGCTCTGACGTTTCTCTCGATTTAGCAGAGAGAAAAAGATCTCCTTCGGACTGGAGTCGAACCAGCAACCTTGGGATACCACAGATGTTCTGTTATAGTCTCATGCTCTTCCGGTTGAGCTACCGAAGGTCAGCTGCCAGTACAGTGATTTGCATTACTATGTGATTAAATGATTGTGTTGCACCCACACCCACACTGGTTTGATAGCTAAAAAATCTGGCCAGCGACACAAAGCATAATTTACATGCATCTATTGAGTCCGATTGGAGCGCGCTTGGACAATTGAGGAGTGGGAGACAAAAGGGTTGCGTTCAATCATCGATACTTCCGCACTTACACGTGACGTAATGACGTTCAGAGTCCGACATACAATTCAGTGACGACTTTGAGAAATCAGCTAAGTTCTGATATGCTCAGCAGTCAGTTTGCGCTCCCATCAGAGGTATGGCATACTTTAACACTTGCGGAATTTTCCCATTGCTAGTGACGCATATGGTAAGAATGCACCAACTAGAAAGATAGCTCTCTAAGTACAAAGTGACGATGGGGAACGATAGGGAACAATCAGGGGTGATCGGGGATGATGCGAGACGACCAGGGACGAAGGGGGATAACCGATATTCCAGAATGAAGAAGTGTCCGGGGATGAAGGGGGAGCAAGGAAATGGAAACTGAAGAGAAGTCAGTGAGGTGGATGAATGAAGGCTGCATACCTAGCAACACCTGACAGGGGAGCACCCTGCAGGCATCCCAAGACCTTTCCAATGTGGATGTGTTTGGAATGAATCCAATGAGATGTTGATGGCAGCAGCAGTGGCAAGGGCGATGGTGTTGTGAGAGAAGGCCACATCGGGAAGCAGTGGTGACTAGTTGCAGCGCCGGTCTCTGGCGTCAGGAGCTCTGACAACCGCAAATGCGGCGTCAGTGCGATCCCGACACCAAGGATGTCAACACATGGCAAACAGCTCCTCAGTGGAGAGGAAAGTCAAGTCAAGAGAAGCAAAAGTTGGTGGCAACTTGGTGCCATCGAGCCCAGTGTGTGCTGCTGATGGCAGCGGCAGCGTCGAGGGTGAGGCGAGGACAAGAGTGGGGCGTAGTTACAGTGAGGGTGAGGGTGCCAGGGTGTCCTAAAGAGACGGTGCGCGACCGCAATTGCAACCACAGTTCAGTTGACGGTGGATAGTGTCGCATATGCCTGCTTACTGATGCTTACTAATACAAGGCCAGCGGCCTGAAGCCGGCTAGGAACATCACTATCAAAAGTTGACCAGAAAAGGGGACATTTAGACAGTCCTAAACAAGCGGTAATAGCTAGTTAAGCGTGCCCTACTGCTATACATCTCTGAATTACTTCTCTTCTGATCTCCAGGTTAGTCTACAGCTAGGGCTGGCTGTTACCCCGCGCTGTGCGCAGGCCAGTAGTTCCCGGTTTATATGCCCGACGGTCTACTTGAGCCAACCGAACAAGCAAGTCTTCAATTAATTCACCGGGATGCCGCTTCTTGCAGTGCTCTCTAAATAGATCCTTGCGCGATTGTCTGTAGTCGCACTTTCGGCAGCCCAATGTCGGTGGACGATGTTTGGATCTGATGTGTCGGTTCCTCTCCGACTGGCCAGAAAAGCACTTCCCACAATCGGGGCAGCTATATCTGCAAATACGATCACATGTTTCCTGAACCCCTATTCGTTGGGCAGAGTGCCCGCATTTGTGTCCATGGTGCACCGGGCGATGGATACCTTGAGATTCTGAATGAGGCGGGGTTTCCGAGGGTCCAGCTGGCTTTGGGTCTGTAGCCTCTGCTATGACATCTGGTTCCGGACAAGTCAGAAAGAGTGAACTGTCACCCTCCGCAGGGGCAAAGTAACTTGAGTGGTAGAAGATTTCTGAGGGGTCTCGAAATGAAACCGCCAAGTAATATGAACTTCGTGTCACCTCGTCAAGAGGTAGTTCGGGCCGGTATATCGGTAGCGAGGGACTGCCGAGAAGTGACGGATGATATTGGAATGTCAGGGTAGTAGTATTAGCCTCGGTCGCAGGTGCCGTGAAAAATGAATCCATTTCTGGAGACTGCTCTGTGACAAGGTTTTTGGGGTAATCAAGGTAAGGCGCAATTGGAACATCATCTGCCGGGGACATGGCATCTGGCAAATCTTCAAATGTCGCTACGGTCACAGGCCAAATGTTGCGCGCTGCAATATTTGTATTCCACTAGGGAGGTGAGAGCATCAAGAAATGTCTATGAGTATGGGCAAACTGAGTAGTCATACCTCGGTGTACGGGTTCAGTACTCCGTTCCGAAATACGCCAGCACCAATGGCTTCTTGGGTCAAGGATTCCCAGGGTTGGGATACCATTGTACTGGGAGCGGTAGCCAGATTCCGAAACGCGCCAGCACAAATGGCTTCTTGGGTCAAGGATTTCCAGGGTTGGGATATCATTGTATTGGAAGCGGTAGCCAGAGTGAGATAATGAAATCGTGAAGGTCGTTGACACGCTTCTCCCCCCCCTCCCCGGCAGGTTAAGAAGGATTTAGCTGCCCTGCAGAATGCTTGTTGTAGATTCAGGGTCACCCTTTCTCAGGATACTAGGAAATGGTTGGTGCCGATGCTGTAAGTGAAGATACACGATGTTGGAATAATTTGAAACAGCTGTCCTCAAACATTGGCCCAAAGGCACAGCATTCAGAATGAATGAACGAACAGCTTTGTACTTGTGCACAAAGTTAGCCTCTAAGTGGGCCACGCTGAATTTGCGCCCTGTTGTGCACTGCCCAAGCACCACGGCGTATCTCGGCGCCTGATCTACCACAGGCCCTGCGGCCCTTGGTGGTAGTCAGCGCTGCTACCGGGGTTCGTACCGCGAACCGAGTGCCTACAGGCATTCGGTTCCACGGGCCGTGGAATGCATGGACCAGCGGCGAACTGCAAGGCTGGGCGTACCATCCCGCGCAGAACCTCTCCCTCCCTCTGCTTCGGGCCGCCGATTATCGCGCTAGCGCAGGCTGTCCGGTCCAACACATTATCCGGCATCTCGACGACGAACTGGTGGGCGTCGTCGCCCGAATCATACTCGGGTTCGTCATCGGCTACCCTCCGCGCGGCGCTCTCGTGGACAACTCGTCGAACGCTTCGCATGCGCAATCGAGCACAAAAGGAGACATAATCCCGCTCACGGTGCGAAGAGTGCGGTCAACTTGAATATTCCTTACCAGGGAGCCAGTTATCACCCTCAAGTAGCCATTAGTCTATTTCACCTAGTGTGCATTTGAACTAGCTGATTAGAGTAGTGCGATTAGCCTGGAATGGTGTAATAGGGCAGGGGCATATTCGAGAATCTGGGGTTCAGCATAAGATGGTTTGGGGCAGATGGTCTTGGGAAACTAAGGCGGCATGGTTGGTATAATTCCACGTACCACGTACAATGCACACCCTGGGGCCTGAGGCCTGATTCATACGACGAGAACGCCGATCACCCATTTGTCACGTTGCATATGCTGTGGTGTTGAAATGGCCTTGAGGGAACTGTACGTGAGCCCCCTCATTGAGGAAGGGATATTTTGGATGTCGTGGGTGATAAAGACAGAAAGAAGCGTCGACTGGGAAACCGAAAGTTAACAGTCCAATTCAGGTAAAGTTCGGAACCTTCGGATACAAGTACAGGTGCTTGAGGCTTGAGGCGGCCCTGAGCCTTCATTGCCTGATTGATGATGCCGAAGAGAGGGGACCGGACTAGTCCTCGGTGGGGTATCATACAGCGCAGGGGCGTTTCTCACGTACGCTCACATTGCATAGTTGCTGGACCGAATGACATTTCTTCTCCAAAGTTAATCCTTCTGGCTAACGGACTTCGCCCACTGGCAAAACGAAGACGTAAACCGACTCGGTCCGAGTTGGTCGTCCTCAACCCCTACTTCTGTCCAACAAGCAATTCGCCGGTGACTACCATATGTATCGGACCGACTACCATACAGTACTGGTCACAGGCACCAACAAATAACAAAGTTTGATAAGATTGTCTTACTGCCCTTGTCCGCGTGGTGCTGGCGAAGTGGGGCGCATAACGGGAAACGGGGACCTCAGGCTCATTTACCCATAGTATAGGGTTAGGGACAATACGCAGTCCATTCACTTGGCCTCTCGTTCAAACATGTCTTCTACCGCCGCACTCCCACTGCTTCTCCCTACTCAACCGACCAAGATTACCAACTATGCTGAGTGGAAACCTCAGCGTTTTGTCGAACCCCCACAACCACCCGTAGTCGATGACCAACGTATACATGACCTTGAACTAGCTGTTCAGCGCCAGCTGCTCGATGGAAAGGCCCTAAAAAAGACACGTCCACGACGGACTGTTGACTACGCAGGGGGGATGGGTCGTTGGGCGTTGGTCCGTCTTTATCAACCAATACTATTCCTTTGCCTCTGACCTTATCCTTCTCGCGTTCAGTTTCGCAAGCTACAACCCAACTCCCGGTACGTGCCCTATATCAGGCCAAGTCCCCCTTGCATAATCGACGTGCGTACCATTAGCATACAACAACCCAGAAGTCTTCCTGATTCCTCACCGCAGCTCCTCCCTCCCAAAGCTTACCCGGACAACGCGTCGACATCGCTCTGTACCAAGTTTATCCACACCTCTACAAACAAAATCCGATGTCCCGTGAACGCGGTCACCGTTCGTCTTTCAATTTTTCTCTCACATCTACTAAATGTCAATTGCAGTGGACGCCAGAGGGCCGCCGATACTGACCGGCTCAACAAGCGGGGAGTTCACAGCTTGGAACGGCCTGACGTTCAACTTTGAGACCATTCTCCAAGCTCACGATACTGCCATCCGTGCGCTCACCTTCAACCACGCTGGCACCTACATCGCTTCTGCAGACCAGTCCGGAATTGTCAAGTATTTCCAGCCAAATATGAACAACCTCACCGCATGGCCTGCCCATCGTGAGGCCGTGCGTGGGCTCAGCTTCTCGCCAGATGACGAGCGCTTCGCTACTGCTAGCGACGACTCTACTGTGCGCGTCTGGTCTTTGCAGAAAGCCGGGAAGAGCGTATTCTTACCGGCCACGGATGGGACGTCAAGTGCGTCGAGTGGCACCCAACCATGGGCTTGCTTGTATCGGGCAGCAAGGATAATCTCATCAAATTTTGGGATCCCCGAACTGGGACCGCGCTCACAACACTGTACGCTTCTGACAAACTTTTCAGGTGGAATGTACTGACCTGACGCCTACAGTCATCAACACAAGAATACTATACAAGCCCTCGCATGGGCCCCGCATGGGAACTTGCTTGCAAGTGCATCGCGCGACCAGACTGTGCGAGTATTCGATATCCGCTCGATGAAGGAGTGGGTCATCCTACGTGGTCACAAAAAAGAAGTCTGCTGTACGTTCCGTCCTCTCCTCGATGCTCTCATAACCTGAAAATTTTCCCTTTCCTGTTCCCACAAATAGCGTTAGCATGGCATCCGGTCCATCCCCTCCTCGTCTCTGGCGGTTCCGAAGGTGCCATCCTCCACTGGGATCTCTCCTCTCCAACACCGGCACAAGCTCCTCAGCCACCACCTCAACTCCTTCCCCTCCCATACCTCTACCTCCCCTCCTCAACCACGCCCGGCGTACTAACCGCACCAGCACCCCAGATTCCTCCACGCGCACCCTCTCCCAAGCCCACGATTCGAACGTCTGGGCCCTCACCTTCCACCCACTCGGCCATCTCCTCGTCTCGGCTTCTAACGACCACACCACACGCTTCTGGGCACGCGAACGTCCAGGTGACACAGCGTCCGTTTTGCGCCAGGTGGCGCCAAACCTGCTGCCGCCCAACCAGACGACGACGCTTACAACGACCAAGACGAAGACGAATACGCGCTCGCCGTACCGGGTTTCGGAAGTTCCGCTGCGACAGCATCGTTGTCATCCTCAGGTCTTCCTACCGGCGCTCTTCTCCTTCCAGGTGCAAGTGGCGGAGCGTGGTGGGGGGGTGGCAGCGGTGGCGATGGTGGTGGTGGCGGCCTCGTCGGCCCTGGTGGTATTGGAGGAATCGACTCTTCTTCTTCCGGAATCATCATCAACTCTGAAAACGAAAACGTCGTCGTACCTGGTTTTGGTGGCGGTGGTGGTGGAAATGGTGGTGGGGAGGTCGTGCCTGGGTTAGGTAGTGGCGGAGGTGGATTCGCAAATGCTGCTGGAAATCGTCAGAATGGTCCCATCATGTCGGCTTCGTCCTCGTCGTCCTTGGCGGATGGACAGGGTTCACGTGGTGGCGATGATTGGGGACCTTATCGACGCGGTGGCAGCAGCAGCAGTGGTGGTGGTGGTGATGGCGGTGGACGTGGAGGCGGATACGATGGCGGTGGGCGCTCGGGAGGATTCGGGGGTAGTGGACGTGGGCCACGGTGGAATGGCCCAAGTGGTATTCGCAGAGGGGGACGTTACTAGAAGCTCTCATTTTGTTTTGGTTCACGTTTTTTATTTCAAGAAAAATCGTGTATCTATTGCAGCGTCTAGGATGTAGAGGCAAACAAGTGGATGCTGCATCGTGTATATGTGAGAGGAACACCGAGAAATATGAAGGGAAAAAGATGTGTGGTACATGGACAAGAGAGAAGGGGAAAAAATAATTGCAGATGAACCAAACCAGGAAATGGATCGTGGAGAATCTGGGGTGTGTGTATGAGGGAAAAGATAAGAAAAGAAACTGTCTGATAACGTAAGGTCTCATTGTGGTAGAAAATCTTGGGTGGAAAGGAAGTCGGGGAGGATGGGAAAAGAAGGAGAGAAGAACAGTGTCCGTCACAAGGGCACACCAGCCACGTCACCGTGGTCCATTTAATCATAAATAGGAGGATAAGGAAGAAAATCGGAGGCGTAGGTGATGAGCGCATGGGGATGGTCATACATTTGTGGACGAGTCATGGAGGATGCGACGCCAGACGCTGATCGTACATGCAGGCAGAACAAAGGTGGGAAAGATACGTGCGCACAGTGGGATTTCGCAATCTATCGCCGCACTCCGCGGCTGATTTTTCGGGTTGGCAGTGGCAGATGGATAGGGTCTGATCAAACCTTGAGAGGTGTAGGTGTATGGGGGAGACAACGTATCAAGCGTCCAGTGGGAGTAGCCGACCCGCTACGTTGAAGCTCATCATCCGATCCCGTCACAGATACACGTCCACGTGCTCTAGGTGTCGCTGGAGGCGAGCTTGATTTATAAGGGGTACCACCAAGTGGCAGTGACTGGCTCGCGGACAGGTATTCCTCGACGCTCGATGTCGAAAATGAGCGTGGCATGAAATCCGGATGCTCATGTATCCCTTCGGACCCAGAGCCCGTGTAGAAGCAGAGGCTATGGAAAAGCAACATCAACGCTCACGTTCCTCGCTAGATAGAAAATGCGCACATACCGATCCAGAATCATGCGATAGCCACCAAGACCATGAATTGGTGTACCACTGGGTTCATCTGCATCCTTTATCGCAGGCACCGCAAGGTGCGAGGGTGTCACAAGTTCTACGGGACTCAAATCTGGGCTCGGACTGGGGGATCGAGATGACGAACAACTGGTGATTGAAGGAGTACTCTCTTCACTCGCACTTGAGTCTGGTTGCTGAAGATGTTGCTTCGGCGACGAATGTGGCGGGAATGAATTAAAACGCGGGAACGACGGAGCCGGAGGATGAGTTGACACAGGTGCAGGCAGTGGGATCGTGGGCCGCGCTGGACTCCCGAAAGGCGATGTCGGGGGTGTACGTTTCACGCCAGGCGCCTGGGAAAACTCAATCGATCCACCCCGAGTATGATTGCGCAGACCAAAGCTTGAGCCGTTGCGACGGAGGGACGGTACGAGTGTGATCGCGTCGTCCGAGTCACGATCTGGATCTGAATCGCGGTCGGGGAAGAAGAACGTGTTATCGGCGTTTTCGCGGGGGGAGCCACAAGGCATGCGCGGGGCTTGCGGCCACGGTACCGAATTCGGCAATGCAGATGGGTACGAGCTTGTCCGAGCATGCAAAGGGGACGTAGGCCCCGATGGTGGGCGCCAGGGAGTACGTAGCGAGGCCGCAAAATCGTATCGCGCGGCAAGGGAACCCTCCGATTTGAAAGTCAATGTTGCATCCCGTGTAGGGGGACTAGGTGTTGGTGACGGCGACCCCCATCGGCGGCGCGAGTGCTGGGCAAGAATACTACCAACCGTGTCGGGCGTACGACCATCCTTGACGACCTGTTCCAGCTTGCGTCGCAAATCCGCGATCTCGTTCAGGTTGGAAGTATCCCGTAGTTTGTCATCCAGACCAACGTCGATTTGGTCTTGAGTGCCTTCTCGCGGACAACACGCACTTGATAATTTCGACCAAGATTGTTGTCCCAGATTTCGCGGCCGGCAACCGAATATCGGACGGCAAGAAAGAGGGTCTTCTCCTCTGCGCGTGAAAGAACGTCTGCGAGCTTTATTGCGAACGTGAAACGATCGAAGGCGCCGTCGGCGAGGGAGTCTTTATAGCGGGCAGTGACTTCCGATGTTGTCTGCCATTTGTCAAGCGTGAAGCGCACGGCAATCCACTTTTCGAATGCGATATTGCGCACGCGAACGACACCTTCGATGGTGGTTCCCACCAAGTCGATGTTCTCGACGGCGACATCGCGCGTATCTTCAGCCAATGGAGGGGCTGCCGGTACATCTATACGGCGCATGACAGGATCCCGCTCGCTGAAGTCGTCGTCGCGGCCATAAATAAACGGCGGAAACTCCGAGTCCGTCCCGCTGGTGTCCGTTGGACTTCCATCGCGCGAGACGGCGAGGGGTTCTGCTCCGCGAGGAACAACTTGACATGCTCGAGCTGGGAATGGAAGCGAACACCCTTGTGCGCTGGCGTCGCTGGTGCGCTTTTTGAGGAGCTCAAGGCAGCCGGGTCGGTGATAACGGTCAAGGAACCCCGGGCAGGTGGGCGTTTTACTTTGAGTGATGACTTGAGCGGCTCACCCGACTTTTTCCTGACCAATTGGGGAGCCGGTTCACTTCGTGCGACCGCAGCGGCAGCGAGAGTATGAACATGGGATTCGGATAAATTCCGTGACAATATGACACTTCCGCTCTGCCGGGATGCAGATGGTGTATCGTCGCTTAACTCTGCCCGAGCTGGAGTGGGAGTCGAGAGCTCAGGAGGGCGGAGGATAGGGCAACGCTGGCCACGTATACGTCGTTGGAGAACAGGCTGACCAACCGATTCAGACATCGAGGAATGGGCAATTAACGGGAAAGGCGCTTTATAACTGGAGTCTCCCTTGGCAGCGAAGGGCGGGGATGGGGGTAGAATAAGAGTTGGAGCAGAAGCGGGGTTAGAAGATGCAGGTGTTGTC
This sequence comes from Lactifluus volemus, assembly GCA_022376515.1. Classification (NCBI taxonomy): domain Eukaryota; kingdom Fungi; phylum Basidiomycota; class Agaricomycetes; order Russulales; family Russulaceae; genus Lactifluus; species Lactifluus volemus. Next base: position 300,715 of record WTXI01000007.1, on the reverse strand, counting down.
GGCGGACTAGCACGGGTGAGAATCACACCAGACGGTGGCAATGAAACAAGGGGGGAAACGCCGAGGAAATCGGGCGCAGAGGGTGGTCGTCTTGGGATTAATGGAAGAGGTGCTGTTGAAGAGTTTCGCGAGTAGGGGATGTCTTGAGAGGAAAAACGTTCATGGGTTGCTAATAGAGTGGGAGCCATTGGGGAAGAAGGGGGGGGGGGATTTCGAGTTGCGTAAAGAGGAGCTCAGCAGGTGGGGTGCCTGTATATGAATGGGGACTGAACCTAACGTATGTGGGAAACGAAGGAAGGTTGAATTTGAAAAGGCGGGATAAAGAAGTTCAATATGATGCGCACGTTTCTTTTGCTGAGTTTAGTTGTCTGACCGCGGACAGAAAAAGAATGAGCCTTGCGTATGAGACTGGCTCGGGGAAACTGAGCGGGAACGGCCGATACTCCTGATCGATGCTCGCCCTGCGAAAGTTGGGGCGGGTGCCAAAAGGTGTACAAGTGGCGTCAATCCCCTTATAGAGTCCAAAAGTTTGATAAAATTGATAACGATGATTGGCAAGTGGCGAGTCGTATGAAAGCCAGGTGGCTGACTGAGCTGGCACGTTGGTGTGGGGTGAGAAGAAGGGAATGGCCAACAAGCGGGGATAAAAATGTCACGTTTGGGAAAAGGCTAAAGAAGAAACTGGTTGATATAGACTTGATGGATTCTTAAGTGACCACGTTGGCAAGAGATTTCAGAAGAAGACATACGAAGCACAAGAAGACGGAGACGGATATGAATGGGACCAATAGTAGCTTGTCAGAGCGACGGCACGCCCTATAATTGTGATTTTACCCCAAATTACAGAGTTGGCTGAGAGATGATGAAGGGGGAAGAAAGGTCCAAAAAAAACGAGCGATCCCGAGGGGAATGGTTGAAATTGAGATCAACCGATCGAAATAAAGAACTCAGCCGTGATCCGATTGTCGTCGCTGTCGTTAATGAACACGGATGTGCTCAATAGTCGTGAATTTACTTTACTTTCGCGGCACACAGCCAGCGAAGAGTGAGAGGGGCGACGGGTCCAGTGGGTGGAAAAAAGAGAAAAAAAAAAAAGACAAACCATCAGACCAACTGATAAGCGTGATGACAAATCACCCGCGCGGCAATCCATCAGAACAGAACAGCCTAGAACTCAATCCTTATCTGCTCGTACGACTTTCTACAATCATAATCTGTTGTTCTGGCTGGTGTTGTTGTCTATCTCCGCGTGTCCGAGTCGTCGTAGGAACGCGGCTTCTTTTATTTATTTCCGTGAGACCGATTGCATACAAAGTTTGCATAAGTGCATGTACAATCAGGAACAGGCGGCTCTTCATCCTTCTTCCATAGCTGCATACTCCCAGGACTTCTAGGATTATTCTCACTTATACCTCGGCCTAATCACTGAAGCCGAACCCGAATAGACCTGGGATTCTAATCTCATGCTCCCCCAAAACACGCACCTAGCCTTTCGACCTGAAATTTTGTTTCACAGTACCGAGGCGCGCTTTGTTGGGTCTAGAAGTCTGTCACTGTCGCTTGTTGGACCGACCACGAAGGAGCGCTGAACATTCTCGCGTCCAAACCAAAGAATCTGAGCTGTGGTTGGTTTATCAAATTGTTGAGTGGCGCTGAAAAGAGTCTAGAAACTGCTCGCCAGTTTTTACCCGTCCCTTACCCCTTATTCTTCTCCACGACAAGCTTCACAAAGACTCGTCTCTCAGCTGCCTGGATCAAGTCCAGATCAAGTCCATCAGAGGGCCGTGTTATGTTGATCAGCTGGCCAGAGCACGGCATCAAACCGACCTCGTTGGTGCAAATGATAGCGCTCGTGGGATTCTCCAAGGAGACTGATAAGATGGCTCTCACCACGTTGACCTTTCCTGTACCTGAACTATATCGTACCCTGCATTTCAGTGTTGCTTGCCGTTTCCCATACCTCGGTTTCCCTCCACCACCTCTCCGCTTCCGCCAATTCTCCCTTCTTTACGCAAAGTGAAGCCAATAGCCATGAGACGCAGTCCAGCAGTGAACTAGGTCATCACATCACACACGTCTCCAACCCCCGAAACCCATAGAATTGTCGTGAAGGCGCCGCCTCAATAGAGTTGGCCTGCCATGACGTGATGATGGCTCCATCCACCGACTCGATTCTTTTAGAAACGTCAAGCGCCAACGAGGCGCAGCCATACAGTACGACCTCTCTCAATTTCAACAGCATTTCAAGGTTTTCACACATTATTCCCCAGAATGGGCGATGTCGGCAAAGCGCTATCTATCATCTCAGTGCATCCGGCCCTGGGCGCACTGTACCGCATGACGTGCTACCTGCGTCATAGCCCGTCCCAGACGTTGCAGCTAGGGACAATGATGGCCCGTGAAAAAAGCGCTGTCGCATAATAATCCCGATTGAATACTCACTTCGGCCGCCTCTGCGACGGATGCTCTTCTCGAGCACTGCGGCCCACTTTTGCGTGTTTATCGTGCGAGTAATAGCCAAACCCTTCCACTGACTCAACTGAATAGCTCCAGAGCCTCAGGCACGATGCTATTGTTTCGACTAAGCTTACTCCAAAGGTATACTGTACTTGTATTGTGCATTCGGGCCGAATCCGATACTTAACTTAAGTTTCAAACACAGGTGGCAGCATGACTGATGACGCAGAGCGACTACCCGTACGCCACCTCAGCGTTCAACGCGGGTGAGCGATACTATTACTGCACGGCAGGACCGGGCAGACTCTAGTATCACGGGGCATAAACGTTTCTCGGTTTACGTACTACTCTGTTTATCACCTTCAGTCGTTGGCATATGGGGCAATGATTCAAGGTCGCTCTTGCGAATTTAATTGAACGCCTGGCACCGCTACCGACGCACGGTTTTCGAGCTGCACAGCTCGTCACGAGTTGTTTTCTGATAATAGTTGTTCTAATGGAGCCTTGTAAATATCGGTTCGATGGCGTAGTTGGTTATCGCATCTGTCTAACACACAGAAGGTCCCCGGTTCGAACCCGGGTCGAACCAATTTTACCGTACAGTAGTGGACAGCATTTTTTCATTCTTTCTTGGGCCATGTCTGAAAAAAAAAAACATCACAAGGTGATATCACATCGGCGGAATGCCTAAAAAGTTTTGTCATTTTTTTTTTCAGCATTTGCATTTGCGGATGGTTCCTTTGTTGTTATCGTTGTCAGACCATCCCCAAATCTGTGAACTCCGCCTGGCCCGTCCGTTCCGACACACCTAAACTTGGTGTGGATTCAAATAGGAAGAGCAGACCTGGTGACCCTGACCATGACCATGACGAAAGCGAAGCAAACAAAAATGTAACATGTGCTCCATCCGCCTTGCGCCTTCCAAAAGTCTGACGTAGGGGGGATGGATGGGAATGGAGTCGCGAACTCGGACGAAATCCTCTCTGCATTGAGGATCATGTGCACACTGTATACATGCACGCACGCACGCTCGCTCTTGCTCTTGCTCTACCTCATCAAGCGATTCATTCGCAAATCATCCCTAGCATAGCATTTAAGCTCACAAATGAGGTCTCTAGGTGGTGTACAAGAGCGAGAAAAGAAGGGGGAGAGCTAATAAACTTCTCAACAAAAACATAACCAAACGAAGCTTGACCCGACAAATTCTCATTCCGTCCAGTTCACGGAGAAAATGAATCTGGACAAGTTGGCAGTGTTTACCCAGATCTTGGGCTGACACACCCTCCGTGTCCCCCGAGGGGGAGGCAAAAATGGAGTGAGTTACCCGAACGGATCAATAATGTATAGGAGGCGTCCCAATCCACTGGTGTAGTGTAGGGCAGGGCCAACGTTAGATATCTTCTCTCTCTCTACGAAAAGTTTTTGAAACAGGAGCGTCGACGAACGGGGTATATTGCCATTGCTCATAAGGTACAAACGAAAAAAAAGGACAAACACACACACACACACAGAGTATGATGCAGGGCTGGCACAACAAGGGGGGTCGAAGTGAAAGCGGTGCCAACAACTTTTGACTAATGCTACAACAAATGAACGTGACAGCTGCAGGGGATGAAGGAGAGGAACCCAAACGAAAGAAACGACAGAGACCAAAAAACCTAATCAAAAGAAAACAAAAAGAAAAAAAAATGCCGCCACGTGAATAGGTAACCGAAGAAGGATGATTGGGTGGAGACAATCGTTCTTGAAAAAAAAAAAAGCCAAACATTCAAGAGTCACAGAGCGTTGATGAATTCGTCAAGGCCGGCCTGTGTGGCCGCCGCGTCATAGTCATATCCCGCCGGGAGGGCCTCCGGAATGACCGAAGGAAGGCCCGGGGCACCACCGAACATAGCCTGCATGTTCGCGGCTTCGGTGTAATTTGGGCCCCAGTATGCGGCGGGTATTTCGTCAATGGTCGAGGTCGTAGATTGTGAAGCGAAGGGTATATGGAGGGGCGACGGACCAAAGGAACCGCTCGCGCCGGTATCGTGTGACTTGGGCAGCGCTGCAGTGGTACCCGCGACGAGCGGGCACGACTCGGTGGGAGCAACGCACGCCCAGTCAATGTAAGGATTCATCGTCTCCAACGGAGGGGGGTATAGGTCGATGTTAGCAAACGACAACTGCTGGGGAAGATGAGGACTTGGGTCGGTATAAGCGTAAGCCCCCGAAGTGGTACCGAGGGGTGCTGAGGGATTCTAACCAAATGACGTCTAAGTAATGGAGGTGATACACAAAAGTTGGAGGAGGACGTACTTGACTGCTGCCTAGGTCCATACTGGACTCCAAGGTTTCGTTCAGCGGTGATGGATGCTCTGGAAGTGGTACCATCGGAAAACCAGACGGAAGCGTGTGAGGGATTGGCGATGTGGGTACGACGGGCGTGTAAAGGGGCGAATCGTCCATTGAGCTACTCGAGACCATGTCAAAGTCGATACCCGGACTGGAGTTGTATGAGATCGGCCCTGGCGTTCTGGGTTTCGCGGGAAGAGTGACCGCTTTCTGCGCGGCAACTGGTTGTGGCATCGAAGCAGAACGACGTCTACCCATCACAACCCCAGTAGAAGGTGGCGCCAGGGCGGTGATGGGTTCCGAATGATGAGATTCATTCCCGGGATTATCAAGTTGCGGGTGCGAAGGGACGCCACGTTCGCTTCTCATGATTAGCGAGGCTACCTGAGCGCTACGATCATTCCGTCGGCAACTGCCGATACGGGCGCGTCCTGGGTTGGAAGTCACGCCAACTGGCGGACGACGGACAGGTTTGAAACGATAGTCCGGATTCTGGAGAGCATGCGCAACCTTCTCTTGCTCGGCGAGAACTTTGTACTGCTCGCGCTCCGCTGAAGATAGACGACGCCACTCCTCTCCTGCACGCTTCGACAAGGTCTTGTCGCCACGACTAGATCGGTCAGAGGAATCGCTCGGATCACGCGCGTGTTTTCGCGAGTATTCGCAGCGAAATATGATAAAAGCATTGCGAGGGCGGGGAACCCACTCAGGGTCACGCAGACGGTTGCGAATGGCGCGACGGTCCGAGGAGGAAAGTGAACAAGTGGCAGATGATGGGTCCATTTGAGAACCATCGGTATGGTCGACAGATGAGTCGGGAGATGGGGGAGGTGGATCAAAGGAGAGGATATGATGAGATTGGGAATCGTTGGAGGATGTGCGACTGAGGGGAGGAGATGACGAATGAGAATCGTGGGGCACCTTGATCGGGTATGAGAAGTTGGTAATATCTACGTCGTCATCGTCATCGCCGAAAGAGGGTACCCAACCTGAGACGAAACCCTCCATGAGCGACATCGGTAGTCGTTAGGGGGAATAAATATACGGTGACTGTGGCGGAAAGCCAGTGGGAGGACGGAGAAGAGGCGGTATGGAGTGAAAGAAAGCGGGTAGATGGGACCAGAGTAAGGCGTGGGGATTTAATAGGATGATTTAAATAGTTTGGTCGTTCGGGGAATTGATGACAGTTAGGCGGTCGGGGGAAAGACCCTAGATCAAGATCCGTCTCTCGGTTTCCCGTTCGATCACTCCTAAGTTAACTATTTCCTTCTCCCCGTCCATGACGCACTCTCCAATCTCTCACTTTGTCGTCTCTCTCTACAAGTTGGCACCACACCCTCAGTGATCTTGCTCGACTTGGTTAAAAGTCTCCTTGGCTCTGGCTGACGTCAAATTTAATCACTCGGTACCGTGACCTAATAGTGCTAACCAGGGCTTCTGCTATTCACTGGCAGCGGAACTCCCCTTTCAGGATCAGGGGGACCCATGAGACCAGTTTTCGGTCTCGAACGTCGTGGCCACACCAGCAACTACTATCCCGTCCCAAATCTCCTCGAGTCCGCCGGCCGCTCGAACCTCAAAGGGCCCCTTAAATCACTGGTAGCCTCGAGGCAAGCCCGATCCAATAAGCGCCCGTTATCATCGGGCTTAACATCGTCGGCCAAAACATCTCCCTCTGACAAATGCACGGAAATGAACCGACTGTGTGAGAAAACCGAGTCGGTAACTTTCGTTAACATCACGTTACGGAGCCAACGGAATTGACCTGATATGTGGAAATTCCAGAAAGGCAGTCGGGCCGCTTCTTCATAACGTTCCGTGCTAATCCCTATATTGCCAGTATGCACAGGCGACTAGGAGAAGCAGCATCGCCCATACACGCCCAAACTAGTTGACGGGTCGCGCCCACTCCTGACTTCTTTCACCAAACTTTGCACACCAAAGTCGGGAAGACGGCCTTTTACGCCCCACGTTCAATCCCCGGGGGCTTTTTTGGGGGGCGCAGCGCAGCCGTGCTTTCCCGGTCATGGAAAGCCCGATGAAACTTAAACTATTTTTTGAGTTCCATGATTGGGCGCGTTCACCTCACCAGGCACAGTGTACCCCTGCGCCGCGGCGACCCGGCTGTCAGTCCATCTAACCCGACAATCTGTTGCGAGTCTTTACGCCCGCTTGCAGAGCTGAGCCTGAAGAATTTAAACTCAATCGACTTTCATCAACCGCGCGCTGCTCCGGTTTCAAGAGAGATGCGCGCGCAAGTTAAGCGGTAACTTGCGTGTGTGGGCCTTGGAGACAAGATACAGTACACTTCTCGTACACGCTTGGATGGGCGGGTGAAGTTGGCTGATTTAGGAAACTACTGACAGTTCCTCATGTCGCCGGCCGGCACTTGGGTTCCATCAAAAGCTCGTCACGTGTCTGGCTCGCACGTGTCGTGGTACGGTGATGCGTACGTGTTCGTCGACGCTAATCATGGTTATTTGACAGCCGTTGTGTAAACTGGCTAGATGAATTGATCATCAAATTTCCCTGACTAGTGTGGAAAGAAGAACTCCATCTTTCCACTTACAAACCTCGACAGGCGGGCTCAGGTGGGCGGACCATGCCCCTGAGGACTTTTACCCGAAGTCCCTAGGGGCATGGTCCATCGTCCTTGGTCTCAAGGTTGCCTGCCTGAGTCCGTCAGGCAGCCGTCGAGATTTGTATCCGCCAGGTTGCGGATACAACTCTCGACGGCCCCTATAGATGGTTCATTCTAGGCCCCCTTCTTACTTTCGGCGTAGACTTCATCCTTAGCACATGTATGGTCCACCCAACTCGGTGTAGGCGATATCCGTGTTGGTTGCCCAAATTTGGTGCGTCAGTGTACTATGCCGGAGTTACAAGTAAATGGGTGTCGCGTCGCCAGACACTGGTCTCGGCTCTTCTCATGGCACGGAGCTAGTTGCAAAACCAAGCTGAACCAGTTGTTAAGCACATGCTGTATACACGCTGAAAGGTACAGACAGAGGCTGAACGGCAGGCAGGCAAGAAATCCAACTGAAGACCCGAAACTGAGCGTTGTGCAACACAAGCTCATTGACTATCATAAAATTATATGATAGTCATCACGGGCATTGATGATTCTAATTCAGTCCCATCTCAAATCTCACACACTCTATTATTCTCAAGAACTAACTCCGTTAAAAATGTGTCGTTTTCATTGTCTATCGCAATCGGATGATTTATATGTCTGACAGCCTCAGGCCTGAACGTCCTTTTGGGTGATGCCAGTGCGGGTTATTCCGAAACAGTGTTTGAAAATGCATCCGTGGCAGTGGAAGGCACAAGCGTACAACACTGGAACCATCCGTCATTTTGCGTCAACATAAGGGAAAATGCGTAAACGATGGTGTGAAATGATGCCCAGCGCCCTCCCGTCCTGTTTTAGTAGGAGCAACAAAGTCATTTGCTGGTTTGAGATATTTGACGTAACCAGTGGCCAATAGTTGTTGCGTAAATTTACACACAAGAGGAATGGTTGGGATGGCAGTGAAACAATAGAGCATACTGTCATGCTGAATTTCAAGTTAATCACATACATTACGGGTAGGAATACATGGGACACCCGTGTTCCCGAGACGCTGATATTGTCCATTTCTTTGTCAAGATGTCCGGGGCTCTTGAGAGATAGTGAAGTCATTGGCATAATCGATGGCGGGAATCTAGATTGCCTCTCAACATGACACGCAGTATAGAGTTCCATCTGAGTATTTGTTTCATACCTTGTGTCTCTATTCCAGGCATGTGTCGTCGAGAGGTACCAAGGCTGCTAGAAGCCTTCCGACTATCAGAGGGACACCCCGTAGCTAGCATTAACACGAATTGGCGATGGGACGTACATGGCTCCTCATGAGCAGCCAAAGACGTAGGATTTGTGCATTATTATAAGGGTACGCGGCACGCAGCTTCCCAACTTCCTTTAATCATGGCATTCATCACCACGACAACTCATCTATGCGAGCCAGGGCGTAGCAAACCCATTGAGACCGCTTTCGCGGCTTGTGTTTGACTGTACTTGTAAATTATATTAACTAGTGTTGGGATGGTGTTGTTTAGTGATGAGGATGAGCTTACCTTTACGAAAAACTAGTAATAGGGAGGTGCGCACTTCAAGCTTCGAGTCCCATGATCACTGCGTGAATTGTGCCAGCGACGGCTAAGCATGCCTTTCACCAAAAAGTTCGAACGGCCGAGTAGCCTATCCACCAACGTACGAGCCTGAGTTATGAGAGCTTGAGTTGGGCTTTTATGTTGGGTGGCGAAAAGGCTCAAGGCATGTGTGTGACTCCGAGTCAGACTCGCGATCGGACGATTAGATGCAGCCATAACTGCACGTTACAAACTTACTTGGCAGTTCGGTTGCACCTAGGTCATGTTCATCTGATGGGTTTTATGCTCTTCCACCTTTGGTTGAAAAGCAGCAACTTGAACCCGGCCCGGAGAGAAACAGGGGCCTCGTGGTATGACCAACGCTACCATGATCACTCGCGCTGTAGTCAGTGCCCTCCTCGCTCTCCTCGGCCAATGGTATGTGTACTTGTAATATCATTTTCTACTCCCTAAATATATTTTTTCACTGCAAAGGCGATTCAGGGACTCACCGGGCAACGATCATTCGCCTACTTGTTGTGCTACTAGCACAACAATAGATATACTCCCCGAAGACATCCTATTAGAAGTATTTGATTCGTACCGACAATTCTTTGACTCTGGAAGGAACGGCGTTTTCTCAAAGTCGGAGGTGACTTGGAATGGCAAACATGGATGGTTAAAACTCGCACATGTATGCCGAAAATGGCGGTCCATCGTCATCTCGTCACCCTTCCATTTACAAGCAAATCTTCTCATCTCTTTGTCCTGGTGCTCGGACCAAAAGCTGACCTTGTTGACCCGCCTTCCACCCTTGCCGATTGTCATCTACTCACCCATACCACTCGAGAAGCGGAAGAAACAGCAACGCGCAGTTGCCGCACTCCGCCAATATTCCGATCGTGTGTATAAGATCGTTCTAGATGGGTCAGATCTAATGTTGGACGGAGTCCGCAGGGAAATGAGCCGCCCGTTTCCTGCACTAAAGGTCCTAGAGCTATCCTCGTACTCGGAATTCAATATTCCTACCACATTATTTGGGGGATCCGTCCCAAGTCTGCGACATCTTCACTTGACATGCGTTTCCCTTGCCTCCCTATCCACATTACCTTCCACACCGGGTCTAGCTTACCTCAAATTGGAAGTTGGCCGCCCATTGCAGGCCTCGTCACTTCTCACCCTTCTGCAGGGCATGCCTTGCCTGCATCACCTTGACATGTGCTTACCTAAACATTGCCCAGAACCCCTCACAATGCCCGAAGACGTTGTTCACCTCTCGAGGTTGAAACATTTTTCCTGTAGAGGTCACAAACGATATCTTGAGGCTGTTGTGGCTGGCTTGGCTACCCCATCCCTGCAGACTTTCCATATCAGTATTTCCAGCCAGAGATGCTCGCTCCCTGTCCCGTACCTGTCCAGGTTCATCCGCGATGTAGAAGGATCATTTTTCTCCGTTAAAGTGAAGATCATGATTACGTGCCCTCTGATTATTTGCAAGGATTCCCACTCCCTTGATCACATCTATCGCAAGATAGTTGTTCAGGATTGGCAAGTACAGAGTGGTACTGCCACGCTCTGCACGAAACTCAGCACTGTAGAGCAAATCCTCTTTCAATGCAAGTATCCAGCCACTCATTCAAATCGCGATTCATGGCTCGTTGTGAATGCTACCTACTGGCTTGATTTCTTCCACCAATTGCAGAATGTGAAAATAGTCAAGATGCAATCAAGTTTTTTATACGAGGTTGCACAGTTTTTCGTGAAAAACGGTGGAGAGCCGCCCTTTCGTTTTCTGCCCTCACTGGAAGAAATAGAGCTGCGTCCTTTGGACCGGGAATCGGCGCTTATTAGCAACGATGCATGGGAGGAGTTACTTTCCACCTTCAGTCCATTCCTTGCTGCACGACAACAGGCGGGTTGCCCTGTCAGGATTCTTTGGAACGCAAGTCCGGCGACGTTTCCACCTCCCTATCTCACCTGCCAGCGGTGACACAAAAAACAAACGTGCGCCTTGTCCGGACTCGACGCGGCAACTCGGACGATGACCTCGAAAGCACCGGGTGGATAACAGTGATGGATGATGTCAGAATACTAGATGAATACTCGCATTTTCGGTGTAGATCTATGCCTGAATAAAACGGATGGCCTCGATACTGTGACATGTAATGGCAGTGCCACGCCATCAAGTGACCTGTTCCGTCTCTGCGGCCGCTTTGAACAACCAGGGTTACAGCAACCGGCGAGAAACAGGGGCCTCGGAACATTCCGTGAACGCTCCTGTCTTCGCTACATTGATCATGAAGCTCATCCGCGCTACAATCAGTGCCCTCCTCCGGGTCGCTCTCCTTGGCCAATGGTATGTGTACTGGTAATATCATTCTCTACTCTCTGAACTTTTTTTTTTTCACTGCAAAGGCGATTCAGACGCTTTCCAGGAAACGATCGTTCGCCCAGCACAACAATAGATATACTCCCCGAAGACGTCCTGTTGGAAGTATTTGAGTCGTATCGACAAGGCCTTGAGCAGCGCTACTTTTACTATGACTCGGAGCTGACTTGGAATGGCAAACACGGGTGGTTAAAACTCGCCCATGTGTGTCGAAAATGGCGATCCATCGTCCTCTCGTCGTCCTTCCGTTCAAGTTTACAACCGAAGCTTGTCTTCTCTATGTGCTGGGACCATGATTCGAACAGAAATGTATCCATTTTGACCCGTCTTCCACCCTTGCCGATTGTTATCTACTCTCCCATGCTGCTCCACTGGCAGCACGAGGAGCCGAAGAAACGGAAACGCGCGGTTTCCGCACTCCGATATTCCGATCGTGTGTGCAAGATCGTGTTAGACTGCTCAGATTTAATGTTGGACAATGTCCGCAGGGCGATGAGTGGCCCGTTTCCTGCACTAGAGAGCCTAGAACTGTTCGATTCCTCGCACCGGATATTCATTATTCCTGCCACACTCAAGTTATTTGGGGGATCCGTCCCGAGTCTGCGACATCTCGACTTGAGATACGTTTCCCGGGTGGCTTGTATATCCTCATTACCGTCTACACCAGGTCTCATTTACCTCAGATTGAACCTTGGCTGTCCACCGCCGCCGGCGTCGCTTCGCACCCTTCTGCAGGGCATGCCTTGCCTGCGTCATCTTCAGATATCTTTATCATTTTGCCCACTACTCCTTCCCACGAGGCCTGCAGCCATCTTTCACCTCTCGAGGTTGACATATCTTTCATATGATGGTCACAAACGATATCTTGAGGATCTTGTGGCTGGTTTGGCCGCCCCATCCCTGCAGTATTTCCGAATCGACCTTCGCAATTCCTACTTCTCGGAGCCTGTTCCTCACCTATCCAGGTTCATCAGCAATATAGAAGGACAGTTTCTCTCCGTTCATGTGCTGATCCCGACGACAGGTAATCCTTGGATTATATGCGAAGATTCCCACTCCCCTGATCACATAATTCGCGAAATACTTGTTAGGACAGTACAGGACGGTCCTGCTCTGCTCTGCGCGAAACTCAGCACCGCCGAGCAAGTATTATTTCAACACGTTTATCCACAACTTCATTCAAACCTCAAATCAAGGCCCTCTGCAGATGCTACCTCCCCCTGGCTTGGATTCTTTCAACAATTGCGGAGTGTGAAGATACTCAAGATGCATTCAGATTTTTTACACGATGTCGCACAGGCTTTTGTGCAGGAAGGTGGAGAGTCGCCCCTTCATTTTCTACCCTCACTGGAAGAAATAGAAATAGAGCTGCATCCTCTGGATCGGGCATGCAACGACACATGGGAGGAAGTACTGTCCATTTTCAGTTCATTCGTTGCTGCGCGACAACACGCGGGATGTCCTGTCAGGATTTCTTGGAACGCAGATCCGGAGACGTTTCCACCTGCCTATGTCACCTGCCAGTGGTGACACAACAAGCAAGTGTGCGCCTTGCAACGTATTCCGGAGTCCGGATGACCCCAAAAGCACAAATTGGTGGCGGTGGATAACAGGATGGATGATGTCAGAATAGATTAATACTTGCATTTTGGGTGTCGATCTATGCATGAATAAATCAAATGGCCTCGATACTGTGGCATGCAATGGCAGCGCCACGTCAGAAAACCCTCAAGTGGCCCGTTTCGTCACGGTCCAGACGGCCCGGACCGCTTTGAACAAGCAGCGTGGAGCCATCGGCGAGAAACATGGTATACTCAACACTCCTATCTTTGCACCTCTGCCATGATCTTGAAGCTCGTTCGCGCTACAATCAGTGCCCTCCTCCGGGTCGCTCTCCTCGGCCAATGGTATGTGTACTGGTAATATCATTCTCTACTCTCTAAACTAATTTCTTTTTTCACTGCAAAGGCGATTCAGACGCTTTCCGGGAAACGATCTTTCGCCTAGCACAACAATAGATATACTCCCCAAAGGCCTCCTATTGGAGGTATTTGATTCATATCGACAAGGCCTTGAGCAGCGCTACTTTTACTACGACTCGGAGCTGACTTGGAATGGCAAACACGGGTGGTTAAAACTTGCCCATGTGTGTCGAACATGGCGATCCATCGTCCTCTCATCGTCCTTCCGTTTACAAGCGAAGCTTGTCCTCTCTATGTGCTGGGACCGTGACTCGAACAGAAATGTATCCATTTTGACCCGTCTTCCACCCTTTCCGATTGTTATCTACTCTCCCATGCTGCTCCACTGGCAGCACGAGGAGCCGAAGAAACGGAAACGCGCGGTTGCCGCACTCCAATATTCCGATCGTGTGTGCAAGATCGTGTTAGACTGCTCAGATTTGGTGTTGGACAATGTCCGCAGGGCGATGATCGGCCCGTTTCCTGCACTAGAGAGCCTAGAACTGTCCGAACCCTCGAGTCGGGAATTCAACATTCCTACCACACTCAAGTTATTTGGGGGATCCGTCCCGAGTCTGCGACATCTTGACTTGAGATACGTTTCCCGCGCGGACTCCCTATTCCAACTACCGTCCACACCAGGTCTCATTTACCTCAGATTGAACCACTGTCAATTGCAGGCGGCGTCTCTTCTCACCCTTCTGCGAGGGATGCCTTGCCTGCGTCACCTTGAGATATCTCCATCCTATTGCCCATTCCTCCTGCCCACGATGCCTGCAGACATTTTTCACCTCTCGAGGTTGACATATCTTTCATATCATGGTACAAAACAATATCTTGAGGCTCTTGTGGCGGGTTTGGCCGCCCCATCCCTGCAGTATTTCCGAATCGACCTTCGCAATTCCTACTCCTCCGAGCCTGTTCCTCACCTATCCAGGTTCATCAGCAATATAGAAGGATCGTTTCTCTCCGTTCATGTGCTGATCCCGACGACAGGTAATCCTTGGATTATATGCGAAGACTCCCACTCCCCTGATCACATGATTCGCAAAATAATTGTTAAGGATGATCGGACAGTACAGGATGGTCCCGCTCTGCTCTGCGCGAAACTCAGCACCGCCGAGCAAGTATTATTTCAACACGTTTATCCACCACTTCATTCAAACCTCAAATCAAGGCCCTCTGCAGATGCTACTTCCCCCTGGCTTGGATTCTTTCAACAATTGCAGAGTGCGAAGATACTCAAGATGCATTCAGATTTTTTACACGATGTTGCGCAGGTTTTCGTGCGGAAAGGTGGAGAGTCCGAGTGGCCCTTTCATATTCTACCCTCACTGGAAGAAATAGAAATAGAGCTGCGTCCTCTGGATCGGGCATGCAACGACGCATGGGAGGAGGTTCGGTCCATCTTCGGTCCATTCGTTGCTGCACGACAACACGCGGGATGTCCTGTCAGGATTTCTTGGAACACAGTTCCGGAGACGTTTCCACCTGACAATGCCTTCTGTTGACACAACAAACATTAGTGCGCCTTGCGGCATTATTCAAGCTTGGACTCGACCCAACGATAACTTTGAAAGCACTGACTCTGAGCAGCTTAGATGGTGATAAATAATGCTAGTACTTAATCTAATAGATGGATACTTGCATTTTTTTTGTGGATCCATGTCTAAAATAGAATGGATGGTCTCGATACCGCCGCGGTAATGCTGTGGCGGCGCCAGAAAGCGGCCCGTTCGGTCCACCGCCGCTTTGAACAAGTCGGTCGGGTTGGCGACGGCTGCACACCACCGTCTTGCTATGGCAGCTGATCCTGCTGACAAGCCCGCCCCTCACTGGCGCACGCGCACATCGTCCGTGTTGACCACTCTCGCCCACGGATCCGCGCCTTTCATTACAACTTTCCTCCTTGTTCACCTTTCTGCTCCAGCAGCGGCCAACCTCGGTGGTTCTGCGCTCTCAACCCAATTCATGGTCCGTCAACCCTCTCCATACATTTGTGCTCCTGACTTGCGTGGCTCTTTTTTTCTCTTAGCTGGTTGGACGTGAATACTATCAGACTGTATTTGGAGAGCGTTACCTCGTGTTCGCGCCACTACTCATCCACTCCACAAGTGCCATTCTCAAACGCCTTTTCTCCCCCCATCCTCCACGTCCTCTCTCCAGCGCGCTCTCCGTGACCGGATATGCCACCGCGTTTATCTTTCTTCCCATCCACATATTAACGCACCGTCTCGCGCCTGCGGACCTTGCGCCCCCCATTGCATCTCTCAGTCCGTCCGAGCTCGACTACGAGTATGTCAAGGCCGCGCTCAGAGGTTGGCCAGTCCGGAGCAAGGTGCTTTACGCTGCGCTCGTTGTCGGTGTCGCCTTGCATGCCGCTGACGGCTTCGGAATCATTTGGTCCACATGGATACCAAATTTGGAAACACCCGGGCGCAGAGCGAGGCGGGCACTCGCGTGTGCTGCCGTGATACCGGTTTTGACGGGCCTCGCGGTTCTCGCACGCGAACCTTTATTCACGCTTGTATCTACGGCAGCGCGGTCCCGAGCTGCGCTCACTCAGTCATTTGTATATCGTCTCTGATAGAAGACATCCAAAACTACGAGATCACCTTTGCGATTGCGATTGCGAGTTTCGAAAGTCTGTGGTCCTCACTCATCGCCCGAACGACCCATGAAGGGGTGAGAAACTTGCTTCCTTTGGTTCGCTCTTGGATTAGGCGACCTCGGGACCAACCCCCGAAATCCGGTATAGAGCCAATGTGTTTTCCTCGGTGCGTTCTGGGGTGCAGCGTCTCACCTCACGAAAACTCATTTGGGTAGGGCGCACGGCGGCGAAGCGATGTTTCGCAGCTTTTACGAACCTGGTGGATGCGAGCGCCGCTGAGTACAATAAAAGAATGGATGGCATCAGGGAGCTGCACTGATGCGCAAGCTTAAAGATAGCCGATTATGATAAGGCACGCGACCAGGTCCTCAATATAACGTTTTGCCAAGCGGTGCATTTCCCATTAACCGCGGTCAGTACGCACATCCAACTCCTATCGCGATTGGTCAGCTCACCAAAAAGGCACCAGAAAACGCATAGATCTGTACACGCACACAAAAACAAAACTGAAGTACAGAGATCTTCCCTTCAGACAGGAAAATAGAAGGGAATGTATACGGAAAAATATCCTCAGTGCGGCAGCGTACCAGCGACTTGCCCGGCGTTGGTTGGGAACGCTGTGGCGGGCGTACCTCAGTTGGGGATCGCTTTTTTATTGTGCATGACAGCAACCCGGGGGAACGGAATTGGGCGGTAAAAAGATATACAACACTGCACGCTTCTTTCAACGAGTTTCCAATAAGCTATTGTATGATCGATCGGGAACTGATGGGAATGGAAGCTGATCATCGACCAGGCCACTGAGACGAAGTTGAAACACAAAGGGGCAACGAAAGGTAGGTAGGGACCGGAGTTCATGCTGAGAACACCCATGACTTTTTACGGCCAGGTCACGGACTCTTGAGTTGGAGAAGAAGCTTAGACTTTCCGTCCAAACCGTATGCCGACTCGGTGTCGAAAGTACTCTCCTGTTCTCTATCATCCACTTTTTTTTTTTTTGGAAATTCTGCCTTTCGGCGCGGAACTAGGCGGGAACCTTGCCGCTAGCCACCTATCACCACACAATTTCAAAGATAGTGCTGGGGTACCCGGCAGAACAGGTCAGACAAGGTCAGACACCAAGTTTCAGACTCCATTTGGCCCCAAGGAGACTAAGTGAGATTGCGACATTGTAAACTCAGACACCGTGACAGGCATGACAAGCATTCTGTTTTTCATTTCACGACACACCATGATTTCTACGCGTGGGCAAGACAGAGAAGGGTAGGGTTAGTAACTTACACCGTGAGGCAGTGGCTTGTGAGCCATACCCGCAGTTGCTGTCCGCATGGCCTAAGCTCGGTTTGATCCGTGTCAATGCAAGGTATATCTGGGTGTCCGAGTTACTGGCACAGAAAGTGTGCGATTTTTTTGTCAGAGAGATTTGGCGTGTGACCTAGTGTGACTAGAAGGGGGCGGTGACCGGAGAGGGGCGCAGGGTTAGATACGCGCGCCATGAAGAGTACCATCTGGCCTCAGTTCAGATGCAAGTTAAGATGATTCTGATCGATTCATTTGGCATAAATGGCATTTAACGGGTAATATGGGAGGGTATAAAGACAGGCCAACGGACTTGAAGATACGGCACCAGCAGAGCAGCCTCACTACCCTTCAAGTTATCATGTATTACCGTACCCTTCTTGAACATTCCATTAATAGCAGCAGTGTTACTCAACCTAAATCCGTGCTTCAGTATGGCTATGTTCCCTCCGAATGGGCTTCCTATATTTTTCTTTTGCTCTTCGGACTCTCTACATGTGCGTATGTCCCTTTTGTTTAATAGGTCGTTGCTGATAGTGGGACTCCGTGAAGTCATCCATACTATACAAGCTAGCTATTTCCGCCTGTGGTTTTTATTACCCACTGCAGTTGGTTGTGGTTTCCTTCAGCTTATTGGCTGGAGTGCTCGATTGTGGTCTAGCCACGATCCGTTTTTAAAGACGCCATTTACCATACAGTGGGTACACTTCGATGGTCGCCTTTTGGTCCCTCAGTTTGTTCATGGATGCCCAGATTAAAGACACTTGTCGTCGCTCCCACACTGCTACTTGCAGCCAATTTCATTCTCCTGGGACGCGTCATCAACCGGCTCGGCCCACAATACAGCCGTCTGACACCTAAATTATGTGAGTCCTGGTCTTTGTTCATCAGAGTCGATTTGAACGCGACATAGACGCTATCATATTCTTATGTTTTGTGTGTATATTTTGTCCATGCAAGATGAGTGCTCTTCTTACCGTTCTCTAGGACGTCATTGCCCTCCTTGTTCAAGCCATAGGTGGCAGTATGGCAACTGCCGCCCACACTCTGAAAGAAGAAAAATTGGTCTGCATGCGCTGTCGATGTTCTGCCTATCCTTCAACTGACTCAATGCACGGTATTTCAGGGCACCCACATCACTCTCGGTGGTGTTATATTCCAGCTTGGTGTGTCAGATACCTACACGGTTATCTACATGACTGCTTACACCCTACCAGTCTCCATCACCCTCTACTCTGCTCTGGCAACAGAATTCTTTATTCGATACGCACGGGATCGGCCAATACGACATGGTCCCGGCGAGGATTATCGCGGCAAGGTGGACATTCCTCTGAAGCGTATGTTGTACGCCTTGGTTGCCATGACAGTGTTCATCTTCCTGCGGTACGCTTCTTACGCTTCCTCCTTCAAAATTTTACCTATCGCTGATGGTCTGTAGGACTATCTACCGGACTGCCCAATTTGCGGATGGTGCCCATGGAAAAATTACCTCAACTCAATGGCTATTCAGTACG
Source organism: Lactifluus volemus (assembly GCA_022376515.1). Lineage (NCBI taxonomy): Eukaryota > Fungi > Basidiomycota > Agaricomycetes > Russulales > Russulaceae > Lactifluus > Lactifluus volemus. The sequence continues at coordinate 282,019 of WTXI01000007.1, read as the reverse complement.
TATCTCTGCTACTATTGGAAGTCGAACACTGACAGAATCGTAACTAACTATTGTGCAGTCGTATTCGATGGCGCAATGATCACGTTAGCGATGGTGACGTTGAATATCTTCCACCCTGGTCGTCTCTTGGAAACTCCTCAATCAGAATATTCCGACTACCGACTAGTAGTTTCAAATTCAATAATCCCGTTAATCCCGCCGTGATGAGAGTGGTATAACGAGTTGCGATTATCATCTTTTTCCTTGCTCAACACCTTAGATATAATGCATACAACCAACCCCTTCATATCTCTTCATTAACTGCAAAGGACATTCCACTGTAAGGCTGGCCTGTTGCTGCCCTCAGAAACTTGAGTTCTGCCTTGTCTGTGCATGTCTATGTCAAAGCACAGCCTCCGAGTCAATACTTGTAATATACACTAGCTATAGGGGTCTCAAATTCCACTATAAGGGGAGCCACTCTGAAGGGTTGTGCTCTTGCGAGGACGTGGTGGGAAATGGGAAAGAAGGTGATTGTAGGCTTGAGTTGATGTGTCACACACAAATGCTCATTGTAGCGCTGGCCATCTTCACCCGTGCCGGCAATCACGCCAATCTGATGGTTCTCTCGATTTAGGCAGAAAGAAACACATTTCCCTCGGACTGGAATCGAACCAGAAACCTTGGGCTATCACTGATGTTCTGTTATGGCCCCCAGCTACCGAAAGCCAGTTTTCAGTACAGTGACATGACATTACCTTGCGGCGATAGCGTGGCAGGGACCATCAAAAGTTCACGTGATTCCTTTTGCTTGGAGTACCGGTCATCCGAATAGCGAAACGCCTTAGTTTGATGAACGATCAATCTCGCTTGTTGGACGTTGAACATTGAACATTGAACATTGAGATCCGATGAATGCAACAACGCGATGTGGTTTGATGATGATGATGATGATGATGATTGCAACGTTGACTACCACGTTGCCGGTTACACTACTGTACTTTCGAACAAGAACAATTCACGGTGCGCATGAACAATTTGCAAAAGGGAAACTGGATGTAACTAAACACCGGAGCTGCAATGTGTGCGAGGAGTGCAAACCGCGTGTGTCTGTCATCCATTTTGAAATGTCAGCTTCGGTTCTGGACTACTGTACTGAGGCTGAAACGTAATGGTAACCTACACAACGCTAGGATTGAAAAGGTGATAAAAAAAGGGTACAGTAATCTGAAGACGAAATGTGTTTACATTTTTGCATCGCCTCTTCACCTGCAGTAATGACAAAATGATGACGTGTCTCCTGCAAGCAAGGTCGCTGACGACATCGTCGGCATTTTCCCTGTGCAGGATGAACACACGGAACTTACTAGGGTTCCCACCTCATGGTGGCAGCCCACTCGGGCATTTCCCTGTAATTGATCCTTTATAGGTGGCGCAGGAATCGCTATTATAATGCATAAATGGCTCTAAGATAAGAGTACGAGTATATCAAACAAATAGCGGAACTCGGAGGAGTGTAAAGTCCAAACACCACGGAGGAGCCATAGTAGTCATTATCGCCAGCCTCCTCTGGGATTGGAATGTCAGCTGGTAAAGACAGGCCCGCGGCAGCAGGAGTTGAAAGTCGGGAGGGTCGATAAAGGGATAGTTGCGGATCTGGTAAATGCCAGGATATCCTTACTCTGGAGTTCAAAAATCACGCTGGATAGAGGCGCCGAGGCATGAAACTGAAATGCATGGCCTGCGAGTTTTCCGTGAGATCCTGTTCCAGAACAAACCTGCCATGACAGTGTTTATCGGCATGTGAAGGTCGGGGACTTGCCCAAGAGGAGGACAGCAGAATATCAGGAGGATATTGCTGATATTGACGAGAGGAATTTCAAGTAAAGCGAATTAACATTCATGACGGAGGACATAGCGAGGGAAACATCGTTTATCCGGGATTGCTTGGTCTTACGCCGCGTATTGAGCAGAACTTAGCGCCACTTGTGCTCTCTCAACGACGACGCGGAAAACCGCAGTGCCCGGCACCTGACTAGACAGGATGCATCGCAGTCTCGGGACTGTGGGCATATGTTCAGCGGAAGGAATTAGCGAATGCTGTTCGTCGCGTCGCTAAGCTTCTGCGTGCTCACTTCGATAAGTTGGCCAGCTCCAGGCAGCCTGCCATCTTCGTTGTGGTGCTAAAGGTATTTGTAAGCAGGAAGGGAGGAAATTCAGGCTATGAGAGCATTGAGGGGAAGACGGGACGTACAGCAGACCATTTTTTGTGTCCGCATAGGACAACCCACTCCTTCATCGAGCGGATATCGAATACTCGCACAGTCTGGTCGCGCGATCCCCTCGTAAGCAGGTTCCCATGCGGGGCCCATGCGAGGGCCTGTATGGTATTTTGTGGTGAGGACTGCAGGTATTGTATCAGCGCGTTTTACCCTATACCAATACCAGAGACGTACAGCGTTAAAGTGCGTGGTTGGGCATCACTTCATGTACTTGACGACTCATACGTGTCCCGTAAGAATAGGCTCCTCCAAGGTTTCTGCAAGAGGCCAGACGCGCACAGTAGGGACGTCGCTGGCTGTAGCGAAGCGCTCGTCATCCGGCACGATTGGCAGGCCATGAGGTGAGGTTTTTCATATTTGGCTAGAAATATTTGACAATCCAGGACGTCAGGCCATGGACTCTCGGCTTTTTCAGCTTGTCAGTCTGGCATCCGTTGCAATTTACATTAGTAGATGTGAGACACAAGATTGACGAACGGTGACCACGTTCACGGGACATTGGATTTTGTTCGTAGACTTGTGGGTATAGATTATGGTATTGTTTTTTTCACAGTGATTGAATACATCACTGACCACGGAGGGCTGTGACTCTACACCGAGGCCGAGGCGTAAGAAACTGTTCAACGTTGTTGTCGCAACTGTTTCCCGAGAATTGTACCTGTACCTCGGGTGGCACGGGGGTGCCTTGGTACCTTGAACGTATTAATGCGGTAGTATTGTTCCACGGAAGAATGCGCGAACCCAAAATAGGGATATACCGTACGCAGGTGTTAAGTATAACCAACTTGCATTTCCTCTCCTTCCTCTTCCTCTCTTTATCTCTCCTATCCCACCGCCACTGCGGCATTTACACCGCCCTCTGGTTCCTCTTCACCCATGTCACCGCTCTTTTGGTCCATCTCTCTCCTATTCGCAATTTCCGTTCGTGCCCAGGTCATTTGCGAGAATTACGGTGTTCCGATCAACACTTCGGCCTGTGCATGTCCGCCAGGCTTCGGTGGTCCAACCTGTTCTGCACCCGCCTGTGGAGGCAACATATTCCAGGATACACAACGTCCGCTTGTCCCTAACGCTTCCGATACTTCATATGGCAACCTCTCGACTTGTACCTGCCCTGCAGGGTGGTCGGGAACAGGGTGCAACGTGTGCCAAGCCCCAACCGTATGCCAGAGCTCGTTCAATGCCGCTAGCAGTAGTACTGGCGGCCCCAATATTCAGCAGCCGCCGAATGGTTTGAACGGGACTTTAACGTGCAATACTTTCCCACGAGTGTATGCTGCAGGCGAGATGAGCTGTGCTGTTATCGTGCGAATATCCTACCATCTCTGAGGCTTCGCATGCTGATATTAAACACAGAACCCCACTCTCCAGGCCGTTTTTCCGTTCGCATCGAGTCTAACAGTACTCCGTACTCTTAACACCTCATCGACCCCTCAGCCCAACTCGACTTCCTTCGGCTCCTCGGGTTCTATCTATGCGCAATTGTGGTATGATGGCGTTGAGCAGTTCTACTGCACTGCCAGTGCATGCCAGCAGGATGCGCAGAAATCAGGCGGCTCAACCTGGTCATGCTCCGGCCTCAAATGTACCTGTCGTCCTGGCACTGCTTTTTGCGGTGGTGGAACCTTGAATCTAACCGCCCCTATCGATGGACTCAGCGGAAATGTTACAATAGCCTGTGATCCGGTCTCGAATGGAGCTTCAACGTGCAACTTGGAGCAAAGCGTCTTAAAAACCCTTTTTGGTCCTTCTGGTCTACCCCTCAAGAGTTGTACCTTTGGCGAGTGCGTTCAACAGGGCGTCATTGATACCGCAAGTGACACTTCCACTTCTGCAAATACTAACAAGCCGCTCAGCGGCGGCGTTGTTGCTGGCCTAGCGGTTGTTGGTGCTCTTCTTGGCCTGGCCCTCTTGGGACTCTTTGTTGGGTGGTGGATTCGGAGAAACCAACGACGGTTCGGTACAGGTGATTTTGACCAAGGCAAAGGCCAATATGGAGGTTTTGCTGTGGAGTGGTCCGACGTGACATACATTATACCTCAAGCACACGGCAGTAAAGGATGGCTATGGCCTAGACAATCAGGAGCTTCACTTGGTGATAAGATCGCTTTAGATGGAATTAGTGGTCGCGTAGAGCCGGGACAATTATTAGGCATTCTCGGGCCTAGTGGTACGTCCTTTCTTCGAACCGGGAGGATTTTTCTCTGAGTATTCTCGGTGCAGGCGCTGGCAAAACCACTCTGATCGAGATTCTCGCAAATAAAAGCAAAACGGGCTATACGTCCGGTAGTGTGCGGTTTCCTGGCGACCCATCACGTGATTCGCGTACCCCTCGTATTGGATTTGTTCCCCAACAAGACGTTCTTCCGGCATTACTCACTGTTCGCGAGGCCCTACTCTTTGCTGCTCGCCTACGCCTGCCAGAATACGTCTCAGATGCCGAAAAGCGTCAGCGTGTCGAAGACGTGCTCGAGCAGCTAGGCCTCACAAACGTACGAGATGCACGTATTGGAGGACAGACGTCTCATGCCCGGGGTATTAGTGGCGGAGAGGCGCGACGAGTCAGCATTGGGCTCGAGCTCGTTGCGAGTCCCGACGTACTCATACTTGATGAACCCACATCTGGTTCGGCTTTAAATCAGTCTAATACATATCACATGATTAACTTATCTTCCAGGCCTTGACTCGGTCTCTGCGGCCAAAGTAACTGCGGTTCTGCATAATGTCGCACATAATGCAGATAATCCCACCGCCGTCATTGCAACGATCCATCAGCCGAACTCACAGATCTATCGAACCTTTGATCGTATACTCCTCCTTGCCGACGGGCATACACTGTACGAAGGCCCAGGAGGACTCGCGCCTGCAGAACACTTCGCGGCTCAGGGTTCGCCTTGTGGCGCTGGGTACAACATAGCGGACCATCTCCTCGATCTTGCACATCAGCAATCCATGGAGCCATACAAACCAGGTCTCGAAAAAGTGGTCGTCAACAAAGAGGCCGGCAGCAACTCTGCTAGTCCCACACGACATGTTGAGGGCATTCTCAAGAAATTCACAAGTCTGAGGAGCGCGGCCTCATTCTTAACGCAACTAGAAGTGCTCGCAGGGAGAGAGTGGAAAGTGCTACGAAGGTTCGTGGACGCTATTCACCTGAGGACGGGGCTGTGCTGATCCTCGGGCCTCAGGGACAAAACATTCTTCCTTGCACATATGGTGATATCCGCGCTGGTCGGCGTGTTCTGCGGCGGATTGTACTTTAAAACAAGTCTCACCATCGCAGGTTTCCAGTCGCGCGTCGGCTGTCTTTTCTTCCTCGTGCGTTTTTTCAAGTCAACTTCAGGCCGATTGACACACCCATCATCGACAGGGCTCTCTTGTCGCCTTTTCATCTTTGAGCGCACTATACAACGTGCTCATCACACGCCCACTCTTTGTACGCGAGCGCTCAAATGCGTATTACAGGTTTGTGTTTCCGAAGAGAAACCTTTCCGTGGCCAGGGCCTGACGTGAAGTGTATTCGCCTTCGCAGTCCAACGGCTTGGTTGTTAGTCCGTCTCATTTTTGACGTGGTGCCTCTGCGCATCATTCCCGCTATGGTGGTGTCTACCATGTGAGTTATCAACTCGCAACGCTTTCCTCCAGTTCCAGCCTTTTGACGCACCTGAATATCTACAAAGTACATATTGGATGGCCGGCCTCGAACCGCATGCCGCCAACTTCTTCAAATTCCTGTTCATCATTGTGCTTTACACTATATGCATGACCGTCTTTGTATGTTCCCCTCTGTCCTATCACCTCGGTTCGTTCATTCCACTAATGTGATTCCAGAACTTCCTTATCGGCTCCGCTATAACGAACGGTGGTCTTGCGCTCCTACTGAGCACGCTGATCGGCTTTTTCCAAATGACGTTTGCCGGATTCTTCGTTCACATCGGCTCGATTCCGCCAGTCCTGCGGTGGCTACAGTGGTTATGCCCGCTCAGGTTCATGCTCGAGGCTCTCGCGATAAATGAAGTCTCGGCGGGGCTCGAAATCAATGACAACCTTCAAGGTGTCCCCGTGCATATCTCCGCAAGCCTCGTCATGAGTCTCGTGAGTAGTTTCACCATGTCGTGTCACCTCGACTGGATCACGAAACGCGTTCTAGCTCTTTGGGTTCAAATCAAGCGAGTATTATCGCGACGTTCTCGTGCTTTTCGCGTACATTGTCGGTTTCGGTGCCAGTTTGATCGCCGTGGTGTGGATCTGGGTGAGGGAAACTCGATGACAAGTTGGCTTATTGCGATTCAATGCTCTCACACACTTTATACCTGCATTTTTTTTTTCTTTGGAATTACCCCGCTTTGGGACTGTGTGTGGATAATATCTATATCTACGCCGTTGACATGTCTATAGTATGCGTCCGCTGTAACTCGGAAACATGACACGGAGAGGGTGCCGTCACTTCTTTTTTTGCGGCTGTTGCTGCTGTGTGAACACCTTGCGAAGGTTGTCCCATACAACTGATGGGGACTGTGCAGCATCGATGGGGTGCCAAAGTCCCTTCTTCTTGTAATAGTCAACGACGGGGGCCGTCTGCGAGTGGAAGACGCCAAGACGCTTGGTAAGTGCTTGTACATTGTCATCTGAACGTTGGATCAGTGGTTCGCCCGTGACGTCATCCGTCATAGGTTTCTTCGGTGGTCTGTGACACGCGCGTCAGTACGGGTTGTGATGAGGGAGAGAACAAGTGCGGAACGTACTTGAATTCTCTGTGATATGTGCGCCCACTGGCCGGGTGGATGAGGCGTCCTGTGATACGCGAGATGAGGAGCTGGTCCGAGATGACGAGTTCTACGACCGAGTCGAGCGCCTCTTTGCGCGAGGTGAGCATCGCGTCCAACTTCTCAGCCTGTGGAACTGTACGCGGGAAACCATCGAGTACAAAGCTAGAAAACACGAAAAATAGAGAGGTGGTAAGAAACGAGAAACGGGGGTAAACGCGCTTTTTTTTTTTTTATTAAAAAAAAAAACGAACGCACCCGTTCTTACACGCCTGATTATTCTCGAGTTGATCCCGAATCATGCCTACCATGATGGAGTCAGAGACGAGCCCACCAGCATCCATAATTTTTTTCGCCTCAACGCCGAGTGGGGTCTTTTTGGCGACCTGTTCGCGCAGCATGTCGCCCGTCGCGAGGTGACAGACGCAGAATTCGTCGCGTATGTGCGGCGCTTGTGTGCCCTTGCCTGGGCCAGTCAAAGAACAAAATCAGGGAAGGGAAAAACAAGAACGCGGAACGCGGACGTACCTGCACCTGGGGGCCCGATGAGGATGGTTCGGAGTTGTTGCGCTGGCGTGGGCAGTTTGGAGGGTGCCGCTTTTACCTCGAGCTCCTTAATCTTGTCTGTGAGCTGGGCCACTAGGGACTTTAAATACGCGAGCTCTTCAGACGGAGAACCCATCGCTGATGATAGTGGTGATGGTGGCGGTGGTAGATGGTTAGAAGAAGACTCGGCTGGCTTTGAGAAGTCAACTCAAAGTCGCTGCTCACTCAACAAAACCGAAAAGTCCGGGGGGTTAACGGTCCGTTCCGGTCCGACTCAGTGACCACGTGGAAGTAGCGGTGGGTGGTACCAAGTCTCAAAGTTGTTGATCATGTTTTCTTGAACTGAACAAGATGGAAGAAGGACGTTGCGTAGAGCTTTTTTAAAATGGAAAAAAAAAATAGAGGTTTAGATTGAGAGTGTCGGGTCGCGGCACCATGTGAAATTCTATTGGCTACTGCTAACGTGTCCACTCGGGGAGCGGCTTGCGACAATACTCAACGCTAAACGCTAAAAGCTTTGCTCTCCATCACCATCACCGCTAACTATTAGGATTAGAGACCAGAGAGCAGATACACAAGTATGCTGCTGTCTCTTGGCTCAATCTTTTTCTCCCTTTTCAGCCTTTTCATTGCTGTACGGGCAAGGTCAAGTACTGGCAACTCCGTACTCGTCTTGCTCCAGCCTAACCTGAGCCGCGACAACTTCACAATTTTCTTTGACAACCTACAAAGTAAGTCTAGATGGTCCGTTTCACGAGCCAATGTCACTGAACAGCTATCCAGAACGAGGGTATGACCTGACCTTCCGCTCTTCTAAGGACGACAAGCCACGCATCTTTGAGGATGGCATTCCTACATTTAACCACATTATCCTCTTTTCCCCGGATACCAAATGTGAGGAAGTTCACACATTGCCTTGCATTCCTACCTAACCTTGTGTAGCTTTTGCCCAAGACATCACTCCGCAGTCACTCGTTGACGCCCTCAATGCTGGCACCAACCTCATCGTCGCTCTCTCCCCAAAACAGTCCCCCATCTTCGCACTCGCCTCCGAGTTCTCTCTCGTCCTTCCACCTCCGGGCACGCCCCTCATTTCTCACTTCCCTCCTCGAGATACCCCACCCAACGTGATCCCCGTCACCGTACCCTCAGATAATGCCTTCCTGAAACCCGACACACCTCCCGTATGGTTCTCTGGCATACCCTTTGCTCTTGGGAACAACCCACTTTTGGTCCCCATTCTTCGCGCGCCAGCTGAGAGCTTCGCGTCTGACGCTGATTCCGACGCTGGCGCCGATACTATATTCGATGCTGCCGAGCGCAGCGGAGAGGGACTTTGGGCTGGCAGTGCGATGGGCGTCGTGACTGGTTTCCAGACCCGTGATAATAGTGCACGCATTACATGGTCCGGTGGCGTCGAGCTCTTCACCGACGCATATGCGAACAAATTGCTCCCTTCGTACGTGTAACCGTCCCCCCGTTTTCTTGTGTGGCTCACCCAAAAACGCGATCTTCTCTCGCTACAGCGGTGAGAAATCCGGAAATGAACAGCTTGTGCGTGACATTGCCGCCTGGACGTTCCAGGAAAATTTGGTTCTCCGCATCGATAGCACAACGCATCACCTCGTAAACGAGACCGTGCCACGTGAACATTATACTGTCAACGACAACATCGTTTGTTCTTCCCTACAAATTAACTAGGAAGGTATCTGGCGCTCACTCTTTCTCACAGGTCTTTGAGGCCCATATCTCTCGCTACCACCCGGAACGTGGGTGGACACCTTACTCTGGGCTGTCCGACCTTCAGCTCGAGTTCACGATGCTCGACCCACACCTCCGTACCGCGCTCCGACCTGTCTCTGGCAAGCTCGGCCTATACAGAGCCGCATTCCGCGTACCCGACCGCCACGGCGTGTTCAAATTCGTGCTCGACTACCGTCGTCGCGGCTGGACGACGCTCAAGTCAGCCACGGTAGTACCGGTCGTGCCCCCGCGGCACGATGGTTATCCGCGGTTCTTGAGTGCCGCATGGCCATACTATGCAGGCGCAATTAGCACCAGCGTTGGTTTTCTGGTGTTTTCCACACTGTGGCTGGCGGGAGACGATAGGGAGGGCAAGAAGGGTAAAAACACCAAAATCGAATAGCCTGAAAAGGATTCGTTTACAACTTTGCGAAAGTTTTTGTAAAATACGCCCTTGAATGCTCAAAGTCTGCTTTGTCTATTTGTTTTTATTGCTTCCGGTCGGAACGTCCCCTGGACAGGCACTTTTTTTGTTTCAAAAGCCTTGAGTTTCTGTTAGCTGTGTTAGGCTGTGCCATTGTTGCCCTCGATCCTCAGCCACAGATGTCTTGATACTCAGAGCCACACTCATGGTGGCAACTCTTGGTCTAGCGTTCAAACAGTATACCGATGAAGAAAAAAGGGCCCAAATTATATTCAAGTGTATGTAAAACGAGAGCCTGAGTTAAATACTGGTTATTATATCTTTTTGGCCCCAGTGAGCCACTACTAATACCTACTAGGTGGGAGAATCCTAATTTTGGATCAACGTAGGCGGCCGGAACATCGTGACGATCAGGTTCGCAAGATGGCTACGTTTCTCCGACTCGGACTTCGAGGACCTGTAATCGTGACGACGGTTACTAAACTCACAGCACCCTCACAGCTAGGAGTTCAAGTGATACGATCGGATTGTCAAGGGCCCGGACGTTTTGGTAGTAGTGACTATCAAGTAGGTGAGAGGGTGAGAGAGAGAGCCTGTGCGTCGCCGTCGTTCGTCGACTCGACATGACATGACTCCGAGTTCGTGCTAGTACTACTAGGGTCATGATGGTGGCCATCCGAGTCGCCGGGGCTAGAACTGAACTGGCATGACTTTTCCCCAAGTGTGCTGTACTGGCCGCGTGGCTATAGCTTTCTACGTACTACCCTCGGGTCTTCGTGTCAGGCTCATGCATCAGGGCAGTTCACTGGCAGAACCTGCTGCTTTCAACTATTACTAATTCGAGTTTTTTCTGTGATTTGCGGCAATTTTTTCCATTATCTCTCAGCCCCTTTTTGATGCATCACGGACCTTAGTGTGGCACGACTTTTACAATACTAGTGCCAGTGCGTCGTTCACACTTGTGTCCTTTATCTCACACCGCTGCGGGGGACCTTTTTTTTTTTGTGGCGCTGTTTTGCATCGCCATACTTCTGGTAAAACTGTTTTTGAGAGTGGCTTCTATATCCGCAGTCACTGCTGGTTCGGAACGTATTACCCACATGAGCCTTATGGAGACAATCAAGAAACCACAAATGTAGACTAGTAGGCATGACTCGTGTAGATACGGTGCACTACTTCAAAGGCTATAAAGACATGGACAAAGTAGAGAGATTGGCAAAAGCAGCCCCCCAAGCGATCCATTTCCATGAGTACGTACTACCCTTCTCTTTCTACTCCAGCTTCTCCCAATTGAATCTTATAAAAGACTTTCAAGGTTCAACTAACAGTACCAGTACCGGCAGTAGTCAACAGCAACTCCAGTATAACTACTACGTACCATCGGAATGGGTTTTCATTTCTTTCCTTTCGCTTTTCGGATTCGCTACTCGTATGTATGCTCCCCTTCTTGCTCAACAGGTTTGTTGCTGACAATGGAACGTCATACAGTTATCTATACCATACCCTCTCTCTATTTGCGCCTGTGGTGGCTACTGTCCAATGAAGTTTTCTACGGTCTCCTTGAGCTAGCTGGGTGGAGCTGTCAATTGTGGTCAAGTCAGATGTATTCTCAACTACAAACACAGCGATGATCGGCCCTCGTACAGTAATAAACCTTAATTGTTAAATCAAAGTCCAATTAATTCGAACATCCAATGTCCCTAACCCTATAATGAAGGAAATAAGCCAAGCCTCAAGTTAGCCCAACGCGTCTGCGAACTTCCTTCATTGTCCTGTTGGAATGTTCTTGCGCCTTTTCTGCCCCATCCTGTGCAACCTGCGCTAGGAATGACTTGTCCTCACGAAGACGCACAAACTCCGCACGAGGCTTGCGCAAAGCCTCCTCCACAGCCTCTACCACGTCCTTCTTCAACGCGCCATGATTGCTCTCCGCGTAGCGATCTGCAAGTACTCCAGGCGGGTGACCAGTACAGGCTGAGAGTATTGTGAGAAGGTTACTGGTACCAGGACGTTTTATAGGATCGAACGTGATGCCAGAGACTGAGTCGGTCACGGCACCACGGACTCGTTTAACAATAGTCTGGTATGAATCTGTAAGTAAAATACGCGAGTTTGGATCGGCTGCGGATTTGGACATCTTTGTCGCGGGATCTCTAAGAGAGAGGATGCGTTTGGACGGCGCTATTTATGAATAGTTGGACGAGATCAAGATATACAACATATATCAACTCACTGAAGATAACATCCGGAAGCTGAAATAGTGGTGTCGGGCTAGGATATGTGCGATTAAAGACCTCGGCAAGGTCACGCGTTAGCTCGAGATGTTGTTGCTGGTCCTCTCCAACCGGTACATGTGTTGCCCTGCAGAAGTTCTAAATATCAATACGGCCTCCTCAATGATCTTTGACTTGCCTGTAGGCAAGTATATCTGCCGCCTGTAGAATAGGATACGTGAACAGCCCGGCATTCAACAAAGAGTGATCAATTTCAGACTCGTCATTGGCGTTCCTCGAAACTGCTAGCCGTGTCTGCGAGCCGTGAGGGCGTATGTGTCAGGTTCGAAAGTAGTAAACACACAGAGCAACGCACCTTCCATGTCGTCATCCGCTTCAACTTGCCGATCGGTGTCAGACAACTCAAAATCCAGGCCAGTTCCGTATGATTTTGGACCTGTTCGTGTGGGTGAGTAGGAGTCTTGAGAGGCAATTCGAGTCTGGACACTCGCCTCATCCTGATGGAAGATGACAGACCTTCGAGGGTCTATCCCAGACGCGAGGATTAATGCTATCATCGTTGTCCGTGCCTCAGAGAGGGTTTGGGGATCTTGTGGCAGTGTGAGGGCATGCCAACCGACGATGGAGAAGAATAGCTTGTCTTCCGCCCCAGCGATATCTTGAAGCTTGACCCAATTCGCTAGCGCACCAAAGTAGTTTCCGAGCTGAGAGAATTATCAGAATATGGCTAATATGAGCTTTGCAAAATGTGAGAGTACGTGAGGAATTCCGGTGGGCTGTATCCCCGAGAAGATTACCCGTGGCAAATCTGACTCTGACTCGACATGACGTTTAAAAGAGAGCCCCCGATCATGGCCAGCTCGTCTAAATGTGTATGTTGGACGTTGGAGAGGTGTAACAAAGTCAGGCAGAAAATGTATGCGCCGCATACGCGAGTATCGAGGTCCCGCGCGAGGTATGGTATGGACGTGAACCCCGTGGGAAGACACGCAACACGTGACAAACAGCGATGGGTTCGGTTGTCTTATTGCGACCCCCATGCTAATCTTCATACCCTCAAGTGATGCAAAGTAAAAGGCAGGTGGTCAAGATCATTGGCTCCCACACCCCAGCTTTCGTTATTCTCTCATCCTATTAGTCTCTTTTGGAAGGTGCATATTGCATGGGTAGTTGCAAGTATGGTTCCTTGTTTGCGATTACAGCTGGGGACAAAATTCTCTTCTTGGGTAAGTTTCTTATCTGATTTCAAAAGTCTCACTTTTGAAATCAGATAAGAAACCTACCAAAGAAGAATATTTCGTTGCCAGTCTGTAATTGTGAATACTGTAAGGAATTATCTCGTGTATATATTCAAACAAGCCTGAGTGTATACAGAGTATCACAGCATGCTTGGCAACACTCGGGACTGCTCAAGTTGGAGGGTCAAATGGTGGTGTACTATCTACTCGTAATATAGTGTGAGTTGAGTGGGTCAAGAGTTGTCCATCAGAGTAGTCTGGCCTGGGGTCAGCACGTTCATGGCCCTCCTCGGCTGCATGTCACTCTGCGTTTCCTAAATGAATTTACCGGATGCGGCTCCACCCGCTTGGGCCATATTGGCGTTCAAAGGCGCTGCGGCGCAGAAGGGGGTAACTAAGTATAAGAGGCTGTGTCACAATCAGGCCCTGTCAAAGTTGTTGTTCCCTCCAGTCATTTGTCTTTTTTTGGCTCGGAGCCATTTTATGATGACAACTCCTTCAAAAAAACGTAAAGAAAATGAACAGAGGGTGCAAAAACACCTATTGTTGTACAACTACTCATCGAGCAGCCAGCTATGGTCGCGAATGTGGTTGAGAAGTGGGAAAGGAGCGACTGTGACTCTCACACCCAGAGCCCGGGCTTTGAATCCCCGTCTGAGTCGGGCCCCGCTCAGAGGGTGATGCCCAGTGAAAAGTGGATTTAAGTAAATTAAAGTAAATTAAAGTAAATTGAATCAATTCGATTTTTATCAATAAGTGAGACTATTTGTGATTGAATTCAATCCGAGATCGAATGCAATTGAATGTGCTCAAATTCAATTGAATACTTGGTTTAATCAGATCAAATTCAATTGATTGGTAGATTGAATCAGATTAAACCCCATTATATTTTCGATTTATGGTACAATTGTATTTAGTTTATTCTACCCTCGATACAAATCACCGCAGCCCCGGTCCGGCCATCGAGCACAAATCCAGCTCCAGCTCCAAGTCGAATTAAAGTGAACGCGAGAAAGGACTGTGATGGCCTTGTTAGTACAGTACCATATATTGGGGATAGTTCATGATGTACATACCTTATCACACTAACTTCAAGAGTTTCAGGAGAGTATGCGGGTGTAGGACGATGCATCGATATGGTTTTGTACGCTGGGGGGTCCCACATTGGTGAAAGGGGCCAATATTCATTGATTCTCGCATGCTAGGAAGAGCCTGGAACTTCCGCTCTGCACATGTAGTTCAGATCTTTAGATACGGCAGCACTAGGAGAGATGAAAAAAAAAAGGGTGGACGTACATTCCTCTTCCTCGGAAACTCGGTAGCAAGCACAAAAAACTTGCCTGCGTCGCATCTATTAGTAATGTACCATACATGATCTTCACTGCGTACCGATGAGTCTGCATGGCGGCGGCGCCCGACTTTGTCTGTCTGAATCGTTTCAGAACGCGCTGGAGGTGGTGGGGTGGATAGCGGTAGCGGCAGTTGTTGTTGTTGCTGCTGTTGCGAAGAGTGATGATGTCGCTTGTCGTTCCCGTCTTCATCATTGTACCCTGGATCGCGTGAGGAGGATAAATGTGCTGGGGGAGGTACATGCTTAGTGTAGTGCTGCTCACGTGGGGGTGATAGGGAACGACACTCACGGTTACTGATGTGGTCAGGTGGCAGGAATGGAGATGGGGGACGCTGGCGGTCGCTCAAGTGTGGTTGTTGTGGAAACGATGACGGGGGACGCTCACAGTCGCCGAAATGCTCGCGTGGTGGTGGGAGCGAAGATGGGAGTCGGTCCCAGTCACCGAAATGTGGGGACCACACACCTGGAAAAACCCCGACTGGGGCTCAGACAAGGAGTCCGACCAACGTGCTGACCGACCTTATTGCGTTATCGCTCAGCGTCCGTTGTCCTCGTGAATCATTTGATCGAGCCTTCTGCGCGCCACTCAAGTCTGGTCACGTTCCAAGGGTCGATGTATGCACCTTGCAGAGCGGAAATCGTAGCGCAGAGGATGAGCAGCAGGACTCGCTCGATGCCATTCAGTGCTTCTCGCGGCGTTGGAGTTGGTGGCACTGCTGGTGGGGAAATGGCGCACACGAGGAGGGTGTCGATGCATCTAAGTGTGGATGCGTGGTCATTTGAGAAAGGAACATACCGCTGTTGATGGGGTCCGAAACTCAGGAAGAGCAAGACATCTGTATTTTGTGGAGGAGGACAAAGATAGAGGCAAGGTGAGAGAGGTCACCTTGGGAAAATTCACTGGTTTTGTATGAATGGGACAAAAAAAAAAGCACGCACCTTTGTCCTCGTGGCCACACATTGCCTGTCACATCAAACATGAAGTCAAGCCTGTAGACTAAGAAAATAAGGACCAGACCTAAGGGAAGATGAGTGATGTATAGTATGGAGAAGGACCCAAGTACCTTGTGGTTGGACCCTCTAAGAGGGGGGATGTAGCGATTGTCGCAAAGTCGTACGAGTCTTCGTGGCACTACAAAAGTACAAATGGGTACAAATAATACCGAGCAACATATATGCGTACCTAGCCATGTGATTTGGCCATGTGACGAAACTGTGAATGGATTTTATTGTGTACATGTACGAGTCCTAGAGTTTTTGTGTATCCAGTTATCCCATTGCACTGATTTGGGTATAAGTTTCATTCAATCACTTTCAATCGACTGATTCAGTTGGAGAGCAAAATCAATATTATTCGATTGGCTTCAATTGTGTTCGGATGACATTCAATTTAGTTTAGCCGAAATCGATTGAATCGAATTAATTTAATCGGTATCATTCGGTTTCAATCTACTTAAATCATAATCAATTTTTATCAATTGAGTTAAATTTACTTAAATCGTAATTAATTTTTATCAATCGAATTAAATTTACTTAAATCGACTTTTCACTGGGGGTGATGGATCACTTTGAATTTCTCAATCTAATTCTTGCTCAGTCTCCACCAAATTTGACATATGACATCCAGTACCACATGCAAGCATAGCCCATGTGTTTTCTTTGGGTAGAAATTGTGTTATATAGCATGTGATCCATTATCCACGGTTAGTACCACTGGTACTGGCAATGTACCACTAGCAAGATCAAGCGCCCAGCCGGTGCCTTGGCACCACAATCCCGCTGGATCTTGATGATGGCCGCCGGTGGGACGATATGACTTCCTAGGATCACACACACGCCACCAGCACGTTCTACTAATATCCTCTATCCTGGCTGTCCATATGCCTTCTGACTCATAGCCCAGCCTGGAACTTTATTTCACTACTCATGTTCTGCCTTAGACGGAAAAATCCCTGGACTGGGCGACAGTTTAGGCCCTCACTGTCCTGTATCACGGATTTCTGGGCGGCTCGATACATACAATACATCGTCACCTCTCGGCACTAATCATACATCCGGCTGCGCCGGACTTTTGGCGCTGCATTGCCATGCTCGACTTTAGCTGTAGACAGTTATATCCGCAGTTGTTCATCCGCATATTGCACGGCCTCGGCGTATCTATCCCGTCAGGCTTATGGAAACAATCAACAAATACCGTGTAACCCAGTTGACTTGCAAGGTCATCATGATTTAGGACTGCGCTTTTTCTGGGCGTCTCGCCCTGAGGCGCTACTCTGAGGGTATAAAGACATGTCAAGAACATACGGCAAAGCAGTTCGAGGCCTACTAGTAGCAAGCTGCCCTTACCATGAGTGTGTATCCTTCTTTGTCCCCGGCTTGTCAGAAGCTCTCTCAACGGATCTTAAACATTTTCAAGGTTCCTCTAACAGCACCATTGATACTTCACAACAGCTACAGTATAACTACGTCCCACGGAATGGGTTGCCATTACTTTCATTTCCCTCTTCGGAATCTCTACATGTATGAGTGCTCCCTTTGTTCCCAATGGGTCGTTGCTGACAGTGGAACTCCCTCAAGTTGTCCATATCATGCAGGCACTCCGTTCCCGCCTGTGGTGGCTAATTCCCAGTGTAATCTTCTGTGGTTTCCTTGAGGTTGTTGGCTGGAGCTCTCGATTGTGGTCGAGCCACAATCCGTTCTCATTCCCACCGTTTGTCATACAGTGGGTACACTTCAATGGTCACCCTTTTGTTCTTTTGCTAATAGATGTAAAGAGCAGTAACACTTGTCATTGCACCCACACCGCTAGTTGCGGCCAATTTTATTCTCTTAGGACGCATCGTCCGCCGGCTCGGCCCACAATACAGCCGTCTGACACCTAGACGATGTGAGTCCCATACCCGGTCTTTGTTCATCAGAGTGGGATTGAACGTGACATAGACACAATTATATTCGTATGCTGTGTAAGTACACTTTTGTCCATGCAGGATTTGTATTTTTCTTACCGTTTTCTAGGACATCATTGCTCTCCTTGTTCAAGCCATGGGTGGCGGTTTAGCGGCGGGCTCCAACACGTCAAATTCACAAGCTCAATTGGTCCGCATGCACCATCACGGTTCTGCTACTCCAACTAACTCAATGGATGGTATATCAGGGCTCGAACATCTCTCTTGGTGGTGTTATCTTCCAGCTCGGTGTGTGAGATCACCTGCACGACCAAGTAGATGATTGCTTACAACTCTACCAGTTGCCATCGCCGCGTACTGTGCATTTGCAGCGGAATTCCTCATCCGGTATGAACGGGAACTGCCAATACGATATGTTCCTGGCGAGGCTTATCGTGGCACGGTGGACGTTCGTCTTAAGGCCATGTTGTACGCCATGTTTGTCACCACCGTCTTCATCGTCATACGGTACGCTGCCGGGTCTTCCTCCTTTTTGCGTCACCTATCGCTGATGGTCTGTAGGACTATTTACCGGACATCCGAATTCGTGGGTGGTTGGAACGGCAAGATTAACTCGACTCAATGGTTATTCAGTACGTGTCCGAGTCTTTGCTACAAGTCGCACAGAATCGTAACCAACTATTGTGCAGTCGTATTCGATGCCACAATGATCACGCTAGCGATGTTCACGTTGAATATCTTCCATCCTGGTGTCTATTTTCAAAAATCAGACGACCCCTACCCGACCAATGGTATCACCACCGGAAATGGTCCCGAAATGAAAGCGGTGTAACAAAATACTCGATTACCTTGCAAGCAAGGTAACATAGCAGCGACACCTCAGGATCACCTGGGGGTATTGTATTGGACTTGTGATTCGTTTATTCATAGTAAAGGACATTCCACGATTAATGCAATGGAGTATGTTACGTACCCGTGAGGTGGGCACGACGTTCTAAGCCCGAGGCACACGAATTTTGAGAATTGATGACGTCTGCGCACTAGAACGCGTTAATATGACCTTCGTATCGAGACATTGCCATATCCTCTGTAATCGCATCTCACAGAGATTCTAGCTGCGCGACAAGAAAGAGTTCGTCACCTGAAAGGATCAGCCCCATCTTGGGAGAGAAAAAAACACAGACGTGGGGCATCTCCAGACTCAGCGTACAGAAGGAAGAGCGTACGGACACTGCCTCGATTCGAGACCAGTTATTTCAAGTTTCCCGAACCGATCGCTCAACTCGACTGCGCGATCAGAGGTCACCGGCCGTCGCGATAGCAGAGGGAAGGGCGTCATGATAAGGATGAGGGAACGCGGGAGCGCCACTTGGTAATCATGGATGGTCATCGGGGCATGGGCGCCATCGCGCCGTGGCCCATGATGCCGCAGCCTGAGAACGAGAAATGTCCGAACGATGGCTACGGCCCGGGTCAAGGATCGGAGATCTCAGCACGCTCCGCCAAAGGATTCCTTTGTTTCGCCACGGCCGGTGGGATCCATTCCCTCGGGGCGATCAACTTTGCTGCCAACTAACTATTTACGTGGAACATGGTTGTCACGAGGGCACTACAAGTGACGCCGCCACATTGATACATACCACGGCTGCTGGTGGCATTACCATTCGCGCAGCGGTCATAAGTGCCGTTGCTGTGACGGAGGTACATTCGGTGTATCCACGTAGCGGATGGGCGGGAGATAAGGTCCGTCCGGAAATTGGATTCATTCCAACACCTCGAAAAGGCAAGATCGCGAGCAAACGTTTGTCGCCTGCGACATGAACATTTGCATCTATTTGGCCATTGAGTCTTAGGAACTCTAATGAACCTCGCAACACGACCTCTTCTCCTGAAAAAAAGAATTCAACATAGTTTCCTTGAATACAACGATTTCAAAATTTGCCATTCCCCTTTCTTGGTTTGTTCCTAAAGTCTCTCACATTTCAAACTTACAGAAAAAAAGCGAAACTAGCGAGGAAAAAACGAACGATGAAGCTACACTGCTACAGGAATGGAAACAGACAAACTAAATAAAACCTCGCTAAGCAGTCAAGCGTGGATGGCAAAACTATGGCTATGTTGAATCACTCCTGGTTGTGTGAGCGCTCCCTGAAAGTAAATAAATAGATAGACACACCATGTTCCAAATGTCTGGTGGGACCGGCTACATCCCCCCAACTACCACCATCGCCTTTCCAGCCTTGCCAGACGCACAGGATGGCCCAGGGCCTCTCGTTCACTGATGAATGGCATAAACGCATCACCATCGCTAGCAGTGCTTCCCGGGCCAAAATAACGGAGCTCCTTCAGATCAGGAAACAGCTCCAAAGGCGGTTCTTCCTCCTTAGAAAGAAGAGAATGGCCAAGTCTCTCGCCGAGTCCGGTTGCCACCTGAAGCTTCTTCACGTTGCCGAATGGTCTGAGAAGTTCTCGCCACTCTGTGCGGTGGACGTTATTGTCCCACTCTGACAATCGATCGGTGTACATGATGAGTGTGAGCGTGACTTGCTCCACTCGAGAGAGTGCTTCGGAAAGTGTACCGAGTATCTGCACAGCTGACGATACCTGCCAGTCGAAATGTTTACAACTGATCCGCAACTCCAAAGCAGGTTTCCCCCTACGCAGTTTTGGGTCCGCGTCTATAAAAATGGAATGCCAACAGAAGCGGACATTGACAGCATGAAATTTGAGATTCCCTGACGTCTGTATGAAGGATAAGAGGTGTGGAACCCTGAACGTAAGTTGATTGAAAAAATGGACACGAAATGTGCTGAGGACAGGGGTGCTCATCCGAGAACAAAGATCTTCCAGATAAGCGTTGACACCTTGAAACAAGAACTCGCGAAGATTAGGAAGGGTTACGCGAGTGATGTTTGCAGTATCAACAGCATTGCGGTGGGGACGAGGGGAGTGGAAATGGATCTGCAGCGTCTCTAGTTGGGGCAAGAGTGAAAGCCGTGTGACTATATAGCTTGGAAGGAAATAGGCGGATACCGGGATATCTCCAAGCCGGAGAAAGGCGAGAGCCCCTGTAGTTGTGAGTAAGGGACATTGTATTGGAAGCGCTACACGCCAGAGATTGATGTGGCGTAGATTGGGAGCTTCAAATGTCCGGGGAAGTATCAATTTTGGATTATGTCTGTCCCATGAATCGATATACAGGCGTTCCAGAATTGGAAATTGCCCATCCATGGCCACGATGAGCTTCTCCAAATGACGGGATGGCATATAAAGGGCGATACGATGCACACGATCACGATGAAAGAGTGCGAGGAGTGCACCCTCTTCGTCGTCTATCGTCATCTCGGAACTATCATAAAAGACAATGAGCGGCAGAGGTGGGAAACGTTCCAGCATGTCTGCTACAGGCACCTCGAAGGCGCACACAAGGTGGAGATCCAGTAGAGATGGTGCCGCGAGAATGATACGTCGCCATTGTTGGGAAACGTGCACCAGTTTGAACCACCAATGTTGGCGGCGCCACATGTAGTTGATTTCTCCATCCGAACCTTCTTCCTCGTCTCGAATATGGAGTTGATAAATATAGAACATGTGGAGAAGGACGTCGTCGTTGAGGATGTGGGTACCTGGGTGTAGTTTGTTATTAGTGAGATCGATTGATTCGCGAGTTGGGTTGCTCAAACGAACGTGCTTTAGATAAGCTTATCAAGTAGGATGATAATCCATCCCTTTGAGTAGTGAGATGGGACAGTGACTTTCGGCATGGTGCACGTCGGCCAAGTCTTCCAAAGAGGGGAAGACAAATAGTGGTAGACCAGCAACTGGGCATGTCGGGGAATAGAATGAAATGGTCGAGGACCGAAATGTGTTACCATGATATGGATTTGCATGTATTTGGCCATTACTGTACCTTGCTGCAAGGTCTATTGCGGGCGATATTCGACCGTGCCTGAGTAGATGTGTCAGTCACAAGATTGAAAGACCGCATCCACGGGACACGGAAATTTTTTCCTGCGGTGCATACATCGCATGTGTATATTTGAACAAGGGTCAAATAGACCCATGGTGGCACAATAAGGA
The DNA here is from genome assembly GCA_022376515.1 of Lactifluus volemus. Taxonomy (NCBI): domain Eukaryota; kingdom Fungi; phylum Basidiomycota; class Agaricomycetes; order Russulales; family Russulaceae; genus Lactifluus; species Lactifluus volemus. Next base: position 260,470 of record WTXI01000007.1, on the reverse strand, counting down.
TGATTCTAAGTTCAGTTGGAACCCGAGAGTTGTTACCTAGCACTTTATGCCAGTGTATACAGCGTATCAAGGCATGTTTGGCAACGCTAGGGACTGCTCAAGCCGGAGGGTCAAATGGCGGTGTATCAACTCGTAATGTAGTGCAAGTCGAGTGGGTCAACTTGAAGTTGTTCATCAGAGTAGTCTGGCCCGGGGCCTAGCACGTTTAAGTTCGTGCTGGCTATGGCCTTCCTTGGCTGCATGTCAATATGCGTTTCTCAAATGAATTTGCCGGATGCGGCGCAGAAGGGGGTTGTTAAAACACCTATTTTCTACAAATGGGTCCCTGCCTCATCGAGCAGCTAGCTATAGCCGCGAATGCGGTTGGGAAATGGGAACGCAATATCTGACTAGATCTGACTTCTCACACCCCGCCGGGTTCCGTCGGTCCCGCCGTCCGAGCGGGCCCCGGATCGCTACCCAAAGGGTAATGGCAAAAAGTAATGGATCACTTCGAATTTCTCTGAATTCTTGCTCAGTCGCCACACAACTTGACATATGGCATCCAGTACCACATGCAAGCATAGTCCATGTCTTTTTGGGGGGGTTAGAATCGTGTTATATTGCATGTGATCCATTGTACCACTGGCACTGGCAACGCACCACTAGCAAGATCAAGCGCCCATCCGGTGCCATGGCCCCCGGCGGGACAACATGACTACCTAGGATCAAACACACGCCACGTTCTACCAATATCCTCTATCCTGGCTGTTCATATGCTTGCTGACTCAGAGCGCAGTCTGGAACCTTATTTCGCTACTCATGTTCTGCCTTCGGACGGGTAAATCCCTGGACTAAGCGGCAGTTTCGGCCCTCACCGCCATGCATCACGGACTTCTGGGCGGCTCGATACAGTACATCGTCATCACTCGGTACTAATCGTATATCCGGCCGCGCCGGCCCGGGACTTTTGGTGCTGCATTTGCCATGCTCGACTTTAGCGTGCTGTACGGCCTATAGATCCCGTCGGCCCGGCCTTATGGAAACAAACACCGTATACTAACCGAGTTGATTTGTAGGGTCATTTAGGACTGCGATTCTGCTAGGCTTCTCACCCCGAGCCGCTACTTCTGAGGGTATAAAGACATGTCAAGAAGATACAGCAAAGCAGTTCCAACCCTAGCCAGCGATCCATATCATGAGTGCGTATCCTTCTTTGTCCCCGGCTTGTCAGAAGCTCTCTCAACGGATCTTAAACACTTTCAAGGTTCCTCTAACAGCACCAGTGATACTCTACATCGGATACAGTATGGCTACGTTCCCACGGAATGGGTTGCCATTACTTTCATTTTGCTCTTCGGAATCTCTACATGTATGCATGCTCTCATTGTTCTCAATGGGTCGTTGCTGACAGTGGAACTCCCTCAAGTTGTCCATACCATACAAGCACTCCGTTCCCGCCTGTGGTGGTTAATTCCCAGTGTAATATTCTGTGGTTTCCTTGAGGTTATTGGCTGGAGCTCTCGATTGTGGTCGAGCCAAAATCCGTCCATATTCCGACCGTTTGTCATACAGTGGGTACACTTCGATGGCCACCCTTTGATTCTTTTGCTCATTGACCTACAGAGCAATAACACTTGTCATTGCGCCCACATCGCTAGTTGCAGCCAATTTTATTCTCCTGGGACGCATCATGCGCCGGCTTGGCCCACAATACAGCCGTCTGACACCTAGACGATGTGAGTCCCATACCCGGTCTTTGTTTATCAGAGTGGAATTTAACGTGACATAGACACAATCATATTCGTATGCTGTGTAAGCACACTTTTTTCCATGCAGGATTTTTACTTTTCTTACCGTTTTCTAGGACATCAACGCTCTCCTTATTCAGGGAATGGGTGGCAGTTTGGCGGCGGGCTCCAACACATCAAAGTCAAAAGCTCAATTGGTCCGCATACACCATCACGATTCTGCTAATTCTACAACTAACTCAATGCATGATATATCAGGGCTCGAACATCGCTCTTGGTGGTGTTATTTTCCAGCTCGGTCTGTGAGATCTCCTGCACGAGCATGTAGATGATTACTTACAACTCTACCAGCTTCCATCGCCGCATACTGTGCCTTTGCGGCGGAATTTCTCTTCCGGTATGCACGGGAGCGACCGATACGACATATTCCCGGCGAGTCTTATCGTGGCACGGTGGACGCTAATCTGAAGCGCATGTTGTACGCCATGTTTATCACGACCGTCTTCATTATCATACGGTACGCTGCCTGGTCTTCCTCCTTTTTGCGTCACCTATCGCTGATGATCTGTAGGACTATTTACCGGACAGCCGAATTCGTGAGTGGTTGGAACGGCAAGATTTACTCGACCCAATGGCTATTCAGTACGTGTGTTTGCTACAAGTCGCACAGAATCGTAACTAACTATTGTGCAGTCGTATTCGATGCCACAATGATCGCGCAAGCGATGTGGACGTTGAATATCATCCATCCTGGTGTCTATTTGAAAAAATCAGACGACCCCTACCCGACCAATGGAGATAATGGTCCCGAGATGAAAGCGGTGTAACAAAGTTTTGATCTTTTATATGTATACCGAGCGTGAAGCCTACATGTATTCGTTTATTGATAGTAAAGGACATTCCACGATTAGTTCAATAGAGTATTTTAAGTGCCCGTGTGGTGGGAAAAGCAGCCACTAAGTTATAAGCCCGAGGTACACAAATTTAAGAATTGATGACGTCTGCGCACTACTAGTAGTAAGATGCGTCGTCCATTTAGATAATATGACCTTCGTATCGAGACACTGTATGGCCCATAACTTCTGAAACCACATCTCACAGAGATTTTGGCTGCGCAACAAGAAGTATGGAAGGGTTTCTCAACGTCTGTCCTCCGGCTTTGCAGAATCGCACAAGTGCGGATAGCATATAGGTGTAGGTGTAGGTCTGAGAAAGAGTACTTGACCTCGTCACCTGAAGGGATCAGTCTCATTGGACGAGTGGCAGGGAACAAAAACAAAGATGTGGGACACCTCCATACTCAGAGTATGGAAGGAAGATACTTCGATTCGAGACCAGTCTCACGAACTGATAAGGATGAGGGAATGTGGGAGCGCCACTTGGTAATCATGGATGGTCATCGGCGGCGCATGGGCGCCGTCGCGCCGTGACCCATGATGCCGCAGAACGAGAAGTGTACGAACGACGGCTACGGCCCGGGTCAAGGATCGGAGATCTCAGCACGCTCCGCCAAAGGATTCCGGCCGGTGGGATCCATTCCCTCGGGGCCATCAACTTTGCTGCCAAACTATTTCCGTGGAACATTGCCACGAGTAGATGTGAGATACAATATTGAAAAGCCGCGTTCGCGGAGGACATCGGATTCTTTTTTGTCGGAATTTAGTGAAGAGCGAGAGCCAACGTGCAACAGGGAAATGTCAGCCAAGGCCCGGGCCATGTTTACCGGTGGCGCACGGGCCGCTGTCTCGAGCACCCGCAACGCTATGCGGATATTTTCTTCCAGGTCTCCATCGTCGTCTGCAAGCATTTGCACACACCTCGAGGTGACAAGGAAACAAATGAACATGGGGGCACACAAGGACCGTCAAACAGCGAATGACGATATTCGCCCACACACACGTGCCTTTACCTGGTTGGCTCATATGAGCCCGAACGCTGCGCTCTTAGAACCACGCTCGGAGGCGTGACCGAATATCTGCACTTGGTGATCGTAGAGGAGCTCGCCTGGTCTACCTGGGTCCGCGTCCGGTCAACGTTCCCAGACGTCCGCCACGTGGTTGAGGGCGATCACGGTGAACTGGTGTGTGGCTGCTGTAAGGACAGCCGCAAGTCACAATGTGACTCATCAGGAAAATGTTGCGGTGCTAGAGTTGCTAGATCTAGGCCCGCTAGTGTCACCTAGTCACGTTTAGTAATCAAGTTCCTGTGCTAGCGAAAGCAGACTTGCCTCGACTTAGGAAGCTGATCTAGATCTAGGCAAGCTCTAGGTACGCCAAGTTTTGCTACTTTCACTAGTTTTGCTACTTTCACTAGTTTTGCTACTTTCACTAGTTTTGCTACTTTCACTAGTTTTGCTACTTTCACTAGTTTTTCAACTTTCGCTACTTTCACATCTAGAGCAATTCTGACTTCTTGGGCTAGATTTCGTGCCTAGTGCTAGTAATTCTCGCTGTTTTCGTGCCTGAGAAATGACAGTCCAAAACCAGATAACATTTCTATATGTAATTCAATAACATGGGTATCTAGCCGAAGTTCTTTATCACCCGATTGATCTGTCTCCAGCCCCGCAGATACGGGGTTCTTCACCGCGTGACAGTTATGCGCGAGGGATCTTTGCATACACTTGAGCTCGCAATGATAAGAGAATGATAAAAATACGCACCAATCCAAATCAATGCAAGCGCGGAGATCAACTAATTCACCTTGATCACCGTCCATGTTCAGTGCGTTCACCATTTTGGCTGGGAGGTATTTCCACGCTTCCTCAACGACTTGAGCCCAGTGGCGATCATTAAGCCGTCTGGTGGTCCCGACCCAGCTGCGAGTCTTCCTCCCCCAGGGATTATCGGAGAAGCTCCACACACGAGAATTGACCTTGGACTCGGATTCTTGCTCGGATGCCGTTGAACCATCCTCCTTGGTCTTCGAGTTGATCCGGGTCTGATTGCGCTCGGCCTGTAGCGCTAGATAAGTAACAACGCCACCAAAACAAAATGGGACGTGATACCTTTATACTATCCTCCCCGGTCTTAAACGCGGACAGACCACGCTCGACCTGTAACACTAGATAAGTAATGATCATGGTAATAATAGTAAATGGAATGGGACGTTACTGCAGCCGTTGCAAGTGCCAATGCCCCTATTTGCCGAGGGCATTCGTTTACCTCTGAGTCATCGAGCGGTAGGATCCTCCGCAGGTGCACAGAATATACCTTGGCAATCAAACTCGAGCAAAATGTAGCACGCATTTCCTGGTGGCTATGTCAGGCACAGTAATATGATGTATATAGGCGTACCTTCGCTGCATCTGGGTTCTTATGAATGAATTTGAAGCCGTGCAATGCCTTTTCAATGTATTCGGCGCGAGCTTCTGCGTTGCCAAACGTGGCCGGATCCTCGAGCCACAAGTCTACGATTGCTCGGTACCCACTCTTCCCTATCTCGCTGCGCCAGTTGTTGAGCAAAGTCTCGGCCTGGGAGGGTCAATAACGCATGTCCACTTGTCTGATTCCAGTACATACCACACTCAGGACTATATCTAGTTCATGTTCACTAAGCACAGAATCAGGGAATGCTGATGACCAAAAGCCCGCCAAAGGGCCACGCATCCTGGCGTTCGCGCCAAAGGGGTCGGCCTGCGTTCCGGCCCAGATTAGCAAGGAAGGTACAACAGTGTTTTGCCACGTCTTTATATTTTCGCCATTTGGTGGACCGGGAAAAGGCAGATCGGTTGTCATATATCTTGTCTTCCTGAGACGCTGAGGCGCTTTGGTATTTCCCTCCATCATAGTGCCCGTCGGATCCTGGTTAAGGACAATGCCCATCTATTTCGACGAGGAGCTGACAATCATACATAGATCAAACACAATTTGGATCTTACCTGTGCAGTCTCCCGCCCACCGCCAACCCTATTGCTGCCAGTGAGCGCGGCACCTTTTGATCTGCTCTGAGCCACTCTGGAGGCTTGACCCACAGTAGACTTGCGAGCCCTTACTCGACCAAGCACATCTTCCGATTCTTCGTTGTGAGACTCGCATATCGACGCCTGGGCCATCGTCACGCTGGAACCTGAGCTGGTGCTGATGTCTATCTCTTGAGCCATGGGTCTGGGCGCGCTGTGGACGTGGCTGCGTCCTTTCTTACTTAGTTGTGCTGTTGTATCGATGGATTTCTAGTGAGCCTTGTGGTTAACACGGAAGGGGGGGTGTTACTGTACCTGCCGCGGCATTCGTTTTCCAGTCGTCAAGCAGGCCGGCGTTTGCTCCTGTCACGGTCCTTGCACGCTTGGCGCGATCCAACCTAATGGTGGTGAGCCTCAAACTTTGGGTTACATCTATAACTCACTCTGCGAAATTAGCCTGGACTTTTCGTTTAATCGCTATGCTTTGCCGGGGCTGAGCAGGCGGTGGAGGTGACGGCGTCGCGGTTAGCTGCGTCACGGATGGAGTGCACGATTCATTCTCATTCCTAATTGCTGTTAGCCTTAGGTCTAAGCTTTGGGTTGCACTATTACTTACTCGTCAGCAATGCGTTCGTATATTGGACGGGGCCTTGGTCGAGATACTGGTTCAGATGGCTGTGAACGCACTCGAGTCGTGGCTCGATCACGGGGTGCGTTCAAGTCATCAATTTCGGCTCCGGGGCGTGCCTATCATCGCAAACCTAAGTTTCCCATCAAACTCAAAAAACACGAGGCGGACACACCTTGTCAACAGTCTTATCAACGTTACCCATGTCTTCTTCATTTTCCACTCCGTCGTCCACATACGCCGATACTGCGTCGTCCTCGATGCATTCGCTGGCTCTCTTGTCCCACTCTTCATTGCTGATGACATCAATTATTGATTCACCATCAGTGAACGACGCCGGTGATACAGTCGATACATCGTCGTAAAACGCCGTGGGGCTGGCCCTGTTGCTTTTCCAACCAGCAGAGTAGATGCTACAGCTATTGTCAAGGTCAGTAAAAGCGATCATGTCAGAGGTGAGTCGTGAATTACCTGTCTTCCTCATCAATCTGCTCACTGGCATCTACTTGGGCAGCATGTGCATGTTTCATCTGCCTCGTCATGAACTTCGACTGCGTGCTTGCCTGTCCACTGTGACGCAAATCCGGCCGAGTCGCGTGCTTTTGTGTCAACTGAGAGTCTCGCTGGATCTCGTCTTCGAGTTCGTTGATACGGCCGACGATTTCTTCTAAAGTGGCTTCTGCTCTTTCTGCCGCTTCTGCGGCTGCTGCCTCCGCCCGCATCCTATCATCTAAGATCTGCTGAGGAGTACGACGCTTCTTCTGGGTGTCGAGGACAACTCGCCCTGGGTGCGTCTCTGCATTTTGTTTTCGGGTAGTGATTGGCATGTTAGAGACTTCGAGAGATTGGGGGTCTGGGAAGGCTTATTCCTTACGTGTCGACGTTTGAACAACTATTTCTGAGATATCGCACTGACCCCATTTTTCCTTTCATGTCTAGTCCCGACGGCATTTACTGCCACCAGTACCGACTAAAATGGCGGCCGTCGCTTGTGAGATCACAGTGCGTATGCTCCTCTGTGTTGCTGCGCTCCCCTCTCCTTCCAAGACTGGTGACCGAGTCTCCCTGGTCTCAGCAACTTTCAGTAATTACTCACGTTGCTGTCTTATTCTCCCACTGATAGATATACATTTTCTCTGCGTTTTCTTGCTGCCCGCCCCCTGGCAAACATCCTGACCACAATCGTGACTACCGCTTGCAACTAGCGATGCATACTTACTGTACACCCTTTCAATTCACTCATGACCGGTGCGCAACTTTCCCCGGTTCATTGTAATTCAGTAGCGATCGGTCCATTTTCACTTGTCAAGAAAATGGCGCATGGTACAACCGGTGCACAACTTTCCCCGGTTCTTTATCGATCAGTAGCGAGCGGTGCGTAGTTCCCCCGCTTTCAATCATTGCTCGTATTCCCATCTTATTCACCACCAACAGATCCACATTACCATTTATTTCGTGTTCCCTGCTCAGGCTGTATGCCATTTCTGCTTCTTTCTGACCTCTTAATTCTGGTGTGCCCCTTCGGTCCTATTCTTGGCGACCGGTGCGCACTTCTCTCCGGTTCCTTGGCATTCAGTAGCGAACGCCGTATATTTTTCTCGCATTCCTTGCTGTACAGCCTTTCAATTCATTCACGGCCGGTGCGCAACTTTCGCCGGTTCCTTATCGACGGTAACGAGCGGTGTGCAGCTCAATTGGTTTCTTGTCATTCAGTAGCAACCGGCGCATGCCTTTCCCCGGGTGATTTGCTATGCACCACAGCTAACACGTGTAACTCTATCTCTGATAGACCATGACATGTCCCTCTGAGTCCTCCCTGTCTTCGAAGCCTCATGCCCGTGCATGTCAGCTGGATTATTGGCTACACAATCACCCATTCAGTAAGTCCTTCCTCTCCGTCACCACCTCTTCACTCTCACCATGTCGTCATCATCCAGACTCCCTTGCTTGTTTTCTGGGTGCCCCCTTATGTTCAAGAGTCAGCATGGCCGCACCTATCATGTCCGCACGTTCCACATCAATTCCAACGTCCGTTCCTATCCAGGACAAAGTCAGTCCATCCCTGAGTCCACACAAGCACCACCGCCACATGGCAGCCAACGGATCGAACATCCTCACCTAAAGGGTAAGGGTTTTCTTCACTTTTATGTACATTAGTGACGATCCCTCAACAAGCTCTTCCCTGCGATGCCAACGGGACGTTCCTTCCTCCCGGGAGTCAACCAACACCCCGTGCGCACGCGACACCCGATGACTGGACCCCATTCGAGAACAAGCTCCAATTCCTTGTAGCCGACCTTCTGTACCGCCGTGTTGAGATGTCGGCCACAAGTATTGACTTGTTGATGGAGCTGTGGGCATCATCTATGGATGGCTTTGGCACATCCAGCCCATTCCGGTCTCACCAGCACATGTACGCGACAGTTGACTCGTCATCCCTTGGTGGCGTTACATGGAGATGCCTTGTTGCTGGATTCTCTGAGAGCATTCCTAGGAGCGCTCCTAGCTGGAAACGGACAGACTACGAGGTATGGTATCGAGATCCTGACGAAGTTGTACGCACAATGCTAGATAATCCCGACTTTGATGGACAATTTGACATGCGTCCTTACATTGAGCTAGACAAGCGTGGTAAGCGTTGTTGGAGCAACTTCATGTCTGCAAACATAGCCTGGAATCACTGCGTAAGTACTAAGTGTTGCATTCATCATCCATACGCTAAGTTGATGACTTCTCAATCAAAAGGATGACATCGCGCTGCACCATCCCGATAGTTCATTTGGCGCGATGTACTGTCCACTGATTTTAGGCAGTGACAAGACCACGGTATCGGTTGCGACGGGACACGTGGAATATCACCCCTTGTACCTGTCCATAGGTAATCCGCACAATAAAGTGCGATGTGCGCACCGCAATGCTGTGATTCCAATAGCGTTTCTTGCTATCCCCAAAGGTATGTTATATTTTACTTCTACCGATGTAAGTTCAAGCCCATATGTACATGATGACCTAGGTGACCGCAGGTATGACAACGACCCTGAGTTTCGCAAATTCAAGCGCCAGCTGTACCATGCGTCAATATCGGCGATACTGCGAACCCTTCAACCTGGGATGACGAGTCCAGTCATCCGGCGCTGCCCAGATGGCCACTACCGGCGGGTCATTTTTGACTTGGTGGCCTTCATTGCTGACTACCCTGAACAAGTCATGCTAACCGGGATCGTCCAGGGCTGGTGCCCAAGGTAAGTAGCCTCCTAGTTTGGATCAGCAACTCGATACTGATACTGCAATAGGTGTACTGCCTCACCAAGTGATTCCGGCAGAGCGTCAGGACCGCGAACAAGAAATCTCACCGATGAGCTCATCAAGCTTCTAGACTCCAGGGCACTTTGGGACAAATACGGAATCGATGATGACGTCGTTGTGAGTATAAAATATGCAACTCAATCTACGCATTACTAACAGACTCGGATATTATAGCCATTTACAGCGGATTTTCCACGCGCCGATATCCACGAGATGATGTCACCGGACCTTTTACACCAGGTTATCAAAGGGGGATTCAAGGACCACCTTGTAACTTGGGTGTGCGACTACTTGACACAGACGTATCGCGGTCAAGCGAACAAAGTTCTTGATGACATCGATCGTCGGTACGTCACAAATTCTCTTTTCACACTGGTATCGAGCTCACACACCGAGTAAGAATTGCTGCTGTGCCGTCATTCCCTGGTCTTCGCCGCTTCCCGCATGGTCGTCGCTTCAAGCAATGGACAGGGGACGATTCTAAAGCGCTGATGAAGGTATGCCCACACCGCTGATGGTGTAATTCCCACGACTTAATCTTGATATAGGTTTATCTACCTGCGATCGTTGGGTATGTGCCAGACGATATGGTAACATGCATCTCGGCTTTTCTCGACACTTGCTACATCGCCCGCCGCCAAGTCATAGATGAGGACGCCTTGAAGCAGTTTGATACCTCCTTTTCCAAGTTCCTGCAACTACGCGAAATATTTCGTGCTACTGGTGTCCGGCCGTCCGGTTTCTTTCTTCCACGTCAACATATGCTGACGCACTATCACGTCCTCATCCAAGACTTTGGTGCACCAAGTGGGCTTTGCTCATCCATCACAGAGTCTCGACATATTACTGCTGTGAAGAAACCATGGCGGCGCTCTAGTCGGTTTGAAGCACTCGGACAGATTCTTTCAATAAATCAGCGCCTTGACAAACTCACAGCAATGCACTCGGACTTCGTTTCCCGTGGGATGTTGCCAGCGGGCCATATTCCTCCTTCTGGTGTCTCGTTCCTCCCCCCCCGAGATGATGGCCCACCCACGAGTGGCGATGGTGACGGCGGCGATGATGACGGCGGCGATGATGACGGCGGCGATGACGGCGGCGATGATGACGACTCAGATGGAGAGCCGGCCGATGATAACGTGCTTGGGCATGTTGTCCTTGCACGCTCACGCAGTGAGTACTGTAGTAATTATCTATGCTATTTATACGAGTTTGGAACTGATATACTATACCGAACTAGTGAAAAACTATCCTCAGACTCTACAAGAACTTGCAGCAAAGCTAGATGAAACCGACCTCCCTGCGCTGACGCAAAGGTTCCTTGCTGATCAGCTTGGTGCTGGCCCGGGAGGTGCACTGGCAAGCTTTCTGCGGATCACAACTACGGTTCACGTCTTCCACTCGGCCACAGCAACCTTCTTTGCCCCAAGCGATCCTAGTGGCATCCGGGGCATGCGACGCGAGTGCATACGAGCGACACCTTCATGGCGCGGCAAGGGACCAAGACATGACACCGTCTTCGTGGTCGAGGATGACAAGAAGCCGGGAATGCGTGGACTCAATGTTGCACGCATTCGATTATTTTTTCTTTCACGTACAATGATGTTAAATTTCCATGTGCGTTAGTTGAATGGTTTACGAGGGTGGGCGTGGATCACGTCACTGGCATGTGGGTGATACGTCCAGATTATATCCGCAACAGACGGAACCGGGCTGTAATTCATCTTGATGCAATATTACGTGCTGCTCATCTTATCCCAATCTATGGTAGTCATCCTTTACCATTAGAGATCAATTCATCGATATCACTAGACACATTTAGAGGATATTACGTCAACAAATATATCGACCACCACGCACACGAGATCGTTTTCTGATCTTGTGCCGCGTTTAATATACCTAGGTCAAGTACAAATTCTAGGGTACCTAGAAAAGTCGAATTCGTGCTAGGAACTGGCTAGGATGCCTAGAAATAGGTAAGCTAGGACGGCTAGGCATCTCTAGCGTCGCAAGTAACTCTAGCATATAAACATTTTGCTGATGCTACAGACCCATCCTCTGCAGCCTCATGTTGCACAACAATTTCTCCCTGTTTTCTTCTCGTTTTGACTTGCCCCCATCTCTGCGTCTCCGTTTCTGTGCTAGTTTGCCTTGCGTTTCCTTTGTTCGCTCAGTTTGTCATGTTTTTCTCTTTTGTGCTTAGTTTCACTCCTTTTATCTTGGGCTGTGTGCTGTGTCTCATGCCATGCCCAGGTTCTAGGCTGAAGGCCTATTGGCCTCTCAATGAGACCATGAGCATCCTATGAAGCCTTCTGAGGGTGCATGCAATTTCGAAGGTTGTATTTTTAACTTCTTTTCTTTCATGACCTACTCCTACATCCCCTTTGTTCCCCTACCTGTAGACTCCCCTTTTCCTCTCTCTTTCATCCCCATCTCACTTCTGACATTTTGTACTTACCTCTTCGACTGTTCTTGTTACGGTTATGCGGGCTGTCCGGCCCATTTCTTACTGTTTTCCGTCTGATTTTCGACTTGTATTGTGACCTAGGATCCCTTTCCTTGGCCAGCCCCTTCTGTCTTGCTTCTGGGGGCTGTGCGTCGCCGTTTTGGACGTGTATTTGACTCAGGGATCATGACTCAAATCTTGAGTCAGCGTTCTTGACTCAGATCTTGAGTCAGACGCACTGAGTCAGTTCTTGAGTCATCAGAACTGAGTCAGTTCTTGAGTCATCAGAACTGACTCAGGTCCTTAGTCAATAGTCTTGACTTCGCTACTGTACTGTGACCTTTGTAGAATAGTTGGCTGGCCCTCTGTACGCATAAATAGGGCCCTGTAGACGAGCTAAAGCCCCAGCTTCAGCTTCGTCTAGAATCGCAGTTCATTGCCTCCTGCTCACACTCGCATCGCATCTTCTCCTCTCATCTTGTGAATCCCCTCTTCGTACCTTGATCTAGGTACTTCGCGCCACAATCAGACATCTGTGAACTTGTTCCATTTCCTTGAAACAAGTCCTCAGACGCCTGAACCCTAATACGAACGCGTTGTGAGAAGTAGTCTCACTTCTCACCCCGCGTCCGCATTACAAACCTTAGTTCAACCTCTCACGAGTGTCCATAGAGGCGAGGCATCACTTCCCCTCTAAGAACACTCGCGCCCGTGTTGCGGTTGAACTTACACATCGTCATTAACCCATCTGCCACCGTCTATCCTCTTTAGGAACGGTAACTCCGACCATCGTGTGCGCCGGCCCGCTAGTCCGTCTCGCGTGATACAGACACCCAGAGTTCGCACAGTCAAGTCTACTCCCTGCGGGACCTTGCCTGTGTGTGCTAGAATCGACTATTTGGTGTTGCTAGTCTTGTCCGACTCGCCACAGCAAATAGCCAACCAGAACGACGCTCACTTTGAGCCACGGTCCCTGCGAACCGCGACAGTTCTCTTCACCCCGCTCAGTTTGCGTTATTACTTACTTGTCCATCCTTGATGTGTCTCCCTATTAGACTACAGGGCTCAATTGGGCTTAAATATGGTTCTCGAATGTACAAACAAGCCAGCAAAAAATACACCACTCACCTCTTGTTCTCAAAATCTGCCTGCCTCAAGCTTCTTCTAAGTCTCTCTAGCATCTTTACCTTCTATTTCCTTCAAGATCTCATCTATCCTCCCCTTCACCCCTCCTTATCTTGCCTAGATCTCTCAACTTGGGACTTCTACAAGTTTTCCTTCCTCTTGCCGCTGCTCTTCCCTTTGCTACTATTGCCCCTCTGTTCCCACTTCCTCACTTTATTTGAACTCACTTGCAGGGAAAGTTTCCCACTTTCAAATATTTGAAAGCAGGAAACTTTCCCTGCAAGTGAGTTCAAATAAAGTGAGGAAGTGGGAACAGAGGGGCAATAGGGTAGCAAAGGGAAGAGTGGTGGCAAGAGGAAGGAAAACACATAGAAGTCCCAAGTTGAGAGACTGTGAAGGGCATACAGTTGTAGTATCACAATTGTGGAGAGGTTCTGTGAGCATTCAGAGAGGGTATTCTTGTGGAGGTTTTTGGTGTCTTTGAGGATGAGATCTGAGTGAGTCGATGATGAGCAGTTTGAGTGGCTTGAACCGTACCTTGGTGGTCACGGTGTTGATCGACGCTTCGGAGAGAGCGCGTAGAAACGAGGTTACGGTCTTCGTCGCGTTTGTTTGGATCTTGTCGAGGTTGCAGTACGAGCCTGCAAGAAGAGGGTGTTCGCGCAGCAGCTTGACCAGGCGGGCCGTTGGTAGGCCAGCGGAAGAGGTGAGATAGCATGCTGAGCCGTTGAGGCCGCCTTGGGCTACGGGGAGCTGCACAAGAAGTGAGAGCTGCAACGCAAGCTGTGTCTTCCCAGATGCGCTGCATTCCAGGGTAAAGTTCAAGGAAATGCCGACGTCGTCGTCGGCCACCTTGGCTTGGAAGGGCAGCCACAAGATGTGACCACGCTGCAACGGTGCAAACCTGTTACCAAGCTTCAAGCTGTCAACAACGCTAGCGATAACACCGTGATTGATAAGACCAGGTCACTTCACAATTGGGACTACAACATAGGGACTGTCTATTAACGCCATCGTACCTCCTACTACTCCTGAAGATGAACAACCACTTGGGGGGATATGCATGTATGATGTTCCAACTAGGCCTTGTCACTGGCATCAGGCTCGGATGCGACATCGTGGAACGGATCCTGAAGCACGGTATATAGTACCAATGTCAGCAGGTTGTACGTCTATACATCAGGAAAACATCATATTTGCTTACGCTAATTAATGGTGCTTACTTTGCTTAATGGTCTTAATTACGGTCTTCTGCTTAATAAAAAGTTTCTGTTTTTTGGTTTAAGCACGTTAAGCACATTAATCACATTAATCCATACTCAGCACAACTAAGCAAATTTTATTATGACCTATAATGAAAATTAAGCAAACTTTAATCACACTAAGTAAACAAGTAGTTTAAGCATACTAAGAGAATTTTAAGAGAATTTTAAGAGGCTTTTAATCATGCTAAGCAAATGGAAGTAATTTATGTAATTTAATTAAAGTTTGAAAAATATGCAAAGTCATGAAAATTTCACTAAGTCGTTCCCATGCACCGACCACGTGCGTTTTTTGTTTGTTCTTATTTGCACGATGTTGATTTTCGTGCGTTTTCGTGCCAAGTCTTCTGTCCCTCCCTCCCCTCTGGCGCCGCGGCACCTCTTGCCCTGTCTCCTTCTCTTGCCGTCTCCGTAGTCTCTGTCGCCACCGCTCGCCGCCTTGCGCTGCCACAAGCCTCAGCGTCCCCGCGTTCTCCTTGCCACCGCATTCCCCCATTTTTTTCCCCCCGCGCAAACGCGTCTCAATGCTGCTTCCTCTGCTTCCCTCTGCCTCTGCCTCTGCCTCCACCGCGTCCTCCTCTGCCTCCTGCGCCTGCGCCACCTCCACGTCTTTGACCTCCTCCGCATCGCTCAAATGTTCCCCTCCAACGCCTTTGTCCTCCGAGTTGCTGCAATTCTCTTTTTCGCCGCATTCACAGCAGCTCGCTCAACTCCTCTGGGCCGCGAGGGGTCCACGGTGCACGCTACCTGCGCTGCGCCTTCTGCACCACCTACCCGGTACGTTGTACGCTGCCTGCCTCGCCTCAACGCTTCCTGACCGCTTTTTTTTTTTTCGCCTCCACCTCTACCTCCGCCTCCTGTGCCGCCGCCTCCCCTGCCTGCACCACCCCTCCTGCGCCTCCTGCGCTCCGTCTCCGTCTCCGTCGCCGTCGCCGGACCTCCTGCGCTTCCCGCGCCCCGTGCCTCCGCATGCGTCCCACGCCTCCTTCCGCGCTCCGCGGCTTCTCCTGCGCCTCCCGCGCCTCCTCCCGCGCCTCCCCCCCTTCTCTCGTACCTCCTGCGCCCTTTCCTGGGCTTCATGCACCCCGTGCCTCCACCCTTGTCCCTCCCCTCCTCCCGCGCCCCTGCGCCTCCCGCACCTCCTGTGCCCCCCGTGCCTCTGCCACTGCCTCCTTGTGGCCCTGCAGTCCCACCCCTGCCAGGGCTGTTGCACCAAGGCCTGTAGATTACCCTTAGTTTTAGATATTCATGTTGTAGTTTATCTCTAATATATATATATATTTGATGCTAATATTTTGTGACTGAAATTTGAAATTGTGATGAAAATTTGAAATTAGTTAAGAATGTGAAAGATGCTTAATGTTACTTAGATCCTGCTTAATTAGCTTAATTAAGCAGAATGCGCTTAATTCAGCAGATGTGCTTAATTCAGCAACGGGGTGCGCTTACGGTGCTTAATCAAGGGTTGCTTAACTTGTGCTTAATTCTTCTTAATGCTTGCTTAACCTGCTTAATGACGAAATTAAGCACGCTAATCACACTTTAAGCACATTAAGCAAATTTGATGTTTTCCTGATGCTATAGAAAGCCCGTACTATGTACTACTCACCCTGCCATCCGGATGTTTACTGACGTGTCCTATTGGGATTGGGTTAATGATATTGTCCTATTTCCCAGCAAGATTTAGTGGGAGGTGTACGAATATATATAAACCTACGCGACAGAGAGAGGTATCACTGACCTGAGCACTGGCATCTGTTTCAGCGTTCTCCATGTCTTGTAGTCGAAGTATTGGTATTGAAGGGTTGGGACAGAGGTAGTGTTAATGGTTACCTAGTGAGTGCCAGTTAGACCGAGGTAATTATACTGAGGAATAGCGCCCAGCTGGCCTTGCAGCCACGCTGTATCATGATGCCGCTTTCCTATCTTTACGCCTCGGGCTCGGTGTGGAGCCACTGTAAGGTCAGCTGTGTCGCTGACCTCGCAGCCATGTTCTCGCCCCTCGATTTGCAGTTTCCGAGCCCACCACGTTCTCAAGAAATCGCCTCTAGACTCTCGACCCGTTTTGGATCGTTTCCCGTGCCCCGGCCACGACGCCCTTACGCCTCGGCCATGGCACCGCTGTTTCCGGCCTCGTGCCACAAGCTGTGTCCTTTCATCCTCTACGTTCCTCATGTTTCACAACTTCCTCTTTGGTTAGATTGCCTCGAGCTCGCTTTTGTTCTCTTGCTACGGTAATTTTCGTGTACCTGACTTTCTTTCAGTTTCCTTTTAAAGACTGCGTGCTGTGATTCGCGCCGCGTCTAGATTTTCGAGCCCTCTAATTTTTTCTCTTTGTTCAAAGGAAACGCGATCATCCTGTGAAGCATTCTGAGGGTGACGCGTCCTTCAAAGTCTTTGTTTTTCTCCTTGAATTTCGGCCTCAGTCTCACTTTGGTATCATTCAACTCCCTTGCTATGCCTCCCTTTGTCCCCTCGATATCTTCTGACTCGATTTTTCATACCTTAGACTCGCTTCCTTTGTGCCAGTGGCTTTTCTTTACTTACTTACGAGCCCGTACTCAACGCGTTTCCGTTTCTAGATAGCTGTACTCGACTTGTACATAAATACCCTGCGAAAATGTACTCAGAGCAGCAGCGAAATCCCCCTCGTTCTGCCTTCTCTTCTCCTCTAAAAACCTGTCTGATCACCTCTAAACCCTCTCGTATTCAAAACGGCTCCACCTTCGCGTCCAGTATTTTCGCGTTCAACTCGAGCCGTCCCACGTTTCGCGACTTCGTTTTCTCTTGGGCAACGCTCGCTCACCCCCACTTTCAAACAGACCTCTGAACTCACTCGTAGACACCGCGGTCTACATTCACCACGCAGCCCTTATGCAGGCCTCATGTCTGAATAGTTCCGACTCGAGCTTTACCTTACCACCCGTACTATAGGTAGCTAGTAGTCAGAGATGTTACCTTGCTTCCATGCGGGCGATACTGTATTCAGGCGAAATTCGACGGTGCCTTGCAGGAACCATCAAAGTTTTACATAATTCTTTTTCCTTCCTCGGGTCTTCCGAGTTGCCCGTTCAGAAATTTCCTACAGGAAACTCCTCAGTTTGCAATGATAATAAAGTTCGATCGATCTCGGGACACGTAATTGAACGCACTGAATACCGAAGCATTGAACGTACGCCCGGAGGCGCACGGGTGAGTTCGAGAGAAAAGAATGACTAACATTCTCCATCATTTACGATAAGGTAAAGCTCGAACTACAGTATTCAGACATGACGGTTGTGTGGCTCTACACTGAGCCCGAGGCGTAAAGATAGGAATGTGGCATCATGATACAGCGTGGTTGCAAGGCCCGCCACACAGCTAGCCTTACATCTCCCAGCGGGTTCAAATTCTGACGGTCCCCGGTCAGACCTCTTTTTGCCAATTTTGGGGCTTGCGGCGTCGTCCGGGATGACAGAAACACGATCGTCACGGTCAAGGATACGGATGATGGAGATGGAGATGTGGCATGCGAGAGAGCAGTCACCGGAACGGGGACGCGTGAAGGAGCGGGAATGAGTGGAGGTAGTAGTACGAGTGGCAGCTGTTGATACGGGCAACGGAAAATGTCAGCACACGGGTGGAGACGAAGGAGCGACTTGTGGGGAGGGAGAACGGTTGGTGAGGCCGTGAAGATGTTGGCTAGGCGAGGAGGGTGACCCGAACAGGAATTCCGAGCTACTAACTGTGCGATTAAGAACGGAGGTGGAAGAAGAAGCGGTGGTGCGAGAGGCGGTGCTGGAAATGGCGCTGGAGATGCTGGTGCTTCAAGTTGCGAAAACTTGGGCTGGAGTGAGGTGGAGGATGAGCAAGAGGAGGGGCTGGAGCTGAGACGGAGGCTGGAACTGAAGGTGGAACTGGGACTTGCGCGGGAAGGGAAGCGGAGACGGGAGCTAAGACTGGAACTGGAAGATGTTTCATGGGGTGGTGAGTGGTACTTCATTCTTGACGATGGAGGACTTGGCTAAACTTGAAAGACGAGAGATACTATGAGCTATTTGACAAATGATGTGCCACTTGTTACGAGCGCCGGGCAGGCGACGGATGGAATGTCATACTTCCGCTTGTCGAACGGGGATGCGGGAGGAGGCATGGCGTGACTGGGGGTTTCGAGAACCAACAGAGATTCTATGTCGCTGTAAAACTGCAATCCATTCGAAAAAGCCTACTCAGGCAGCCTGACAAGACACAGAGCCGAGAACGCGAGACAATTGACATAAAGTTCAACTTCTAATTGCACGTCGGTGTCACATGCGAGCTCGTTGTTGGTCTCCTCGGTCGGCTGCTCTTTGAGCTACGTCGCGGTGGAGAATCAGAGCGAAACCGCAATGCGTTCACGGACCAACGCACCGGCGACAGGACAGTATTCAGTTTATATGTACTTGTTGCGGTTATAACATATTCGGTCTCTGGTTGACGAGTTCATAGATGGTGAAGCTGGTGAAGCTCTGAAGGTTGGATCCGAAGGTTCGAGAAACAAGTTCAATTGAAATTATAATACAGTGACCTTGCAGTAACCTTGCCAGCAAGGTAATTTGGTACAGAGCGATGTTGACGTATTGTCCGGGTAAGCTTTCGGAGGGAGGAGCTGTGTTCAGAAAATGTAGATCTAAGTCAGGATGACTTCTGGGCGGTTGTATGCTAATAATACGCACGTCGATAATGCAAGGACTTGGCCAGATATACGACCCGTAAAAGGAACGAAACTCAATTTATAGCAAAGTCCGAAAGTGGGTAAAGTTGTCCCCCTAACCCTACATTATGGGTATAGGAATCCCTGTGCAATCTGCGGCATTGACTTGTCCTCACGAAGACATACAAATTCTACACGAGGGTTGCCCCCAACCTCCACACCTTCCGCTACGACACTTTTAAATGCACAATGATTTCTCTCTGCGAAGCGATTTGCAAGTCCTGGGCCCGGGCCTGCCCATACTGTAAGAGCTCACACACAGGCAGTGAGCCACCCTCATACCTCGTATTGCCTTCCTACACAAAGTGAAATAACTGGACTGGCAGAGGCCGGCTTTTGAATGCCGGATCGGTGCTTTGAATCCCACTGGGCCCGCATCGTACCCACTGGCCAGCAGTCCAAGCGTCAAATTTGATTACTCAGCCTGTGCCTTGACAGAACCATATCCCATTGCCAGCGGATCCGAGTCATCAGATGGCCGCCGAGACAACATGGCTTCCTAGGATCACACACGCCACTAGCACGTTAATCTGTTATGGCTGTCTGTATGCCTTCGGGTTCTGATAGGTCATAGCGCAGTCTCGAACTTATTTCACCAGTGTTCCGCGCCTATCCTAGACGGAACGAAGGGACAGTTATCTCCCGCGCTCACTGCCGTGCATCTGGGTGGCACGTTACATACTACAGTAATACGTTGTCATCTGCTGCTACTAATCATCGCAATGCTGCGCTGGACTAGCGCTGCCACTCGACTTGAACTGTAGTAGTGAGTCACGTTCGCCCGCATATTGCACGGCCTCGGCGTATGTATCCCATCAGCCTATGGAAACAATCAACAAACACTGTCACCGAGTAGACTTGTAGGGTTACTTAGGACCGCTCATCTGATCGGCGTCTCACCTGAGGCACTACTTCAGAGGGTATAAAGACATGTCAAGAAGATACTGAAAAGCAGTTCCAACCCTAGAAAGCGGCCCTTATCATGAGTGCGTATCCTCTTTTGTCTCCGAGTTCTTAGAATAAATCTTCCGGTACACATTTCCAAGGTTCCTCTAACAGTACCAGTGATACTCAACCTCTGTTACTGTATCACTACATTCCGTCGGAATGGGTTGCTATTACTTTCATTTCCCTCTTCGGAATCTCTACACGTATGTACGTTCCCTTTGTTCTCAATAGGTTATTGCTCACAGTGGAACTCCCTCAAGTCGTCCATACCATACAGGCTCTCTATTTCCGCCTGTGGTGGCTAATACCCAGCGCAATTCTCTGTGGTTTCCTTGAGGTTGCTGGCTGGAGTTCTCGATTGTGGTCTAGCCGACATCCGTTCTTATTCCCTCCGTTTATCATACAGTGAGTACGCTACAGTTCGACAGTCGCCTTTGAGTCCTTTCAAGTTGCTCATGGATCAACAGAATACTAACACTTGTTCTTGCACCCACATCGCTGGTTGCGGCCAATTTTATTCTCCTAGGACGCATCATGCGCCGGCTCGGCCCACAATACAGCCGTCTGACGCCTAGACGATGTGAGTCACATACCTGGCCTTCTTTGTTCATCAGAGAATTGAACGTGATATAGACACGATCATATTCATATGCTGCGTAAGTATATTCTTGTCCATGCGATTTAGGATTTTCCTTACCGTTCTCTAGGACATCATTGCTCTCCTTATTCAAGGCATGGGTGGCAGTATAGTGTCTGGCGCCAACGCATCAGCATCAAAGTCAGGGCCGAGTTCAAAGTTACAAGTTCAACTCAAGCTGGTCCGCATGCAATATCACGGCTTTGCTAATTCTCCAACTAACTCAATGCACGGTATATTAGGGCTCGGACATCGCTCTTGGTGGTATTATCTTCCAGCTCGGTGTGTCAGATCCCCTGCACGATCATTTAGATGATTTCTTATGACCCTACCAGTCGCCATCGCCGCGTACTGTGCCTTTGCGGCGGAATTCCTCATCCGGTATGCACAGGATCGGCCAATACGATATGTTCCCGGCGAGGCTTATCGCGGCACGGTGGACATTCGCCTTAGGTGCATGTTGTACGCCATGTTTGTCACAACCGTCTTCATCATCATACGGTATGCTGCCTCTTCCTCATTTTTTCGTTACCTATCGCTGATGGTCTGTAGGACCATCTACCGGACTGTAGAATTCGTGGATGGATGGGACGGCAAGGTTTACTCGACTCAATGGTTATTCAGTACGTATCTCTGCTACCAGCCGCACCGAATCGTAACCAACTGTTGTGCAGTTGTATTCGATGGCGTAATGATCACGCTAGCGATGTGGACGTTGAATATCATCCATCCTGGGGTCTTCTTGCAAACATCAGACCATCCCTACCCGGTCAATTCTAATGGTACCACCCCTGATGCGACCGGCAATGATTCCGAGATGAAAGCGGCATAACAAGATTTTTTTCTTTTTTTGCGCAACATTTTATATACTAGTATACCGCGAAGCCTACATGTATTTGTTTATTCATAGTAAACACGATTAATGCAATGGAGTATTTTCAGTGCCTGCGTGAAGGAATAGCTACTAAGACCACAGGATGAATGTGGTAAGCAAAACAGCCACTACGATCTAAGCCCGAGGTACACCAACCTACTACTACACAAAGTCCACCTCGCCTCGAGCACTGAGACCCCCGCTCTGCTGCTTGCTTTGAGAGAAAGGAGAAAAGAAAAGAAATCCAGATGTCAGAAAATTAAACATGCACTTTAGCCTTGAATCAACAGAATTTGTGGTGAACGAGTCTTCACTGAAAGTACGCCCGAAAGCGCACGGCGGCCCGGGGCGAGTCCGAGAGAACAGAGTAACTAGTAGTATTCATCCGGGCCATCATTTTACGATGATTTGGGTGCCTCTAACTATATTTTTGACCTGCGTATAGTACGGGTATTAATTTAAGGCTCGAACTATTCAGATATATGGCTTGTATGGCTCTACACTTGCGGGCCCGACTCGGAGGCGTAAAGATAGGAATATGATGGCATACAACGCCAGTGGTTGTGAGGCCAGCCGCACAGCTGGCCTTACATCACTACACACACTGGTCATACTGTGGACAATATCAGACATCATTGCTGGTTTTTCACAACTCCCAGAAGCGCTCTTACCAGTGCCAATCTCTCATAAGAAGTTATACCCTGTTCATCACTCGATAGCCTGAGCATTGAGTCATAGAAATCTTCAACTTTGTTCAAGCGCTCCGTAAGGTGCAGTGCCTTGTAAGCGATATTTTCCTGGTTCCAGATTTTCATGGTACTCAAATTTTAAGGGTTGATGATCGATAGGCGTTGGTGTGATACAAACGCCGATCGCCCATCATTCCTCAAAATTTGTGCCTTCACTAGAAGGCATCGTCCATTTGATACGAGGACATGACCTTCATATCGAGACATTGTATGGCCCATATCCCCTGGAACTGCATCAGAATTGCATGAGTGCGGATAGCATAGGTGTATGTCTGAGAAAGAATACTTGGCCTTGTCCGAGTCACTGGCACCTGAAGGGATCAGCGCCAGGGGGAGAGAACAAACTACCTGGCGTGGGACAGCCTCAGACTCAGGGGCTGTTCTGATATTTTCATCCTGCGGATCTCCTCGACGATTTGTTGACCAACATGTTCATAAAGAACGTAGAGTACGGAAGGAAGAGCGCATGGATGGTTCGGTACTTCGATTTGAGACCAGCGATTTATAGTTCCATGACTCGGAACCGATCTCTCAACTCACGAGTCAACTGCACTATCATAGAGGTCATCGGCTGTTGCGATATCACATCATATCAGAGGAAAATAGTGTCATGACAACCGCTTCCGTGGAACAATAACACCACGAGGACGCTATTTCAATTGATCAACACAAACTTCTAGTGACACCGAGCTCCAATAGGCAGCCCGCAAGCGCCCCCATCCTGACCACCCCCTCGCGTGACCGATCCCAACTCGGATTTGGAGATTATATCCTGGGGAAGCCCTTCAAGCTCTTGTGAAACTAACAAAACTCTATCATAGGAAAGTTCTATTGGATGAGAATCAATCCTGAGTGCTCAGTCAGAAAGAAAAAAGACTGAGGCGTGCGGGGCACAATTGTTACAGTACTTAAGGTAGAAGATAACTGAGATAATTAGCAAGGTAATATGTCAGTAATAAAAGGTGGGATGCTATGAAAATGAAGAGATCGAGGCAATAAGACGAAACATAGATAACGTCTGTCCGAATCTGGAGTCTGTCCTAATCGGGTATCATCGGGTATAAGCGGTCACGCGTCACGTAACGTGTCACCGCGCGTTGGTTCGACTTGCCAGTGCTGCGCTTCCAACAAGTTCAACTGCGGGTCTCCCTAGTAATCCTATACTAGTACTATGTACAATTTCTGCTCCATCTTGTTCAATCTGTGACATGATTCAGTGCAACGATTGCTCTGCATAGCGATTTGCAATTGCTCCGTCCCCAGTCACATACTAGTCTAAGGCACCCTCATACCTCGTGGTACATTCCTAAAAGTGAAACAATTGGACTAACAGAGGCCGGCTTTTGAATGTCGGATAGGCGCTTTGAATCCCATTGGCCCGCATCGTGCCCGTTATCATGGCCGCCGAGACGACATGGCTTCCTAGGATCACACACGCCACTAGAACATTCTACTGATATCCTCTATCATCGCTGTCTGTATGCCTTCTGGCTCTTCAGGCCATAGCACAGTCTCGAACTTATTTCTCTTCTCATGCCAGTGTTCTGCGCCTATCCCTGGACGGAAGCAAGCCTCAACGAAGGGGCAGTTATCTCTCACTGGCAGCCCTCACGGCATGACCACGATACATACCACAGTAATTTAATCCATTGTCATCTATTTCTACTAATCATCGCCATGCTGCACTGGACTGGCGCTGCAGTGCCATGCTCTACTTTAACGGTTGAGCTTGAAATATGTGATTGAGAAACTTGCACGGGCCGCCGTGCACTGCGCAGATCTGATAGCACGTGATTTAACCCTCTGAGAGTCTCCCACGCACAGGCTTGGCAATTCGGTAAATTTGACAGTTTCGTTCTCATTGAAAACTACACTTCATTCCCGAAAAACACCTGAGAAATCATGAAGGCATGTATTGAGTGATACATGCCAAGTATAAAGTGAAGTGGGCCAGAAATGAGTGAGATATAGCAAAGTGTCCGAATGATGGATGTCGCTGAAGCGCTGAAGCTGAAGCTCTGAAGGTTCGGTTGGATAGAATGCGCAGTCGTTCATCCGCGTGTTGCACGGCCTCGGCGTATATATCTCATCAGCATATGGAAACAATCGTCACCAAGTAGACTTGTAAGGTTATCTAGGAACGCGCTTCTGATCGGCATCTTACGCTGAGGCACTACTTCTAAGGGTATAAAGACATGTCAAGAAGATACGGCAAAGCAGTTCCAACCCTAGCCCAGCGTCCCTGCTCATGAGTGCGCATCCTTCTTTGTCTCCGAGTTTTCAGACCAAATTTTTAGGTACACCGTACACATTTTCAAGGTTCCTTTAACGGTACCAGCGATACTCAACATCAGTTATTGTATAACTACATTCCCTCAGAATGGGCTGCTATCACTTTCATTTCCCTCTTCGGAATCTCTACATGTATGTATATTCCCTTTGGTCTCAATAGGTTGTTGCTGACAGTGGAACACCCTCAAGTCGTCCATACCATACAGGCTCTCTATTTTCGCCTGTGGTGGCTATTACCTAGTACGATTCTCTGTGGTTTCCTTGAGGTTGTTGGCTGGAGCTCTCGGTTGTGGTCGAGCCGACATCCGTTCTTATTCCCTCCGTTTATCATACAGTGGGTACACTTCGATGGTCGCCTTTGAGTCCTTTGCTCATGGATCTACAGAATATTAACACTTGTTCTTGCACCCACATCGCTGGTTGCGGCCAATTTTATTCTCCTAGGACGCATCATGCGCCGGCTCGGCCCACAATACAGCCGTCTGACACCTAGACGATGTGAGTCACATACCCGGCCTTTATTCATCAGAGAATTCTTAATAACCGTGACGAAGACACAATTGTATTCATATTCAGCGTAAGTATATTTTCGTCCATACAGGATTTACGATTCTTCTTAACATTTTTCTAGGACCTCGTTGCTCTCCTTATTCAAGGCATGGGTGGCAGTATAGTGTCGAGAGCCTACAGATCAAAGCCAAGGTCGAAGCCAAATTCAAATTTACAAGCTCAACTCAGGCTGGTCTGCATGCGCCATCACGGTTCTGCTAATTCTCCAACTAACTCGATGCACGCTATACCAGGGCTCGCACATCGCTCTCGGTGGTATTACCTTCCAGCTCGGTGTGTCAGATCACCTGCACAATCACGTAGACGATTGCTTACAACCCTACCAGTCGCCATTGCCGCGTACTGCGCCTTTGCGGCGGAATTCCTCATCCGGTACGCACGGGAACGGCCAATACGATATGTTCCAGGCGAGGCTTATCGCGGCACGATGGACATTCGTCTGAAGTGCGTGTTGTACGCCATGTTTATCACGACCATCTTCATCATCATACGGTACACTGCCCGGTCTTCCTCCTTTATTTTCCATATCGCTGATGGTCTGTAGGACGATCTTCCGGACTGTCGCATTCGTGGATGGATGGCGCGGCAAGGTTAACTCGACTCAATGGTTATTCAGTACGTATCTCTGCTACCAGTTGCACCGAATCGTAGCCAACTATTGTGCAGTCGTATTCGATGGCGTAATGATCATGTTAGCGATGTGGACGATGAATATCTTCCATCCTGGGGTCCTCCTGAAAAAATCAGATTATCCCTACCCGACCAATTCTAAAGGTACCTCCCCAGATGAGACGGGCAATGATTCCGAGATGAAAGCGGTGTAACGAAATTCTCTTTTTTTTGCACAACATTTTATATACTAGCATACCGCGCACGAAGCCTACATGTATTCTTAGTAAAGGACATCCCAGGGTTAGTTCAATGGAGTATTTTGAGTGCACGCGTGAAGGAACAGCTACTAGTAAGACCACAGGATAAATGCGAAGAGGGCCAAGCGGCCACAAGTACGTAGTATGCCCGAGATGCGGCATGCAGACGACTCAGGCCGTTGGTCCTTCAACGCCGTCGTTGGAAGTACGACATGAACAAAAGTACCAGTTACAATCGTGCAATGTGGCCATCATGGCGATCATGGCCGACTAACACACGACGGACTGGGCCTTCACTTGTCTCGCTTGGGACAGATGACTGATTGGGACCATAAAGCCGACACTCGGGCAACGGACATCCGAGTCAGCACAACGTTCACCAACGTCTCGATTCTTCCTTACCTTTAAGGCCCTAGTTCTCCTATTTACCCCTGTTTTCCGAGTCCTTTTAAACATGACTGGCGCTACCCATGGATACAATCTTCGCTCTAAAGACAAGGCCAAGGCGACCAAGACATCCTAATAGTCGACGTCGATAAGTCGTTCGTGGTACTTACCGCACCGCGTCCCCGTCCATCCACACGGCATACAGGCAGAAAGGATATAAAGGTGGATCCGTCAGAAAGTGCATTTTTGAGTCCGGACTGAGAATCTAGTACGCAGCACTATGCCACTTTTCCTCAGACACGGACGCCGCGGGCCGGGAGCTACGCGCTCCGCACCCCCCTGACAGGTCCGACATTCCAAGACCCAGGAAGGGGATGGAAGGCAGTCAATCGTGGGGGCTGCAAGGGGGTCCACTGCGTCTTCGGATGCGGGCCAAGAGATCCGCCGCAGCAACAGCACGTTGAGAGCGTTCTTTGGTTTCGGAGTTATCCGGTCGCGCAAAGAACCTACCACTGGTGGGACCTAACTTGAACGGCGTCAACTTGTATGGCAATCACTATCATCGTGTTCCTAGTGGGGACTAACCGTGCACTGCTAAGTTGCTAAACATAGATTTTCTCTCGTTCATGTGGCTTGTCAAAGTTTATCGTGTCTGCTCTCGTCCACAACTTTGGGGACAATGCGCTAGCTGTTTCATTTTTGTGGTCGATTACCACCCTGCACCAAACGAGAGCTGTGGAATCCACATCCGACCCTAGTTAAAAACGGAGGTTTGTTCTCCCCCGCCCTGAAGTTTACTCCACCTCTCAGATTTCTAACTGTCTGTTTACTCGCACTTTCCTTCAGCCATTATCAACTTGTCTGTGACAAGATGTCTCTTCTTCCGTTCTCACTTCAAGTTCCCCCTCGTGTAACCGGCTTTATGCGTTATAGTAAGCCTAGAACAGTCTCTCGTGATTGGGCCATGAAGGGTGCTGATTGCGTTCGGTTTTCTCCGCACCAAAAGTATTTCTTCTCGTTGTCAATATTGTCCTGCCTTTGATATCTGTCATCACTGTCGATGTCGTTGCTACAGGTCTGCAGGACACCATTTTCTAAAACGAGCCCCTTCACTGATCTCGACTCCTTTTAAACCAGCGGTTGAGATCCTAGTAGTGACCTGCAGCTCCTTGGCCGCTCTCATCCTTATCTCAACGTGAGATTTGTGTGTGAGTATGAGACCTTAAATTAATCCTGTTCCCCTAGCTTGTTCTACAAGTTGGTCATGCGATCTTGCGTATTCAACAACATCAAGCGTGACCAACCGGTCCTTTTCTTTGTGGCCTTTCTCGACATTGGTAAGTTTCGGGTGGATTTTCCCATCTACACGGTCCAGGCTGATGCAACACCGTCTTAGTCGCAGCTATTGGATGGTCAGTCCGCTTGGACAACAAAGGGTTCTGTACCAACCGGTCCGACGGTACAGCCACATGCCACACCAAGCTCTTCGTAGTTGCACTCTGCCTCTCCTGGGCCTCCTTCATCGTTGGTCCGTGCCATCACACAATAGACCTTCACGCCGTTCCACTGAATGACATCACATTAGCTTTCTGCGGTGGCGTCCGCGCTGACCATAAGGAAGATCCACCGCTGCCAGTTCACATCTCCCGACGACGAGAGATCTCTCCTCCAGTAGCAGTGACTATTGCTGGGGAGTATGGGCTAAGAGACGATCCCAAGCACATTCCAATTATTTTTCCGGCATAAGACTAGAGGGCATGAGTGATATATTCAAGTAGCCTAGAACATCAGGGTTGTTTTACAGTAATCAGAAGTACTACTTCCAAAAATGATGCGAGATAGAGCTTTGACGATCACGACGGATCCACACCTTGAGCTAGATCAACATTATCTCCGACAAACGGAAAGTCATCTACCTCCCGCCAATAGACGTCTTCGCTTTCGGCCAACTCTCCCGTAGGAACGTCGCCGGGCTGTGGAGCTCGAAGGTCGTTCACAACAGAGCCAACGTGCAACGGGGAAATGTCAGCCATGGCCACGTTTACCGGTGACGCACGGACCGCTGTCTCGGGGACCCGCAACGCTACGCGGATATTTTCTTCCAGGTCTTCATCGTCGTCCGCAAGCGTTTGCACACCTTGCTAGGTGACGAGGAAATCGATGGGCACGGGCGGGGGCACACAAATATAAATACGACCATCAAACGGCGAACGACGATTCGTCCGCACGCACGGCGCCGCAAGTCCTCTTGCGTTCTCGACGCGGAGCCGCTTGCGATCGTGGTGGCTCACTGGCGGGGGGAAAGTGACGTCTTTCCATACGCGCGTTTAGCCCATACGAGTCCGAGCCAGGCGCTCTTAGAACTACGTTCGGAGGCGCGACCGAATATCCCCACTTGGTGACCGTAGAGGAGCTCACCCGAGTCCGCATCCGGTCGACGTTCCCAGATGTCCGTCACGCGGTTGAGGGAGATCACGGCGAGATGATGCGTGGCTGCGAGGGGGGCGTGCAGTTATATCGCGATCGTGGAGAGATTGAGCGGATGTTCGGAGAGGGTGTCGTCGTGGAGGTTTTGGTGTATTTGAGAGGTGATCTGTGAGCGAGTCGATGATGAGAGCATTTTGAGCGGCTTGGACCGTACTTTGGTGTCGATTGATTCGGACACGGGGAGGACTTCGGGGAGAGCGTGTAGAAGCGAGGTTACGATTTTCGTCGCACGAGGCGGGCCGTTGGTAGGCCAGAGGAAGTGGTGAGATAGAATGCTGAGCCATCGAGGCCGCCTTGAGCGACGGGGAGCTGCACGAGGAGTGAGAGCTGCAACGCTAGCTGTGACTTCCCGGATGCGCTGCATGCCAGTATTTATTAGCGTAAAGTTCAAGGACATGTATGCGTGAAGACTCGCCTTTCCTCCCGACAAATTCCCATACCATACTGACTCGGATGCCAACACCGAGGATCTGGTCGAAGGCAGTATCACCCGTCGAGATCACTTGGCTCCAACGACATCTCTCAGAAGGCGGGGTGGGCGGTTCAGGAAACGGTGCTGACAATCTTTTGTAAAGCCTTTGGTGCCAATCTACACTTTTGCGAAATTTCAAAAGATGGGTGTTAGAAGGACATGAGAGGCAGTAAGAAAGCCATCTGAGACACCGCAGAAGGGCAATTGACGCGATAGCCGTGAGATAGTCATTTTTTAGCCAACAAGCTATTACTCTGGACCACATCGTCACTTCCTGAGGACGACTCCAATATCATCTTTGGCACGAAGACAGGCGGGAGAGGCCCCTGCAAGCCTTGGGGTCTATCGAGGAACTCAAACGTTTTACCTTTGGCAGAGGAGGCCACTGCCACGACTCAATCATTTCTCATCGTCTTCTGAGAAAGAACTGATATTTCAGAACTCCCGTCCTTACAAGAACGTGATCACCCTCCAACGAGACTCGATCCCGACAACTGTCCGCAGACATCGCCTGCCCATCAAAGTTGACATGTTGATACGAGCTAGTGTAAACAAAAAGTCCAACAACATTTTTTTATGTCCCTACGTTATGTCGACTTTTCACGCCTTTGTATAGGTATAACCTTCAACTGCTAGATAGTCTAAAATGGCTGGAAATGGACATCCTTTTTCCTCCGCTCACGATGATGCTAGGACATCATAGGTGGAAACACCCGGCCTTCAACGCACCAATTATGAGTGGGGAAGCTGTAGACATTAGTTGTCGATCGATTGCTCGTAGGTATGTCCTAAGCTGGCAGGTCCTTCAGCCAAGTGGCCTGTCCTCTGATCGTTCCCCTACCTTGCGCTCGACGGTCATCCCTGACTCGAATTGCTTCGATCAACATTCCTTATTGATACAACCGAACCAAACGACTAGTTTACACGCAACCGACCCTCTGGCTACACAGGTCTATGTGGAATACAACGATTTCTGGTTCATCGTCTGCGTAAAAGCCTGTAACGAAACGGCCGGCCGGTATGCGGGTACTTCGTGGCCCGCGCCGAGCACATTCAAGAATGATAGTTTACCGGCGGTCTTGAACATGCCATATTTCACACCACTGACGTTGTACGACACCAACGACTGCGAGTTGAAAGTGGTCGATTCCGGGAATGTCAGTTGAGACACGACGGTCTGCACCCCATCGATGTTGCAAATCCAGTCTATGGAGACGAATCAAGAATATCCGAAAGTTGGGTTAAGTGACGGTAGAGTCGGACCGATGGAGGGAACGTACCAGCGTCCCCTGCCCAGATGAGAACCTGAATCCCGCTCTGTACGACCTCGCTGAGCGTAGACAAGAGGGAGATCGCAGCTAGCACACAGCGATGAACTGACACTACCAATTAGGTTATGGGGTGGAACTTACAGTCACCGGTCTTGGAAAACTTCTCAGATGTTGCGTTAGAGCAGTCTTTGAACTGTACCTGAGCGCCAATAGCATTCATGATATTCTTGGACTGGAGGTACGTGATGTATGTCTTCGGAGGGTACGGATCTTGCCTCGGAGAAGGAATGTAGTAGGGGTCAAAGTTTGCGCCGCTCACGATCGGGTTTTCAATGTCGTTGACGCAATATCCATCGGCATTGGAGCAATGAGAGTCGGAAGGGGACTTGCTACACGTGTTGAGGGCAGGCAGACAAGTTTTGTTATATGCACTAAGGTATGAGGCAGCTTGTGAATTGCTAATGAGAGCACGATATGGATTTGAGAGCGAATAATCAATGAAAGCTTTGAACTGGATGGCTGCGTCGAACTTTACAGCACAGAGCTGCTTAGATATTTGGACACCTAGAATTGAGAGAAAACTCACCCAGCCGTTATTGATTCCGAGGGCAACAAGAGGTATCTTCACACCAGTTGCTTTGTGTTGATCGATGGCAGAGTTCTGGGACTCACTGAAAAACACGGTCAAGTCACCTAAAGGATAATGGCGCTCGAAACCCACAAGTAGGACGCAAACTCGGGCCCATAATGTCCGCCATAAGACTCGGTGAACAGACCAAAGTTGCGGTTCTGATAGGTAGGGAATTGTGCGTAAAAGGCTTGCAGGAACGTCCACACATACGGTGCCGCTGTCATTGTCGACGTTACATCATCTGTACCGTAGCTGAAGCCTGTGCCGATGGGCTGGTCTACGTAAAGCATGTTGGCGACATTGTTCCAGCTGTAAGGGTTTAACACAGGCGTCGAGCCAGAAACGTTGTTGAAGGTACAGGGACCATTCTCCTGGAAGAGACCGATCATGCTACTGCAACCAGGACCGCCATTGAGCCAAAGGGCGAGCGGTGCGGTCGAGGGGTTAGAGCGGGCCTCGAAGAACCAGAACCACATTTGCTAGGAACTCCTTAGATAGCGTCGGGGATACGGAAAGAAGATAATTCCTCACCATATTGTTGCCGACGCTGAAATAACCAGAGTATTGGTTGACTCCCGATGTGGTTTCACAGATACCGCTGTTGGTAACATAAGACGTCGTTGAACCAGTGGCGGCATGCTCGAAGACGGTGTGATTGACACCACCTCTCACTACGAATGAGTGTCTGTCAAAAAGTGCTGGTGACGCGATGGCGAGGGAGGCCGATGCAAGTGCGACGAGGGCAGAGGACCCAAACATAGTGAGTGACAGCTGCCCAGGGCCCCTCTTGCGTTCCTTGGGTCATTATAAGAAGTAAACTTGACGGCCCACAGCCACGTCCGATTATCATTTCAAATCTCAATTTTTGGAAGGCGTTTTTCAGATATAACTATCAGCCCCGGCCCGGACCAGTCTGATTCAGTGGTCACGTGTTACTTTCCGATAAGCATCAAAGATAAGATACTTCGTTTGCCCCGCCCACCGTGAACTGCACACCACCAGCTATCAACGTCGCGAAGCCAAAGCCTCAGCTGTCGACACATTGGCCGACCACTGGCTAAACAACGATCGCCGCTCCCAAACTTACATTGCCTTCCCCACACCACCAGATGGCAAAATCCCGGTGGTAATCCAAGGATCGAAGGGACACGAGAGGGCGGTCTTCTCCACCCTCGTCAGTCTCATTACGGGCCATGTCTTCATCGGGTCGTACACGGCCAAATTACGCCCAGACCTCCCCATGAGCTGCCCCTGCGGGGCACCCACACAATCCGTCGAACACGTCATCGCAGCCTGCCCGCTCTACGATGACGCGTGACATCCTCCAGCCTGTGGATCACGACCTCTCACTCCCCATCCTACTTAGCACGGCCCAAGGTGGGAAAGCTGTGAGCCTCTTTATCAGATAGACCCGCGCCTGCATGCTCCCGAGACAAGTCTGGGACCCGGGACAGATTCCCCTGCCGGAACAGGCTCCAGAAAACGCTAATTAGTGTACTTGTAAACACTACTATACACTTCCCCCCGCCCATACAATGTCGAGTACACCACTACCCTCCTTACTATCCCACCCCCACTGACCGCGTCTTTGTCATAGCCACATGTTGCGGAATATAAATGGAGACTTTAAAAAAAAACTTGCTTTGATACCACACAGCTCGGCCTTGGGAGGTATCTTCTATAGGTAGAAATGAAGGGCTTCTGGTGAAATATGGAGGGAAAATGCTTGACAGCGGTGATATGACAATTACGAGTCCGAGACGGAAAGGTCCTCAGAAAAAGAGAACGTTCTGCTTGAGGAGAGTTCTTGAAATTTCACGTAAGAGGTTTTAGGACAGACAGAGCTCGTGATCCGATACGTTAAAAACCTTTATATACATCGGGGAACGTAGCCAGACCGTAACAAAAGTTGGAAGTGAGACGATCAGACGAGGGAGTGCACATGGCATATGCATGGGAATAGATAAGACGATGACACATGACGAGACGGAAAGAGTATGAAAAGTGTCTTATCAAAGCCCAGGGCTGGTCCGACACTCCGACGGAGATAGATGAAGCAAAAAACCTACCGTTCACTCGAAATATGACCCCGGGGTACAGTAGCCCGAGGCGCTAAGGTGGCCATGACCACGAACACAAGACAGGGAAGAGGAGTGGTGACAGAACCTTTGCAGTGTGTAGAATCTCAGGCTGACTGTCCGACTGTGTCACTGCGTCAGGTGCTGAAGCAGGTTTCCTTTGGGTTTCACGTTCCTTACATCCAACGTTTAGCTATCCTGGAAGCTGTCCGTTCAGTGAAGAAAAGGAAGATGGAGGAAGCTCCCGAGTTTGTTGTCTATGCGCTGTTCTCAGCGTGAATTCTCACCGCATACCAGGAAAAGCGGCAAGAAGAGGCGCAAGGCAACAGCAAAGGTATTCTATAGACCCACCCTTCCACTCAAAGTCGCGATAAAGGTTCCTTTCCCAGCCCTCCGTACTTCCGGAATACAGAGGCGTAGATCTCAAGGACGTTCAAACCCAGTCGAATCTGTTTGAAGGACTGAGTTTCAGTGAGTTTCTCGTATATCTTATGGCTCGCGCAGACGTCAACGAAACCTGAACAGTGGTCTCCTCCGATCCCAAGTCAAGGACACGGGACGCAGACAAGGAGCAGCTACTAAAACTGTAAGTCACATCTACGGGCTAGATTACACGTGCGATTCACACTGACTGTCTTCTTAACTATGAAACGGTCAAGTATTTCAATGGTGAAGAACATGCAAGTGAGCGCTATTGCGACTCTATCAGGAAGTACCAAAAGCTTGAGTACCACGTCATTAGTGAGTGTCATTGATAGAACTCTCTAGTATTGTCGCGCTGACCCGTGTGTCACAGCTGCGATGAATCTACTTAACTTGGTTCAAGATCTTATTATTGTAGGCTTGTGCGCATGCCATTTCCCCCAGTTGAATAACAACTTTTGTTCTAGACCGTCGGACTACTGGTCGGTTCTATGATCGTCGCGCGACGAGTGGTCAATGACCAGCTAGACACCAGTGACTTTGTGTTCTTTGTCACGTCTTGGCTCAGGTAAGCGGCTTTGTTTGAGACGACTCGACAATCCTTGACCTTGACATTTCTGTAGCTTTATGGCCCACTCAATATGCTTGGATCTATCTATCGATCAATCCATCGGTCGTTAGTGGACGCAGAGAGACTACTCACGCTCCTCAATGAGTCGACCGACGTGAATGATAAACCTGGAGCACCTGACCTTCTCATTACTGACGGAGAGATCGAATTTGGTAGGCATTGCTGTTCCTCGCTTCCACTGATCGACTCGATGCATTTGCAGAAAATGTCAAGTTTACGTACGATGGGCGCAAACCTGCCCTACACGGAGTATCCTTCCGTGTTCCTAAAGGAGCATCAGTAGCCCTCGTCGGCGAGTCCGGCGCGGGCAAGTCGACTAGCCTCCGCCTATTGTACCGATTCTATGACTTGAAGGAGGGTGAGGGCCGCATTTTAGTTGACGGGCAGGATATCCGCGACGTGACACAAGCAAGTTTGCGTAAGGCAATTGGCGTGGTCCCACAGGATGCCGTACTTTTCAATGCAAGTATAGGCTATAATATTGGGTGCGTATCTCTGATATCATCTCTGGCCCTGGGGCTCTAATGGTGAGCCTTGCAGCTATGGCAAGTTTGGGGCGAGCCCGGAAGAACTGGAGGAAGCGGCGACAGCGGCACAGATGCACGACCGCATTATGTCGTTCCCTGAGAAATATGTGACTAAGGTTGGCGAACGCGGCATTCGGCTCAGTGGAGGAGAGAAGCAGCGTGTGGCTATTGCGCGCACTCTGCTCAAGAATCCCCCTATATTGTTGCTTGACGAGGCCACCAGGTCTGTTGCATGCCCCAAATTGGCGGATCGATGGCTGATTGATACGTCACTATCAGCGCCCTAGACACTTCTACGGAACGTGACATCCAGAAAGCTCTGCAGAATCTGGTTCGCGGCCTTTCCTCGCTATCTATCGCCCACAGGCTTTCGGTGAGTCTATTTCTGCGTCTGGAACATGGCATCTGACCTGTCTCGCTCTTTATAGACTATTGCCAATGCGGACTTGTGAGATATCCTTTTTCTGGCTTCCTTGACGTGTCCTCACTCATAGAATAACAGGATTCTTGTTCTCAAGGACGGTCAGATTATCGAACAGGGAAATCATAAGCAGCTTCTCGAACTCAACGGCGTTTTTGCGGTCATGTGGGCCAACCAGATTAGTGCGGACGGCGGACTACCGGCGGATGGGGACTTGGGGAAGCGGTCGGCGGGTACCAAATTGACGATGCGAACCAAGGCCAATCTATCACTCAGGATATCGACGTCGCCCCTACACAAGACACCGCGAAGCCACCCGTGGTGGAGACCGCACCCGCTCAGGACACCCAAGTAGACGAGACGCCTGTCACCTTTCCTTCGTCCGATATAGGCGAGGCTCCGACCATCGAGACCATTCCCCCGCAGAAGGACAATCCCGTCACCTCAACGACCGACCCTGCACTTGTTGCTTTCCCGGGCAGATCGTCCGATGAAGCTCCATCGCAGAATGCTCCTTCGGCCCAAGGTATCACGTTCGCACCAGAGGTGAGGACACCTGAGCGCAGAGGCTCTCCGGATCCTGATGCTGGGCCGAAGCGCAAGCGCATTTCGTCCCAAAACTTCCAGCGGCTTGCACGACGAATCTCTGTAAGAGCTGGCTCCGTGTCGAACATCCCAATCCTAGGCAGCCTTCGGCGTGACTCATCGTCTGCCTCGACATCTGCGCAAGCGCAGCCTTCGACGGATACCGATGCAGCGCCTACCGTGACTTCGGAGTCGCCAGCTGCCAGTATCCAGAGCGAGCCAGATAAGGATAAGGGCAAGAAGAAGGAGAAGGAGAAGGAGAGGAGGTTCCTCTAAGTAACCCATCGTGTCGTATGAGGCACCCACCTATGTTTACTTGTTTTTCTCGACGTTGCTTTACACATTCACGACTGAACTGATATCTCGAAAAGCTTAAAGCCAAAGGGGCGGTCGGCTGACGTGTGGGTCTAGAATCAAGGGCCTCGGCTGTATTTTAAGCTGAGATTGAAAATTGACGGAGTAGTATATAAGGAAGGCCGAAAAGATGACACAGGGATTGCGTACAGTCGGACGACGACACCCCCAACCGTACCGTTCTTCTTCTCGTTTTTGCCTCTTCTCTGCTTTTTTTCTCGGTTGTGTTCCCGTCTGTTCTCCGTTTCATTGTATTATTGCAATCATGTCTGCAAAGATTTATGTTGGGTCAGTCGTGCGCGCTTGTGATATCTTATCGTCCTCATCGTTTCTTCCCGTTTTTGAAAACGGGGGGGAGCGTGGCCGCTGATAGTAATTTTTTGTACTCTATGTTAGCAATCTGAGCTGGAATACGACCGATGAAGATTTGCGCACAGTTCGTCTGATGTCCTGGCTCTGCTTAAATTGTTCCTGATCTTTTGTCCTTGCCTTGCCTGGTTATCTTTTTTTATTGCCGTGCCCCCGTTGATAGGCCTTTCAGTCCTTTGGCACCGTTGTTGATGTACGCCTCTTTGTCCACCTGCGTGAATTGATTTTTTCCTGATTGACGAGGGATACATTTTTTGGTGTTCCCTTGCTGTCTGCCCTTTTTCTTTATTTTATCGAACAGTCGATCGTGATGCGTGACCGCGAGACGAATCGCTCGCGTGGTTTTGGTTTCGTAACTTATGGCACTGAGGCGGAAGCCCACTCAGCTATCGATGGGATGAACGACAGCGAGCTCGATGGCCGCAGGATCCGTGTCAACATCGCTAACGGCCGCAGTGGCGGCGGCGGCGGTGGTGGTGGCGGTCCGTCAAAAACTCCATTTTTCTATCCGTTATAATCCTTCTCACTGCTGTTAGGATATCAAGGTGGCGACAACGGTGGCAGTTCTGGATATAGTGGTGAGTAGAACGCAAACTTGACTTGAGATAGTCGGGCACTAAGCGAGAAACTCGGGATGATATAAGGTGGTGGCGGCGGATATGGTGGCCAAGCAGGCTACAGCGCTGGACAGGGCTATGGGACCTATCCTGCGCAAGGTGGTAGGTCGAGATAATATTGTCTGATGATCAGGTCTTCACCATCCGTGCAGGCTACCAAGGAGGAGGTTACCAACAGGGTGGTTACCCGCAGCAGGGAGGCTACCAGCAGGGGGGTTATCAGGGTGGAGCAACAGGCTACACCTACTAATCTCATCCACTGCGGTAGTGAGTAGCAACTTTTTCCTGCTCACATGTAGCTTAACCTACTCCGTTCTTATAGCTCACCGCTGCGCGAATTCGTATCGCTTACCCATTTATGCATTCCTTTTTTTCTACTCTTTTTTATTCACCTGTCACCTTCCCGTCTCCCCTCCCCCCTACCCTTGTTTTTTTTTACTTGACATGCTCATCCCACACATCTCCTTACCACACCTGAATTGTACCATCCCTTGAGCCAGAGGTGATGTGCTGCCCTCCAGGAGAGAATGCAACCGACTCGATTTTGCCAGTGTGTCCAGTACACGGGCCTGCAACAAGCTCCCTGGTTGTGGCATCCCACACCTGAATTGTGCAATCCCGTGAGCCTGAGGCAATGCACTGCCCATCTGGTGAGAACGCAACAGAGTTGATTGATTCTTCATGTGCCTGAATCATCATTTCCAACGCGGGCCAATGAGACAACTGCCTGCGTTCCAAGCCCAGCGTATGAGGGAAGAGTGTTGCCGCGGCTCAGCTTAGCCGTGCGCCGACTTGGTAAGCCACGGCTTTTTCCGGGAACGGCTCGACTTCGCCAATTTTTCTGCTCAGGAGCCGCGACTTCGACTTAGCTGCAGCTCTTAGTCGACTTGAGCCACACAAATAAAAAAAATTCTTTTTCTTTTTTTTCTGCCCCTCTTAAGTTTTACAATATGAAGTTACATGAGACATCTGGTGGGGGAACCGACGCATCCAAAAGTGAGGAGCGGGCACTGCCCATCGCGGGAAGCAACGCGCGGCAATCACGAGCCAGCTGTGGTGGCTCCTGCGGTGGCGAGGGATCCTCCCGAGGCAAGGGTCAGTGATAAGCCGCGTGATGCTTTATGCGAGATAGCGGGACATGTAGGTCATCGAGGGATGGGCGAGCTGCGTGCTCTAAAATCTCACGCGAGCCGAGTCGGCTGTGCACCGTGCGGCGCATACATTCTTCACCTTCTGCACTACTGTTTGCGTTACTGACATTCCCGTTCACGAGCGCCTTGAATAGACCCGCAGGAATGGTTTTCATTGATACGGGGTGCTTAAAGCCAAGGGGAATCGGTACGCGACGAGCCTTTATCAACAGAGGAACAGGCAACTCATGCTCAGCATCTACGCTTGCCTCATCCCTCATCCTCATCTCCGTCAATCTCACTTTCATCGTCTTGGATTTCATCACTGACGGGATTCTTCACACCAGCCACAGTCGTGCATTGCGATGCCTGACGCATTCCAGCGTTGTTTGCGTCGGAAAGCTTTGTGATACCAGTAAGACTACGGAGAATTTAGAATTGAAAAAAGAAACAAAACAAGAAAAGGTCACTCACCGGTTGCGCTTGGTGCCATCCGTCTTTTTGAGTTGCTGGTCGGCCCTGAATTTTGCCCAATTTAACACATTCTCCACGATGGAAGACTTGGCCACTAGAGCGTGATCAATAATCGCACACCGTGTTCAATACAACCAATCTCACCCTTCTTCATGAATTCTTCCAAAAGCGTCGGTTTTGAACCAAACTTCGAGGTCAGTAACGTCATGGTCTCCTTGGTTTGGCTGTCAAACGTCAGATTCTCTATGAGCGCATTGACGAAGATCCACATGTGTTCTTTGATCTTGGGAAGCTTGATTGCCGCGGCTTTGTTTTTCTTCGCGATGGCCGTCATGAGGCTCTTCGCAATCTGGTCTGCGATATAGTTGACATGCGAGCCACCCTTGATCGTGGAGATCGAGTTGGCGGACAACACATGCTAAAACGTGCCGTCCGAGACCGCAAAGCCAACTTCCCAGCGGTCGCTGATGCGCTCATACATAACTGATTGTTTGGCCTGTGCTGCCCCGCCCGACCCAAGCTCAAATTGATACCTCCCAAGTGTCTGATGACATGGATGAACGTCCCGATCCAAGACTGAAATCAGACTGCAGAGAAGTCATGGACCTCCCCCGCAAGCGGTCGCGGTCGCGGCCGGAGAAGACGGCGTGCACCGCTTGAGGTACCGCTGCTTTGGCTGCGGACCTGAAACTACGGATGATATCTAAGGGAAATAAGCAAGAGCATCTCGGAAAGATAAAAAGCGATGCACCGATGATGTTGCCCATCTTGGATTTGACAACGGTCATCGAGATGATGATGGTGGTGACCAGGCTCGAGCTCCGTAAGCGAGCGTTGGTACCGGCGGCGGCGGCGGTTGCTGAGGCAGGTGCAGGGACAGCAGCAGCGGGGAGTAAGACATCACCGGTGTTGGGACGAGCATGACCACAAGGGGGTGGACGAGGCGGGGATGCGGACGACAAAGGGAGAGAAGGAAAAAAAGAAATGTCAGTGTGAGAAGTCAAAAAAAAAAAAAGCGACGCACCGTTGACCATGCTCACTGAGCACTTCAAGCCAAAACAGAAACTTTGTCTCGAACAGGGATCCAAATTTCCCGAAGAGGTCTTGCTCGAAATCAACATGTCCTAAGTGATTGTCCCAGAA
This sequence comes from Lactifluus volemus, assembly GCA_022376515.1. Taxonomy (NCBI): domain Eukaryota; kingdom Fungi; phylum Basidiomycota; class Agaricomycetes; order Russulales; family Russulaceae; genus Lactifluus; species Lactifluus volemus. The sequence goes on along the minus strand of WTXI01000007.1, from coordinate 220,401 downwards.
AATGCAGGCATATGATAGAGCAGGTGGAATGTGTTTGCAAATTCGAGAGTTAAGGTCTGGGACATCGCTGTTCGCAAGGTATGGTGACTCGAGCTCGCAAATGTTAAACTTGAGCTTGAAGAGCATCAAGCTAACGCAGGAATGTGCCAATTCACGATGGGCACCATCAAGGTCCACATAAAACATGTCATTCTTCTTGCTCGTCAGAAAGTCGCGGAATGATGTATGGAGAGGAACGATGGGACGCGTGTGATCGGATGAGACCGGATGCAAGCGACCTCGGATGGGACTACCCGGGCCCAAAAACATCCCACCTCCGAGTCCCAGAGCTCTGTTGCTCGACTCGGATGACTCAGACATACGGGATTGGGCATAGAAAAGATAACCTCAAGCTCGGACTCACCGGACGCCAGCTCTTCGAAGTGAACATTTCTCTGGATGGCCCCGAGATGAACCCTCCTTAGTCTCATACTCATCCTCGGCCGATTCGTGAACCTCGCGGTCCCCTTCCTGCTTGCACGACTCATATCCATCTTTGAAGGGGGTGTTAAGCTCTCACCTTGGCCATATCTTCTTGGCTATGTCGGTCTGCGCTTCCTCCAGAACAGTGGCGGGCTCTCTGCGCTCCGCGATGTATGTTGGACTCATTCAATCTTCTTCCTCACAATGTTCATTTCAACTTGTGTTGGGTAGGCACTCTGGATCCCCGTCATGCAATACTCGGATCGCGGTGCGCAGGATGAATGTTTAACGTGAGCTGAATACCGACTCCTTTCTCTAGAAATGTCATCGCTATCATTCAACCACCTCCTCAATCTCTCCTTCGCATGGCACACCCGTCGCAAAACTGGTGAAGTACTCCGTATCCTCGACCGTGGCGCTGCGATCAACAACACCTTTGAAGTATTGGCGCCACTTTTTAAAAACGTGTTGATTTGAGTGAAGTTGGAAGGAAAGCCTAGTGATGCTAGTTCCTGATGACCCCACCCGGGCCTGAGTAGAACGGTAAGCCTTCAGTTCCAAGGTCGACACCAATGGTATGACGGACCCATTTGTATGGCTTTTGCGAGAAACAAAGGGAGTTATTATAATAATAAGCACCTCAAGTGGAAATGTAAGACAATGGATCATTGGAGAATTCAGCGCGGCGACCGTTGGCCGCGTTGCGGTTTTCTTCGCGAACCAGGCTCTCACACCATACTGTATTAGGCAGGTTACAATAACGAGTGGCGCACTCAGGCTGGCGCTAGCGTTACTAGTACCTGCAGTGAATCAGTGATGCTTGATGAGCGCTGAGCCTTGTGATTCAAAAGTAAAGGGTGTGCACGAGGATTTTCCTGACAAAAGACAATACCAATAGGACTCAGAATCTTGTGCACTAGCTTGCACAGAACTGAGGGAGCTAAGGGGTCAAAACTACAAATATAAAGGGCTCAAAGGCCATTACGATGAGAAGAAACTCAATGAGGGTAACGATCGGGTATTACGAATGCGTGCACACCTAAGTGTGTGCCTCACTTCCTATCATACTGTGCTAGTAGTTAATATCTATCGATGTGAAGTGAAACATAAAATGATCAGATCGAAAGGTAATTGTCCAAATAACACCGTGTCCGAGTGATGGTGCGTCCTTCTCCATATCTTTTTCGTATTGTGGGGCGCGTGCATTTGTCTTCATCCAGGCCTCTAAAATTTCATGAGATGTTTAGGAAACAATTACCACCGCTGACAAAGGACAGCCAAAAGTCGAAGAGCCAAACAATACGTGGATCAAATGATCGGTCATGCATACTGTATTGCTACAGAGACGTAGAGACTTGGACGTAATGTACATGAGTTCGTAACTACGACCCAGAAAATTCGAAGGGAAAGCACCAGCATACATTCGTTAAAATAGTCATCAAATCGTCCGAGCTTTCATGTTAACTGCCAAGCACCCTTGACTGGCACCTGTGGCACCGACCTATAGTAGTCCGTGATCGAACTGGCGACGTCACCGAGGCAGTATCCGGATCGCATCACCAGGAGGGAGAGGACGATCGCTTCAAGAAGGCCGCACTCGACAAGCGCCGATTGGAATAGCTGCAGACGGAGCTCATCGTTTTGGGCTCGAATCCACCACTTGGCTACTGAGAGACCGGGTCGGTCCGCAGGGATCAACTGAAGTAGGCCTATTAGCATATACGATACGGGAATTGATATCATCTTAGATACACACATAACCGAGGTTGCCTTGCCGTACCCATATGAATTGTGTATCACCGTGCGTGAGTAGGCGAGTGCTGGTCAATGACCCCATATCATTCAGGATGGCAGTAGGTGGTTATGATCAGGTTGACTTACGTATCTCGCCTGTCATACATTGATTCTTGCTTCACAAATGGCAACCAATACATGCACTTTGTCTTCTTTCCGTGATAAACCAAGGTTGGGGTCTCACGGTTCCATTTTATGTGGGCGACCTCGGCATTATTTCCGCACGACATCAGAGTCGAGCGCTTCGTGGTACTTGAGATGACATAGAGGGTTCGGCCAGCTGCATCGGATACGGTGCTGTTGAGCATGCTTGACTTACTGGGCCCGCACATCATCGTGTTAAATGGGAGTCTGTCGAGGAAGTCTTCGCCGCTGCCGGAGATTGTGAGTATAACGGATGGACGATTGTTGTGATTAGGGGTGTTGACAAGTGTTGGGCTCTGAGTGGGGATTGACGCGCTACTGTGGTTGGGGGGGGAGATAAATCCGCCAGCGGATACCTTAGCAGTGCGAAATAATTTCCCGAACATGTTAGTGGGGAGGGGGTGGCGATGTCCAGCAGAAGAAGGATGTGGAGAGAGGAGTGTCTTGCACTCGGGTGTTGGAAATGTGAGCGCTAGGACTAGGCCATGACAATCCTTTTATGTGGTTTGGACCTGGGAACAAACGCACGGAACCGGAGAGGCAGGGAGTATGGAGACAAAAGGAAGGGACATCTGTTCATCGGACACGAGTTCGCTGACCCGTAAAGGAATGATAGGATCATAGAATAACTAAAGATGTCTTACCATCCTATTGTTCGAGGTCATCCGTTGCCTCGGGTCTGGCAAGTAACACTAGTCCTTCGTAGCCTGAAAACGGCCTCGAACTCCAGTGTGTGCACAACACCATCCTTCTAGCTGAGATTCTCTACTTGGACGTAGACTCTATTTTTTTTAATGGCACTGGTGAGTAACAGTGAATGAAATTGGATGGATGCGGAAGTTGACGATCGCGCGATGTTGAGGCAGTTGAGCTGAGGCCGTGCCGCTGTGCCGCTCCAAATCAGTTTCCATGACAAATTGAACCCGGCCCAGGCCAGGTAAGCGCTAAGAGCATCTGCATTTGTGACTCTCATACCAGCTCACGCTGCTTTTGATAACAGGTCATTTGAGTGTTTATCTTGTTAACATGTAGTAATTTATCTATCAGGAGGTATTCGGATCGATGCAACACGACGCACTGTTTCTGTACTCAGGCTATTCATCGCTTGTAACACAATTGACTCTGATACACAACAACACATCTCACCTCGCTTCTCAGTGACTATTGTCTAGACATTTTCGGAACATCATTCCAGAGGGCGTCGCTACCGCTGTCAGGTGTGCCGCGTTTTCAATTTGTCAAATCACTTCCGCCACCGCTTCAATTGAGTTGCCGTGTCCAACTTGGAGTCCTTATCTTCCACTACTCCGTATTGCGCACATCCAGCACCGGGCAACTTCAGCAATCGCAGGAAGTTGGCCTTCTGGCCAGGTGCAGTGAATTCTGTGTGAGACGCACGCTGAGTGGGCCGCATGAGTTATATCACATGGCCACTAGTTCTCGGAATTCCGCTTTGACCGCATTCACCACGTGGATTGTCTTACGCCCACTGTTTGTGATTTACACGGTACGGCTCCACCCTCACACAACTGCGAGTACTTCTGATTTTTCATGGCCACCCATACTAATCGTAAGTTCCCGGGCCGGATGGAACTTTCCGCGCATTTCTGCGTCACTCATAAACGTATCTTTTTTCACCATTACAGCCTCTATCCATGAGATCGAGAGCTCCATTTATAAACACCAAAATTACCTTTCGTCAATTCCGCGATTTCATCCTCGTCGCGCTCATTATCTCGCTTCTCTGGCATCCTGGAGATTCGAGCACCACAAGTTATCTGATTCTCACGAACAGCTGGAAAATTCAATCCTCCACTTGGCAGAGGCGCTCCTCCTCTCACTGAGCAAGGCCAGACCTACGCCAAAGTCCGTTTGGATTTTCTTATTTCTCGCGTATTACCTCTTTCGTCGCTCGATCAAACTCGAGCAGCCAGATGATATCAAGTATTCCATCGAGTACGTTCGTTATTTGCGAGACGAGCGACTTCAACGCTTCGGCATCCCATGCGATGTTGTCACGTCACTTCTTGTGTCGGCATTGGCATTTCGGGTGAAGTTGAAATCAGGCGATGTCATGAAGGATTTCGAGGAGATGATGGTTCTCTGCCGCGAATGCCTCCACTCGGATAGCTCGGCGAGTCCTCCAACCGAACTCTTTATGCACTTGGGCAGAGCCCTTCACAACACTCGCGGCGTGAAGGGAGGACTTCTAGAACAAGTGATTGGATGCTTCCGAGAAGCGAATATTCGTTTCCCAGATTCCATCGAATTTTCTTTTTTCCTCGGCCATTCTCTCTCCATACGCTTCGAGGAAACGTACTCGATTGTTGATTGCGAGGAGGCAATGGCTACCCTGAACCGAGTCATAACATCTCCTTCCAATCTCCCCGAAGGCAATCGGAATAAATTCCAGAAATCCGCTTTAATGGAAATCGCGGATCTTTCCGGATTCCGATGCATCATGACTAGGAAGCCAGAGTATTTCGAGGAGGCAATTTCCCATTACAGGACTCTTCTTAGCTCCCTTTCTCTTGATAATCCGCACCGCCCCTATTTCTCGTGGCAACTCGCGGAACTCTCCAAGCTGCGCCTCGGGGAATTCGGTATCCAAGTGGATCAACTTGAAGAAGAGCCTCAGAGTGACCCAATTATTATCGACCTTTCATGCTTGCCATCCCTCATTACTTCTCTTAGAGAACCGAATTCTTCGATATCCCCGGACCAATGGAGGCAACACCTTCGAGCAATTTACTCCCTCACGATGAAGAACATCACCAATATTGCGGAGATTGCAGATGCTATCAAGTACTGTCTACTGCTACTAACCTCGATGGAAAAAATGGATGGGGGCGCACTCCCCGTCCTGTTGGAGTTAGGAAACCTTCTCTTCGGTGCATTCGAGATCACCGAGAATATCGGGTACCTCAATGAATCAATTGCCATACTTCGTGATGCTTTCAAGACGCAAGGCTTACCGGTGGCCCCGGACTTGCCAGCCAAGTGTCTTATTCGGCCCTTATGGACGCGCATGCTGCTGCTTAACCGCAGAGAAGACTTGGATGAAATTATTCAAGTTTTAATCATGCTTTCAACTGACACCAGTACGAGAGCATCTCAGCGATTGCAGTTCTCATACCAATGGGCGATTACGGCACATCTTTTTGTTCACTCCTCCGTCACGGCTGCCTACGAGAATGCTTTCTCTCTCATGCAAGACACTCTTTCCTGCGCCCCTACACTCGAAATACAACATCATCGTCTCGTCTTCATGCGCGAGAGTTACGAGAAGCTACCGTCGTGTTATGCCTCGTATCAGATCGACACATGCCAAATCAACAGGGCAATCGAAACCCTCGAGAGAGGAAGAGCTTTACTCTGGTCAGAGATGCGTGGTTTCCGCACCTCTGCTGATCAACTTGAAGCGGTCGACTCGGATTTGGCAGCGGAATTCGTAAAAATCAGCAGGGACCTCGAGCATGTTACAATGTCCATGGCGCCGTGTGGAAAGATGAATACCGAGGGTAGCGAAGTCGAGGGCCCCTGGAAAATGGATCCGTTTGGCCGTCTCATGATGAAGCAACGTCAACTTTTGGCGGAACGCGACAAGCTCCTGTCACAAATCCGAGCCTTACCAGGCTTCGATAACTTCTTGAAGCACCCGTCGTTTGATACTCTTCGCTCCGCTGCGTTACGCGGGCCGGTCATCATCATTAACCATAGCGAATTACGTTCGGACATCCTAATCATTTTCTACGACTCCCCTCCTTCCCTCATAACCCAGACCGATGACTTTCATCGCCGAGCAGTCGAGTTGCGTGATCGGCTTGTAAAAGCTAGAAAGGATCACAGCCTTGACTCAAAACAGTACCAGCGCGCTCTCCGTTTCGTACTCGAGAGTCTCTATAAACTTGTAGGCAAGCCAGTCATAGAGGAGTTCCACAAGGCGAAGATACCAGAACAATCCCGAGTTTGGTGGTGTCCTACGTCTGTGTTTTGCTATCTTCCTCTCCACGCGATGGGGCCTATCCCTTCGGATGACGGGGTTAAACTCTATTTTTCTGACCTATACATTCCCTCATATACCCCAACACTATCCGCACTCATCGAATCACGCAAGTCCGGGGCACATACTTCGGAGAAGCCTTCAATACTTCTTGTCGCACAGCCTGAATCTCTGCGACACTCGATCCAAGAGATTTGGGCCATTCAACACCTCAATGCAGCAGTCACATCTCTTATCTCAAAGAAGGCGACGCCGTCTAGCGTCGTGGAGGGTCTCAGACATCACCAGTTCACCCACTTTGTGTGCCATGGAAATCTGGAACTAGGGAAACCATTCAATGCATCATTCAGGCTCTATGGGGGCCAGCCACTTACGCTACTCGAGATTGTTCGCTCTCGAATTCCTACGGCAGAGTTTGCCTTCCTTTCAGCTTGTCACACAGCCGAGCTGACCGAGGAAAGCATCTCTGACGAGGCACTGCACCTTACAGCGGCAATGCAATATTGCGGATTCCGAAGTGTGGTTGGGACGATGTGGGCAATGGCGGATAAAGATGGTCAATATCTAGCTAAAGACTTCTACGAGTTGATACTTTCGAGCGATGAACCCGGTGTACCATATTATGAAAGATCGGCGAGGGCACTTCGAGATGCTGTGAAGGATCTACGGAGAAAAAATGGGCTGTCTTTGGAGCGATGGGTGAATTATGTACATTACGGCGCATGATTCAGAGTTCTTTTTACATTTTCTGTGAGTATTTTTTATTTTCCGTCTGATATATGGACATTCAATTCAGACGGGAGGTCAGCGTCACGACCGCTACCCTTAAGTCTGCCTTTTTGTTTTTTTTCCTCGGTCGTCACCTCGGTATCTCGATGCGCCTGGACCACCCGTGCGCTATCAAGCCATGTTTCTATTCCCGCTCCATGGTGCTGCCTAGGCAATGACCACCTTTGCGCCTCGAGGTTGGCTCTACGCCACACTGGCAGGCGGGGAGGGGTGTGTCGACACAACGCAGTCCGAGTCAACTTCCAGGCAGCAACTTGAACACCCGTCTCAACGGCGAAAGGAAGCATTGTTATCAAATATACAGTATTTAGGAAATCAGGCGGAAGTGAGACAGTGTGATCCCTTTTGGGAAGCCATGGGCCATGGCAAGGTTGGAAGGCAAGCGTACTATAAAGGGAAACCGTTTGGCTGGAGCCCCTAATCGGCTGACGTGGAAGGCCACATAGGGGTAGTGGGACGCCTATTAAGGGGCTAAGTGGGGTTACCCCGTTTGGGCGTTCTTCCTTACGCTCACTCAAGCATCGTCCGTTCATGACGTCGTGGTCTCGTATCAATTCCGTGTTCGTCGTCGTGTGTATGTTCAGCCCTATCGATCTTTCCTGAGCATTGCAATTGTTTGTCGTCTTCCACCAAATTTCACCTCTTGACCCTCTACTATACCACGTACGCTTTTATCGCTCTTCCTACCTTTGCTCACCTTCATCAAAAGCGTCGCACTATCGTCTGCTCTCGCCCTACCTGGTCCACTCGTGCGTATCATTTTGTAGCCCTTCCTCCCCCTTCCTTACGTTGCATCATCCAGGACATCTCGCCATGGACCAGAATACCGCTCTCGAGGCTCTCGAGGCCAACATCGTGGAGGCTTGCACAAACCACCAGCTCTTACACTCGAAAGACAAGGACTACCGAGCATGCGTGTCCATCGGGACGGATTACTTCGTGAAATTTGGTCATCCCTACGCTTTATGGCCTGAACTCCAAACTCAGTTGTACATCTTCGACTATGCAAAGTCTAACCCCCACCCTGATGCGCCGCGCATTGCCCAGGTGGTGCACTACTTCGGAGGCAGCATGACCACGTATCTGGTCATGGAGTTCATCACGCTCACGGCCGCCCCTCTAGACCTCATCGACCGGACAGCACAGGCTCTCGTATGGCTCTCGAGCGTCCCACCTCCTCCCAACCATGTGATTGGCCCCTTAGGGGGCGGTTGTATCCGCCACAAATTCTTTAAGAGGTACAGGGCACCTCTTCTTTTCTCAAGCGTCGAGGCCCTACAACGGTACATGCGCAAGGTGCGTCCTTGCTTTCATTTTTCTCGACCATCCACCGTTCCCTAACACGCAACCTGGGCCAGGCGTACACGTTTCTCTCGGCCCAGGCCCAGAAGCGGCTCTCTCCCGTCGAGATAAGCGGTGATCGCCTCATGTTCACCCAGTCCGACATGCACCCCAGCAACTTCGGCGTCGACCAGAACGGCAAGACGGTCTTGATGGATTTCGCGGAGATAGGGCTGTTGCCCGAAACCTTCGTCGCGCATACCATGTTTTCGGAGAAACGCCTCGTCCCTATCGCCATCGCTTTGGGCTTGTCGGATAGTTCCATTGTCCCGATGACTGCAGTCTCCTCGCTTTTATGGATGGTGGCCAACCCGACACTCGGTGCGTCAACTTATACTCGATATGGGAATTCAACTAACGTTCGTCATAGACCTGGATGAGCACGGCAATCCCGAGACTAGCGGCATGGATGTTGGAGGGGCGAGTCGTGCCACTCGAGTCGTAGGTTCGCGTCAAGAACCATTGTTGAACCATTATGTCAGCCGTCTAACTACATGCTCACCCGCTTTGTCCTCGCCCCACCTGTTCCCTATCCCCCATTCCATGCTCCCCCCTCGCAAATAGCGGTGTCCGCACCGTGTTTGCTTCCTCGCTCCTCTCGCAGCCTTCTCGCGCTGAACTCGCCCTCGACTTCCTCCCCATCTAACCTCTCCAGTGTGTAAGCGTTCTTAATGCGTGCGCGAACGCGGTGTAGTTGGGGCTACTTTGGGTTTTGTTTATGCTCGGTTTTGTACATGTAGTCCATGTCACTGTGATAGACTTGGACTGGTTGTCCAATGTGAAATGTTGTCTCATCTGATTTCTATAAGACATGCTTGTCAAACGTATTCTTCCGTTCGATTGCCAGTGCGTGTCGGAAAAATACAGTACTAGATGAGTCTGATCACAACCAGCTTGGACAGGAGAAGAGTAAGCTGGCATTGCCCCCTGTCACTCTTTCCTGGTCATTCATTGGCTGCGTCTTCAAAGCTTCGCGTACACACAACACCGGACCGGGTGACTTCAAGTTGAACGTTTCGCCTGCCAGACAACTGGTCTCAAGTAAGAACCAATGAAACCACTGGCATGTGACACTGGCACACGATGTCCTGTCATGTTCACCACGTGGATTGGTGCCCCAGTCATCGTGTCTTCTCCTTTCCCGAATTTAAATCTCTCTCCCTTCCCAACCGGAAGTCGTCGTCTGACCGTTTTTGGTTTACATGAACACCCAAAAACGTAAGTCCTTTAACTTTCAAACCAATTCTGAGTTATAAATGTATCATATTTCGTCTTTACAGTCACTATTCCTGAGGTCGAGGGCTCAATCTATGAGCATCAAAATATCCTTTCATTGTTTCCTCGATTTGACCCTCGGCGCGCAAGCCATCTCAAATCCCTGGCATACTGGCGATTCGAGCACTACAATCTATCTGATTCGCGCGAACAGTTGGAAAATTTACTCCTCCACTTGGCAGAAGCGCTACTCCTTCCGCTTCGTAAGACTGGACCCACGCTAAATCCCGTCAGGGTTTTCTTTTTGCTCGCGCATTTTCTTCTTCTTCGCTCGTTCAAATTCAAGCAACCAGATGATATTGAGTACTCTATCGAGTACTTTCGGTATTTGCGAGACGAACGACTTCAACGCTTCGATTCCCCACACAATCACAGGCATGTCGCGTCACTTCTTGTGGCGGCGTTGGGACTTCGGGTGAAGTTGAATGCGGGTAATGTAATGAAGGATATCGAAGAGATGACGGTTCTCTGCCGTGAATTGCTCAAGTCGAATGCCTCAGAACATCATCTAGTCGAACCCTTCATGTCCTTGGGCAGAGCCCTTCGCAACACTCACGGCGTAAAGGGAGGACTTCTAGAACATGTCATCGAATGCTTCCGAGGAGCGAATATTCGTTTTCCAGGCTCCCACCAACTTACCTTTTTGTTTGGCTATTCTCTCTCTAAGCGTTTCTGGGCAACGTATTCGATTACTGATTGCGAGGAGCCAATAGCCATCTTTAATCGAGTCATAACATCCCCTTCAAATCTCCCCGGAGGCAGTTGGAACAAATTCCAGAAAGAGGCTTTACGGGAGATTGCGTGGCTTTCCTATTTTAGATGCGTCATGACTAGGAAGCCAGAGTATATTGAGGAGGGGATTTCCCATGCCAAGATCTATCTCAGGTCGCTTTCCCCTGATGATCCACGCCGCCGCGTTTTTTCTGACTTCTTCGCGGATCTCGCTGATTCGCGCTTCTATGAATTTGGTGTCGGAGAAAATCAAGAAAGGCCTTACGGAGATCCGATGACTATCGACCTTTCATGCTTGCCGTCCCTCACTGCGTCTCTTACCGAACCACATTCCACGATACTATCCCCCGACCAATTAAGCCAACACTTTCGAGCGGTTTACTCCCTCATGATGAGCCACCACCAATATTGCGGAGATAGAAACAGCTATCAAGTACTGTCGGCTGCTGCTCGCTTCAATTCACCGTGAACAAATGAGTGGCGCAGGCGCAGCTCCCGTTCTTCTGGGGCTAGGAAACCTTCTCTTCAGCGCGTTTCGCAGCACAGGCAAAATTGAGTACCTCGATGAGTCAATTTCCGTGCTTCGGGAAGCGCGACACGTACGGGTTGGCCAGGATATTGCAGCCAAGTGTCTGATTCAGCCGTTATCGTCCCGCATCCTGCGACTTAACCGCCGAGAAGATTTGGATGAGATTATCCAAGTATTCATCGCGCTTGCAACGGATACTAATATGAGGCTAACCAGTCGATTTCAATTTTCTTACCATTGGGCGACTACAGCGCATCTTTTTGTTCACCCTTCCGTCACGGCTGCCTACGAGAATGCTTTCTCTCTCATGCAAGACACCCTATCCTATGCCCCTACACTTGAAATACAACATCACCGCCTTGTCTTGATGCGCGAGAGTTACGAGAAGTTACCGTCAAATTATGCGTCGTACCAAATTGACTCAGGTCAAATTAACATGGCAATTGAGACCCTCGAGAGAGGGAGGGCCTTACTCTGGTCAGAGATGCGTGGTTTCCGCACCTCTGCTGATCAACTTGAAGCCCACGACTCGAATTTGGCAGCGGAATTCGTAACAATCAACAGGGACCTCGAGCAAGTTACAATGTCTATGGCGCCTTGTGGAAATTTGAATACAGAGAGTAGCGAAGTCGAGGGCCCGTGGAAAATGGATCCGTTTGGTCGTCTCGTGATGAAGCAAAGACAACTTTTGACGGAACGCGACAAGCTCATTTCACATATTCGAGCCTTACCAGGTTTCGGTAGTTTCTTGAAGCACCCGTCGTTTGATGCTCTTCGCTCTGCTGCATTACGTGGACCGGTCATCATCATTAACCATTGCAAATTGCGTTCCGACATCCTGATCCTTTTCTACGACTCTCCTCCTTCCCTTATAACCACGGCCAATGACTTCTACGGCCGCGCGGTCGAAATGGGCGATCGGCTTGTGAAAGCTAGAAAAGATCATAGTCTCGAATCGAAACAGTACCAGCGTGCTCTACGTTCCGTACTTGAAAAGCTTTATGAACTCGTAGGCAAGCCGGTCATAGAAGAGTTCCGCAAGGTGAAGATACCAGAACAATCCCGAGTTTGGTGGTGTCCTACGTCTGTGTTTTGCTATCTTCCTCTCCACGCGATGGGGCCTATCCCTTCGGATGACGGGGTTAAACTCTATTTTTCTGACCTATACATTCCCTCATACACCCCAACACTATCCGCACTCATCGAATCACGCAAACCTGGGGCACAGACTTCGGAGAAGCCTTCAATACTTCTTGTCGCACAACCTGAATCTCTGCGACACGCAATCCAAGAGATTTGGGTGATACAGCATCTCAATACAACAGTCACATCTCTTATCTCAAAGAAGGCAACGCCTTCTAGTGTGGTGGAGAGCCTCAGACATCACCAGTTCACCCATTTTGTATGCCACGGAAATCTGGAACCAGGGAAGCCATTCAATGCATCATTCAAGCTCTATGGGGGCCAACCACTTACCCTACTCGATATTGTGCACTCTCGACTTCCCGCAGCCGAATTTGCCTTCCTTTCAGCTTGTCACACAGCCGAGCTGACCGAGGAAAGCATCTCTGATGAAGCACTGCACCTTACAGCGGCGATGCAATATTGTGGATTCCGAAGTGTGGTTGGGACGATGTGGGCAATGGCAGATAAAGATGGACAGGATCTAGCTAAATATTTTTACGAGTCGATACTTTCGAGCGATGAACCGGGTGTGCCGTATTATGAGAGATCGGCGAGGGCACTTCGAGATGCCGTGAAGGATCTGCGGAGGAGAAAGAAAGGAATGCCTTTGGAGCGATGGGTGAATTATGTGCATTATGGCGCATGATTGGGACTCGGACTACAATATCTGTGAGTATTTCTGAGTTCCGAAACTTCCGTTTGATATATGAACATTGAACGCAGATGTGAGGTTGGCGTCACAGCTACTACCCTTTGGAACTGCTTATTTGTCTTGTTCTGGCCTTTGCTCATTCACTGTCGCCATCCTCGGTATCTTAATTGTTCCTGGACCACCGGTGCGTTATCAATCCATGCTGCGAGGCCTCAATCCGAGTCTGTTTCCCTTTCTACTACTAGTACTGCTATGTGTCTCGTCTCTCTCAATTCTAGTTGTCATCGTTATCTGCCACTGCCCCTTATGCCCTGTACATACTGTAATCTCGTTATGCCATTCATCTCGTTGCCTCCCTCGTCTCGGACTCCGTAAAGTCTTAATTTATTTTTTTCTCATTTTCATTTCTTTTGAGAAAGCGCGACGGCTGCAACCAATTATTCTACGCAACTGAATAGCACAAACTTCCCGCCTGACGGCTGATGGGGATGGATTTACCGTCCACGAGCATGCGGTATAACCGTGGGAATCATTAGTCAACTTGAAAGCAGATACATGTTTTACTTTCAAGTTGACTGATGCTTCCCACAGCTCACCGAAGGCAATGTAAGTGGCATGTATTATGAGCAGGGCATGTGTAAATAAAAGAATTGACTATTGTATCGCACCCACATTACTTGGAAATTTCTGAACAGTGACAGTGGCATTGGAGTCTTGAATTTGATGGCGCGACTACGTGACGTAGTAACCACCCGCTACCAAGCAGTTCATTATCTCTCTCTGTTCAATATCGACAGATTGAGGCAGTGAATAACCTCGTCACGAGGCGTAGATGGTCGCCATAAGGTAAGCGAACAACGCGACCATAACGAACGAGCCAAACCACAACACCGCCGGCGCGGGCACCTGGCCCATCCGTGCGGCTTCCACAAGAGCAAGCTCCAACTTGAGGGCCATCGCTTCCATCCCAAAGTGCTCTCGCGCCCGCGTCCGCGCCCGATCTGCCAGTGCGGCCCTCTCGGACGGCGTCAGCTCAGCAATTTCGACTAGGGCCGCCGCCCAGATTGATGGTTCTGATACGCGCAGCCAGCCAGTTCGTGCACTTGGTGGATCGGCGTCAATGACGCTCTCTGTAGGACCGCCGTTGTTGCAAGCGAGAACGGGTAGCCCTGAAGACATGGCTTCGACAGGCACGATACCAAAGTGCTCGTTCGTGGGTGTGTATAATAGCGCGAGGGTGGAAGATGCGGACAGGAGAGCAGCTCGCTGTGAGGTAGTGAAATTGAGCAGGAAGAGAACGTCTGGGTCTCTATGTGTTGTGTTGAATGGGGGTATGGGGGTTCTTGACGACGAAGGAGAAATGATGTTATAAGATAAGGATGCCGCTTTTGCGTGATCGATCAATGAGACGAGAGTCATCATGTTTTCTTCGACCCGGGAGTCATAGCCACCGCCAACGATAAGCCTTGGACTCGTTAGCGAAGCATGATGACCTTCTTTCGAGAGATCCTTTTTGAAAAGCGCAAATGCATCAATTGCGAGTGCAACGTTCTTCTTTTTCTCGAAGCGGTTAAGTGACAGAAACGTTGGTCGGGTTCTGAAGACACGATGAAATACACAAAGCGTGAGCAGTAGACGCACATACGATGAAACCATAGCAATGTCCGGTTCCTCGCAATCACTAACCGGCTCGTATGAGAGAAGGTTGATACCTGGATGTACGACACGTGGCTCTTGCGGGATACTCGGAAAGTATGCCTTGAACACCCTGGAAGTGAATCTCGAGTTGGCAAGGATGATGTCCGCGTTTCCTGTCATCTTTCAGCGCATGTACTCATCAACTGAGAAGTATCAGAACGCACGAGTTGTGACTTCCTCTAGCCAATCCATAGGAAGGCGGTACGCTCGCTTAAGTAAACTGCCACGCTTTTTCATCTTTCCTTCCACGAATTCACCGTTCGCCAGCAGTTTATCCGGGAAGTGGCAGTAAAAGACGACGCGCCTTTGGGCGAGAAAACGAAGGGCCGGGATACACGTGGATAGTTGATCCACGAAATACACATCATAGGAAGATGCATTAGTTCGTAGCATGTGGCTAATTAAATGCAACTGTCGGAGGTGAGCAAGAAGGATGTGAAATTTCCCCCCGATATGTCGTGGAAACGGGGGATGAATGGCATGCACGGTAAGCGTTCCTATGCGGAAGCCAGGCTCGATGAGCTGCCGGTATTCGCTTCAGACACTTGACCCACCATCTCGTGTCTCGTCAAAGCAATGGGCAGGATCGTGATGGGACGTGTATATTTCAACCGTATGGCCTAGCTTCTGAAGGCCGACGGCAGCATCCACGACCAGACGCTCTGCGCCACCTGAACTAGGAATTAGATAAAAACAAAGATACGACAGATACAGCTTTCAGACCTATTCCCAGATCAGGGTGTATGAAGGCTATCCGCAGCGGCATCGTGGTTGTGCTGTATACGATTATTGTGCGGTAACAGACACGTCAACCTTAATGAATCCTAATTTCTGGTTAGGAGTGGATCATGGTTACTAAATACAGCCAAAGTCTACAATACAAAATCGTTGATACTAAGTGAGAAATCTTTGAACCAAACACGCTGGTCTTTTGGCGTGGCAAATTCACTCTGGTGTCCTCCAAAGAATGTACTGAAGGTCAATCATAAATGTGTCAGAGCGTCCGAACCCATCACAAATATAGTAAAAAAATGCATACCTGAAGAATATGCCTTTAAACCCGACTGGCCTATGACCCGAAATCCCATCATCTGATGCCTGTGCGCTAGATAACCCGCTATCACGGTCGAACTCTGAATTCGAATGATAGCCAAGGATTGTACCGGCAGGCGTGAAGTCGCGGTCCAGATAATCGCGGTAGAAGACTTCCGTGAGATCGATCGCTACCTTCCCATCAACCTCAAGATGAAAACCGCCGTCTGGATAACCAGGCGTATTGAGCACCACGGTCTGGCTAACATAGGTCCACGACCCGGCAGAAAACTTGAAAGAACCACGGGCAATGGAGAACCCGTACGTTTGATGACAAACAGTGAGGGGTGGTGCGTCGCATAAGGAGGGCACCTGCCGATCTTTCGGCGCGTACTACGAAAAACGAAAACGGGGTGAGCAGCTCGGTGGGTCAGAAAGGGCGCTGAATGGGCTTACAAGATAAAGTTCGCCTGCACCTCCTTGCCGCCACATCAGACGCGTACTGAAGCAGTCAAGCGCAGGATCTCCACCCGAACATCCCGTACGTCCTCCATAAAGTCCTGGCAGCTTGCCTCCCTTGACCCATTCGAAATCGCTCGGGAAAAAGACACTGTATGCGAAAGTGACGCTGCGCGCGTCACTGAGGTCGAGTGGTTCGGCGTAGAATTCGGAGCCACCGCGTGGCCATCCTGCAGGGTTGACTGAATCCTTTGGATAAAAGAGCTGAAGCATAGTAGAGACATTTGTCCACGTTATCCAGGAAGACGTGTCATCCGCACGAGCAACGGGATCGAACGTGACGCCTGCGACAACCTCCAAGTTATCTCTCCCCGACGCAAAGTGTGTGATGTTAAATGCAGAAAGGTCGGAGAAAACTTTTGGTGCAGCCCACGAGGAACCCGAATTCGAACAATCGTCGGGTGTGTCGCCGGTCGGTTCGTCAGACGTTACTCCTATCTGTTCCATAGTGACAGATTTGGGTCTTTCGGGTAATGATGGTGGGATGGTGGGCTGTGAAGCCATTGAATTTTCAAACACAGAGAATAGAAGGGAAGGGTGCGTGGTAGGAAAGAACTGTGGACAAAAGCTCCGTGGGTCATCGAGCGCTGGTGGCGTAACGGGTGGCTGTGATGCTCGGGTCTGTATAGAGCCTGAAAGGGATGCTAAACACTGCAACAGCTTTAATGTTGAAAAGAAACAACACCGAGGTGTCCTTCGCATTGGTTAGGTGCCTGTGGAATGCGAGGAGTAGCTTTCAAGGCCACCCTCGAATGAAAAGCGATACCACAACGGCCAATTTCCAATCTGGCTGGTGACAGCAAATCAAAGTGTTGGAAGGTGGAATAAAGGACTCAAAGCGTCCTCGGCCTCCGTAGAGTAGACATCCATCATGATGGTAGGAGTGACGAACCGGGCGGGCTTCAGGGATCCCCGGGCCGAGTGGTTTTCCTGCTGCGGCGAGCGACGGCGCCGCAGCGCAGTATCTTGTTTAACGACTCAATTCACAAAATGAGTCCGATGGTCGATTTGCAGGAGGTACTCCAATCCGAAATAAAGTGCGTGCGGGGTCTCTTTCGACTAACATTTGGCTGAACCTCTCCAGGGAGTGGCATTTTCGTATGGAACATGTTACCTACTATTGGCGCCGTCAAAGCTGACGAATCCTTCGTCACAGACATTTATTTTCACCAGAAAAATGAACTCGAACACAAAGCTGCACTCGAGCTTCGTGACGCCGTACTGTGTTTGAGACGGGATGGAGCCTTCGTCGCTGTACCTCTGTGGCGGGTGAATCTTGAACCCATAGGTCCCCATCCAGTCGGTGAGACCCTGAATTTCTTTGCTTCGTCATGTGGCCCTGATTGACTGCTGCCTGTGACAAGGCTCATACGAGATCTGGTGCCCATCAGAGTCATTCTCATCCGTATTTTCTTACTTGTGCATGAACCGCGGAGACTTAAGGTACCGTCCAAAGGTCCAAAGGGATGAAACTTCTATTACTTATGAGTGTTTCAGTATCCTCGTGCACCCTCTTACCAAGGAAGAAGTCCGTACCCTGTCTTTGACTCCCACTTTTTACGACTGACGTACCTGTCACTTGCTGTAGCGAAAGTGAGTAATACGTCTGTATGTTGTACTCTTTCCTTACTATCGAACGTCCAGGGATCATGAGTTCCGAAATGCCTGGATAGGTGCCCCATCTCCCCTCGATCTCTCCACCCTCCCAGTGAAAAGCGAGACGGTTCCGTTGCAATATCCATCCCTTAGTCAGTCTCAAGCACTCTCTATCTCTGGTAACCGGACGCCTGATTGTTATAACAGAGCTTGGATATTCGTCCGAGACGCCTCCGCTGTCGCTCAAAGCTCGCAAACAATTAGGAGCGAATATCGAAAAAATTCTCCAGGGTGAGGAAGAAGCAGCTCCGGCTCCTCAAGAACTCATGCCCTAGCCAAAGTATTGTCAACCGTGGTTTGGACTACTTGTCTCTCGAAGGTGGCGAGGGGAGAGAATCTTTCGAATCTTGCATGGACTACTATTCTCGGTGTCGGCTTTCCCTGACTCTGTAAACATGACTCGCACCTTTCGAACCAGTGTATACATGAGTCATTGAAATAAACTAAAAATTGAACGAGGATGGTGCTCTGAACAATGAGCTGTCGGCACATTGATCGTGGTGTACGAGAATACCAAGCTAGATTGGACTGAGATCCCCACCAGTTGTTTGGAACGGATTTTCATCGAAAGAGTGACGCTGATCGGGATGCGCTGGATGTGATTTCATGTCAACATAACCTAGCAGGAGGTGTAAACACCGGCCCGGGACCTACTAGGTGGACGAGCGGCTCGAAGGTCGTCCAAGATAGGCAGCTCTTCCAGGCACACGATAAACTGATCATATATACTTGATCTTGAATTTTTTCCTCACGATCTAAACATGGTCCGAGCCAAGGCTCTCACTATAGTAGTCAAACTCGGTGTGAATCTCTTCGCCTCCTTATTTCACGACTTCATGTAGCATGACTAACATGTTGACCTGGAAACAAATGCAGGAACGTCATCGATTGTACATGAAACGACGCACCAGCCTCTCCTTTCCACCCTTTCCGCCATTGTGGAAACCGTCGTGCGTCTGCGCTCAGCAGGACACAAAGTCGTTCTCGTCAGCTCGGGCGCGATCGGCGTCGGTCTACAGCGGATGGCAATGCCAGCCCGTCCCAAAAGTCTTTCTGGAAAGCAGGCCAGTTTCTTTTTGGAGGACGTCTGAAACATGTGAGACTGACTCTGTGTGCGCCTTCTGGCGTTAAAAAAGGCATTGGCTGCTATCGGACAGTGTAGATTGATCGCCTTGTGGGACAATTTGTTCGGTCAACTGGGACAACCAATCGCACAGGTCCTTCTGACGCGTGGTGATATCTCTGATGTCCGTCATTTTCTTGTGGAACACAAATGCATACTAAACGGGGCATTTCCTCAGCGTACGAGGTATCTCAATGCGGTTAACACCTTCAATGAGTTGCTCTCCATGGGCGTCGTGCCGATCGTGAATGAAAATGACACCATTTCTGTTAGCGTAGGTATCGGTTGCCTCTGACCGTCCAAAACGCAAGTCTCATTGTTGTTTCAGGAGATCAAATTTGGCGATAACGACACGCTTTCGGCGATAACATCGTCCATGGTACATGCAGATTACCTCTTCCTCTTCACCGATGTGGATGGCCTTTACACTGCAAACCCTCGCAAGGATCCGTCGGCTCGACTGATCGAGGTCGTAGAGTCGACTGCTGCGATTCGCGCCCAAGGTAACTGATTTCCTTGTCCGCACGGTCCTTTCTTGTTCTCATCGATGCCCGCTTGGTGGTAACAGTGAGCACAGCGACCCTCGGATCGAGCCTAGGGACAG
The DNA here is from genome assembly GCA_022376515.1 of Lactifluus volemus. NCBI lineage: Eukaryota > Fungi > Basidiomycota > Agaricomycetes > Russulales > Russulaceae > Lactifluus > Lactifluus volemus. The sequence goes on along the minus strand of WTXI01000007.1, from coordinate 200,863 downwards.
GTGGGATGGAAACAAAACTCATCGCAGCAGAAATCGCTACCGCCGCTGGCGTGTCGACAATAATCACTGGCAGCCGCAACCCGGTGTCTCTCTTTGCGATTCTCGAGTATCACGGCCTCAGTTCGGGCTCCACAGGTGCAAATCCGATGATCCGACCGCCGCACACCTTGTTCACGCCCTCCGCCCTACCACTGCGAGACCTTAAAGCTTGGACCCGACATACGCTGACGCCTGCAGGCGATGTTGTTATCGATTCGGGTGCGCACAGCGTCCTTGCGAGGAGAGAATCAGGGGGGCGCCTCTTAGCCGCTGGGGTGGTCGGTGTCCGCGGAGCGTTTGCATCAGGACAAGCGGTGCGGATATTGATACGCAAAACGGCCGCTGGTACGGAACCAGAAGACGCGGAAGCGGCACGTGAGGAGTATATCCGCGGACTTGCGCCTACTCAACCCGGTTCACCACGTGGAACTGAATCGGTTGGTGACGCTCCATGGATGCGGGAGGAATCGGGATCGGATGGTATTGAGGGTGTATCGCCTCTCACAGAGGATGACACTACGGTGATTGAGGAGGACGATGGACAATGGGAAGTAGAGGAGGTTGGTCGTGGGTTAGCGAACTACAATTCGGCACAGATCGACAAGGTAAAAGGGTTAAACAGGTGTGTATTCCCCCCCCATCTTGGCTAATCGCTCTTTGCTAATCACATATGACAGCGCCTATCTTGCTCAGTTGCTAGGATATGCAGACACGGAGTATGTTGTTGAAAATGTGACGATATTCGCACGGCGGTTATAAAATCTGTATTTGTTCTGAGCAAACAAATCGTAATGATCGATCAGTTAGCTTTAGCCTTAACTTACCCTTGGTCACCTTCACTTTATTTTATCATCTCCAGTATTCTACTTCTACCTTCCTTTCTCATTCAATGTTACACGGTAACTCTATCCAACTCCTCGCTGGTGCGCTTCTTTCCTCCCCTTCATCACCCGTTTCTTTGCCATTAAAGCCACATCCAAAGGAAACAGCCATCCGGAGCTCGCCGCTGCTGTGGCCGAGCGGTGAGATGCAGTTTTCCCTGTGCGCCACCTGAGCAGTCCACGGACATGCCCTTAGGCTCGGCACTCCCCTCACACCCTGTACAGTCACCAAGTTCTCAAATGGAGAGGTCAACGTTAAGATTACCCAGTCGGTCCGCGACGAGGACGTCTTTATCATCCAATCTGCCTGTCGAGACGTCAATGATCACCTCATGGAGCTTCTCATTCTCATCTCGGCGTGCAAGGGTGCTTCTGCCCGTCGCGTCACCGCCGTCATCCCATCTTATCCATACGCGCGCATGGATAAAAAAGACAAGAGTCGTGCACCTATCACCGCGAAACTCGTCGCTAACATGCTAGCCGTCGCCGGTTGCGATCACGTCATCACCATGGATTTGCATGCCAGCCAAATTCAGGGTTTCTTCGACATCCCCGTCGACAACCTCTGGTCCGAGCCCCTCATGATTTCGTATATCAAGTATCATATCGAGGGTTGGGAGGATAGCATCATCGTTAGTCCCGATGCGGGTGGTGCCAAACGGTTGCGTGTTTTCTTTTTTTTTTTTGGGTTTAGTAATCCACGCTGACGTCCGGACCTCTCCGGACCTCAAGTGTCACCACCATCGCTGACAAGCTCGGTCTCGAATTTGCCCTCTTTCACAAGAAGCGAGACGGCAAAGCCCTTGACGCGCCGGAAAAGATGGAACTCTTGGTTGGCGATGTCAGAGGCAAGGTGAGTCCATTGCCATGACCTCTCGCACTTTCAGATTTCTCGGTTTCATTTTTGACTAACCTTGTGCTAGGTCGCTATTCTCGTAGATGATATGATTGACACTGGGAAGACGTTGACATTAGCTGCACGATCTTTGAAGGAGAATGGGGCTTCAAGAACTTACGCGCTCGTCTCTCATGGTGCATCTCACACTGTCCCCCTTCCTCTCGGTTGTTGACCTGCCAATAGGCTTGTTCTCAGAAATGAGCATGAGTGTTATTGAGAATCTCCCAATAGAAACACTAGTGGTAGGAGCCTATATTTACGCTGCTGATACCAATGTCAGCTGTTAATTATTCCTCTCAACTATAGGTCACAAATACGATCCCACAAGATGGGCACCAAAAAAGCTGTACAAAACTAGTGACGTTAGATATCAGCGCGACTATTGCGGAGAGCATACGTCGTACCCACAACGGCGAATCGATCAGTTTGCTTTTCGGAGATTGGGTAGATACAGGTATGAACGGATTGAACGGGTATTAGAGCTTAAAAAAACAGGGAGTCCTATAGGAGGACGGTATCGCGACCCCTCCTGGCTCTGACAAAAAGGCATTTCGCTACTACGGCTTTGTGAAGATTCTTGTGTTATTCTTCATGTATTCCTCATATGCTCTTGGGTTATAAAGCCGGCTCTCTTCATTTGGCTTCCCTTCACGTGAGACTGAGACAGATGTAGATGCCCATCAATGCATTGGCGCATGGGGTCGGGGTCTCCAGGCATCGGTGCGAGGGCTGGGCTGCATTTATGGTATGGTATGGTACAGTACAGTGCAGAAAAGGAGACGACACGTCAACCTAATTATAGCCTTGAACAACACGCCCAAGCATGTGATTGAGCTCGAGATTATCACCATTATATATGCCCCGGCGCGCTCAACTTTTTATCGCATCGCATCAACCATCCTCTGCCTATATGATTCCTAAGCCAGTTCGGTTTAGACCTCTTAATCATTTCGCGGTCTGCGCCGGACACCAACACGTATTTCTCTCCCATCGTGGTTATGTTCTGACTAGGCAATATTTTTGCGTCCGCCAATGAGACCTAGAGCTTATGGAGGGAGATAGGTAACACCTCGATTAGGAGTCAGTGTGATTTGCCTGTTGAAATTCCTAACGGGAGTCAGTCAGGGGTTCACGGGATGACCTCCAGACAGGAACATTTCCGGGCCATGGAAGATGAGACGACCATGGTAGAGCAGGCAGACGAACCAACCGCCACGGTTAATCACAGGCTCCCAGATCCAGTATTGCTTTATCCAATCATCGAAGGTTCAGGTGCATGTAAGATGAAAGTTACCGAGTCCGAACACGCGGATAACGCATGTCCGATTATTATTCTATTTGACAGCAACATACCTCCATCGATCTCAGTCTCTCTTCATTCCTAGCCCCAAAGTTGTCCTCTGACTGTTTCTGATTTATTACTGAGTTTTTGGAATTGCAACATGAACATCCAGGAACGTAAGTTCCGGATTCAAACTCGAACTCTCCTACAGTATCTTAATTTTCACCTTAACAGTCTCTCTTCCTGAAATCGAGGGCTTGATTTATGTACATCAAAACATCCTTTCTCTGATCCCTCGATTTGGTCCTTGGCGCGCCAGTTGTCTAGAACAACTGGCATTCTGGAGATCCCGACACCACAATCTGTCTGATTCGCACGAACAGCTTGAAAAATCCATCCTCAACTTGGCGGAAGCGCTACTACTCCTCCCATCGCGTAGGACTGGTAGAACTACACCAAATCCCGTTCGGCTTTTCTTTCAGCTCACCCTCACCCTTTTACTTCGCTGGGCTGGATTTCCGGATGACATCACAGATTCAAGTTGTGGAATCAAGTACCTTCGTTATTTGCGAGACCTATGGCCTCAAGGCTTTGACGACATCATCCCATATGGTTATGTCACGTCCATTCTTGTCTGGGCATTGGCAAGTCGGGTGGAGTTGAATCCAGGCGACTGCATGGAGGAGATCAGGGAGATGACGACTGTTTGCCGCGAATTACTTAAACTGGAAGGCCCTCCAATCGATCCCTTTATATTCCTTGGTGAAGCCCTTAGATCGACTCGCCCATATGCCATGAAGGGTGAACTTGGAGACCAAGTGGTCGAATGCCTCCGGGAAGCAGATGTTCGCTTCCCTTCTCGCGAACTTTCTTTTCTGCTCGCCTGTTCTCTGTGCCGACGCTTCGACATGAAACGTTCGATTACTGATTACGAGGAGGCAACAACCCTTTTGAATAGAGCCATAACTTCCATCCCCGATCTCCCCGAGGACATTCGCAGGAACTTCCAGAAAGACGTCTTAACGGAGGTCGCAAGACTTTCCTACATGCGATTCGTCACATATGGGAAGCCAGAACATTTGGAGGAGGCAATTTCCGATTCCAGGACTATTCTCAACTTGATTCCTCCTGACGATCCGTACCGCCCCCTTTTGTCCTACTGTCTTGCGTCTCTCGCGGACAAGCGCCTCGACGAATTCGGCATTGAGGTTATTGAAGAAGAGCATCACAATGATCCACACACAATCGACCTTTCATCTCTCACTGAGTCTCTTACCAATTCTAATTCTTCGATATCCAATGAGCAGTGGTGGGAACACTTTCGGGCACTTGACACCTTGATCCACATCACCGATATGGGGGAGATTGAAGCGGCGATCAAGTACTGTCGGCTGCTGCATGTTTCGATTTACCGTGATCGAACTTGTATAGACCCACAACGTGTCCTTTTCCCGTTTGGTGTCCTTCTCTTTAGCGCGTTTAGGAACACCCACACAATCGAGTACCTCGATGAGTCAATTGCCATATTCCATGATGCTCTCAAGATGGCTAACACGGCGATTGACCAGAATTATCTAGCCGGGTTTCTTACTGTGCCATTATATTATCGCACGCTGCTTCGTCGGCGCCGAGAAGACTTGAATGAATTCATTCAATTAGTCGTCACCCTTTTAAACGATACCAACACGGGGGTATCTTATAAATTTAGGTTTTCACACCTATGGGCGATTCTTGCCCGACGTCTTGGTCACCCTTCCGTCACAGCTGCCTACGAGAATGCCTTCTCCCTCATGCAAGATACTCTTTACTACGCCCCTACGCTCGAAAGCCAACATTTTCGTCTTGTTTCTATGCGCGAGCATTACGAGGAGCTGCCGTCACACTATGCATCGTACCAGGTCCACACCGGCCAAATAAACAAGGCAATCGAGACCCTAGAGAGAGGAAGAGCCTTACTCTGGTCCGAGATGCGTGGTTTCCGCACCTCTGCTGATAAACTTCGTGCAGTCGACTCGAATCTGGCAGCGGAATTTGAGGCGATCAATGGGGACCTCGAGAAAGTTACCAAGTCCATGGTGCCGCGCGAGAATATGGGAATAGAGGGTAGTGAAGTACGGGGCACCTGGGAAACGAATCCGTTTGGTCATCTCGTAACGAAGCAACGACAACTTCTGGATGATCGCGACAAACTCATTTCGCGGATTCGAGCCTTACCAGAATGTGGTAACTTCTTGAAGCCTCCGTCGTTTGATACCCTTCGGTCCGCTGCGCTACGCGGACCAGTCATCATCATTAACCATTGCGCACAGCGCTCTGACATTCTCATACTCCTCTACGACTCTCCTCCTTCCCTTATCACCACAACCGATGACTTCTACGGCCGCGCAGTCGAGTTGCGTGATCGGCTTGTGAAAGCTAGAAAGGATCACAGTCTCGAATCAAAGCAGTATCAGCGCGCTCTCCGTTTCGTACTCGAGAGTCTCTATAAACTTGTAGGCAAGCCGGTCATCGAGGAATTTCGCAAGATGAGAATACCAGAACAATCCCGAGTTTGGTGGTATCCCACGTCTGTGTTTTGTCATCTTCCTCTCCATGCAATGGGACCCATCCCTTCCGATGATCCCCTTCAGATGACGGGGTCAAGCATTATTTCTCAGACCTATACATTCCATCATACACCCCAACGCTATCTGCACTCATAGAGTCACGCAAACCCAAAAGACAGACCTCGGGGAAGCCTTCGATACTTCTTGTCGCACTACCAGAATCTCTGAGACATGCCATCAAAGAGATCTGGGCGATACAGCATCTCAATACAACAATCACATCTCTTATCTCAAAGAAGGCGACACCCTCTAGTGTGGTAGAGGGTCTCAGAGATCACCAGTTCTCCCATTTCGTGTGCCATGGAAATCTGGAACCAGGGAAGCCATTCGACGCATCATTCAAGCTCTATGGGGGCCAGCAGCTCACGCTACTCGAGATTGTACGTTCTCGACTTCCTGCGGCCGAATTTGCGTTCCTTTCAGCTTGTCACACAGCTGAGCTGACTGAGGAGAGCATCTCTGATGAGGTGCTCCATCTTGCGGCTGCGATGCAATATTGCGGATTCCGAAGTGTTGTTGGGACGATGTGGGCGATGGCGGATAAAGATGGACACGATCTAGTGGAACATTTCTACGAGTCAATATTGTCGAGTGACGACGAACCGGGTGTTGCATATTATGAGAGATCGGCTCGGGCACTTCGGGACGCTGTGAAGAATCTGCGGAGGAGGAAAGTAGTGGCTTTGGAGCGATGGGTTAATTATGTGCATTATGGCGCATAATTCGGAGTGTCACTTGTGAGTTTGTTGAATGACGATGAAAAGTAAACGCAGCTGACAGCCACTGACTTGGCGCCTTCCCACGGGCCACAGATTATTTTCCGTAAGTTACACCTCGTGCTGGTGCTGTATAAGTTACCTCAGTGACTCAGACTGGGTTCAGTAGTCATTTGTGGATACACCCCCTCTGTCAATTTGATGGGTACCTGCGAAAGCCGACGTATGTCGGCACCAGTAATTCGTGCTCGCGCTCACCCAGTCATGCCTGAGTCGGACCGACGTCGTCATCTTAAATCCACTTTCTTCTCAGCGGTATGTCACATCCGAGTCCCCAGGCTTGCGGTTCGTGATGACTTTTGTCACATCAAGTTGCAATTAGCTTGCCAGCGGAGGCGTACTATCTGCTGCTTTCGGCGCTCTCTTTAAAAGAGCACTGCTCAGGCTCTTCGTTACTCAGGCCTCAGGATCTAATACCCGATGCGATAGTGGTACTTCAAGTTTCATCTACCCCTGGCTGTCATACGTCGCTAATAGCAGCTCTTCATCCCCAGCCCTTTCAATTTCAATTTCTTTTCTGTATACTAAGTTTACCTCTCATTTCATGGTGGTCTGCACGCCATACACCGGTCTAAATCAGGCCCTCGTTATCTTCTTCTCTCCTTATTTCGCTAGTCATCTTATGTTCTCACTATGCGGGTATCCGTACATCAGCCCGTAAGACCTAGATTTTATTGAGGTAGGATGGGATTGTCAGGGAACATTACCCAAAGCAAGGTCAGACTTCGAGTATGTGTCTTAGATTTGGTTCATCTGTTGTGATTCCTGTAGGCGACAGGGGAGAGCCCTGGACAGGGTATTCGTCTCTCCTTTGGGATGAGGCATGAGCTGGGGTGCTAGCACACCTGCAGGTGCGAACAAATGCTGTTAGAAGACAGGATCCAATGACTTGCGACAGTCAGACAGGAACACTCACGATCGATTGACGAAACTCTCCGGGCCACGGTAAAGGAAAAGATCGTAGAGCAGGCCCGCAACGAGTCCACCGCAACACGAGGCGATGACTGGCCCCCAGATCCAGTAGTGGTGACGAAATGTGAACACTACCCATCGTTTGAATGTTAGTACTTTATTTAAACTTTGAAAGTAACGTGGCCACGAACCCTGTGCCCCATACCCGACCATGGCGGTCATGACACGCGGCCCAAGATCACGCGCGGGGTTGATGGCGTAGCCTGCGCGTGGCGTACATCGTCAGCCTACCACTCAAACGGATATTGGGCCAGGATTGAAGCGGCGGTACGTACCAGTTTGCATTCCAAAAGCTGCGCCTATTCCTAGAATGAGAATGAAGATGACCAAAGGAATGAAACTAGGATCCAAGCCACTGTTGCGTCTATCGGAGATGGCGAACACGACGAAAACCAGGATGAAAGCGCCGATGAACTACGTGAGTCGTTCAACAACCAAACAAGTTCACGTGAAGGGCAGATCTGGCTCTTACTTCGTCGAAAAAGCAGTTAGCCGACGACACGTAGGCGAGCTACCCAAAACAAAACTCTTCCTGTGAGAATCGAAAGAAAGAAAGAAAAGAACAAGAGAAACAAAACAAACTGGGTAAGTTGAAAAGAGACCAGCAGTCTTGAGCGTGCGTTGGCCATTGCCACCCTCGAAGATATTGATAGCTTCAGAGTAATTTGCGTAAACTACGAGCGCACCAAGCCATGCGCCGATGAATTGACCAAGAATGTAGGTAACTGCCTTGAACCATGGAAGCCGTCGAAAAACGGCCATGCAAAATGTCACCTAGAAGACAATACAAAGGATATTAGGAAGTGCATGCATTCTATGCAATTGATCGAAGCATACCGCGGGATTAATGTGACCACCGGTGATGCCAACACAAATCCACACGCCCAGTGCCGCACCTGATTTGGAAGGAAATTAAGCAGTAGACGGGCAGGCATATTTAAGTCTACAGACCGCATCCCCAAGCAAAGTTGAAACCGAGATAACTGCCCTTCGCAGACGGGGAGAGGTCCGTATCCCCGCTTAGTCCGAATTGGCAGTTCACACCGTTCCCGATAAGGATGAAGATCATGGTCCCGAGCATTTCCGCCGCCGGTTCCCTGATCTTTTCGCTGTGCAGAATTGGGATCATATTAATATGCTATGGGGAGTGCGCACGAACCGTATTTTTGCCCATTTGTTTGGATGCTGAGCCGAGTATACCGCTTGACTCGCAGAAAAGACATCCGCCTGTGGTGATTCGACCTTCAAGTTTTGCATAGCACCGCCTTCTTCGTCTTGCCTGGTATCAAGACGTTGACGGGAAATACTTCTCAGAGACTGAAATAGCGAACGCATAGAGGAGGTTAGAGCGGTGACAGAAGCTAATTCCACGTTAGCCGTAAAAATATATACCGCGCTGCATGAATTTGACGAATTTGACGAGTCGATGTAGACAATATTCAAGCGCCCAAGCTCATTTCGGATGATCGGTCAGCATTCGTAATAAGCGTTCCGCGAAAAAGCCGACACTGTCTTAGGCTCAGGTCGTTTGGACTCGCCTTCATGATTCTCACTCTCGTCTCACTGGCACGATCGTTTAGCCAAACCTTTGATACGTGACTTCGAGCTCGTGCCTGGCGGTGATCACGTGCCACTAACTTTTTCGACAATCTGCGTTTACTTCTTCAGATGCTCATATCAACTTTTTCATAAGATTTCAATCGTTGCCTTCCACTGTTACTCTTCGTCTCTTGGATGAACCCACACGCTGCGCTTGCTAGCTTTCAGATTCTCTCTTCGCCAGAGTCGCCAGATTCAGAGCGCAAAAGGAAACGAGTACGGTCATTTACGCGATTTGACTCCGAGGAAAGGCAGAACAGCTGTTTAATAGCAGAGCTGGAGCTGTATAAGGGTCATTGGTACATTAAAATCCCGAAATTTGGGAATGCGGATGCATTATATTCATGAAGAAAACGGGATTTAGTGTTCATTCCAACGTGTTTTTGCGCCAGATAGGCGGGCCTACCCAATGAAGGTATGCACTAGAAACGCACTCCTCCTTTAGCTGCATTATTTCAGGTAAATTGTGTCCTCGTCACCGACAAGTGGGTGCTATCGTGACCGAAACTTGGGCGTAAAACGACGTATTGAAACTGCTTATCGCGTTCATCACTGGAATAGAACCAGTGCCATTGATGGGGCTGTGGGTCGGCGCCTCATTCAAGTCGTGTTGTCGTAGTGTCAATCCAAACCAGTTCGGGAACAAGCCAGAAGGGGTTGTTGATATCCTGGCGGAAGTGTGAAGGTCGAAAACCGCCCGACGGAGCGTCTACTGGCACAATTACAGACCTGACCCTACTGGCACTGGCCATTGACATATTGCGGGTACCGCCAGTGGGCGCTCAGTGCTGGCACCTGTACTGGCACCTGATGAAGTACGTTACGCCTATTATACCGTGACGCATGAAAACCACTAGAACCAGGTGCATATATATATATTATGGTTTGGCAACTGGGTAACTCCGCTTGTCATCATCTTCCATGCCCAAGTTTGAAGCGTCATCCGGCGAGACACTGAGGCGTGTGTCGGATGCTTTGCCTCAATGCCTCCACGACCATGAATAAACATGACACGAGGTCGTCAATTACTAAAACGCTCACAAAAACTACAAAGACTATAGCAGAAAAACACACGTGAAAGTCCGACCGAACGGGTCATCACTGGGCTGGACGGGGATATCAAAAGGGACCGTGTACTACGCAGCCAGAACTTGAAGCTTGAAGCTAACGTGTACATATATGCCGGCAACTGCATTGGAAAGAAGGCGGTGACGGAACTTCCAATCGAAAGCACAGCTTTTTTTCCCTTTTTTCGTCTATGGGCTATTGTTGCAGTCCAAGTCGGCAAATCCTCGGCCGTGCGTTAAATATACACAGTGCGTACAGTAGTAAAGGTAATGCAGACCACTGCAAGTCGACAGTATTAGCTACGGCCGCAGAGTCGCTGCAAGAACTTTTTTTTGTAACAAGAGTAGCGGTGTTACAGTCTTACGAGTGCCATTAGTAGGAGGGTCCATCCGTGTGCATACGCTCCAGTCACGTGAATGGGACAATACTAGCAAACAACGGAGAGACCTTCGAGCCTTTGAGTTACAAAAGAGTGTGTGGAAACAAGGAAAAACAAAAAAGAAATACAAGCAAGGCACCCTATTGGGGTGGCAATACATTTGAGCAAGTGAGTCTATATCTTTGTGGGTGCATCACAGACAGTGGGGTTTTAGCCAGACGCGCGGCTCGGAGGCCGCGATGTCGACATGTTCCGACTGCGCCTCGCACGACGCGCATCCTCCATCTCGTCATCGTCGATCAACGGCCGTTCCACGCACAACAGCTCGAGCATGCAGGCATCACGACGTTAAACCGGTCCATGACATACTGTCGTTAAGCTGTATCCCGCCATACATCGTCTCATTGCCGAGCCAATCGAGCGCCTTGAGCCCGTCGCCTAGCTGCCCACCGGGCACCCCGCGCTCCGTGAGCGATTGTGGTGGTACGCGTCGCGGATTGCGCGTCGTTTCATGCCCGTTGCACCCTCGTAGTCTTCCTTGCGCAGCCGCCGCTGTAGGTGGTCGGACAACTGCTCGATCACGTCGCCGCAACTGACGCCGAGGGCGGGGTTTGTCGCGCGGACGTTGAGAATCCATGGCACCACGTGCGAGATGAGGCGGACTTGGGTCACACGGGGGAATGTGGCAGGTTCCTGCCGTCCATTAGACCAGGAACGATGGGACGGGTCTGTAGAACGGTGGCAATGTGCGGTAGAAAAGAGCATATTCCACTGGAGATGCGGCCTCTCGTCATTGTCACCGACAGGGAGCAGCAAGGGGTTGAATGAAGCTTTGCGCTGACGCTTTGAGTAGTAATGGGTCAAGTACAGGGCCATCTGCGCAATGGGGAAGAGGGGAAGTTAAAACACTCGTCAAGGTAAGTAAACGTGTCGCATACAGTGTGGCCCTGCCGCAAAATGTCCGATCTTATCGTAGCGCTCAGCGCGTGTGACCCGCTCAGGGGGCGTGGTGGTGCAGAGGGTGGTGGGGGGCCCGGCGGGCCCGGCGGGGCGAATGGCATGGAAGCAGGGACCCATGCCGGGGTATAGGCCATCGAATAACCTTGCGGTACGGAAAACTGTGGTCCGGGTGTACCATATGGAGCCGAATAACCGTTTGGTGGATGGGTAGGGGGGGGAGGTGCGTATGGACCTAGCCCGGGGGGAGGATTCGTCGGCGGCAGTGGATACGAACCGAAACCGGGGAAAGGTGTGGACATGGGCGCTCCCCATGGGGAGGTGACTAGGCCTGGTTGTGCACCGTAAGGGGTAGAATATGAATAGGCAGATGGGGGTGGACCAGTTGGTGGGCCTATCCAGTCCGAGGATAGGCCGGGGTGATGGTGAGGTGGTGGGCCGGCTGGTGGACCAGGTGGGGGATGGGAGGGTGGGTGGTGCGGTGGTCCATTATCCGGTAATTGGACATTTGGCATGTAATATGACCCAGGAGTGACCATAGAAGACGGCATGAGGTGTGGTCCGGCGAAAGAAGAGGGGAATGCGTGCGGGCTTAGAGAAGACATGGTCGATGACTGGTTGGGGTGTTGATTGAAGTTGAGCATTTAGTAAACCATATTTTAGGAGGGGTGCTTACCTGGCTGGGAGACATGGGAACGACGCCTGGCAGGACGGCGGGGGAGTTGCCAGAAGGGGTACCAAAATCTGGCCGTGGAGGAATGAAGGGGGTGGCAGGTTCAGAGTGCATGATGGAAGAATGTCTTATTTTATTTTTCCACGGGTTGAGCTGCTCCCACACCAAAAATTGAAGACAAGAAAGATAAGAGCGGAAATGAGTAGACGCACAAGGGGAAGATGATTTGTGGAGAGAGGCGCTAGTCCGGTTTGTAAACCAAAAAGTTGAGTGGGAGACTTTTACGCTTAAGGTGAAAAGATAAGATCTGACAAGAAAAAGGGAATGGCACGCGGTTGATGAGGAGCGCGCGATGGGTAGTTGAATGAAGGGAGGCGGAGGACGAAAAGAGGATCATGTCTAATGAGAAGAAACAAAGTACGTGATGAGTTTGGTCATGTGGCACTCTTAGGGTAGAGGGTAAAGGATCCTTAAATGGCAAGCTGGCTATTCTTCAGACTAGAGCTCAACGCAAGATGGTCGGTCTCAAAGGCATCGTCATCATCGAAACACGTGTATCATCACGGGGCCAATTTATTGAGTCATGTGATGTAACTAATTAGCGTACGTCTCCAATTTCATCACAAAGACATTCGGCGCTGCGAAACCGAGACGTTGTTCCGCATATCGGTCGTCACGAATCAACTGGTCAAAGAAATGTGCCTCGCATAGCCAGTCTTTTAAAAGTTATCAGCAGTAGCCCTAGGTCAACGAAATTCAAATACATGCCTACTCGCTTCAGTCGGTTGAGCGGTGTTGGAGCGGGAGACGAGTAGAACCCGTTCCACTGAGGTCCGCCAACGTGAGCAGCATTGCGTGCGGCCACCTGCTTGATCCTTTCCTGTATCCGTGGCTGCGTTGCAGCAAGCTCGGGCTCGGTGACCACATTCTCGATATAGCTAAGTCCGGTTAGGTGTGTGAAGATCGTGCGCAAGGCATGTACATACTCCTTGTGTACTTGGCCGCAAATATCCCAAGTGTGACTCCAGATTCGTTGCGAACGGTAGTGCACCATGGGGAGCGCTCCGTGATCACATGGATAGTTGATACCCGAGGAAGGGTGGCGGGTTGGTTCGCCGCTTCGAACGGGTGGTCCCGGTCTGTCTGCTGCTCGTTAAATCCCCCCGTGTAACCTACGCAAGGTCGATAAACGTCAAAATGCGATGAATAACTGGTATTGACCATCTAGAATGTTGAAGATGAGGATAAAGCTATGTGACTTTGTAAGGATGGGGTGGATCTGCAAGTTCGGCTTGAGAAGATAGAGGTCTGATTGCGAAAGGACGGGCCCGTCTGTGAAAGAGATGAAAGATGTTAATAGAAGGAAAATTGTTTTACACACATGCAGCCCCCGTCGCCCAGCGGTCTACTCGAACGTTATCCATCATTACTTAATCAATTTTGAGGAGTGTGATGCTCTGGGAGAAACAAAGGATGGGAGGGTTTGTGTAAGTGGGTGGCGATGGTGAACGACAACAGCAAGGAGGCCTCTGTTTATGTTTAGTAACACAGCTCCAACCAATTGTGAACATTTGGCTAGTCATGAGACCGCCGCCTGCGGAAGAAATTCTGATCAAAAAGAACTTCCGGCCATTCCCGAGAACTGGAAGATAAGATAAGATAATCCAACCACGCCCTCTGCCCAACTACGACCGTAGTTTTCTCAAGTTTTGGCAAGCCAAATTTTTGAGATTCGATAGGTAGGGATATCAATGGCACCCAAGGGAGCAAACGGGAAGAAAGAGAGTGGGCGCGCGAAGAAGGCCGAGAACGAGGCGAATAAGCGTGCAGCAGCGGAGGAAGCAAAGGTGAGACCACCACCCCTTCCTTTTTCATCATTTCAACTAGAAAATACTTTTTCAGGAAAGAGCAGAGTCTAACAAATGGGTGGAGGGTGCAAAGCCTAACAAGAAAAGGAGGACAAAGAGGAGAAACGCAAAGCAGAACTTGCTCGAAAGGCAGAGAACGCCCGCTTGTTGCCGAAGAAGAAGCTTCTGTACAAAAAAAGAAGAGTGGACCAAAGGCAGGCGGGAAAAAGGCTACCAAAGCTGAGAACAAACCTGCGGGTCCCGGTGCTCTCGCTGCTGGCGACGGGCTCGCCGCGTCCACTGGCACCGAGTCTGCGGAAATGTCTAACAAGGGTGATGGCGAGCCCCCCCAGGAAGTCGAGAGCTTTCGGCGACTGGGCTCGACAATGCCCTTGATCTCTTGGCTGTCGTCAATGCAAAGACGGACAAGGCGAGCGTTGGGAATCAGGCGGCAGGTATCGAGAGACATCCAGAAGTGCGTGGCATTTTATCACTATCGAGCAAAAGCGACTAACATCTCGACGCTCGTTCTCCGCAGAGACGATTCAAAGTAAGCTCTCCTTGTTGTTCACCCTTGGGGAAAGAGTCTCTGACATTGTGTCAAGGCCGCATTCAATGCTTATGTGGAAAGCGAATTGCCCAATATCCGAGCAGAGGTACTTGGCTTGTCTTTGCTGCATCACTCCCATCTTACGATCGTCATATTTACAGCAACCTGGGTTACGCCTGCAGCAATATAAGGCATGTACGCATTTCTTCTTTCGCGCAATTCGCCCTGAATTTCGTGCCCTACAGGATCTGCTTTCAAGCAATTCCAAAAGTCCCTGAGAATCCGTATGCTTTTTCCTCTCATTTTTTGCATGCTTTCTGTCTAACCGATTGGAATGTTAATCTGATAGGTTCAACCAGGCAACGGCGGAATACAATGCTACGACAGAGGAGAAGGTAGAGATTTTGCGCCAGAAACAAGATGAGATTCGGGAACGCCTCCGTGACAAGTCCTGAGGAGGTCCTTCTCTCTTGAGTTCATGTGAGTATCATGACATTTGGCACCCCGACCGTGGGATTTGCGGTGTTGTGAGATCAGCGGAGGTCGAATGAGCGGTATCGCAGATAGTGGTTTCCTGTTCTACTCGAGTACGACGGAGTCTCAATTGTCCGATGTGACCTGGCTTTATAACAAGTCGATTAGACGGGCTACTATCTTCTACTCGGTGACGGAACACCGCCTCCTTCAACTCAGTGTCAAGATCGGGGGTTGTTATATCGTGATATGATAGAACCAATGCACACGCACGTGCCACTGGAAAAAGAACGAAAATAAAATAAAATAGGTGTCTGTGCTGAGCCAGAGCTAATAACTGGGTAAACTTGAAAGGACAAAATATGACTGGTCATACAATACTGCTATACTGCAGTGCACCGGCACCTCAAGGGTTGCATCGCCAACTGCAACGTGGCCGCAGTTGAACGGCACGGCGCAATGACTGATTATGTCATGCAATAAGGAAAAGCGCTTAAGAGCGGCAACGACAGTTGTCCACCCCGAATCACTCAAACCCAAGTCCATCTTATTGTTCTGCCTATTAAACACCTCTCAAAAATGCCTGGACTGACTCACGAAATGAGTTCCTCCCCAACATTAGTTGACTCGCCAACAGGGACCGGCGAATCTTCTAAGCGCACAAACACGCTCGTTCTGACTCAGTTACCGATACCCTTTTTCCATCCACGGGTCATGGACGCCCTCCACCACCATTTCGCATTACATGGGAGCATTCGTGCATGGGCACCCCTAAGAACGTTTGGGCGCGTCATCGTCGTCTATGAATCCGAAGACAGCGCAGACGACGCCAAGATGTATTGTGACGGGTTACAGATCGATGGTACTCCTGAGACGTACGTGCCTGTCACACATCCCTCCTCCTTCACGCGCTTTTCTTTTTTTTTTTTTTTCGCTGACCACCTCATCAATCTAGCCCCCCATTTGTCCTCAGGGTTTTCCGAGCAGATCCGACTCAGCTGACACCGCCCGGTGGTTCACATCTCCGTCCACCGGCAATCGAGAAAAATTTCCTTATTTCGCCACCCGGTTCGCCACCGGTCGGTTGGGAACAGGTAGTAGAGGAACCACCGAATGCCGCGCCACTCGCTGAAGACCTCATCACCGCGCTGCGCAAACTGCAGCTGGTTGCGGGCGCAGCATCGGGCGGTGGTCGCGAGATGATACTCGATCCTGAGGATGGGGTGGGTATCGGTGTGTATGTTGAAGATTGCGATATGTTGTACGATGAAGTTGTCGATGATGATGGGGAACGGGATTGGGTGTATGGTGAAGATAATCCGTCCCGAGTGGCATATCGACCTGCTCCGACGGCACTCCCGCCTTTACCGTCGTGAACGTAGCAAGAATAATGCTGTTGCGGTTGTTCGGTATGTGCCTGATTTACCACGCTTCTTTTGATGCGCCTATTCACTAGGATGATGCCTTGATCTTTCTTTCCGACCCACATGGGCATGCTGATCTCCATAACATGCATGGCTTTCTGAATCTCATTCTCTCATTTCCCCGCGGCTTTAGTTGTCGATGCTAATTCATCATAATTTTTTTTATTTTGTAGGTCTTTCTTACTGACCTACTTTTGAGGGCCACCGCTGTCCTAGTAAGCACTCTTTTCTCTCGCTTGACGTGATGAACACAATTCAGACCTGTTCTGTCACATCGTGGAGACAAACGACAAATTGCCTTATTATTCTGATTTATTTTTTGAATCTTCTTCCACTGGGCCTCAATGCAAGTTGCTAACAGTTCAACATGTTATAGGTCATTATCAAACGTCGCACCCCGACTGATCATTGCGATGTCAAGCTCCGCACTGTACTATACCATCATCGATGTAGATTAGGTGCTATGTATGCTAGATCACTGTTTTTCGTTGAGTCAAGAACGGCTTCGAAGAACGTTAACGACACACTAGATCGAGTGGTAGCGATACGCGGGCGACAGATGAACGTTCGTGTCAATTCAAATGACACGGCTGTGCAACTACTTCCAGTGATGGTGGCTGAGTTTCAACGTTCGATGTCTATATTGGCGATGCCCATGTGCTATGGTGGGAAGGGTGGGCAGTCGCTGCCTGGGCTCGACTCGGAAGGGCCCGGAGGACAAGATCAAACTACCCCAGTGCCTTGGACTGGATTCGTGAGCATATATCACAGCATGCAACTGTGAAAGAAACGTGGCAGCTGCCTAGCCGTAGTTCTCCATTTCTGTCATAGAAGCTTTCCCAATTTGGAGGGGGTGGCGCACGGGTGGAAATGATGACTTGTGGCAGAGAGTAACCGCATGAGGACAGGTGAAGACAATGAATCGAGGTTTATCACGGTATTCGAATCTTTCGTGGCTGATGAGCCTAGCCATGGGCTACACGCGACGAGAACGGACGAAGTCGGGCTGGACTCTTTCTTGAGTCGAAGGGACAGCTGCGGCGCCGCTCAGGCTCGGCCCTTCGTATTCTGCCATTCATCATTCTCTAGGTCTAGTACACTGACAATTGAGCACCTGACGAACGGACAAAAGATGGTCTCGACGGCGCGGACATGATCATTTCTGATCAATGGAGACGCTACTACCAATGGGACCAGAGGGTGATCTTTGGCTGCGTGTTTGTAGGATTGTAGGCGCAAGTTGGAGGATGATTCGGGCTGGCATGAAGACCATGAACCACGGTCAGATAGACGTTATATCCTACACATTTTCAGAATATGACGAATTGATTGAGCGAAAACAGTGCCAATGCCGTTTTTCGTTTACTTCACCCGCTTGTCGCCGTGGCAGTCCTAACGAGGAGTCCCCGCCCCAACTGACACCCACCACCTCTCTATTTCCGCAACGATAAATTTTTTTTTCTTTTTTCCTCCGCTAGTTACCTACCACGAATCCGTTATTAACAATTACTCACCCAAGACATACATTGCCGGTCAAAAATCGTTATCGAGTCATCTCCGTTTGCCGATTCTTCTTTCACTTTTTTTTTTTTTTCTCTTCTCAAGCTGCACGAAGACGTTCAAGCCCGCTACTACACGAAGATGCTAGAAGGCCCATGTATCCAGATGACGATCAGCGATTTTTTTTGATATACTTTCAACGACATCCATTCCTCCAGAAACAGAACTAATATGATAGACCCGAATCGTGACTTTGCTGTGTGACCCATGGCAATTAAAAACAACAAACGCAAGGTGTAGTAACATGAAAAGCACCAAACACTGACGCTTCGCATGTGTATGTACTCAAGAGTGGAAATTGCCAGTCGCCCCGTGAAGCACGGCTTAAATGTAGGGTGGGCTAGAACGAGCGTCGAGTGCAATGTTTGAACAAGTGCAGTAGCAGGTTTTGTCCTCCTGGAAGTAGTAATCAATGTCATTCTCTAGTCTTCTTGAACTTCATCGTTCAATGGCACATGCAATAATGAGCGACGTAAAGCCTCCCGCTTTCCTAAACGCCGAGCTTCGCATAGTCGATTCCTACGTCCCGGCATTACTATAATAGTTCCTACCTCGAGGCATCACTACAAACTACGACAATCCCTTATAAGGTGATCTTCAATAGACCACAACAGATCGTATCTCATTGAAAAAAGTGAAAGGGGGACAAGGTCAGGTGGAATCTACATTTCGTATCTGAGCTAGGCATATCCTTCGCATGGCATTTTCTTTCAAAGTCTGTACTTTCAAGAATAGAATAGTGTAGGTATTTCCACCACCACGCTGACACGTTCCTCAGGTGGTTATGAATAGTTCGCTCGCGATGTGTCCAGAGCCGCTCTGCTCCGGCCATGAGCCTTTGGTCGTTCTCGTGGTTGGCGCTTCTTTCCCCTAGTCCGCCCTCCAGGCCTAAACGAGCTGTTTTGTAGTGCACTAACACCGCCGTCAAGTTCATGGACGAGGACATCACGTTCATGTCCACTAATAAAGTACCCTCAAAATCGCCGATAGTCACGGTGTTTGAACAGCAGGATAAATTCCTTCCAAGATTCCGGAAGGAGCAGCGTGTGTTACATGTTAGAGGATAAGCCAGTGCAAGAAAGATTTACGTCTTACCTTCTATTCCCTGGTGCCGTCCGCCGGAGGCTGCAAGTCTATCCGACAGGAGCGTGGTGTCGTGGTCGCTTGATATGGAGGTGGCCTTGTATACAGACTGAAATACGCCCGGAAAACTGGATAGCAATTCGCGGCATGACTATACCGGACTTGATACGGCGTTCCGCTTTCCATTGACGTTAGGGATCATGCCAATGAAGAGAGAAGCCACCCGGTCCTGAGAATTACAAAAAAAACATAAAGTCGTTAGGTGTCACTGGGGTATGGTCCCTCACCATTAAATCTGAGGATGGAACTGGCAGGAAAGGTTTGTTACAAAATGGCAATGCCCGCTGTGCGGCCCGTGTTGTAGTAAATTGAGAGGCGCGACCTGCGGAGCAGCATACTAGTGCGATACTGAATCTAGTAGGTTCCACAAGCAAAGCCGTTTAGGTATAAGTTGTGGATATGATTGTTGTGAGACTTTGGCATTAGAAGACGGAGGCAAAACAAATTTTTGATGGGCCAGCCAAAGATGTAATCTCAACGCACTTGGTCGGATTCCTCCGATGCTGGTTCATGTACTATTCTGATAGAGTCAAACGTAAGAATGGGCCGTCAAAGAAGCTTCTGTAGAAGATAACCTAAAGGTGAGGACGTCATCACGCCTTCGCCCCGGCTCTGAGGAGCTTTGTAAATTTCACGCCAGGCGCGGTGTGAATATCGCCTATGATTCGGGAAAAGTGACATAGGGCTCACTGGTTCTTGATGGACATGACAAGTCAGACGACATTCTCAAAAACGAGCGTTTAAGACGATTTGACAATTCGTGAGTTTGAATAGGAAAAATCCTGTCAAAGCGAATTCCACATCGAGCCAGCTTTGAAAGTCTAGAGCACGGCACACATGGCCGGAGGAGAAAGAATACACACCATTGCCACTCTTTGTCCTCAAAGTCAACGGGCCAAAAAAAATTATATAAGGGGGGTCCCCATACCCTCCCCCATCCCTAGTCCAAAGCGCAGCCTTCAGGATTACCACAAACTTCAGCTTTTACAACCATGCTTTACAAACCTCTCGTCTCTTTGGTCATGATGTTCGTTACGGCGAGCAGCGTTACTGCTTTTGCCATTCTGCCTACCATCCCTCTAGAGCGCAGAGGCGGGGGTTATATCCCGTCAGCCACGATACCAACGGTACCAGCGAGCGAGTGCAACTCAGGAGGGTTGCAATGCTGTGATACGACCTCCATCAACTCAGGGAACTCAGCTGTGGGTAGTATCGGTGGTGTTATTGGTCAGGGTTGCACACCCATCGTCGGCAGCCCCATCACATGGTAGTGTTCCCTCGTCCTCGTAATATGCGCAAAAGGGCTGATATTTTTGGCACAGCCGCACCAATCCGATTTGTTGCCAGAACTTCGAACAAAGTCTGTATCCTTGGCCTCAGCAGTTAGGGTTCACTGACGTTGGCTTTGTATCCAGATGGCATCGTCAACGTCGCCTGTACCCCAGTCAATGTCAATTTGTGAATGTCGACATAGTCAGAACTACGAAGGGAGGATTGCCACGAGTGGGAAGTGGCGACTGCGGACCTTGCATAGTCATCTCATGTGTCGTATACTGTAATGGGTGATGTAGAATTTGGCTTTGTAGATCGTCGTTCTATGCATAAGGGTGAGCTTTCGTGAGCTTACCAGATTTCGGGAAGCAAAACAGGAATTAAAGAGGGCAAAATAGAAATGAGATAACAGCCAGTGGTCGTAGTTTGGGGGAAAAACTTCAATAATAGTGCAAGAACAGCAATGACAGACTAGCACCAATAAGGAATAATAGCAACCATTTCCGGCCATCCCGCGCACGACGACGCGCTTCACGAAGCTGAACGTTCCCCTTTTCAACCATCTCACTCGTTGCTATGGCATCCTCGTATAGCTGGTCCGAGAGTTCTGTTTGTCGCGTGAGTTGAGCAACTAATTCCGCCTGTAGGGCACTGATCTCGAGTAGTCGACCTTCAGCCTGCTGCACAGCGGCGAGCGAGTCTTCTGCTGAACGCAGAATCTGGGAATTCTCTGCCTCAAACTGCTGGATCTGTGATGCAGATAGTTCAACATCATCTTCATCCTCGTCCGAAATGACTGGGTCCAGTTCTTCCGGCAGAGGTTGTTGAGGGACAGCCCAGCTTGCACCAAGTGCGGATGAAGCGCTGCCAAACCAGCCACTAGACTCGGGGTGCGCTGCCTCCGAGGTGCTGGTACTCAAGGGTAGTGGCTCACGAGTCACAGCGGAGCCAAGCGTGCGGGTGCGTTCCGTCTCGCGACGGACCCTCTCTTCCTGCATGTCACGTTGCACCTGGCCCACTTGTGTTAGGCGCCGCGTGAGGTACCAGGTGACTCCTGCACAGTGAGCCGAGACAAACTCGGATGCAGTAGCGACATCATCAGGCATGAGCAGGGCTGGAAGAAGGCGGTAAAGGGGATTGGATGATTGAGCGACGCGCTCTGCCCGATCTGCGACCAGAGTTCAATCACGTCTGGTATAAGGAACGAGAGGAGAATCTCACTCTTTTCTAGCGCTTCCATGTCGCGTACATGGTCTGCGCAGCGCGCAAGAATTGTCCGTGCTTGCATGTCAATTTGATCACGTTCAGCATTTGTAAGGTACTTGATATCCGCCCATGCATCAATGCCACTGGTATCTGGCGTACGCGCCACCTGGCGTGTGAGCGGCGGCGGTCGCCCGTGAACGTCGAGGTATGCTCGCCGCACTGCAGCAAGCATACGAGTCAGGGAAGTAATATGTCGTAGCTTCTCACACATAAGGAGCAAGAAATAGACAGGAAATGATGACTCACAATGGTGTATGCCTCCTTCATGTATGCCTGCATGAAAGGTGGGGCATTGTCTCCTTGACTGTCAGCATGTGTGGGATGGGTTGGTCTCCTGGGCCTGGTTCGTCGGGAGTCACCAAGTTCCTTGAGTTTCTGATCGACTATGATTCGAAATTCGTCTGTGATATCATGTGCCATGCGTGTGAGGGGAAGTTGATGACTCGAAACTAGAAGAGAGGTGAATGGTTGCACTTTGCGCGTGTCGACCGCTTTCACGTGACCTAAAGTTGTCAGTAGCACGCGACGCCGGGGACTGCCGAGTCACTGACCCGTGACTCGAAACGCGTCCGACTCCGACTCCGAGTCCCCGCGCGTCCCTTACTCTCTACCATGTCGCAGAACAAAGAAGCCAGCCAGTTTCTTTCTCGCATTGCTGACTTGCCAAATGGGCCTGTCTCCCTTGATAGCGCCCTCCAACCATCCCTAGACGATGAATCGGAATTACGCAGGTTGTTTGCAACCGATAAGGACAATACGCGTCTCAAGGACATTCATGTCGGCCTCGTCGATGTTTTTGCCGCACCAAACGATATCAGAACTACGAGGGCACGCGTCATCAGAGACGATGCCGACCGTGATGCTCAGCATATCATGCCGTTGCCGGATTCTCTGAGACGTGAGGAGGGATCTCCAGCGATGGTTGAAAGCCTCGAGGCATTCAAGAAGAATTGGGGTATTTTTACCGAGGGTTCTCTCTCTCAACTGTCGGATTGGAACAACGTGGTGGCCGCAGGGGGTTCCGTGCAGGCGTGCCTTATGCCACTGCCGAATGCCGCGACATCGAGCAAGAGAGCCATAAGGCGATACTATCACGACAAGGCTTTTCCATCGTCTGACGTCGATCTCTTTCTTTACGACTAACAGCGGGGGAGGTAGGTTATACCCTTCTGACGTGTCGCTCACTTACATATACATCGGAAGGCTGAACGCAAGATCATTACCATTTATGAAGCGGTTCGCGACTCTGTCCCTTGGGATGTCACCTGCGTCAGAACAAAGCATACGATCTCGATTCATTGTAAGTTGTACATAGTGTTCAGGAGAAGCAGTCCTCATCGAATTCTTAGCGCAATATCCATATCGCACTGTACAGATTGTCCTTCGGCTCTACAATTCTCCTGCTGAGGTCCTCGCTGGTTTTGATGTCGATGCGCCGTGCTGTGCATACGATGGCGAGCGTGTGTGGGCGAGTCCACGTGCCATCGTGTCCATGATGCGCCAGTCAAATACAGTAGATATGACAAGACGGTCGCCTTCGTATGAAGTTCGGCTGGCCAAATATTCCTCCCGTGGCTTTGAGGTCTATATACCTGGTCTGAAGCGTGCAGAAATCGATCCAACGGTCGGTCTCCATCATTTTTCTCATATCCCATTACACTGATGCACCCACTAAGATCTACGAACGATCCATCAGCCGCGTCCAAGGGCTCGCGCGCCTACTTGCTATAGAGAAGCTCGCTACTCCTAGAGCACGTAGCCATTATCAACAGCAGCGCGGCATTTTACGTGGTCGACCGACACTGAATAACGGATTCATAACATACATCCACACCGGGTTTAGGCATAACGGTGACCTCAAGGCTGACGGCATGTTCAACAGACTAGAATTGAGTGATTATGACATCGTTAATCTGCACATTCCCTATGGTCCGGGATGGCATGCGAGGAGGATAGAGAAGCTCATCTATAAAAACGTGTGTTGGAGCTTAACGCCCATACGTCCCCTGCTAATTGCTATCTCACAGGATTTCGGTGCCAATTGTAAGTTATTTTGATAACACGTGCTAGACCTATAATAAATAGGTGAATCAGCTCCATACAACCCCAGAAACAAAAACCGCCGCCTCCATCGGCATACGGCCTTTTTCGGCACGGTAGAGGAATGTATGGAAGACTGCTGCGAGGTCAGCGTTGTCTCTTCTCAGAAATCATTTGATTTTGACACCCGACATGAAGCATTGTCCAGAACCCAAGAACCAAGAGGAACATAACTTGCAGGACGAAGAGGACAAGTCATATGTACGCGGCCGCATCGCGTAAGTAGGTCTTTTCCCCCATGTATATTGAAATCTGACCACACTTCTGAAAGGTTCATTGAAGAGGATCCCGGTCGCCAGAGCATCTCCGGAAGTTTTAACCCAATTGACGAAGGGGAATGGGCCGAATCCGCCTATATTCAAGCCACAGCCAAATTCTTTAGTTCTATCAGCAAGAACGATACACTCGCAGTCATACAGATAATCGAGGATGGTGAAGAGCTCAACCGTCGCGATCATGTTGGTCGAACCCCACTACACGTTGCCATAATGTCCAACAGTGTTGAAGTTGCTGCCATTCTTATCGATGCTGGTGCGCGCATGACTGCAAGGCTGGTCGGCGGGCGCACCGCGTTCCACCTTGCAGCACAGATGGGCCAGCCTGTTATAGTTGGAAAGATGCTCGCGCGCAGTGCCTACAACGAGAAATGGGCCGCAGAGGAGAAACAGAAGGCCAAAGAAGCGGCAAAAGCCGACTCGGATGATCCAGAGAGGGCTGAGCGCGTACGGATGAGCAGTGAGGACGACTGGTCTTCCGAAGAGTCTGATGATGGCCAGCCGCCTCGCAAGGCTCCTGCTAACGTTACGAAAGGCGAAGCAGATAAGGACGACCCCTTGGAAGATCACGAAGAGGAGCCTGACGTTCTGGACCTCTCCATCTCTGATTGGGACTTTGGCCTCACCGCTCTTGGTTACGCTATTCTCTCTGGCTCACTCGAAGTTGTTGATATGTTGCTTGCTGCGGGTGCTGATCCAAATTTCGCAGGGTGTGCGAAGAATGCGAATCCCCTTCACCCTCTTACTTTGACGATATATACACCACACGAAGACTGTGGGGCGAAAATCGCAGAACGGCTGGTCGCTGCCCAAGCAATCGCGTCGACCGCAGACGAAAAGCTCCTCACTATTTTCCACCGCATCGTCGCTTCAGGAAAGGCCAAGATAGTGGCTTCGCTCCTCTCCTGCGACCAAACTGCAAAAAAAGTACTTGACATCCCGGCCTGGTCTGGATACGGGCTCGTGTTTCCCGTTGTCTCGGCCATTCTTGCTGGCGATTACGCAATGCTGTCTGTGTTGCTGGCTCACGGTGCTAGGTTGGTGTACTCGCCAGAGGACGTCTCCAGGGCAGAGGAGAAGAGGTATGTCAAACGTCATTTCAAGCCAAACTTGGAAATATTGATTGTTTCGCCAATAGGACGAGGTCTTATCTTCCTCGGGTAACGGATTTTCGGGGTCGTATTTATTTTCCTGTCGAAGTTGCTCTTCTGCAACGTGACGAAGTTATCTCGTTGCTTGCTGCAGTCGGCGCAGCAGTCGAATCACCCATCAAGGCATCTATCGGAAGTTGTACTACCGACATGAGCATATTGCAATGGACTTCCAGAGTTGTCACGCTCGTACCATCCACGACAGTTTCCAAGCAAACGCATGATTTCCCTACTTCTCCAGCTGACGCTACGTGGAGCCAATATCGCGCACACCTAGCCTCGATCCTACCTCAAAGAGAACCCGCTTGGGGAGTGCAGCTCTACGGGACACCGAGGCGCAATAAAAATGAAGAGTACATTCTGGCGACGAAGGATTACTACGTGCGCGCAGAATCCATTCTGCGCGCCCACGGTGCTGCACTTCCCGCAGCGCCGCAAGTTGCTGAGACTGGGAGAGCCGTTAATCCCCAAGGACCAGGATACCTTCGCCACACCAAGTACTCTCCAGGCACTATCCCGATTCATCTCAAGGTGTTTTATGATGAGCTATTCGAGGCGTGCTGGACAGGGGACAACGCGTCGATCCAGGAGCTCTGCTTGCCAAAGGAAGAAAAGGAGGGCCAAGAGCCGATACAGATTTCTGTTCAGACCACACCTCTTCGTGATGGACTCGGTGGGCTGACCGGTACGCTAGTGAGCTTTCTCGAGATTGCGTTGTCTGACACTTATGTCACAGGGTGGACTCCATTACTCGTTGCGTTGCATCGTCGTCACTGGGAGACGGCGCGGCTGGTGCTCGCAATCGCCATTGCTCAATACCAGGCACCAGAGTCAAAAGGCTCCACTTTTACTGATACGCTCAGCGCCATTTTAGACGGTACTAGTCCTACATCACTACATCGGCGCATTTCCTCATTTTTGCGCGTTACAGATGACTCAGATGAGGAAAGCCCTGACTCGGATGAAGAGGATGACTACAGCGAACAGAAGGAAATCAACTTCACTGATATTACAGCGAGGCCATCTCCTGTTCGCACCGAGGTTCCTGCGAATAAGATGCTCCAAGCCTGTTCCCTGCTCCTCGGCGCTGACGGCAAGTGCATTTCGTGCAATCCGCTTCAAAAGAGTATAATCGAGGATGATTTCGAGGCGTTTGTACGCATTCTCGATTTATACCAATCTGCTGGGGTGGCTATCTGGCCAGATGTTGCGGCTTATGAGCTTGCCGTGACACTCGATCGCCCCGGCATGGTCGATAAGCTTATTCGTCACTCAGGAATCGGGATTCCCATTCCTTCTGATACAAAGAAGAGTCCCACGAAGTCCGTGGAGGAGCGAGTATACCTCGGACTTAAAGTGGGGGGGAAACGACGCGCAGATATCATCCAACAAACGCAGACCCACAAGACCATCACATACAACTATGCTTTACTTTATAATGCGATCAGTTCTGGTGCGACGAAGGTGGTCGAGTATCTCGCTGGCCCTAGACCACTTGCAGCATATGCACATTACGCGGTCACTCACAACGACGACATTGCGCAGTTCTTGAAGAGCGTAGACAACTTGGAGGCGGCCCTCCTAGATCTTCTCGGCTGGAAGGTCGACGAGCTGAACGAATCACCGCTTCTCGGTGTTGTGATTAATGACAAGTTGGATACCTTGAAGCAGATGTTCTCACTTAAGCCGAACTTGATGGAGGAAGCGCTTCACCAACGGTATGGCTCATAGTAGATCATTTCGTTTAGGTGGTGCTGATAACGGGGGCAGATCGAAGTTCGTCGGCTTCAACGCGCTCTTGACTGCGGCCTTTTATTGTTCTAGCACGGAGATTGTGGATTTCTTGTTAGAAAGGGGTTGTAATCCCAGCGAGCGTGATGCTCGTGGGTAAGTTAAATTTCTTTGCTGTCCGAGCAATTGGTGATGGAAACTTTCAAAGGTGGAACATTTACCATCTTGCTTGCCTTTCCCAACATGCGAAGAGGGCCAATTTCGTGGCCCATCTACTCAAGACGCTTCCGGTAGAGTTAACGCATGAGCTTTTGGCCCAAACGTCGAAAGGAGCTTCTAACACGGTAAGATTTGTCCTAGCTCCGTCTGGCATTGTGATACTCATCGCACTATTGCAGCCCCTAATGTTGGCCGTAAAGCGGGGGTACATTGCGACTACACGAGCCATCGTGAACTTTGGCATCGACCCCGTCATTCTTATGATCAAAGATGCGCATGGATCCACACCTCTGCACATCGCAGCCCAAAATACGAATACCGTTCTCGCAGAGATTCTTCTCCACCATGGTCCTGTGGAACTCCTCTACACAGAGAACTGCGTTGGGCAGACGCCGCTAGACATTGGCTGCCTCAAAAACCTTCCGCGGGTGACTGGCTCCACGGAGGTGCGCAAGCCGGGTGAGCTAGAGCTATATCCAGAACAACAACTGGCCAACTTGTTGCGTACCGCCCCATTCAACTTGGAGAAACAAAATGTAGAGATCCCGAAGCTACGCACTACGCTAGACAGGCTGTTCGCAGACGGCCTCCTCGTGCACGGCAGTAATCTCGCGACGGAGCTCGTTGCTTTTGCGGACTACATGGAAAGGAAACTCGCCACCGAAACCACGAAGAGTGTGGAGGGTAAAGAGATTGAGCTTGATCCCGTTGCGTCGCAAGGCAGCACCGTGCGGATGTATATAATGCTCCGTGATGCGGCAGCTGCGCGACCCGGGTCCCGACAGCTAGTCCACATAGCAGATGTCCAGCGATCTGTTCAGCGGAATCTTGCTCAGGGTGCGGTGGAAACCCCCGTCAGCGGGGCCCACTGCTGGCAGACGAACAACGAGGAGTCAAAAGGAGTTGACCCAGAGGAGCAGCACATCACGCAATTGAAAAGGAGGAGTCTGTTTGCCTCGCCATCTCAGTCTATGGGCAATGGTTTCTTTGAATCGAATGGCGAAATCGATCTCTTCGCCGAAGACAAGATCTAAATGAATATCGGAATCTTGCAGGTGATGAGTCAGATGACATGATGCTTCTTGAACTCGTTTGATTACAGTAGTTTTTTTTTCCTGCATGTTCTATTGTACCGTATGACCAGAGAGTGATCCTCTCGGATGCTTCGTATTGTTTCAATCGCCTCAGATCTATGGGAAGATGAGTGGTGTGACAAGTGTGTGATTGAGTTGTTAGTCACCGCCTGCCTGGAGGGAACCTGAGAGAGACCATGACAAAGTCTGCTTTTTATGGTGATATAATATACACACTGCGTGTTCCTAGTTTTGGGTAGTTCGCCTTTGAATTTCTATGTCCAATACGTTCAGCAAATATGAGCCAACTTGCCAGTACCTGGGTTAGGACGTCCCCCGTCCGCTGCCAGTGCCACGCCACACTGTGACCGTGCTCTTAAAAAAACAGCCCCCGAAGGTATTTCTAAGCGAGAATGTTTTCCCAGTCCGAGTCACTGACATGGGTTTATTCATGGACAGCCAGTGAGCTACGCTTGAGGGTGACTCAAACACGTTGCCTTTGTCAGACTCGACGCTCCAGCTACCACTGTCTGATATCCAAGCCCTTCAGTTCTAAAAATCGCGATTACGTTCTGTGCCGGCAGCCATAACACGAGTTGTTGGTCTGCGAGAATAATGCGGCGGACTCGGACAACAGGCAAGGCCCGGGGGAGTTTGTAAGCTCCGGTAGGTTCGATCTCCGACTAGGCGCTCCGCCAGCTCCGGATGTCACATCCGCTCGCCCAACAGACTCAATCTGTGCTCAGAGACGATTCACTCTTGTTGATCCTGACCTTGGCTGGGGAATACTTTCGCCTCAAGGTGTTTGCTAGGAGCTGTCAAAACTGGCAGTGATATATCGCCGCTGTCCCCTGCCAGAGTGCAAGGGGTCTTATCTTTTCTGCCTCTTTCTCCAATAGTAGCGGTTGTTAACAGCACTCGCATTTCTTTTTTCAGAGCTTCAGATGGGCAGGCTCCGTGTTCACATTCTAGACCAAATAGAATTAGGATTTAAGAGGAGAGCCGTCGTATGTAAAGTTCAATTGTTCAATTCCATCAACTGTGATTGCCCAATTTTACCGTGGCCACGACATACGCTACTTTTGTGTGTATGTGCTAGCTTGAGTGTACTAACTAATGAGGAAATATTGCCCATTGTGAATTGATCCTACTGGCGACATGGAGTTCACGCTCAGACTGGGCTTTCACTGTCGGCCATGAACCATCACTAAAGTAGGGTAAAGGATACCCTTCTGGCTTCATCTATTGTCTAGTGTTGACTAGAATTTGTCGGTGACAATACGACTGTCTTGAAATTCTCTCCCGCTACGATATCTCTTCAAATTGAGATTTTTGTTTACTCAACGTCTGCCAGTGACCGCACTACTGGGTCGCTATACCCATAATCTCAAACACCGCATGTAATGAGCAACTTCCGTGAGTTTTTGTTGGTTCTCGTCATGTTCTCACCTGCTGATAGAGCCAATATATGTAGAAATAGAGGATGGATTACAGTCGTGGATCCACGATATCACTTTCTCGGAATGCTTTGTACGTGGAGCGGCCATTCCCGATGTTTTTTTTTTTTTTTTTTTTGAATCCGCATTTATATAGCGCAATATGTTCATCACAACAAAGACCCGCTCAACTGCTACATGGAACAATCTAGGTATAGGGTTAAGGTGAAGTGACTTTAATATGGAAATTGGTGTGGGGGGTGTGAGTGTGAATCAGGAATGTGGCTCGGGCAGTGTGCCCTGCATAGCTAGCCGTGGTCTTCTGGTGGTGGGTCTCTTCTCCGAGGCCTGACGCAGGCCTGTGTCTCCTCTATAAATTTCGCCAGGGCCTCCCCTCCTGCTTTCGTCCCAAAAATGATATTGGGGGACAACGTCTGGGACGCTGGGCGTAGGTGGCGTTCACGGGCAGCGCGGAAGAGCGCGCAGTGGAAAATGACGTGTGAGGGAGTCTGAAGGGGTTCGCGACCGCATTGACACCCGTGGGGGTCTGGGGCGCGAGGGCGGTGGCGTGCGCTGTATTCACCTGTGAAGGCGTGTTCAGTAAGGAGCCGAATGGCAGTGCAAAAGACTGGCCGGGAGGAGGTGGCAATCCCTTGCACAAAGTCGGGTGGGTCGTTCGATGGTGGGTGGTGGAGGGCTCGGTATGCCGGGTTAGTGCGGGGGTTGTCGTGCCAAATTTGCTCCCAGCCGGTGAAGGCTTCCTGGCGGGAGATGACTCGCAGGGCCTCAACGGTGGGGGCGGCAATGAGGAGGTCTGGGGCAGTACGGGCTGCCGCGTCGATAGCAATGTTTTGTAGACGTTCGAGGGGTAGGAAAGAGGCGGTGCCTGGGAGCCAGCGGATTGCGCAGGTGGAGGCGGGGTGTGTGGCTAGGAGGTCGGAGATAGTGTCGCAGATCGCCCTGCAGGCTTCAGCGTTGTCGTGGCGGTCTGTGACCTGGCAGTAGGGAAGAACGATGTGGTCAGCTGTGAGAAGTGAGACTGAGGGGGAAGGGGAGCCTGCTAGGAGTTCCCTAGCGAGGTCCGCTGCGTCCGCTACAGCACGGAAAGCTGCGTCTCTAGCAGATGCGTTTTGGCCTAGGACAGTAACCCGCTGGCCCACCTCCTGGCCGCGTCGGAAGGCGACGCAAGCTGCCGTCCACATGGGGTGAGTCCGCATTGGGTTGGGGCCAAGGGCTCTGCAGTAGATCAGAACCTTGTCGGACTTGTCGTAGTGAGTTTTGACGATGGAGTTAATGAGCTTCTTCCGTTCATCCCCTTTGCATATGAGTTGAGACACCGTGAACCGGGTTGGGGGGGTTGGCATCGCTTCCAGGGGGGATGGTCGAAGACAGCGGGTCTTCGGCTGTCGGCAGGAACGCGTTTGATAAGGCGGCGAATGCACGAAATCGGGGGGTGAGCGAGCGGGGGATACGGGAGGGGGACCCTGCTTCCTTGAGCTGAGCACCAAGGGTTTCCCAGCCTCTGGAGGACTGAAGAGCTGGTGGGGAGTGTGAGCAGACGGATGGCCGCCTGCTTTGCGAGCTTCTCGATGCGGAGCTGGATGGGGAGGATAGCCGAGAGTTGATGCAGGGGTTCGCGGGGTGAGCTCTGGAAGGCGCCGGTGATGACGACAATCGCCGAGTTCTGAACTGCTTGGAGGGTTCTGATGTGCCGTTTCTGGCCGCGGAACCAGACGGGGGCCCCGTATGTAAGGGCGGGGATGCAAATGGCGTTGTATGCCCGGCGCCAGCTGCCGTGGTCCAAGCCCCTTACTGAGTTTCCCAGGAGTTGGAGAGCCTTGATGGTGCTCTTTGTCCTGGAAGTGACTACAGAGATGTGCTTGTCCCACGACAGTCTGTGATCAAAGTGAAAGCCAAGGTATTGGACATGGTCTGAGGACTTAACTGCATAATAAGTGGAAAGTTCCTGCTGGGGCAGATAGATGGTGTCCAGCCGGATGCCATGCAAATTCGGGTTGGGCCGGCGTCTCGAGAAAAAGAGGACTTCCGTCTTCTCTGGTTCAATGGTGAGGCCCGCCATCCTACACCACTCGTGGCACTTGGTGTAATAAGCGCGCAGTCTGGAAGCGAGAACTCCATACGAAGGAGCACGTGCGAAGATGTTCCCATCATCAACATACATAAGGAACGTCGCATCTTCCCAGTGTTTCGCCAGGTGGAGGAGGGGGGAGGCATAGATGATTGACAGGATAGGGGAGATTGGTGAGCCCTGGGGGGTGCCCAGCTCCAGACCAAAATTATCTGAGGTGAAGTTGTTAAATCGCAGATGAACTGTTCTATCCCTGAGGAAAGAGGCGATCCACCTGTAGATCTCAGCTGGGAAGCCCAGTGCCCGGACTAGGGCTACTAATCTAGCATGGTTGACATTGTCGAAGAAGCCCTGAATGTCGAAGAGGAGGGTGCCGCAGACGCTCCCAAGGGCGTGGGCTGTCTTCACGTCATGGGTCAGACAGAGGCCTGCATCTGTGGTGGAAGAGTGAGGTCTGGCCCCAAATTGGGTGGAAGGGACTAGACTCAGCGCTGTGATGTCAAAGGAGATGCGTTTAGCTACCACTTTCTCAAGTAGTTTGCCTAAGCACTCCAAGAGGGCCACGGGGCGGTAGCATTTGGGAAGGGAGTAGTCTTCCTTGCCCGGCTTAGGGACCACTGCAATGGCCGCAGTTTTCCAGGCCTTTGGGTGGTGGCCCTGGCGCAGGCAGGCGTCGAAGATGGTACGGAAGAGGTCGGGTTGAGCTGCAAAGGCCCACTTGACCAGCTTGTAGTTGTGACCGGAGGGGCCAGGGGCTGACTTATTGCTGGTTGGGCGCAGAGCATCGGCGATCTCGGATGTGGTGATCGGGGCGTAGGGTCTTGGGGCTGCAGGTGGGGGGTCATCTGCGAACACCTCGGGAACGGGTTGGGGCTGAGAATTGAAGAAGCGGGTTCTGAGTGCGGTGGCCATGGTTCCGGGGTCATCTGAAAGGCCAGTCGGAGTGGCGAGGGCGGGGATAAGGCGTTGTCTACGGCCCAGGCGCCACTTAGCAGCGGTCCACAAACGTTCGGGGGTGGCGTTGTGTAAAAACTCATTGGCCCAGCGGCGTTTAGCTGCCTGGACCTCCTTGGTGAGGGTTTTGAGAGTGGCTTTGCGGGTGTCTGGGGTGGATGCCTCGCGGACTGCGGTTGTGGCATGCAAGCATGCCTCATCCCACCACGCTGCGGCCCTCGGGGAGAAGTGCTTGCGCTTCTCGAACACTACCTGGGAGGTCCGTTCGATGTCCTGGGAGAGGAGGTCAGCCGCGAGGTCAATCAGGGCAGGGGACGATAGCAGGTGGGGGGCCAAGTGGCAATTATCCTTAAAAACCCTTATCCAATTGTCCTTAGCTTCATCATCAATGAGGTATGAGGAGCGTCTAGGGCCAAGCTCAATGGCTGAGGCAAGAAGGTGGTGGTACGAGACCCCCAAGCCAGCGTGGTTGGAGCCAACTGAAGCCACAAAATCAATGACCGGGGCATCGAAAAGATCGTCCAGGGTGGCAGCGGCGTTGGTCCATATAAGGTCGATGGTTGTGTCTCGCTGGTTGCCCTCACCTCGGTGTGTGGGGACGCCCAGGGGGTTGGCGAGAGTGAGAGTTTGGCCTAGGGCCCACTCTTCGAGCTCCAGTGCCCAGCGAGAGGGGTGGATACCTGGTGGGGACCAGGCGTGCGCATGTGTGTTGAAATCCCCCCCGACGACTGTGGGGATGCGGGGATCCAAGTCAAGGTTCAGGATATTCCTGAGAGAGGCAGGGTGATCAGTGTCATGGTAAACATTGACCACTTGAAAGGAGCTGGAGCCCAAATGGACATCCAGGGTGAGAAGGTGGTGATTTGATGCCAGATCAAATCTATTCGTGACATTGAAGTGAGAGGAGGCAATGCGGCGGTACGCCATAACTTTACAGCATACGCCTTTGGCGGTCTTCGGGTAGATGCAATCCCACTTGGGGTTGGCTACCCCGCCCAAGATGTCTACCCCGTCAGGGTTAACGTCCGAGCGTGCTGTGCTAATTTTATCAAACCACGGTTCTTGGACAAGTATGATATCTGCATCTGAGTTGGTGTTAAGGAGCGTGTGTGTTGGGGCATTGCGACGTCGCATATTGACAAATAATAAGTTGACTTGCGCCATTAAGGGGGGGGGTGGACTCGACGGTATCGTGTGCCGGAGTCTTGAAGGACTCGCGGGTTGGGCAGGTTGTGTCCCTGGCTGTGTGGCCATCTTGGCCACAGTTGATGCAC
This sequence comes from Lactifluus volemus, assembly GCA_022376515.1. NCBI lineage: Eukaryota > Fungi > Basidiomycota > Agaricomycetes > Russulales > Russulaceae > Lactifluus > Lactifluus volemus. Next base: position 166,895 of record WTXI01000007.1, on the reverse strand, counting down.
TTGATCGGGCAGTCGCAGGTGCCCTGGATCGCGTGACCCGAGGCTGAGGCGCATTTGGTCAGGTGCTCGCCTGCCCGATGGTTTCCCCCGCACAGGTGGCAAAGGATGGCATCCTTCGGGAGCGGGCAGCGTGGGGGGAGGTGGCCAAACTTGTGGCACCGCAGGCATTGCATAAGAGCAGGTCTGGGCCGCCACTTCTTGAATGTGATCGCCTTCCCAAACATCGCAAGGTGAGTGCGGGCCATGGTCCGGGTGGTGGAACCATCCGGGTCCAGGAAGGCAAAGGAGAAACTCGAGTGCATCCCGGTGATCCGGTCCGGTGGGCGCACCCAGCGGGGAAGGAGGACGAAGTGGAGGTTGGAGCAAAGCGGGTTGCGTTTCATCTCCTCGAGGAGGAGAGCCTCCGAGTAAGTTGAACCGGTCTCCGGGTCGAGAGCCGGGACGCCATTGAACGTCACGCGAGACCAGCCAGAGCACGGGGTCAGGATTGCCCCTGGGAATGGTTGAGTGAGGGTGGCTGACGCCTTCAGGAGGTCCTGGAAAGGGACCGAGCCTGCAAAGGTGAAAACGAAATTGTGTGAATATGAGGCCCAGCGGCCTGATAGAAGGATGAGGGGGGACTTAGCCGCTTTCAGACCGGAGCAGACTTGGCGTGTGATCTCCGTCGGGTCCCACCGTGACCTGGTCCCCACAGGCAGGGTCCCAAGAGCGTCCCGAGCCATCTGGACTGTCACATCGGTGCGAAGCGTGGCGGGGTCAACCACGGGGTTGGTTGGGGCCGGCGCCGTCTTCTCTGGTGCCGCTTTCTTGCCCTTACCTTTACCCTTGTGGGAGACTGGGTGCCACTCTTCTTGCGCCGGGGTCGTAGGCGGGGGACGAGGGAGGGAAACCGCGTCGGAGGGTGTTGGAAGGGGGTCGGGTGCGGGGTTTGGCCTGGAGGGTGGGGTCGCAGCACTTCTTCTGGAGGGGCCAGGGGGCTTGGGAGCCGAAGGCGGCGGGGCGGCAGGTGTCATAGGCGCAGTTGGGTTCTCTAACTGGCTTAGACGGGCAAGGACGAGCTTGAGGGTTGCCTGGATCTCCACCATAGGGTCCGTGGGGGCCATGGACGGGGGCCGGGGAGCGAGCGGATTGGGGGGGTGAGTGGGGGTCGGGGCCAGCCTCGGCGAGGGAGCCGAGAGCATGGGCCTGGGCCAGGGTGCAGGTGCGGATGGATCCGGGTTTTTGGTGACCGGTTCATTCTGAGGGTCGGGGGACTGGAGGGGGGGGGTCGTGATTGGGCCGACGGGGGTGGCCGCGGGTGTGCCGGGATCAGCAGGGGGTTCCGTTTGGGAACCCTTGTCCGCGGCATTGCAAGCGGGGTCAGCTTGAGAGCACTTGTCAGCGATGTTGCAAGCAGCTGCGAATTTATTCGCCTTGTAAGCCGCAACCTCCTGTTTAACTAGTGCGTCAGCATTCTTGGAAAGTTCGATGAGGCGCTTGCCGTAATAATCTTTGCTGTCTGCCTGGGCAGCCCGCTCTTTCTTGTCAGTGATCTCCTTCCACCGCTTGGCGTAGAAGGCTTGGGCATCCTCAGTCAGCCTGGGACGAAGAGCGTTCTTCCTTTTCTCGAGCTCGTCGAGGGCCCAGATCTGGGTTTCGCTCTCGATGCTGCCACTGAGGTGGTTGAGAAGGTGGCCCATGACAGCGGCGCGAGAGCGGTCAGCGGCCATGAGGGTGACACGGTAGTCCGCCTCTGATATGAGATTGTCAGCATCTGGGTCCGTGCGGTGCAGGCAGTGGCCACAGATGAGGGGTGGGTCGCCAAGGTACTGAGGAGGGGGGAAAACCTTGGAGAGGTGTTCTAGATTGATGAGGAGACGTTGCATGGCCTCCCAGTCTTCTTGGTTGAAAAGGTTCTTGTAGTCGTCCTGGTCCAGGATCTCGCCGTCAGGGCCGACGTTCCTCGAGATCCTAACCCCTTGGAGCATGCGGGTGATAAGGTCGGAGGTGGTTCTGATCCAGGCGGACGGAGAGAGGGTCGAGTTGGCGCCGAAGCCGGCCTCGATCGCACTCAATATGCAGTGGTAACGGTCGACGAACTGCAGGTAAGAGCAGGTGGCTCTGGTTACTTTAACATCCTCTTTGCCAAAGAGGCGACGAGGGCGCGGGAGGGTGGGGAGAGGAGCTTTAACGAAGAGGTGGGATAGGATGTCTGTGTCCTGGCCCGCAATGGAGTCGGGGGCTGGCATATTAAAACACGCAGGGAATGACAGGTCGCGAGGTGGGCAGGCGTTATCTGTCAGAGGTACAAGGATATAGTGTGCTACTTTCTACTTTTAACGAGCTACCGCCGCCAGCTGGCACTTTGGGTACCAGTGGTGGTGGTTGCCGGAAAAGGAAGGTGGCCATTCCCGATGTCGTTGCAGTCTTCAATTACTGCCGACGCCGTGGTGACTGTGACAAAGATCAGATCAGTAGACTCGACGCCGCCGCCGCCGCCATGATCCCTTGAAAGTACAACGTGCTCCAAGTCCTCGCTCAGAGCCTCTGGATCTGGGGTCCTGGATATTATGTTATAATTACGAAGGAATGGGGTCACGAGCGACATCACGCTGGCGCCACCGTGCACCTCTTGGGAAAAATAGGCAGTTTAGACTGAGCGGCGATTCGGACGAGCTTATGCTTCCCGACTCCACGCACTTCAAACGTCAGATGAGGCAAGCCAGACTAATGGGTTTTGTTCTGTTCTACAGCTGCCAAACTCGCCCAATTGGAGGTTTTGAAAAATCCAGTGAAGAGATGAGACGGTCGTGACTTTTCACCTTACGCCTGCATACACTTCTTCTTGAAGCCAAAAAAAAAAGTTGAGTTCTTTATTACACAGTTTTTCTTGAATACTGCGCCACATGTGCCGGCACGGTCAACTTCTGTCCCGCATAGAAACCTTGTCTGCTGTACTTCTGGTATATGCACGATGCATGTACCCCACTTTATCACCTTCGTTTCCGTCACTGGAAATATATAGATTGACAACTACGTGCTGGACTGTTAATCCGCTCCGCAAGCATGTTCACTTGCACCTGTGCTCAGAAACACCTCTTGGCCATCTCATGCTCCAACACGCTTGTCTATCCCTTCCCAACGTAGTCGAGGCCAAAGCTCTTTGCTCCTGCTAGCTTCTTGACATTCGAGCCAAGAGATTACTGAAAATTTTTTACAATCAGCACCCCACCTTCGAATAGGTTCCGTGTATTGTCTTCCATTTCTTCCTGGACTATTGCCATACAAGAGCATTCACCGCGGATTTCTTAAGCACGTTTGACACCTGCAGTCGCACGCCGGGAGCTTCTATGCTTCATCAAGTTCACTGCCATGGTCTCCAATCTGGGGAAGAGAAAATAGTTCAGGTGTTTGTGCGGTGATATAACTGAAGTGCTTGTCATGGGATGTTCCTGGGGCTCGTACGCACGTGTCTTAGAGGAGGACTTCTATCAATACCTTACGTCAGCTCAGGAACTCAGTTGTTAACTTAAACAGACTTATCGGTTGGTAATTTAATTCAATCAAACTCTGAGATTTTGTGCTTAACTTATTCGAGCGTTACCGATCTCCTTCCTTTTCGAGTCCGAGGATTCCTGCCTAAAGTCTATCACGATGGCCAACGTAAATGAGAACGTAACAATAAAATTGGTACGTGAATGCAAAGACAGCATACAGACCTTGTCTTTGGTTAATGTTTTCCTTGGTAGTTCTCGTGAGACGATATATCAGCAGTAAGATCAGGAGCAGCGTTTATCTATAAGGTATGGTAACAGTTCCCATCAAGGGCCTCATTATGCCCGATGTCACTCGTGGAACAAAGCTACATCCCCTGGCGTCTGGATAACGGTACACCGGTCTGGGCTCCGAAGTTTTCGAAGTCACAACTCGGCTAACAATGTACGGACTTGATTGATTCGAAGCGAAAGGAAAACGCTCTAGGCTCAGGTCTGTATTCCGAACCCAAGGCTTCTCTGTTGCGACCCATCTATCATGGTCATGATACTCCATCACACCGTGACACCAACCGCCGCGGCTAACCAGATACCCCTTGTGTATTGCCTCCGAGTTTGTCCAGGTGACCTGGTATCATGTAACCCTTGCATGTCTAAGAGAAGCTGCTGTAGCGTTGATGAGGTGATAATTGACTCGAGGCCACGTAAATATTCTGGAATCCGCGGTACATTACTTGGTTGTATGGCAATGAGTACAGGTGCCTTTTCGAGCATTGGGAATTAGGCATAGAGAACAAGTTATAAAAGGGTGGTTGAGTTGTCTCCTTTTTTTCCCAGTCCAAAGCCCAGTTTCAGCTTTCAGGATTACCACAGCCTCCATCTACTCGTCACAATGTTGTTTTACAAGCCCATCGTATCTTTTGTTGCATGCCTGGCTGCAGTGAGCGGCGTCGCCGCTTCCGCCACTCCAATGGCTAGACAGGGGGGGCTCTGGCCCCCTCCTACCCAGTCGAAGGTTCCCGCCAGCACATGCGCTAGCAACGGCGGGACGTTGGAATGCTGCAACACGTTGACGTCTACCTCCAACCCAGATGTAGCTCCCCTTGTTCTCCTTACGAGCCTAGTCGCGACCTTAAACTCTGCCCTCTCCGTTGGGCTTTCCTGCCTTTCCCTCACCGGGAATGCATGGTAACACACCCCTCACCCCTTGTTTCTCTTCTAATGCTAACATGTCGCGACAGTTCCGCCAACGCTGTCTGTTGTAACAACGTTTCCCAATGTGACCGTCTTCGTTGCCCTCACTCGTCTAGACTGGCTAACTTGACTGACATCCAGACGGCCTCGTCAACGTTAACTGCGTCCCGGTCGACCTCACCCTGTGAACGTAGGCGCACTCGAAGTCAGGGAACGTTTGTTGGGTTCGAAACTAAATAGGGGAGAATTGAATGAGATTGCTGGACTCTTTTTTTTGACATTACCCTTAGTTCATAGTGTCCTCGAGGTAGCATGTACCGCAGTGATATTTCAGTAGGGCTGTGGTGTCAAATTGATCTCGGTTGTTTGTTGATGATTGTTATGTGCGCTATGTGCGCCACCCTCGTCTGTTAATCTAGAGCTGGGTCGCAAAAAGCTCCCAGTTCAGTTCTTACCAAGGGGCATATAAGGGGTGATGACAATAAGAATACAACTAGTTGACCGTGATCGTAGGTGCGATCACCGAAAATCCCGGGCCATATGGTGCCTTGCGCCAACCAAGCAACCCCAATCACACACGACGCGTGTGATCACCACGTGACCACCACCGAACTATCTCAGGTTCTTGAGCAATTTTTAGCATGGTCTGTGGTCAGTTGGGGCGTGTCTATTAAAATGTGGTACGTCTACCACATTTGTGGAAACTCTTCTGGACTCAAACACTTTTTACTACTAGTAGTACACCCTCCTGAAACAATCACATCAAATATGAAGGGAGAAAAGGCGTGCTACGATCAAGCACTATTTGCACACTGGCATCAAGCAAAACGTTGTTCACGAAAATGAGATTATGCATAAAAGGTATGTCAGAAGTCGGTGTTCAAGTTGCTGCCTGGAAGTTGACTCGGACTGCGTTGTGTCGACACACCCCTCCCCGCCTGTGGCTTGGATTGCGCCCCCAAGACACCGAATAGCGAATAGTGAAGTGAGACTGGCGACTGAGCTGTAGAGAAGGCCGCAACCTGTCGAGCGCGAGCACTATTTGTTGGCGTAGAGTCTTCTGCGTATATGCATAGTTACAGTAACCACTGCGTGGCTGTATGAGTCGGAAGTTCTCAGCACGCTCCACTCCGGTCTGGCATACAACTTGAACTGCAGGCTGCCAGCGCGGTACCTTGAGTAATGCACAACATATGCTTGGTCACCTTTCTGACGCCGGTAGCCTATGAACTGTCCGGCGTGTCTGCTTCAGTTATACTAGCACTCAACTCTCCATCGCTTGAACTCGAATGGGCTCTGGCTAAAAGTGTCTTTCCTACGTGGTCCAGACCGAAGGTCATTATCTAAGTTTTCCCGAACCGGGTGTGGCTTCCTCACAACTGCGCGCAAGACTGCGCATCACGATTTACCGCGGACTGATGAAAAAAGTCTGACATCCGGTGTCGTATACTGCGCACTTATATGATCCATCGATTTCGTTTCATGGCAACCAGATCGTGGAAGAACAAATAACCTAGGTGTGTTGGTGGCGAGACATACAAGTTTGGGCACGGGTCCGAGGATCGGCCAAGGGACTCAGACCCAGGACCCTTGCAGCGTGGTTGATGATTTGGATGTGGTTGAGGTGACGCAAGGTAGCAGTCATGGAACAAAGAAGGAATGGGGTGCACTTCTCGTAATGCCAGTGCTGCAGGTCAGTAATAAATCAGTTATATCAATTTGTTGCTTACCAGACACAGAAGACGGGAAAACAGAAGTCTTTCCAGAGTCGCCACCGGCAAGGCACTCAAAACACGGATGTAGAACCAGGCCCAACTGCCAACGATGATGAAAGTGGTAGGTAACATGAGAGACTCTGAGAGTTCTGGTTCTGATGAAGAAGGGAAAGAGGCAGCAATGGTTCAGGACCTTGTAGATGTAACACCCAATTGAGAAGCCCCGGCTCAACGGTCACAAATCAGGTGGACATCCCCCAGACCCACTCTTGGAGCAGCTGACAGTACAGTGATTTAAGCGAAAGAACCCACAGAAAAGATCACTTACCGGTAATTTACCAGTACATTACCCCCATTTTGGAAGCTGCCCTACCTGATGAGGAGGGGACACATCAGAGGAAGGTCCAAACGGGGGGGCTGACGTAAGCGCCCCCCAATTTTTTTAACCAAAGTTTATGACCATAACCAGTAATGTAAATAAGAACCTAGCCGGTCCAGTATACCACGCGAACACAAATCCAAAGGCAGAATACAGCCCTTTCCACTGAAACCGATTCTAGTTGGTCCCTTATTGAACCAGCCCCGAGATATCAGCAGCAACCTCGGGAACAACCTTTTTCATATGCTTTGATCGCAGGACCGCGTCCCACAGGCTGTCTGGGGCTTTCACTTTGCCAGATGCCATTCCTTGACAATGGTACACTGGCGTGAGCATCGAGCTCTTCGAAGTCACATCTGGCATAACGACGTACTACTGACTTTGATTTATCTTTCAGAGAAAATGGTCTCGAATCTATATTCTGAACTCCGAACTTGATTCTATCGCTTTAGACTACCGGAACGCCACCATATACCAGTCCGCAGCAGTCCAGAAGTTCAAGTTGTTTGTGCCGTTAATGAAACAATATATCGAGTCCGCAGGAACGGACACCCTCTGCCGGTTTAACACGATACCGTACAGGGACCCTTCTCGGGATGGCAACGCCGCAACGACTGCGGATGTCTTTGCTAGATTTGGCCTGCCAGGCAGAGAGGAAAAGTTATAAAAGGGCTGCTGATTCGTCTCCTATTTCTCAACCCAGATTGCAGCTTCAGCCTTCAGGACAATCACAGCCCAAATCGACTCTTCATAATCATCATGATGCTCTACAAACAACTTGTATCTTTCATTGCAGGCCTGGCCGCAGTGAGCAGCGTCGCAGCTTCTATCCCCGCCCCCAGGGGCCCACCATCCTCCCCTGGCAATTCGCCTTCCACCAATCTGTGCACGGGGACGTTGCAATGCTGCACCACGTTGGCGCCTCCCTCCGACCAGGACGCGGTTAAAACCATTGAAGGAAAAGGCCTTTCCGCTGGTTCCGGCGAGATTGGGTTGGCCTGCTATCACATCGATTCCAAAGATCCATGGTAGTACTCCCTTCGCCCTTGTATTTCAGGTCAAATGCTAAGATTCCTCCACAGCTCCACCCATCGGCTCTGTTGTGCTCAAGTTTCCCCAGGTCCATCTTCTTTGTCTCTGCTCGTCTGGATTTGCAACTAATTCAGTTTACATCTAGATAAAATTGTCGGTGCTGACTGCGCCACGGTCTAACTCCGACTAGGGAACGTAGACGCAGTCGAAGTTGGATAGTTTGTTGCGGGTGACATCGAGTGGGAGAGAATCAATCAACGCAACCGGACACTTTTTTTTTCTTTTGACATTGCCGTTAGTTCGTAGTACTATATCCTCGAGGTAACATCATCATGCACCTTGGTGATATCTAGAGCAATAGTTGTGATGTCAAATTGATCTTGTTTGTTTGTTTGTTTGTTAATTCGCGATGCGAACTAGTCGCTAGTACCCTCATCTGTCAACCTGAGCCGCAAGTCAGTTCCTACAAACAGCGACAGCGACAAGTACAGGGGAGTCAGGCAAGTAGCCGATCAATCGAGACGTGGTGCCACTATGTCTCTCGGAAACGCTTCGAAACATAGTTAACAAACTTATAATAACATGCTCTAGAAACAAACCATACCGGGCCAATACGAAGAGAGAGGGCCCGGCGTGCCGCCACACTGGCAATCATTATAAAGCATCACTTGTACATCAAGCCAAACAAGCCTCGCGACAATGAGATTATTCTATATAAGCGGTATGTCAACTTAAAATCGTTAATTTACTCTGGTCACGCTGCCAGCGCTTCCTACACTGTACTTGAGAACGACAGAGGTAATTTCAAATGCCGGCGAAATTCAACCATGCTGGAACCATCGAAACCTCACGTGATTGCATTTCCCTGTATCGTACCCCAATCACTTTGGAGTAATCAAGGGTTCCGAAAAGTACTAACCAGAATTCCCACCCTCGCTCAGTCGAATTCTCAAATGGTAAACGATGGTCTGTATACATATTGATGGACTATCATTCGAGGATACATCCCAGCAGAAGAAGAGTCAAGGTAGATAAATGTAATCAGGGGACTCACGAGAACAGGATGCAGCGGCAAAGGAGCGTCAACCTGCGTTGGGTGCAACCATCGTATACGCGGAAGTCCGCATGAGGATGTAGGTGCAGGCTGGGTACGTTGGCTGAGGGCCCTTGAAGTGGTTCGAGCCAAGGTTGAGATACTTGAGCGATGTGGGATGCCGATGTTTGCTTAGAAAGAGGAACCGCAGTCGCTTGGATAGCCATCATGAAAGAAACTCTTAGACTTTCTCGAGGGGTAGTCGGCGACGACAACCGAGAAGGCATGGTTTCTGCACCCAGCGGTCATCGCATCCGCTGAGCTATCTGGAAGGACGGGTGACTGCGCCGGCAAAGGAAGGGTGGCTGCGCTGACTTTAGGGTAGGATTCCGTGGGGCGGCTGAAGTTCGTTTGGCCGCGACGTAAAGGGAAGGACGACCTCTGTTATTGCTTCCCAATATGGGCGATCAACTTCCAGTTTTAGGTAATCTATCCGGTCATGCGTTGTCCGAACTCCGGACACCAGCTGTGTGCTAATATCTGTTCAGGCGGGTAGTGTGATCACAGTCTACTCAGGCTCCGGACTGCATCAGTCCGTATATGTGGCGGCTCGCGTCACCTTCAAGCTGGAGAGGAAAGCTCGTCGATGATCAATCATCAACGAAAAAAATTAAGATAATGGATGCCCTCCTCGGTTGCGAACTTGCGGTTGCAATGAGCTCGTCTTAAACATCTCTCCCGTTACGACATCTGTTCAAGGAGGCCGAGATTCCCATCTACTATATGCCTAACCTCACAAACGAGTCGCGATACTCGCACGACCAGCGGCGGCACTTATGAATGGAATGGATCAGTTAGCAGGAGTGAAAGTGAAGATGGACAGGTATCATAGTATCCTTGATTATCATTTCCATTGCATCGATGGACGGGCGACCGCCATGAGTCTCTATTAGCTCTCGTAGTATTCTCGCTTATTGATACAAGTAAGACAAGAGGGTGTATTGCATTCACGACACGAACTCAAAAATTTCGAGGAATAAAATTAATAAAACTTAGGCGGCGCAGCACGGCCATTCTGGTGTTGCATTGACCGGGGAGTGCGGCGGCGTCGTCATGTGGCACGTGCCCACTGGACTCGGACCCCTGGCTCATTCGTCGTTAACAGCTCTGCAAGTATATTGGTTTCAAAGAAAGTTTTCATTGATCACAGGCACGGCAGGAGCTAGCTTGAGATTATTGAAATTTAGTGTGCGGTCGCATCTGCACTTAGACACGTCCGACTCATATCTCTTTTGTCCTAACGACACTTCCCTAACCCAAGCGTTTCAATCTAGAATGAGAAGGAAAAATAATGCCCGTGGTGCGGCGTGGTCCCACTTCGGCACTGCACTCACAAACTCCTATCTCTCTTCTCTGTCTCTTATTGTCCCTGTTTAAATACTTGCTCCACATTAGGAGTTAGGTCTCGACCATGCATTGATTGGCCGCTGAGGGCGGCAGCAACAAGCTGAGGCAAGCCCTCATAATGATGCTACGAAAGAAAGGAGCAGAATGAAGAGCCTGGCGTCCCGGTAGGACTTGGAGATGTACGTACCTTTCCACTGCCAACCCAATGAGTACAGAGCTGCCGTATACTGGAATAGCTAACGAGCTCAGGACAACCAGCCATTGCAAGTGACGATCGGGAGCAGTTCCTAGAGCCGGTGAAGTTGTTGACCCTGGTCGGGGTGGGGAGAGCGTGTTTGTCATGGCGCACGAGCTATCTGGCCTAGTTGCCATCATTCCCAATACCTCCGCCACCTGTTGACAACGCGGTAACCAGAAGGGGAGAAATCAGACGCAACTTGGTGAAAATGGGCGGTTCTGTGCATTTACACAAGTCAGTCGAGAGTAATGCTGAACACATACCCCGTGGGCCTTGCCCAAGCCCGCTCTCGCTGGCCGACACGAAGTGCTGCAGCTTGGCCATGAATGTTCTGGATAATTGTTGTTATGTGAGAGCGATAGAGGATCTGGTAGGACATTTCTACAAGTCGATAAATGCGGGTGAACAAATGAAAGGTTTTTCGGGAGCAGCCGTGTAGTTTTCAACTTGTTCACACCAGGTCCATCACTCAGTTTGATGCCCTTTCGACAAATCCTCAAGGCCTCAAAGGCCTCAACCGCAGTAACTTCATCATGCTTCTAGTTTTGTCACTTTTCGAAATCTTTGGCCTGTGTCACCTACGCTTTCCTTCAAGATGCTAATTGGGTGCGTGTGAAATGCGGTATCTATCCTGAGTCTGTATGACATGTTAAAGACACAAAGTCCCAGGTACTGCATTTTATCCCCATCCCTGACAGTCCAAGCCATCGTCTTTCGTAGTCTCAGGGATTTGAAATTTAGAGAATGGGGCCATAATGTGAGTCCAAGCTCCAATCGTGACTTACACAGTTCTCCTGCCGTCCAGACTCCAGAACTACCGTATATCTATTTTTCTATCTTTCCAGCACCTATCTCTAAAATAGACCAGCTCATCTCCTTTTATCAAAACCGACATTACCTGGATCTCATCCTTTGTGGCCCCCTTGTGTCCAGGCTTTGGCCTTAACGCTTTCTTTCTACACTGGCATGCCAACCTCATCCGGAAGCGATATTACTCCCACTTTCCTAACTTCCCAAATGTCTTTCAGTTGTCTTTTTTCTATTAGGCACGCCATTGTTCATCGCCTGCGGCAGTCCCAAATGTCAAGTGCTGTATTAGCCTTGTTTTCTCCGAATACAGTCGCTTCAAGTTGATACGTATGGTATCCCACTCACTCAAGTCCTATCGTTGCTTGTTGAGGAATTGGCCGTTCATGTGGGGTTAGAGTCAGACGCCGTCACAATAAACCGGGTTTTCGAAATGGCCGTTCTCTGCGATCGGCAGCGATCCTGGTCCTCTTTCACGCCAAATAGACCACCCCAGCACGTCCTTGAATCGAACCCCTATCTGTCATTTGCTACATGGAAAGTTGGAGAACCTTTAGATCAAGCCATCAAATCTCTGCGGCAGGCGAGTAGAAGGCTCCCAGATTTCGACGATGTTCCTATCACGCCTGCTTGGTCACTCCTTTGTTTGTTCCACAGCAACGTGTCCGATTGATGATTACGAGAAGGCAATAGCCCGGCTTTCACATATTCGTTTCCTCCCGTTTTACATTTCTGGGTATTGCAATGTGGCAACCCGGAGATGTCAGAGGATGGTCTATGTGATTCTTGATGGCCATCCACTTGTTCTATTATGACCACTGTTTTCAAGAGTGGCGTATCAATTACCGTCTGTCATTATTAATAAATATTTCCGAATGTTACATGCTACGAGGACATTTCGTGATGCCGTCCGGAATCTCAGGAAAAGTCAAAAGCAGTCCGCTGAGCCCTCGTGTCGGACCGTCACTGGATTACGTAGTACTGACTTGATAAGGACTCCGACTCGGACAACCACGATAGCCGGCATGACCAGATGAAGGCCATTAGACCTGAGTTAGGCCTCAGCGAGCACGTGGCACTTCCTGCTCAGCTTCTCTCTGGTTCTCTCTGCGGTCGCTGGTCCATTATCACGGTCCCATCATAGCCCATCTGGTGGGCGTGTGTACTCAGGCCGTGAAAATCAAATTCGGGGTGATGCTTATCTGCACTGGTCACCTGTTCCTTATGATGGATGCCTCCCAATTTTCGATTCCCCAACGAGTAGATACTCGCAGTATGGGCCACCCTTTCAATTTGTCGGTTTTTCTTGGCAAAGAAAAAGGATACCCATCCTGACACTGACAAGTTTCGACCCAAACGCAGTTCAAGTTGGGACTCGGACGAGCAAAGAAAAAACCTCGCCTGGGGCTTGCAGCCTTGCATCCGCGTATCATCAGATCGTGTATCTTCACCTTGAAAACACTACGTCTGTTGTCGTACGGCTGATTCATTTCATTGCGTGACAATGCCGGCACAGTTGCCCTATGTTGCCAGTGAGCAAAGGTGTCACGTGTCACCCCTCTATCGCCCTCGCATTTTCCAGAGCACGTGCTACCTATTCGATATGTTCTAGAACTTTGTCTCATCAGAGGAATTTCCTCCCGTGACAGCTACCCTACTAAAAACGCGGTAACGAAGGGCCCATCAAACCATTTGACAACCGGGTCACGGTGTCTCCGGCGTGACACTCAGGCTCCCGTTAAACGTCGGACGGCAATCGGTCGTCTACGGCGTCTTTGTAACCTATGGAGAGCCAATTGCCTTCTTGTGTGAGTGTTATGGCTGGACTTGAGCTTTGGAGAAAAGAAAGGCTGCGAAGTTGACTTAAGAGAATATCCTATCCAAATCCAACCACTCGGATGTCCATTGCTTGATTGCCAAGCCCATTCCCCAATACCTACCGTCAGATAGGAAGACTACGTATCGCTGGTCTAGATGGGAGAATGGTCTATCTCCACAGTCTCAAAATCCCTTTCGAAGATTACTATTAGTATGTATGTGGTGACCCAATAGAGCCAAATATATACTGATGGACAAAAATAGAACGAGCGTGAGTGCCACATACCTCTCGTCCGGTATTCCCAAGCTCCATTATCTTACCAGCGAAATGCACGCGCCAGAGGCAAGCTGGTATGCGGGAGACAAGCAACAATCACGAACCCAGTTCCCCGTTTAAACCTCGCTATGGCCGATATTGTTGGATAAAATTTCACGAATTCCCATCTTTTTGACAGCCATCATCATGATGGGCACCTAGGACCACTCTTTTTCACGCTCGGCTAATATGGTGTCGATAGTGGTTATGGGAAAGCGCTGTCGACCTTTCTGAGGTTCTCGATTCATTATGGTGCACTGCAACGGCGCCGCACACGACACAATTTATCCTTATATTCCCGTTCGCGGATCCAAAAGAGACATTGTGCTTACTTTGCACACAACTCACACCAGACTGGTTTACAATCTCTGTGTCTAAGGTCTTATACGACTGATGAAGTAACGGCTCGCACGGGGTGAGTCTGCGGAGAAAAAGCTCCCTGATGTTTCGCGCCAAAGCATGAACACCTGGGTCAGTAATGAGTGCTTCGGTCACCATCATTGGCTAACAAGTCATAGAGGAAAACTTATAAAAGGACCAGCGAAGTTTTCACCTCCTCCCCAGTCCAGAGCTCAGTTTCAATACTCAGGATTACCACAACCTCCATCTATTCTTCACAATGATATTCTACAAGCCCATTGTATATTTGGTCGCAGCCCCGGCTGAAGCGGGCAGTGCCGCTGCTGCTACCACCCCAGTGGCTAGGGGTGACGGTGGTTTCCCCCCTCCGACAAGGTGCGATTGTCGGAGGGGGAAGCCACCGTCACCCCTAGCCACTGGGGTGGTAGCAGCAGCGGCACACGTTCACGTCTGCCAGCAACCCACTCATGTCTCTCCTCGCCGGCCTTCTCGGCCTGGGCGGGTTCTTGGCCCCTGCCCTCGGCGTTGGTATATCCTGCCTTACCCTTATTAGCGGAACTCAATGGTAGTGCTCCCCCATTCACCCTTTTTCACATCGAAAATACTAACAGGCCGCAACAGCGCCAACACCGCTGTTTGCTGCAACAACTTTCAGCAGAGTCTGCGTCTTTCTCACCTTTGCCTCTTTATACTTCCTAATTTTATACGTATTCACAGATGGCGTTATTAACCTTGGCTGCTCCCCGGTCGACACCAATTTGTGAATGTAGGCGCGCACTGCACTCCAAGCTGCGGTTGGGTTTGCTGAATGTTTCACGGGTAAACCGTGCTATGGAAAGCGGAGTGTAGTTGGTCAATTTTCTTGTTGATATTACGCTTTTTCTTGTCCCCTTGATTTACCATGCACAAAGGTGGTGTTTAGTAGGGTTTCGGACTAAACAGTGAATTCTAGTTGGCCGTTTATTTCTAGTACAGTAAATGCAGTTTACCGGCAGTGTTCAAGACGGCCCGGTCCTGACCGTGATATTTGAATGTATTTGGTGCCGTCGCGTCGCGTCGGCACGTGCCCCCGCACGCACCTCCGTTTCCTAACAACACCTTCCTAGCCCGAACTTCTCAGTCTAGAATGAGTGGTAGACCGGGGAGGAACAACGTCCGTGGTCCCACCTCTGCGCTCACGGAATTCCTTAGAGTCCGTTATCTCTCATCTATCTCCCCATTTCATACTCACCCCACATTTAGGAGTCAGGCATCGACCATGCTTTGATTCGTCGTAGAGGGCAGCAACAGCAAGCTGAGGCGGGACCTAGTAACGTGTCACCGGATGGAAACTTGGGTGCTACGAACGAAGGAGAACAGAACGGTGAGCCTAGCACCCCTGCAGGAGATGTGCGTAACTTTTTCACCGTCTTGCTTCTTATTCCCTTTTCTCACGTGAGACCCAAGGCTGCCCCTGACTCTGATCACCTTGATAGTGAAGACGAGGCTCCCGCAGGAAAGAGGCGGAAGCTGTCGAAAGTAGCTATGGAAAAGTGTAAGGCTGGGGCAAAGAAAAAAGCAATAAAATTTGACGATGACGATTATGACGGTGAGGAGGACGCGTATACAGCCTTATCAAAATCTCTGCGGACAAATAAGTCGAGTGACTCCAAGCCGTCCATCGGAAGCCGTGTAAAATGTGCCAAATGTTCGAAGCAATTCACTATGGTACGCTTTTCGAAGGTGTCCTTGACACCTCATTGACATTTCGTACAGACAAAGTATACGATGGCCGCGGCGGACCCAGGGCCTGGTTATCTTTGCCACATTTGTTCAAAGGAATCTGGAACTGATCCATTCAAGAAACCGAGCATGCCACGCAAACGCAAGTCAGCCGCAGAGAAACGCAGTATTACCAACTACCAGGAGAAGAAGTTTCCCACCTTGGTGTCTCTTTGCACCAAGGTGAGTGTATCTTAACTCGGAAGTCACCTACTCAGCTGGTGCTCACGTTTTTTCCAGATCATATCAAAACACATCAATGACGTTGAGGCATTTGGCGACATTGGGTCAGTCAACCTCGACAGGATAATCCGTGCCCTTTGTCGAAATAGATCATTGTAAGGTTATAAAAAACTTGATGTATTCAGTCTGTCGACGACAATTTACAGGACACCCGAAAATGTTACTCTCTTTTATGATGTGAAGAACACAAATCTCAATGTCTATGATGGCACTAACCTCGAACCACCTGCACTCAAAACCCTTGCCCTACTTAACCCAAATCTTACGTCCCTCCGTATTGATTTCTGTGGCCATCTTGATGACGCAGTTCTCGATGCTTGGTCCTTGTCTCTTCCCTCGCTCACGTCACTCGAACTCCTCGGACCTTTCCTTGTCCGCGTCCCCGCCTGGATCTCCTTTTTCCAGTCTCATCGGCAACTCAATGGCCTCCTACTCAATCAGAGCCCTCGATTCGACCTCGAGTGTATGGCCACCCTAACTACCTGTTGCCCAAATCTCACGAAGCTACGCTTGAAAGCAATTGGGAAACTCGACGACACATTCCTACCTTACATATCCTCCCTCAAACACCTGGAACAACTCGACCTGTCCTCACCCAGTACTTCCTGTTCCCAGGATGGGTTGATTGGTCTGCTTCATCGATGCGGCACACGACTCACCCACCTAGATCTGTCTGGCCACAACGAACTTGGAGATGATTTCCTCATGAATGGCATACGGGAATACGCCCCTAACCTCGTTTCCCTCAGGCTGGACAACCTGTCCACGCTTACGGACGAGGGAGTTGCTGGATTCTTCCGCGAATGGACGCCCTCCTCCCTCAGTACACTAAGCATCGCCCGTGCCCCCGACGTTGGCACTCAAGCTCTGTCAGCCCTGCTGGATTGCGTTGGGTCCACATTATCGGCGCTAAGCATCAATACTTGGCGCGAGACTACAGCTGAAGCACTGACAAGCATTGCTACCGCGCGGGAGCTGCAGACTCTCGATGTGGGATGGAACAGGGCCGTAGACAATTGGGTCATCAAGGCGATCATGGACGGTTGCCCCAAATTGGAGGAGATCAAATGCTGGGGTTGTAACCGCATCACGGTAGAATGCCCGCGGAAGGTTCGTCTGCTTTCTCTTCGTAAATATCGCTTAGATGAGCTGACGGAGGCCTGGACCATCAGTTGAATGTTAATTTACTCGGGGTGGAAAAAGATATCTATGTGGCTGCGAATTGATTGAATTTTTAGTGATTGGGGGACAATGTAGACCAAATTCTCGTAACACGTGCTTTTTCTGACTCTTGCCGCGTTTTGGCCCGGCCCGGCCTATTCTTATCGTGCCATCTCCTCACACAATGGCTTCGCTTTTGAATCTTAGGCCTAACATCGGTGTATACACCGATCCGCAGCACAATTTGTGGCTCGATGAGGCTGATCCACCTGTCACAGATATTCAGTCCGGTGCCAACCTTAGAGAGGGCGAGGTGGTAGCACAGATTCGAAGTACGGGGATCTGCGGGTATGTGAGAATACCGGACGTACGAGGTGTTCCAACAATTCTGTGCGCTTTTGTAGTTCAGATGTCCACTTCTGGCACGCTGGACGTATTGGACCGATGATCGTTGAAGATAAACATATCCTCGGTCATGAATCTGCTGGAGAGGTATATTTGCCTACACCTTAAACCTATCTACAGCGCCGATCTGAGCTAGATCATCACCGTCCATTCATCCGTAACACATTTGAAACCGGGCGACCGAGTCGCGATCGAACCTGGCATCCCATGCCACACTTGCGCGCCGTGTCTCAGAGGCCGTTACAACGGTTGTGAACGCGTCCTCTTCCGTTCCACGCCCCCTGTTCCAGGTCTGCTGCGGCGCTACATCGTGCACCCGGCGGTATGGTGCCACAAGCTCCCATCCACACTTTCCTTCGAGGATGGCGCATTGCTCGAGCCGCTTTCCGTCGCCCTTGCAGCCATAGACCGTGCAAATCTAAGGCTCGGCGACGCGGCGCTCATATGCGGCGCTGGACCTATCGGTCTCGCGACGCTTCTTTGTGCGCGCGCGGCAGGTGCTCATCCACTCGTCATTACTGACCTTGATGAGAGACGACTCGCTTTTGCCGAGTCACTCACCGCGGGACGTGTGCGCCCTCTCCACGTGACGCCCGACGAGAAACCCGAGTCACTGGCGAGCCGTATCGTCGAAACGATGGGCGGTACGGAACCAGATGTCGCTCTTGAATGTACCGGCGCAGAATCTTCGATCGGGGCTGCGATTCACGCGGTGCGGTTCGGGGGTACCGTGTTCGTCGTTGGAGTTGGACGGAACGAGATGCAGTTCCCGTTTATGAGATTGTCGACGCGCGAGGTCGACCTTCGGTTTCAGTATCGTTACGCTAACATGTGGCCCAAGGCAATACGGCTCATGGAAGCTGGCGTTTTGGACGACATCCGGAAATTGGTGACGCACCGGTTCCCCATCGAGGATGCTGTGCGCGCTTTTGAGATTAGCGCGGATCCCAAGAGCGGGTCGATCAAGGTGCAGATTACGGATGTATAAGGCTCAGGAAGATGAGCGGGAGAGTGAAACACGCAGTATCGAATGGTGGTTTCTTGAATTACCTCAGTGCTCCGCTATCTTAGCCGAAACGTCGTTGTTGTTGTTTGTTGTTACATAAGTCGTACAAATACATCAATTGACAGCTCAAAGGTATCACTACGAACATCCGTGACATAAAGTGATACGGAGAGCAGGAAGGGCAGGAAAGGAAGTATGTGATTGGTGAGCATAAATAAATAAAGCGTATGCCCAAAAGCAAGAAGCGCCATCCGTTCATTTGAAATGTCCGCAGAAATGTACAAAAATGTACGAGAGAAACTTCACTGTTAGGAAGGCAAATGATCAGAGAAATCTACGGGGATGCTACGTCTTTTATAATAAGAAAAAAGATCAAAAATCAAAAAAAAAATACGTCAAGAACTTGCAGCCACAACCATCGTAGGCGTCGTCTTTGTATGCTGCGGTGCTGTAATGATGCCAGCTGCATGCCGTGAGGAGTCAAAAAAGGCATTGCCTTCAAAAGAGATTGAAGATACAGTGGCTTCCGGTGCGTCGGGGACATGATTAAGTGAGGATGGATTTGGGGGATGTAGGCTAGTTGAGCGGGTTCAATGGGGGCAAGGGAGCGTTGGCGGTCCTACTCGGGAAAGATGGCTTGGGATCTTGCACTGAATATACGGGTATTGACCAAATTCGCGGAAGGCTACCGGGGCGTCGACAGGATGATGTAAATGGATGTATAGGTGGTGAATGTCTTGGAGAATAAGGCAGGGGGCGCTATCTGCCCCACTCTGCTCCGCTTTTTGAAAGATCTCATTCCACAGCGCGCAGAAGTCGTGTCGCAGTGCGGGAAGAGCATTTCGTATGTCGAATCTGGTAGATGGAAGTAGAAGATTCCGTGCCCTGATGATGGCCAAATGCCGATTGAGGCCGGAACGCGAGCGGAAGATCTTGCGGGTGATGTAGAGCCAGTTAGCAAGTAACACGCTGTCATTGCCCTGCTCGACATACGCTCGAATGTCATCTTTCGATTTGCCCAATTGATCGGCAGCAAGTGCGGTCCAAAGCTCTTTCCGTCCCTCCACGTTTGCAATGATGTAGGCAACCATTATTTGCGCACATACGTCAATCTCCGTGTCGGTTCTATCCCAGCTTCTCAGATGCCGCCCAACTTCCACAGTTCGTAGTAAATCCCGATTGTCCTTGAAAAGGTCTAAAAGGCTCCAAAAAACTTTGGCGTGGGTCGCATCTGCGACTTTCACGCACATGACGAATCGTTGTATTTTCTCCGATGTGGTTTCTGAAACGGATGACAAGGTACGGTTCAGGAATGCCACTAAAGCCGAAGAAAACCTCCGGGAGCCCAACATCGCAAGACTACTTTTGGGATCCCGGACAATTCGCTTTGAGCTATAGACGCCAATGATAGACTGGAAAAACTGATCCAGTCGGTCATCCGGTTCCAGGGCGACGGCGTCGAATGTCCACTGCAGGATAAGACCATCGATTTCTGTTGACATTTGCCCCATACACTCTTCTGCCATGGTCTCCATACCTTGTGAGAGCCTTCTGAGGTATTTGGTGACAGAACATTGAGAGAACATCGAGGCCTTTTCCTTACGCCGAACAAACCAGCTAGAGACTAAAGATGCTTGATATGATATGCCAGCAAACATCCCAGAGGTTAGTGAAGAAAGCGGTGCGTAGTAGGGGCTGTCCGGTCGCAGAAGAGGCATGACTGTAATGACCAAATATGTCACCATGGAAGTCGCAATCCACCATACTACGACCCTGAAGACGGTGTAATTGGTATTGAAGAGATATATGAGAAAGCCGATAAAGAAAAGGAAGAGGGAGACATTTATCAGGGTGGAGATTGCTTCAACCACCCATGAAAAGTGCAACTTATTGATGCCACGGGCAAGGAGTGTACGAATCCGAGCGCCATCGTGTGGAGTGTACTGTGGTCCCTGGGTGATCCGGAGGTATCTGCGGCCCCATTGCTGTACCAATGTTGCTAGCATAGCACAGGTGAGACCGATAACTAAGCTCAAGGACCAGAGTGAGTTCACCCAGATGACGTAGGTCTGTGGAGAGAATGTGGGAGGTTCAAGAGGGGTGACGGGTATGGATCGAGATATGTTGGCATCGGCGAGAACCTGATAAATGTTCTTGAGATAGAATGCTGTCGTATCCTGTGAATTTGGTTTGAGGTCGAGAAGGGACACTGCGAGTAACACTGCAACAGCGGCGGAGAATAAACCGGTCTATGATTTGTTTAGAAGCGATGGAGAAGCCCGTAGATAAGGACTCACGAAGATAAGGATGCCGTCTGCATCTTTTTGCCAGCGTTTCGCCATCTTGTTGTCTTCGTCCTCTGTCATCTCGCGATACATGGAAAATAGAGGAGCTGATCTATCAGAGAACTCGATTTGTTCCTCATTCTTTATGGAATCAAGCTGGCCGTCTAGGGTGCACGTTAGCGAAATTCGTGAGGACATCATATGGTCGAGGACAGTAACCATACCTATAGTGCTTGCTTCAAGTTCCTGAGGGACTGGTTGTTGTTCCATAGATAAGTATCTGAATCGTAATAAGGGGGTTGAAGGGTTCGAGGAGCAACGCAAGGTGGGGGGAAAAGTGTGAGAACATCACTGATTGGAATCTAATAGCTTTTTATGCAGAAGGAGGCGGCCTTTCCATGAAACACTTCTTAGTTAATCTTTCCTCTTTGGGTTTGGGTTCAAGTGGATCTTTTGTCGGCTTTAAATCGGGTTTAAACGTGTTTACATGAGTCTAATCGGATCCTCATGTTTTGGCACACATCGCTGCCCTTCACGTTGCTACATCCCTTGCTGCTGTAACAGGCCACAATCCCTCCTACTCTCCTACAGTAGACCCTCCAGGGATTGTCCGACTCTTATGCATCACTACAGGGGTTCCCCCCTTCTCTGCGAGTCCGGGCCTCTACACAGTCACGCCACATGCTACAGGACAAATATGGGAGTCCGGACCCCTGTTGGCAGCGGGTGCTGCAGTTTGGGATGTCTGGTGGGATCCTCCCTCTGATAAGGTGGATTGTCATTCCTTCAGGGGTCTCTTCCCCCTAGCTTCTGACTCCCACCTTATCAGGTTTGTCCTCTCTCCTTCTCTCTCCTTCTCTCTTTCACTGCATCTCCACCTACATCTAACTGACTCCTCTTTTCTCAGCTTCTCACCTCAATCCTGCATCTATTTCGCATTTTTGCTTACCCACCGTTTTCCCTCCCTTCTGCTTTGCACTTCCCTTTCTCTCCCTTCTTTGCATGTGTTTTGCTCTCCCATTGCCTGTGGTTGTTCCATGGCCTCTCTATTGTAGCTCTGTATATTAGCACACCGTTCGTGTCATGCAGCTTCTCAGCGTGCCCCCTTGATCTAATGTCATGTGTTTGGGACCCGAGGGTCCGGTCCGGCTACCATTTTTGTCCCCCTCATGTGAGCCGTCTCAGTGAGGCGTGACAATTAGCGTGTTTTAGGGATTGACATGGGTAACCCATGGGTATCTTCACTGATACCCTGACCCATACCCACCCAAACCCATACCCAGAGGTCTGGGTCGGGGTTTACCCGCATTTTCACTGTGGGTATACCCCACACCCATACCCAGCTCAGTATGGGTATGGGGTTTGAACTTTAACCTTTTTCTTACTTTTGAATATGTACTAGAGGCCACACACATGAGACAAGCTCAGAGCCTCAGACAGCTTAGAAAATTGCTCAAAATTTGATTAAATAACAAAACGATTTTGGGTGCGAGAATCGGTCCCAACTCACACCAACTCAAGATCGCACACAAAGCAGAGAGGAGATTCCACACCTGACCGGATCGCTCGGCAGCCGCAAAACACGTTCCACTCCTTCTCATCCGCAATCGTTGTCCATCCAACTGTGACGACGTGCGCGGACCAGCTCTGCGAGGCGTGCAAGTGCCACGTTGCCCGGGTCGACGGAGAGCGCAAACTCGAGGTTGGCCGCCATGTACTCGTGTCTGATGTGGGTCACCGTGGCGTCAGGAAACGTACCGCATACTGCTCAAACGCGGCGTGCATTTGTTCGCCAGGGGTCAACGGGCCCATGACAGTATGGCATGCGTCCTCGTCTGGGAAAGCAAAGTCCCGGATTTTGACGAGAATCGCCGAAGCAGGAGCTGACGGAGAGGTCGAGGCCTTGCGGGCCTGTTGTTGTTGTTGTTGGGCAGGGGTCGGCGTCATGACTGTCATCTCTCCCTACGTATGTCGAAAGAACAAAGCAACTCACATAGTCCCATGCGCGTCCCACTGGTGTCTACTTCCGCTGGCACTCGGCATTCCACCACGCCAGGTGGCAAGGTTAAAGGCTGTGAAAGTTCGGTCGGAAGCGGATAACTCCAGTCCGAATCGTCTGCTGTACCTGGGGTCTCCACAATTCGTCTATTTCCGACCTCCGACGGAGGACGCGTTCGGCCCATCCAATCATCACCAGGCGAGGTTGTCCGTGATTCAGGAAGCGTGCTTGTGGAGCGGACCGGTGGTGATGACGGAGGAGGTGTATCACCGATTAGCTGGAATTCGGGTGTGTATTAAAATATGTGTTTGACAATGCTATCAAGAGAGAAGGCGCCGTTGGTGAGTTTGGCACGAGTCCGCATGCACGAGAGATTAAGAATCTACACCAACGAGTCGGGCTCGTCGTAATGGATCTGTGATCTCATAATCCAATCCCATCCGCGGTGACTTGGTGCCGCGTTTGTAGCACGCGCTACTTCTCCCTGATGGGCTCTGCGTATCCTGACTATATGCCCCATATCGTGGGCTTGGCGTTTGCACAGCACACCGCTTTGGCGTCGTTAGGTTTCGCTGATGTGAGGGAAGAACCGGAGCCCGGGTGAGAACGCGTAGAGGTGTGGCGGGAGAGGGCAGTTGAAGTTCTGCGCGAAGTTATCGGACGATGATTGAGCTGTGTCTGCTGTGGTGGTGGTAGGTGTGGAGCATTCATCGGCGATCGGCGGGCTTTGGGAGCTTGCAGGTAGGGTTGAGGGGGAAACGGGGGAAACGAGTCTGACGGCTGGACCACCGTTTGGAGTCGATAGTTCGCCTGAATTGACGTCAACGATGTTCCGGGGTGATCCATAGAAAGTGTTTCTACCACGCTGCCGTTCGGCAACTTGGCTTTCGAAGTCGTCGTTTTGTCGTTCACGGTCGACTTGTTGCCAGGCTCGGGAAGAGGGGCAAACGAAGCCACTTTGGCGCATTTTCTGTCGTCAGTGTCGCCCGTGAAGACCGCACCAGGAGAAGAAGGGGGCGACGACGACACGTCTGACGTGTCGGTGACGTTGCGGATTGAATCTTGCGTGTGGCACGGAGTTGCGAGACTTTTTTTTTTCGAGGGTTTGGAGGGTAATAGTCGTGCCGCATTTTATCCATCTATCCATCAGCCGTCGCGTCGTTCAGTCATCTGGAAGAGAGAAACAGCGAAAGTGAACGAACCTCACTTTGAGTGCTTTGCCCAGGTGTGGGTCCCGTTCAAGTTGAAACAACTCACACAAGTCTATGATGTTGGCACCTCAGCCACTCAGGGCATAGTAATACAGCTGAATTGAATTGAAGATCTCCAGGCCATGCATGCATAAGTGTACATGATCCACGTCAGAGTAAACCCGCCAGTGGGGTATGGGTCCCGTGCCTGTGGGTCAGGGTAAGGCACGGGTCTGGAAATGGAGACCCCGACCCGTACCCAAGAGACCCGTACCCGGCAAACCCCGGGGTTTACCCTACCCGTGTCAATCCCTAGCGTGTTTACATGAGTCTAATCGGATCCTCACATTTTGGCACACATTGCTGCCCTTCACCTTGCTACACTGCTACAGGCCACAATCCCTCCTACTTTCTCTACAGTAGACCCTACAGCGATTGTTCGACTCCTTGTGCATTCACTACAGGGGTTCTCCCCTTCTTTGCGAGTCCGGGCCTCCACACACGTTCATCACGTGCTTCAGGACAAATATGGGAGTCCGGACCCCTGTTGGCAGCGGGTGCTGCAGTTTGGGACGTCTGGTGGGATCCTACAGTCATTCCTTCAGGGGTCTCTTCCCCCTAGCTTCTGACTCCCACTTTGTCAGGTTTGTCCTCTCTCGTTTTCTCTCATTCTCCTTCACTGCACCCCCTCTTACATGTGACTGACTCCTCTTTCATCAGCTTCTCGCCCCTCAATTCCACATCAACTCCGCGTTTTGCTTACCCACCCTTTTCCCTCCCTCTCACTTTCTTTCTGCTTGCCCTTTTTTTGCTTTCTCTCCATGTTTTTGGCTCTTCTATTGCCTGTGCTTGCTCCACGGCCTCTCTACTGTAGCTCTGTATATTAGCACACCATTTGTGTCATGCGGCTTCTCAGCGTGCTTCCCTGCTCTAATGTCATGTGTTCGGGACCCGAGGGTCCGGTCCGGCTACCTCTTTGGTCCGCCTCAAGTGAGCCATTTCAGTGAGGTGTGACGATTAGAGGGTGTTATTGTGTATCATCTCCACAAGTTATCACACACTTGTTGAAGACCAACTCTCGCCAGCCAACGTCGTTACAGGTTGCCTCCATGATCATGATACCATTGAGCAAATGACCTTTGCAGGTGCCACTGCGGTGCCGGCATTGTGCGCCCAACCAAGCAACCCCAAACGCACCTATACTACCCGATCCCCACGTGACTACCATGGAACTATCACAGGTAGCAATTTCTAGGCACAGAAGTAATATTGAATGAGCATGTCCGTGTCAACAAAGGCAGGGCCAACCCTGGCGCCTGTTCGTACTTCTTGTGCAGATAAAAGCACATCATCTGCTTGCCCTTGTTTGGTCCAGCGCCTAAAATTCCAATCAGTCATCCAACAGTATCATACGTTCTGATCTATCTGCGGTGGTGCCTTTCGCGTTTGACGAGATGTACACGAGGACGTTACAGTACTAGAACCGCTTAAATAGGGTTATAGTCTGGTAATTGGTATCGTATGGCTGTAAACCACCTTCCAACCCACCGAAATAGAACAAAGACGCGAGGATTGGCAAATAAAAACATAGCATTTAATTGATCTATTTTGACAAAGTAGGAACATACACTGTAGCCCAATTCGATCCATGCACAAATTTCGAGAAATCAAGGCAGGTTTCATGCTTTCCTGCAATCCAGACAGTGTTAGATCTATGAAAATACGGCCGGTGAACCGGGGGAACCCATAAAAGAAGATCTCCCTCTTCATCACACATCCAACCGTCAATTTGATTCGGGAGCTTGTTCATAAAATATGTCTTCTCGTTATCTTCTGTTCTGGCCCTCTCCACAAGAGCGGTGGGATCCCGCAAGGCTGAGGTGGTTGATTCGGTGTGTCCAGAGGAGGCCGCTGCGGACTCTCCTGTTGTGACATCCCACAAACGAATTGTGCAATCATCCGAGCCCGACGCGATACGCCGCCCATCGGGTGAAAATGCAACAGAAAGGACCGAACCGATATGTCCAAGAAAGGGGCCCGCTGCGACCTCTCCTGTTGTGGCGTCCCACACACGAATCGTGCGATCGAACGAGGCCGATGCGATACTCTGCCCATTTGGTGAGAACGCAACAGATGTAATCGAATTGGTGTGACCAGTAAAAGGACCCGCTACGGCCTCTCCTGTTGCGGCATCCCATACGCGAACCGTGAAATCTCCAGAGGCCGAGGCAATGCGTTGCCCATCGGGCGAGAAGACAGCGGAAAAGACTGGTCCTGTGTGTCCAATAAAGGGACCGGCCACGATCTCTCCTGTTGCGGCATCCCACACGCGAATCGTGGAATCCCAAGAGGCTGAGGAAATACGTCGCCCGTCTGGCGAGAAGTCAGCGTAAAAGACCGGTTCTGTGTGTCCAATAAAGGGACCGGCAACGGCCTCTCCTGTTGCGGCATCCCACACGCGAATCGTGGAATCCCCAGAGGCCGAGGAAATACGTCGCCCGTCTGGCGAGAAGACAGCGGAAAGGACCGTTTCTGTGTGTCCAATAAAGGGTCTATTCACGTCCTTTCCTGTTGCGGCATCCCACACACGAATCGTGCGATCATTTGAGGCGGAGGCAATGTGGCGTCCATCTGGTGAGAATGCAACAGATCGGATCGATCCGGTGTGGCCAGTAAATGGACCTGCTATGATCTCTCCTGTTGCCGCACTCCACACGCAAATCATGCGATCTCTGGAGGCCGATGCGATACAGCACCCGTCTGGTGAAAACGCAACAGAAGAGACAGAATCGGTGTGTCCAGTAAAGGAGGCCGCCGAGAACTCTCCTGTTGTGGCATCCCACAAGCGAATCGTGCGATCTTTCGAGCCCGACGCGATACACCGCCCATCAGGTGAAAATGCAACAGAAAGAACCGAATCGGCATGTCCAAGAAAGGGGCCCGCTGCGACCTCGCCTGTTGTGGAATCCCACACGCAAATCGTGCGATCGAACGAGGCCGATGCGATACGTTGCCCATCTGGTGACAACGCAATAGATCGAATCGAATCAGTGTGACCGGTGAAAGGACCCGCTATGGCCTCTCCTGTTACGGCATCCCACACGCGAATCGTGGAATCTCCAGAGGCCGAGGCAATGCGTCGCCCGCCTGGCGAGAAGACAACGGAAAAGACTGGTCCTGTGTGTCCAGTAAAGGGACTGGCCACGGCCCCTCCTGTTGCGGCATCCCACACGCGAATCGTGCGATCTTCAGAGGCAGAGGCGATGCGTTGCCCGCCTGGCGAGAAGACAGCGGAAAAGACAGGCCCTGTGTGTCCTAATAAGGGACCGGCCACGGCCTCTCCTGTTGCGGCTTCCCACATGCGAATCGTGGAATCATCCGACGTAGAGGCAATGCGACGTCCATCTGGTGAGAACGCAATAGATCGAATCGAGTCAGTGTGACCCCTGAAAGGGCCTGCTACGACATCTCCTGTTGCGGCATCCCATACGCGAATCGTGTTATCGAACGAGGCCGAGGCAATGCGTTTCCCGTCTGGTGAGAATGCGACAGAAAGAACTGGTTCGGTGTCCCCAGTAAAGGGGCCTGCTACGGCCTCTCCCGTTGTGGCATCCCACACGCGAATCGTGCAACCCCACGAAGTCGAAGCGATGCGTAGTCCATCCGGCGAAAATGCAACAGACTCGACTGATTCGTCGTTCCCCTGAATCACCATTTGCAATGCCGGCCAATGAGACAACTGCCCACGTCCAAAGACGAACGTTTGTGGGAATAAATGAAGGTATTGCCTGATGATGTGGGAAGAGGAAGGTGCAAATGGGAGTGCAGAGAGATAGATATGCGGAGCGCTCCTTGCCATGGCCATTCCGAAATACCGCACAAACGTAGACGCATCATTCGCTAATGCCAACAAATCTATCGCCTCCGTTTTTGAATCCTATTGCGATTTTAACCCAAAGTCACTATATGCCATATTAAACTATGGGGGGTACTTACCCCGGGCCCGTGCTGCAACCATATCGACAAAGATGACAATGCTAGTGAAGCAAGTCCCATTTTGCTCTTGACGCTAAGCACTTCCAGCCAAAATAGAAACTTCGTCTCGAATAGTGATCGAAGTTTCGTGAAGAGATCGGTTTCGAAAGGAGTATGTTCTAAATGATCGTCCCAGAAATGACACGCATAGGATAAACCAGCTGGAATGTGTTGGTCGATTCGATGTAGAAGGTCTGGGACATCGCTGTTAGCAAGATATGACGACTCGAGTTGGCAGATATTGAATTTGAGTTTGTCGAGCATTAAACCAAGACAGGAATGGGCTAACTGATGGTGGGCATCGGCAAGGTCGATACAAAAAGCACCGCTCTTCTCATTGGTCAGAAAGTCGCGGAATGAGGTATGGAGAGGAACAACGGGACGCGATAGATCGGACGACGTGACGTTACTCAGTAGCGAACCGAGGTGGCGGAGGAGTTCAAGGACGAAATCAGAATCCTCAGGGTCATCAATGGGGGCATGCCGTCGCAGAGTAATCAAGGATTGGATGGAGAGGGGCTCGATTGCAGCAAAAAGCTGTCCCATCACGGACCGAAATAGGATTTGTGCCTCGGGCGGTTTGAAATATCGTTCCAGAATTTCTTCGTAAAGCTTGTCCAGCGGGTCTTGTGTATTACGATCTCGAGAGTGTCCCAACAGGCGCTGTACGTATTTTTTCTTGCTGAAGGCAAAGTTAGCAGGAGGACTATTTACGAAGTTCGCCACAACGGCTGCCCATAGAAACGAGCTCTCTGCCGCCTTCGCTAGTTGGGGACCATAATCTTCGAACAAACTTCGGGGGAGCTCATGCTGAAGATATAAGAAAATATCTTGCTCGGTCTTGACAGCCAGATAGGCATCATCCATGTAGAGGATGTTGACGGATGACTCTTTGGAAAACGCAGCTTCGACACCATCCTCTGGCCTTGAGGTGATAAGTACACGGAACGTGGACGGGAGATCGACGAGATGACAAGCAAGAAATGTGTGTAGTCCGATGTTGCCGATTGCATCGCCACTTTCATCCAATCCGTCGATGACAATGAGAATTGGATCAAGAGTTGCCAGGTCATTGAGAGGTTCGAGAAGGAGAGATTCAAAAAGAGTACGATAGTTTCGGGTGTTACGGAGAGACGATTTGTCTTTGATGACCCTCCCAAGGGCGTGTTTGAACGGGGGATAGCGATCGGAGAGATCGCGAACAATTGTCGTGAAGAGTTGGTAGGCCTCGTCTTTGGACTGCTCCTTTCGCAAAAATGCAAAGTAAGAGCCAAGACCTTTCCCGTCGAAATAACGTGCGATCTCATGCGCAACCGAGGATTTTCCCGTGCCAGCTTGGCCGACAAGAACGAGCCCACGATTAGATTTGGGATTCTCGACCCACTTAATAATGTGGTGGAGGAAATCTTCGCGGGTACCTGGAAGACAACGCATTGAATCGCCGAGTCGCCAACCTCCCTTATAAGGCAGTTCTCTGATCCGTGCATCCAATTCTGTGTGCCCGTTGTCAGATCGATCCAATCGAACGATCTTGTGACTGTCAGAATTACGCACCAGATTCTAAGAAAGAAACCTCAGTCATGACTGCGGCACGTGCGAGGAGCTTATCTCGTAGATTGACGAGAGTGGTACGGTAGTTTTCGGCTTTTGAGCGAACTTGGCCTCGGCGGCCCTTCGAAGTTCGCTTTCCTGAAAACCACATGTTAATGACAAGCAGGGAGAAAGCCAAGACACATGCCGGCTTGCGCATCGTTCGCATACGACTTGATAAACTCGACTAATTCGGACACACATTCCAACATGTTCCTGAGAATGTTTGCCTGCGCACTCTCCGGCTTAATGTTCCTCAAAATGTCGGGATCTACCCTAAAGTCAAAGGCATCGCGTATCGCCTCAAATAGTTCTCTGACGTCGTCGTCACGCAGGACCTGTTGCAGCAAAGTCTGGCAGTGAGAGGTAAAAGGAGTGAATTTCCGTATCCTCCGACGAGACAAAAAGACGCACCTCAGGGATCTTTGAAAGCAGACTCCACGCTAATTCCGCGTAAGGACCCAGCTAAAGATCAGAGGTTAGCTTAGCAAATGATAAGCAAAAACGATATTGGACATACTTCTGGGATTGGAGTGACGGTATCCATCACCCGTTTGATATTATCAACTGCATTGTCCCATGTGCTCATCGCGCTCATCACGTTCATGGCTTCCTCAGCGCGACTGAGAGCAGCCCGCATCTCCGTCTCGCGGTCCTCTACAGGTCCCACAGGAGTACTGCGCTCGTTGGGAAGGTCGCCCATCTGGGGTAAAGGAGATAGACGGGCGGTAGATGTCGTGGGTTGCATGGTTTCACTGCTGGATTGGACAATAGGGTGGGCAGCATCTCCTTCAACAACAACATTCTCTAGACCGACCGCTGTAAGAATCCGGGTGTTAACTGGCGCAGTCAAAGTGGACCTCGTGATTGCCGAAGTAGTGATCGTTATGAAGAGTGTGACCGATTCCATCGGATGTCCAGAATGACCATCCCCACCGCTCAAATTAATATCAATTTCTGCATGCAGGATGCTCAGCCAGCCGTATGGGTAAAAGGATTGTAAGAAAATGACGAACCGTGTTCGTGCTCACTGGCTATCTCCTGCTTTCCAACAAGGATATCTTTCCCGAAGGTCCTTTTGGCATAAAGATATACCATGATACGGGAGAGTGACGGCACATCACTGCAGGAGACTCAGTTGTAAGTAGGATCAAGAATACGAGATTTCTCACAAGGCATCGACACTCTGGTTCCATTCCACGACTTGCTCCCCCCTCCGCTCACATCGTGATTTCCATGTTCTCGGCCCGGAGGTCACAGTGACATAAAACTTTGACCCTGTCCCAAGGTGGGTCTGGCCCACCTTGAGATTGGGAGGGATGTCCGCCCTGAGGACTGGGAAGAGAAAGAGATTTAGTACTTATCAGAGTAGGATCATAAAAATACGTACTAATGACCTTGAGTGGGGGTAAGATTGATGGTGATCCACTTGCCTGAGCGCGACTAGCATCTAGAGTATCAGAACGTTTGAACATCGATAAGAGCTGGGAAGAAGTCGCCCACTGAGCGCTGAGTGCTTGGAAGACGAATTATTATTAATAATAATTCTAAGGTGATGCTGTGCATGACCTGGATATGCATGATACGGACGCGACCCTCCTCCATCCTCATGCAGCTGCTTAGTTATCAATCGGGTTGACACTGATATTCTTCATGGAATGCATTCACATCTTAGAATGGTGCGCATCTATTCACTAATGACACACGTTTTATGGTTGGAGTGACCGCTCAAGGTACGTTATCACTGGTGACTTGTACGAGTATCACAACCGCATGAATCAGTTCAAAGTTGGCCTGACCTCGTTCCCGTAGGAGGACCGACCATTTATATCAAACCTAAGCCCGTCTCGTCCCTCTACCCTCTTGCCATACTCCTGTACTTCCGTCATCGAATTCATACCACTAATCGTCGTGTCCGAATACCGCACCGACCAAGCGCGTTCGACACCGCGAAGATTCACGGGCTGACGTGGCGCATGCGCCCGAGGGCGGCAGTCCCGTCATTTGAGAATAGAACGAGTCCGGATCGCAGCTGGTAGCCGAGAAGCGCGTCGAGTGCGCATACTACGACTACGTACTTTTGTTCCCCGCCTCGGTGCCGACCGCCACGCCCCGTCTTACTCGGCGTGACCATGTGCCGTCCTTCCGTGTGACGCGCGACGAGAAACCCGAGTCACTCGCGAACCGTATCGTAACAGGAGCGATGGGCGGTACGGAGCCAGGTGCCATGCTTGAATGCATGGGTGCAGAATCTTCGATCGGGGCTGCGATTCACGCGGTGCGGTTCAGGGGTACCGTGTTCGTCGTTGGAGTCGGACGGAACGAGATGCAGTTCCCGTTTATGAGGTTGTCGACGCGCGAGGTCGACCTTCGGTTTCAGTATCGTTACGCTAACATGTGGCCCAAGGCGATACGGCTCATGGAAGCTGGCGTTTTGGACGACATCCGGAAATTGGTGACGCACCGGTTCCCCATCGAGGATGCTGTGCGCGCTTTTGAGATTAGCGCGGATCCCAAGAGCGGGTCGATCAAGGTGCAGATTACGGGTGTGTAAGGCTCAGGAATGAGTGGGAGAGTGAAACACGCAGTATCGAATGGTGGTTTGTTGAATTACCTCAGTGCTCCGTTATCTTAGCCGAAACGTTGCTGTAAATATAAGTCGTACAAATAGATCGTCGAGGATTGACGAAAGTTGTATTATTAATAACGCTGAACAGGGCAAGCGAAAACTGGGGTTGAAAGTGATACTAAGAACAGGAAAGACAGGAAAGGGAACCATGCAGTTGGTGAGCGAAATAGATACATCATAAGCAATCCGTTCAGTTGATATTTCCGCGGAAATGTAGAACAGCTTCACACCGTTGGGGAAGCCACATAATCAAAGCCATCAAAGAATCGGCCATGTGGAGATCTGAAGGGATACCCGGTGGGCCACAGCTCTCATGTCCCGAATTTGTTGTGATGACGTTAGAGTCAGGGACGGCAACTTGAAGGCAGCAATTGGAGGTGAAGGCGAAGTGACGAGAACCGTCGGAAATACTCGCAGACAATTCTGCGGGGGGATATCCCTAGTGAGCGGGCTGCTACAACTACGACTGATGATGGGGAGTCACGCGTCATAGTCGAGACAGTTGTCTCGTGCTGCGGAGCTGTGATGATTTCGGCTGAATATGTGAGGGGTCGAAAAACGTATTGCTTTCAGGAGAGATTGAATATATTGTGGCTTCCAGCAACATGATCGAGTGAGGATGATTTTGGTATGTAGTTTGTGCGGATTTAATGGAAGAGAGTATTGGCGGTCACTAAGGAGCGATGGCCTGGGATCTCGGGCTAAAGGCAGGTATAGGCCAAAACCGCGGAAGGGCTACCGTGACCGGGGCGTCGACGGGACTTTGATGTAAATGGATGTATGGCTGGTGAATGTCTTGGAGAATAAGGCAGGGAGCGCTATTAGCCTAGTAGCCCTGCTCTGTTCCACCTTTAGAAATATCTCATTCCACAATGCGTAGAAGCCGTATTGCAGTGTGGGAAGAGCATTTCGTTTGGTCAAATATGGTAGGAAGTAGAAGATTCCGTGCCGTGATGATGGCCAAATGCCGATTGGGCCCGGAACGCGAGCGGAAAATCTTGCGAGTGAGGTAGAGCCAGTTGGCAAAGAACACGCTGTCATTTCCCTGCTCGACATACGCTCGATCGATGTCTCTTTTGATTTGATTGGTAGCGAACGTAGCCCAAAGCTCGCCCCTTCTCGTTTGCGATGATATAAGCAAGCACTATTTGTGCACATATCTCGGTGTCAGTGCTATCCCCAAAGTTGCTGTTTGTAACAAATACTGGTTTGCCCTGAAAATGTCTAAAAGGCTTCAGAAAACTCTGGCGTGGGTCGCATCTGCGATGTTCACGCACATGATGAATCGTTGATTTTGTCTAGGGCTCTGAATATCACTCGCTTGAGAATCTCTGCGAGGTGTAGCCCTGGTATCAGCCTATACGTCTCTTGCTGTGCCCCCGGTTGACAGTTGGCGCCCAACACCACTGAACCCCCTTGCTATGATGAATCTCAGTAGATATTGATGTGTCACCGACCCATTAACATCAACTGAGATTCATTTATAGCTTGGGCTTTTATCAGGTGGTTGAAACGGATCTGTGCAGCGGCGGCAACTGTCTGCTGTTTGGCTCCTCGTGGACATATTGACGGTGTGCCTTTGTACATCGATCGAATGTCGCATTGAAAAAAAAGGGACTCGAATAGATCCTTGACAGACTCATTTTTATTGTTAGCCAATCAAAACCCTCCGCGTGCCACGATCTGACTGTCTGGTTTGAAGCACTCGGTGTTGCCTACCGTGGCCGTTGACCAAGCCGTTGGCTTCCTCGTCTCTTCGCTCGAGACTGCCAAATTGTAAATGGTAGAAGGAGCGGAGACGGACGCGAGGATGCGTTTGGACAGAACCATAGTTGATATATCGCGGCGGAACGCAGGTCGTATGATTTTGCTGCTAGAACGGATGACGGACCGGTGTGCCATGACCCGCCTCCCGTTCACCGCCTTGCTCTCAACCTTTGCTCTCAATCAACGAAGGGTCGTGCAACATCTCCTTACGATTCATATACTTTTTTCTATGGAACAACGACCTCGTGACCAAGTCCCCAGGTTGCCTCAGGAAGCAAGCACTATGAGTATGTTACTGGCCCTTATAATAGGACCTCACGAATTTCATTAACGTATGTGCCGTGACTAGCAAGCGAACTTGATTTTATGAAGAATGAAGAACAATACGAATTTTCTGATGACTCAGCTCCTCTTTTTGCCATGTATCAAAAGAAAACAGAGAATGAAGACAGCAAGATGACCGATCGCTGGCAAAAAGATGCAGACGGTGTCCTTATCTTCGTGAGTCCTCAGTCTACGGGCTTCTCCATTGCTTCTAAACAAATTATAGACCGGTTTATTCTCCGCAGCTGTTGCCGTGTTACTCGCAGTGACCCTTCTCGACCTCGAACCAAATCCACAGGATACGACAGCATTCTATCTCAAGAACATTTATCAGGTTCTCGCCGATGCCAACATATCTCGATCCATACCCGTCACCCCTCTTGAACCTCCCACATTCTCTCCACCGACCTACGTTGTCTGGGTGAACTCACTCTGGTCCTTGAGCTTAGTTATCGGTCTTACCTGCGCCATGCTGGCGACTTTAGTGCAGCAATGGGGCCGCCGATACCTCAGGATCACCCAGGGCCCACAGTACACCCCGCACGACCGCAGTCGGATTCGTGCATTCCTTGCCCACGGTGTCAAACAGTTGCACTTTCCACGGGTGGTTGAAGCGATATGTACCATGATAAATATCTCCCTCTTCCTTTTCTTTGTCGGCTTCCTCATATATCTCTTCAATATCAATCATGCTGTCTTCGCCGTCGTTGTATGGTGGATCGTGGCTTCCATCATGGCATATTTGGTCATCACATTTATGCCAATTTTGCGACCAGAGAGCCCATATTGGGTACCGCTTTCTTCACTGATCTTTTGGATCCTTTCCCGCATATTATATCAAGCAGTCTTATTCCTTGGCCGTTTTCCTTGTCTTATGGCCAAGATCTCGACGCGCTCTCAGTCCTTGGTCGTCAAATACCTCGGAAGGCTCACACAAGGCATGGAGACCATAATAGAAGAGAGGATCCAGAAGTTATCATCAGAAATTGATGGCCTCATCCTACAGTGGACATTTGACGCCGTTTCTTTGGCCCCAGATGGTGATCTGGATGGATTTTTCAAGTCTATCATTGGCGTCAATAATTCAAAGCGAATTGTCAAGAATCCCGAAAGCAGCCTCGCGACATTGGGCTCCCCGAGATTCTCTTCAGCTTTGGTGGCTTTCTTGAGCCGCACTTTGTCGGAATCCGATTCGGACAAAACCAAAATAGATCGATTCGTCACGTGCATGACCGTCGCCGATGCTACCCATACCAGAGTTTTTTGGAGCCTTTTAGACATCTTTAGGGCGCACCAGGACCTGCTGCGGACTGTAGCAGTGGGAAGTACTCTGAAAACGTGGAAAAGGACTGACAAGGAGATTGATTTATGTGCAAAAATCATGATTGCTGACATCATAGCAAATGTACCGGAAAGAGATCATCTTCAGATGAAACTCGCTTGCGACCAATTGGGCAAATCGGAAAATATCATTCAACAGTATCTCAAACACGACGATTATAGCTTGTCATTTGCCAGCTGGATCAACGTCACTCGGGAGATTTTCCGCTCTCGTTCTGGACTCAATCGACGTTTGGCTATCATCATGGCTCGGAATATTTTACTTCCATCTTCCGGATTTAACATACAAGCAGTTCATCAAGACCTGCAGCGCGACTTCGAAGCATTGTGGGTGGAGGTCTTGGCAGAAGCGCAGATAAGCAGAGGAACTCATAGCGTTCCTTATTCTATTCCCCAAGACATTAATCTCCTAGACACCAATCGAAGTCCCAACGACGCCCAGAAGCCCTCCACGACTTCGGTCTAACAACGCAGACCACCGCCCCCGAGAGACTACCAATTTAATCTGTCAAACCGGCTCACTCATAAATCCATCCTCATGTAATCGTGTCTCCGTACGCCGAAAGCCACTTACCTCTCCAATCTCTCCTGAAAGCAACACCATTTTCGATTCACAGCAAACCATTGGCTCCATCACCAATGCGAGATGACCCTCGCGCCTTCTTCTATGGAGTCTGACCACCCACAATTGGTCGCCCTCATCCCTCTCATTTGGGTTATTCCCTTACATACTATCCGACCCGCTGTAAGGTGGACCTTACACGCACCTCGAATCCCGCAACTTTCGCCCTTGAAATTCATCTCCGTGCCTGCCCTAAACATCGACCCGATTGGGATGTCTCGAACCCAGCAAACCCCCTCGGAGTACGTTCACCGCCTATGGCTGGTCATCTTCATCTTCATCTTCACCTCCAGTCGCCACTTTTCCACCGATGGATACACAGGTAGCCTCCTGCTCATATTTTGACGTTACGACAAGTTACCACCACCCCCCCCCCCCCCCCCCCCGTCCTCGGTGTCATTACAACGATTTTGGGTTGTGAGATGCCGGAGAATCTTGCCAGAGTCTCCACACTAACCACAGTGAGTCGCAGTCGCGGTTCATTGATTATCGTCACATGCTCTTTACGTATCTCTTCTTTTTACTTCGATGACGAGCCCTAGCGCTTCTGTCGATGGCATTAGATTTTCCCAGGGTTGGGAGTGTGACTTTGTTGTTTCCCACGGCAATTTTTTGGGCAACTTTCGTACGAACCGTGACAGATCGTGTTTCTTGCTTGTAGGGATTTCACGTATGATATTGATTTACGCAGTAGGTACTCCGAGTCACCGACTACATGGTGCCAATTCACCTTTCCTCCATCATGTTTGTAGTCTCTTAAGCCTGAGCTTTGCAAGGGCGATAGTGATGATCTGGCAGGGAAATAGGTAGCTATTACAATGGCCAGAAAAGGATGGGAACATTAAAAAAGTGTATAACAGACTTAATTAGATAAATTGCGATCATATACTGTAGGCCAATCCGATCCATGCACAAAACTTGAGAAATCAAGCTGAGTCTCCTGTTTACCTGCGATCCAGACAGTGCTAGGTCCATGAAGACACAGCCTGTGAAGCTTCAGAATCCATAAAAGTAGTTCATTCTGCTCTCCATATATCCAACCATCACCATTGATCAAGGATAGTGATGGACGTGGGTAACCCTGGGGTATCTCCAGCAGTACCCCTACCCCTACCCCTGAAGAACCCATACCCCAGGCACGGGTACAGGTTTCCCACAGGATTGTCTGGGGGTATCAGAAAAACCCATACCTGGTGGGTAAGGGTATGGGTTAGACACTCACTAAACAATTGAACAAAGTCTCAGATATTTTCAGGTCTCAGGCTCAAACAACTTTATAGGCTCAGATGTTTACTATCTAAGCAGAGTCCATAAATGCCAGTGTAAATGACAAGGTAATAGTGTCCACTTGTAAGGCATCCCTAATAGATGCCTTACCATAAATATTATTACTCACACATGATCTACATTTGTTGTGTGAAACGACTAAGATAAAATACTGCTTAGGATTGAAAATCCTAAGCAATCTATTTGGAACGGGCCGGCTCGAGACTGGCGTCACATGACGCACAAGTCGCGCGAGCAGCCTCCCGGACTGGCCCGAGCCCACACTGGGCTTGAGCCAGAAACAACGAGAATGTGAGGTCGCCAGCCCTCGTGATCATAAATATCATGTACACTGAAACAAATGTGCACCAATATAATTTATTGAAGTTTCATAATCAAATAATAATGAGCGATGAGAGATATCGCCTCTGATGAGTTGTTGTGCCAGCGGCACAGGTGGCCCGATTCACCTAGATAGTAAATAATTAGGTAACGCTGCGACATTCTGTGAGCGTTGCACATTGATTCTAGCAGTGCACCCCGACGGGGCGGCCTGCAATAAATAAATTAAGTACCCTAGATTACTGAGGCGTGTGAAAACTGTGCGATTACAAAGATGTTTCATAAGTAAGTGAAACATGTCGCAATCAAGAGGATCGTGACAAATCGGACTATGATTAGTATAGATCTAGGGTAGTAGAACATGTATTTATTTCGCCTGCCTTCCCCGATGGAAGACAGACTTACTACTCCTACATAGCACTGACAATAAACCGCAGATTCAGCTGGTTCTGTTGTTGTGTGCCTTTGGAGAGTTTTAAAGTCAAAATCTCATTCATAATCTAATCTACAACAGGACTTTGTAATGCTAGAGACTACTCGTGGTACTGAAGTCTTACACCACTGCCCACAAGTGGCACAAGAATGACAAACTAAATCTGAGCCGGCCAAATGGGCATAGGTGAGGTGGTGTGTGGCCATGGATTGGACAGGCATAGGTGAAGGGGGTGGGGCAGAGAGGATGGATGGCCATGAGCAAAGCAGTAACCCGGAGTGAGAGTGGCCATGTGGGCTGGTTGAACAGGCGTTGGCAAGGTGGCACATGGCCGCAGATTGGACAATGGACAGGTATAGGTGAAGGCAAGCAAGGCAGGCAGGATAAATGGCCATGCATGGGGTAAACGCGGCCGTGTGAGCAGTCAGATCGGATGGGCATGGGCAGTGTGCAGGTTGAACAGGTGTGGGTGAGTACCGGTGTGAGCAGGTTGGGATGGGCACAGACAGGAATGAGGAAGGATGAGGGGGAGGTGTTAGCAAGTGGTATGATGAGAAAGTAGATAGAAAATGCACCTTTTGGACAAGGAAAACTGTGATGAGGCAGAGAGTGTCAAGGGGTCGGGGTAAACATGGCTGCATGGGCAGTCAGATCGGATGGGCATGGGCAGTGTGCAGGTTGAACAGGTGTGGGTGAGTACTGGTGTGAGCAGGTTGGGATGGGCATGGACAGGAACGAGGAAGGATGAGGGGGAGGTGTTAGCAAGTGGTATGATGAGAAAGTGGATAGAAAATGCACCTTTTGGATGAGGAAAACTGTGATGAGGCAGAGGGCATCTCAGGGTCAGGGCATAAGGCATCGGCAAGTCTGGGGAGATGAAATTGACGGCAGATCTGCGGCGCAAGAAGGGAAAGAATGATGTAGGGTGTCTCGGTTCGCAGGGACTGTGGCTTGAAGTGAGTATCGTTCAGGTTGGCTATTTGCTGTGGCGAGTCAGACAAGACTAGCAACACCAAATAGTCGATTCTAGCACGTGCAGGCAAGGTCCCATTAAGGAGTAGACTTGACTGTGCAAACTCTCAGTTCTGTATCGTGTGAGGCGGGTAGTACGGGCCGGTGCACGTGATGGTCGGAGTTACCGTTTCTAAAAAGGATAGACGGTGGCAGATGGGTTAATGACGGTGTGTGGGTTCAACCGCAACACGGGCGCGAGCGTACTATGGTTAGAAAGGATCTTTCTAGCCCTAGTACGTTAGTGTGAGGTTGAACTAAGGTTCGAGGGCGGACGCGGGGTGAGAAGTGGGAACTACTTCTCACAGCGCGTTCATATTAGGGTTCAGGCGTCTGTGAGCTTGTTTCTGGTAGTGAAACAAGTGAACAGAAGTCTGATCAGTGACGCGAAGTACCTGGATCAAGGTACGAAGAGGGGATTCACAAGAGAAGAGGAGAAGATGCAATGCGAGTGTGAGCAGGAGACAATGAACTGCGATTCTAGACGAAGCTGAAGCTGGGGCTTTAGCTCGTCTACAAGGCCCTATTTATGTGTACAGAGGGCCAGCCAACTATCCTACAAAGGTCACAGTAAAGTAGCGAAGTCAAGACCATTGACTAAGGACCTGAGTCAGTTCTGATGACTCAAGAACTGACTCAGTGCGTCTGACTCAAGGTCTGAGTCAAGAACGCTGACTCAAGCTTTGAGTCATGATCCCTGAGTCAAATACACATCCAAAACGGCGATGCACAGCCCCTAGAAGTCGAACAGAGGGGGCTGGCCAAGGAAAGAGATCCTAGGTCACAACACAAGTCGAAAAATAGACGGAAAACAGTAGCAAATGGGCCGGATGGCCTGCATAACCGTAACATTTTGTTACGGAATGCAGGACAAGTTGGACCTTATGCTTCCTAAACATGCTTACTCATCCTGATGACGTCCCTTCCACATTGTTCTTATTGTGCTGACTGATTCTATTGTCCTGACTGCTTATTGTTCGTCTCGTTCCGTCCAGTGTTATTGTTCCGAGCCTCTATTGTTCACGTTCTCTATTGTTCTTGACCTCACGCTTATTGTCCACCCTAGTTTGGTAGAACAATTAGCATAAATTGTATAAGTAGGCCTCAGCTGGTAGCTCGTACCCCAGCTTCGGCTTTAACTCCAATCGACTCGTTTCACCCTCTCCTGAGTGACAAGAACTCCCCTTTTACTTTCCCTTCTTCTCTTACCCTCCTATACGCCCTAGTAGGGCCATCTGTTAAGGTTCCAAGTGGGACCTTTGTACGAAGTGTACGATCGTTCGTGAAGTCAAGAACTAGACTTGCAAGACGTGCAAGTCAAGGTCAAGGGTTCGATAAAGAGGAGACTTAGTAAACGACTAAGTCAAGAGCATTTCAGAGGTCAAGGGCTTTGGGCTTAGGGATAAGACCAAAGTGTCAAGAAGTCGAAGAGCGTGATGTCAAGAGGGTTCTCTCAGGTCTGATGCTTCTAGGCAAGCAAGGTTCTAATAGATAGAAGACTTGGATTGCGAAACAAAACTGAGACTTAAGGTCTCTAGGGCAGAAAGTACAGGGTTTATATAGAGAAGGACGAGGCTACGTACACAGCCGTAGGGGCTGTGACCTTCGTACAGCTTTCAGGGTTTGAAACATGTTTCAGGAATCAGCGAGTCATCCTGTGCATGTGGCTGTTGCTTGAGGCTGTACGGTGCTGTGTGAGGCTGTATCGTGAGAGAAATAAGTAAGCAATCTGAAACAAAGTGATCGGCAGTCCGTTCACATAAGCAAGGGAGTTAGCAGAAATGAGTCATCAGTCCGAAAACGTATAGTATGAGTCAGCAAGCACGTGTCAGTCCATAACACCATCGAAGCTTGGTGGTTGTGCTACAACACCACAGGGTTCTGCGTGTCGTCACCTTGAGTGACCCTGAACCTAGATCTTGGGAGAGATCAGAACTCAGTAACCCTAGTTGGGACCCGGCCCTAGTCGAGCCGTAACAAAAACAAAAGCCGAAGCTCTTCCTTAGTAGATGTTCACTTGGGACTATCTACAACAACCAACCTATCTGCGGATCAAGGAATTGTTGATTGACGCACACTTGAACAAGAACGAGGCAATACAGAAACAGTATAATGCCAAACGAAGATCGGAGCAAAGGTGCTGGAAAGAAGTCAGCATTTCCTGTGTACGCACCATTGGACACCTAGAAACAATCTTGGGTGCAGGAACAGAGCTGTTCCAATCTGAACAAGGAAACGCGTTGATCCTCTATCTACCGGGGGATCACATTGCCTTCCATATGCAAGGCTGGACAGGAATAACGACGGGTCTTTAATCGTTGTCTGGGACACAAATGAAGACGACCTAGGAACTAGAGTCATTCCCAGAGAGGACGATGACCTAACTATCGAACAGAAAGGAAGCATCAGATTCTTGGAAGATAGGAGACAAATGCACCAACTTTACCAAAAACCGACGACCTATCACTCCTACCACATAGAAGAAGGATCGAGAACCAGGTACAGATCCCCCTGCGAATTTATCAACAACCAGTGGTACAACATCTATTGGTCAAACAGTGAGTATTGGACTGATCCTACGATGAAGTTCACCAAATATGACTACATCCTCAATGAGCTAGCTCTCCCTCCGTCCATGCAAACATCAGAAGCCAGTGAAGATGAAAGTGAGGATGGGGATGGAGCAGCATCCCCCCAACAGGATTCAGCAGGAGCAAACTCCTCCTCCGATGACAGCCAAAACAGAGAACCCCCACCCATGCAAGAAAATGAGGAACCAAGGTTGATCACACCAGTCACCCCCATAGACCATGCCATGAGTGCCCTTAGCATCACTTCGCCAACCCCCATGTTCACTCGCTCAGCAACTCTAATGCAGCCAACCCAAACCATGGCAACGGCAGGACCAAGCCAGAGTGGTGGAGGTGGAGGCGGTGGTGGCGGAGGTAGTGGCGGTGGTGGTGGGGCGGTGGTGGGGCGGCGGTGGCGGTGGAGGTGGAGGCGCGGCAGCTGCAGCAGTCGGGGCCCAACCAGTCACCCCTCCAAGAAATGGCCTAAAAGGGATCCCACCTACGCCATTCAAAGGAGACAAAGTCTGTACGACGTCTTCAAGACCGAATGGAGGATGTACAAAGCCATCAATCGAAACCACGACGATATGCTCGTCCCCTATAATCGCGTTATGACGATGCTAGGGATGGTCAAAGGACCTTTGTGTTAGCATGGGTACAAGACTACCTAGACACAATTGAACAAGAAGTGGTCCAGCATGGAGAAAATGCAGAGATCCTCTGGACCAATTTCGAAGACACTCTGGACGATGCCTTCAAGGACACTAACAAAGAGGACGATGCAATTACAAAGCTGGAGCACTTGGAGATGAAGAAAGGAAACCTGGCCCAGTATACGGCCGAATTCAATCGTCTCAGAAAGAAGGCAGGATGGGACGCCGACAGCAATGGCACCATCAGAATGTACAAGAGGGGACTAGACCTAGGGCTCCTCACCAGCATGCTCAAACAAGTGGGGCCAACCCAAACACCCTGAGAGGCTGGCAGGAGCTGGCCACTTAGCACCACGACGCGTACCAACAATTGAAGCATGAAATCAGCTTCAGAAAGGACGTCCCTCAGTGGGCCAGCCAACTCATGGCCAAGAAAAAAGAAACCCCCCCTCAGAAAGACCCTGGGCCATGGATATCGACGCCACTAGAACCGACTCAGCAAAAGCGGATGAGAAGCAAAGGCTGAGGAGGGAGGGGCGGTGCTTCTTCTGCAAAGACAGGCCACCTCTCTAGGGATTGCCCTAAAAAGAAAGGACAAAACAATCCCAAGCCAGCTCAGCAACCCAAGGTCAGAGCCAGCAAGAAGGAAGATGACGAAGCTACGCAAGTCGGCGACGACGACGACCCATCCAGATGCTTAGGACATTAGAGCCAAGATTGGGAAAGGAGCCTTCAACGGCGCTTGGATGGACTTGTGGAAGAAGAGGATTTTTGAATGGCTCGACCCGTGCAGCCTGGGTGCGAGCCCGTCTTACTCAAATATGTCGTATCTCGAGAACCAATACACTGGACATTCCCCTATCGTTCATGAGCGCGACCAAGACGGCTGCCAAAAAAGCACTACTCGATAGTGGTGCCACAGAAAATTTCATTGACCCGAGGATGGTGGAAAAACTAGGTCTGGGATCAATAGACCTCCAGGAGCCACGAACGGTGTTCAATGTGGATGGAACGGAAAATCAAGACGGGAAGATCACCAGTTACTGTCTCCTTAATATCCTGCAAGGACGAAAGGAAGCGGCACAAGTCTTCTTCATCACGAACTTGGGCGAAGATCGAATTATCTTGGGATATCCTTGGTTACGAGAGTTCGATCCTCAAATTAACTGGAAGGATGGGAAGGTTCGTGGGCCACCGATCAAGCTTTCCACCACGGGGCGAAGCTGGAAGTTGAAGTGGGCAGCACGAAGGACGAAAGCATGCAAGATGAGTTTTAGCCAACAATGGGCGCAACGGGAAGGAAAGGGGCAAAGCAAGGTAGCGGTCCCAGAACAGTTCCAGAAATATGCCAAAGTTTTCTCTGAAGAAGAAGCAAAACGTTTCCCCCCTTCGTGACCAGAGGACCTTGTCATCACATTGTTGCCAGATGCCCCAAAGACCATCAATTGCAAGACATACAAATTAACGGCGGAAGAAACCAAATCCATGCGAACATTCCTCACCGAGCAACAGGCCAAGGGTTACATCCCAAGGTTGAAATCGGCATGGTCCAGCCCCTTCTTCTACATCAAAAAGCAGGACGGAAAGCTGAGGCCAGTCTATGACTACAGAAAAGTAAATGAATGGACGGTTAAGGACATGTATCCCCTTCCCCGCATCGACACTATCTTCGACCAGATGGGAGATGCTAAGCTCATGTCCAAATTCAACATTAGAGATGGGTATTATAACATCAGAATCCACCCCAATAGCCAGTGGATCACGGCAGTCAAAACGGATAAAGGCCTATTTGAAGCGAAGGTCATGCCCTTTGGACTATGCAATGCGCCAGCCGCCTTCCAACAGATGGCAGATCACATCTTTGCCGATCTAAAAAAGAAATATCCTCGTTGGGTTCACTGGTACCTGGACGACTTTCTCATCGTGACCCCTGACGACCCAGAACTGCACGACCAGATCACCAAGGAATACCTAGAGATCCTGGAAAAGGAGTCGCTCTTCCTGAAGCCAGAAAAATGTCAGTTTGCCAGGAAGGAGATAGAGTTTCTGGGATATGTCATCGATCAAGGTACCATCCGCATCGACCCAAGTAAGAAGCATGGTCTGGCAGACTGGCCTCGACAACTGAAGTCAGTATGGAGGTCCGTAGCACACTTGGGGTCTTGGGCTATCAACGGCAGTTCATTCCGGGATTCGCGAATGTGGCTAGGCCCCTAACCAACCTAT
The DNA here is from genome assembly GCA_022376515.1 of Lactifluus volemus. Taxonomy (NCBI): domain Eukaryota; kingdom Fungi; phylum Basidiomycota; class Agaricomycetes; order Russulales; family Russulaceae; genus Lactifluus; species Lactifluus volemus. The sequence goes on along the minus strand of WTXI01000007.1, from coordinate 122,264 downwards.
TAAAGAAAACGACCAAGTTCGAATGGACCGAGAATGTACGAAGGCAGTAGACCAACTGATCAAGGCAGTCACTAGCGATCCGGTGTTACAGCGGCCTAATTTAGCTGAACCATTTGTGCTAGAAGTCGACGCTTCACAATACGCTAGTGGGGCGATCCTCCATCAACCAGACAAGGATCAGAAGTTGCGCCCAGTGGGCTACTACTCGCGAACGTTCAACCAAGCCAAGAGAAACTATGATATCCATGATCGGGAACTATTGGCAATGATATGAGGGTTGGAACATTGGCGACACCTCCTGCTAAGCTCCCCGCATGTTGTTACAGTTGTCAGCGATCACACAAACCTCCAGTACTATCGGGAGGCCCACAAAATTAGCAGGCGAGTGGCGCGCTACATCCCAAAGATGGCGAAGTACAACATGAGGATCGTACACCGGCCTGGAAAAACTAACAAAGCTGACCCACTGTCACGACGACCAGGGTGTGATCAGGGGGAGAACGATCACGAAGATGTGCTGGTCCTACCCCCGGAGCTTTTTGTACGTCTCTTCACCGAGGAACAATCGCTGGAGCAGGAAGTGGAACGAGCCCAAGAACGGCACCAACAACAGCTGGAAGAATGGACAAAGACGGAAGGAGTGCGAAAGCACCAAACACACTTTGGAACCAAGTGGTATCACCACGACTGGCTGGCGGTTCCAGAAGACCCCACAGTGCACCGAAGCATCCTGCAAATGTACCATGACCACAAGATGGCAGGGCATCCAGGGATCATGAGGACTTGGTCCACGATCGCCAAGGACTACTGGTGGCCCACAATGAGAACATTCATCACCAAATATGTGCAAGGGTGTGCAACTTGCCAGAGCACCAAGAGCGGCACGACCAGACCTAAAGTCCCCTTGGTGCCCATACCCCCGAAACAAAGCTACGCCCCGTATTCGACGATTGCCTTAGACCTGATCACAGACCTCCCAGAGTCGCAAGGCTACGATAGCATTCTGACCATCACCGACCACGATTGTAGCAAGGCGGCGTTCTTTATCCCCTGCAACAAAACCATCGACAGCGAAGGGGTTGCGAGGTGCTATGCCAAAGAGGTGTTCCCCCATTACGGCCCTCCGAAGCAGGTGATCTCGGATTGTGATCCGCGCTTTATGTCGAAGTGGACAAGAGAACTGTGTAGACAATTGGGGATTGACCAGAACATCAGTACGGCATATCACCCCCAGACAGATGGCCAATCGGAATGAACGAACCAATGGCTAGAACAATACCTGCACATCTATGGAAATTTCCAGCAGAATGACTGGGTCAGTTGGTTGCCTCTAGCCCAATTCGTACACAACTCGTGGATCAATGAGACAACAAAACAAACCCCGTTCGACTTACTCATGGGACACATGCCCACGGTGTGGCAAACGGATAAGGAAGGGAAGATGCCAGCAGTAGAACGGCGCAAAGATTATCTGATGGAGAAACGTAACCAAGCGCGCCAAGCGATTCAAAGGGCGCAAGATCTCCTCCAGAAGTGGAACGTGCGAAAGAAGGGCAGACGGGCATATGAACCCTTCAAGGAGGGAGACCAAGTTTGGCTAGACAGGAAGAATCTCAAAACGTCACACCCCTTCACCAAATTAGCCCCAAAACGATATGGCCCGTTCTCGGTGGTCCAGGTGATTAACCCGGTGGTTTTAAAACTGAAACTCCCAGATCAGTGGCGTCAAAAACGTGTCTACCTGGTCTTCCATGCGTCCCTTCTATCCCCATATAAGGAGACGGAAGAGAATGGACAAGCCTTCACGGAACCAGCCCCAGACGTAATAGAAGGAGAAGAAGAGTATGAGGTCGAACAAGTGTTGGACTCCAGACGAAAAGGACGTGGCAAAGGGCGCCTCGAGTACTTCTTGAAATGGGAGGGTACCCTCACGCTCACAACACCTGGGAGCCAGCTGACCAAGTGCACGCGGACAATTTGGTAAAAGAGTTCCACAAACAAAACCCAACAAAAGCTAGAAAGATTATATTAAGACGTGGGAGAATGGACAACAGACAATGCAGCTTCGCTCCCTCTTCCAAGAGCCCCACGAACCCCCCTTCGTTACCCCTCACTTTCACAAGTTCTTCCTCGACCGACAGATCCACATCACCTACGCCCATCATAGCCAGCATAAACACTTCTGTCGGGAGGCCATCTGCGCTTCCCATTACTAACTCCCCTGCTACCTCGCTCCCTTACACCTGGGAGGAAATCCAATCTGCAAACCTTGACCTCACCCTTCCTCAAATCTTCAAAGCTTCCCGGGCAGATGCCGACTTCTTCGATCCCAAACGAGAACATCACACGTCCCCCAGCTCCTTTATAGTTGACTACCGTCAAGTTCGTCTTGTGTGTCTGGGGATCCCGTATGACTGGCCAGTGGGGCGTGAAAACAACTACGAGTGGCCTTACAATCCCTATAAGTACTACGAGGATACCCGACAGTGTCTTCACTGTCTTTTCGACTTCAAGTGGAGGAGAGACCACCCCGGAGCCCAAAGGCGCACCCGTATCTTCACTGACGGCCGTAGCACCATGGTTGCCCAAAGGTTGGGTGACTTCGCTAGACCAGAAACCCCTGAAGAAGAATGGTTCGAGGAGGACGACGAAGGCCGGTTACGCATCAACCTCCTTCGTGCTCCCACGATCCCCGCTGTTGTGGCGGCGCAGACAGACGGTTGGGTCCTGGATCTGCCCCCTCAAACCCGCAGCATTGGCACCCAGACGACCACAGTTAGCACAAAAGACGAAGCCATTCAGGCGTTCCCCACCTACGGGACCACCGAGTATTGGCTCGACCAGAGGGACGGTAATCCCAGGGGTCCTCAGCAGAGAGATCGGGATATGGAACCACGAGCATGCCTTACTCTTCACCCACACGGACTTGATCGCCTGGGACTCGATTCTGGAGGTCTTCAGAGATTCGATTTTCCAAATGACTCTACGCCGCGTAGAGAACTGAAGCACTGCCGTTTTCATGACAGAATGATGACCCACAACAGCAACGGGTGCCCCTTCCCCCACTTTTTGTGTATGCCAGGGCTTGGGGTGTGCCGTGTACCCGAGGACCACATGTGGCATGGCGGCGGGTGTCTCCTGGATGGCACCGTCGAAGAAATCAAGAAGAAGCGCAAACAGATAGAAGTACTGGACGCTTGTGTCGCCGGTCCGTCCCAGTTACGACGTAAAACTGACTAAGGTGGCAGGTGGGACTGCCTTCTAGAGAGGGGGTATTGTTATGGAATGCAGGACAAGTTGGACCTTATGCTTCCTAAACACGCTTACTCATCCTGATGATGTCCCTTCCACATTGTTCTTATTGTGCTGACTGATTCTATTGTCCTGACTGCTTATTGTTCGTCTCATTCCATCCAGTGTTATTGTTCCAAGCCTCTATTGTTCACGTTCTCTATTGTTCTTGACCTCACGCTTATTGTCCACCCTAGTTTGGTAGAACAATTAGCATAAATTGTATAAGTAGGCCTCAGCTGGTAGCTCGTACCCCAGCTTCGGCTTTAACTCCAATCGACTCGTTTCACCCTCTCCTGAGTGACAAGAACTCCCCTTCACTTTCCCTTCTTCTCTTACCCTCCTATACGCCCTAGTAGGGCCATCGAAGCTTGGTGGTTGTGCTACAACACCACAGGGTTCTGCGCGTCGTCACCTTGAGTGACCCTGAACCTAGATCTTGGGAGAGATCAGAACTCAGTAACTCTAGTTGGGACCCGGCCCTAGTTGAGCCGTAACATAGTGTCCTAAGTTGCCAGATTTTTTGCAGGACACCCGGAATTGTCCGAATGATGTGAAGAAGTCACCTTAGCGACGAGTAGGGATTGGCACGGGTGAACCCATGGGTTTTTTATATGGGTGGATGCAGGTTTAGATGGGTCATATGGGTTTGGATGGGTCATATGGGTTTGGATGGGTCATATGGGTGTAGATGGGTCATATGGGTTGACAAGGGTTGTGTGGGTTGAGATGGGTTACCCCAAGATTAGATCTCCAAGTCGAAAACATGGCCGAGAACGGTTCATGTGAAAAGTAAAAAATGAACGGGGCATTACCGGAATGCCCTTACTGTGGTTTATTCAAAGTATCTAACCAATCCAGATCAACAGTGTAAGGATGAAGGTGATGGTGTTTGGGTCCATATCTCTATGATACTTCTAGCCCTTGTAAAACCTTAGATACGCGCTCTAGTTCAATCCGACCATCGATCTCGTCAAGTTTTCCAACTCCTTCCAAGTCCTCGTCCCGAATTAGCCCTAATGAACTCCAAGAACCAAGGCATAGAAGTGCTCGCGTAGATGTTGCAGTCAGTCGGCCACATGTGTGCAAGAGAACAAGTCGACCACGACTAAACAAGCGTTTTTTTTTTTTTTTTTTGAATCAAATTTATATAGCGCTGGGGTGTATGTAACGAGGTACTTCCTACAAGAGAGTTAGTACCATAAAAAGTCCAAAGTGTCACCCAGACACGCTGCGTCTAGACCCTGACAGAACTGCAACTCAAGGTTTATCGATAACAGATTCCATCACCCATGCCCTCATGCCCCTCTTCGCCGCGGTGTTAAGCTGGTTTGAGTGACAGGCAGGGGGCGCCCCGACGTTTGACTGCTCAAAGTAGGTTGCTGGCCCCGCAGCGGCAATGCCGGCTTTGGGTGCATGCCACTTGGCCGCCTCGAGGGGGGTAGTGGGTGGTGGGTCGATTTTGAAGGTGGGGGGGGTGGTAGGGGCTTTTGATGGAGCCTTCGGCTTGTTCGAGGTGGCAGGGGGTTTGGCTTTACCCTTACCCTTAGCCTCTTCTCCCTTTCCGCTCGCCTCCTTGGAAATAGGGCATCAGTGTCGCTTCTGGGCCTTGCGGGAGCCGAACTTACGTCCACACTTCTCGCAGGCCCATTGTGGTTGGCCTCCAGCAGCTTCTTTGGCCGCTCGTTGGCGTTCTCGCCTCGATGCGCGATTCCTTTTCTGTGCAAGGTGTTTCTTCTCCATCTGGGCCTTGGCCGCGAGGCTGGGGCCCTTTGTGAGGTCGAAAAAGGCTTTGGGGGCCTCTCCGTTTAAGGTTTCTAAAACATACACGAACATCACCTTTTTCACCTTCTGGAGGGGGCGAGGCACAAGTGCAACAGCACACTTGACCAGGTGAGCATGGTAGGGGGAAGTAAACTCGACCCATGAAATTTTCCCATCCTTGGCCTTTTGGGCTGAGATGACGTTGGCCATGAGGTGATCCCGAGAGAGGAACCAGCGACGACGGAAGGTGTTGTGAATGTTGAAGACAGAGAGCTTGTCATTCGCAGTAAGAGCCCTGCGCGGGGGGGGTTTCTCCTTTGGTGGGAAGTAAATGGGGTCCTGCGAGGGTTTGCCCCCCCCACCAGCAGTATCAACTGGGGGGGGTATCAACTTGGGGGTTGAAGAGGGCTGAGAAACGGGAGTCCCAGTAAAAACCGGTGGTGAAAAATCCTGGGAATTGGTGCCAGCCTCGTCCTGCGAGCCGGAGGGCCGGGGAGGTGCCACAGAGGGAGTGGGAGGGTTGGAAGGTCTCGTTGCTGCCGACTCTACCAGCTGCTTCCAGCTGGCTGCCCATAGTGCAGAGCCCAGGTTACCAAGCTTAAGGGAAGGGGAGAGAGGGGAGAGAGACGGAGGGGGGGAGGACATCGTTGAAAAATCGATGGTGGTGGTAAGAAGTCAAGAAGGCTTGACTGAACAAGCGTTCGACGTCAATTGAGGTGCCTATAAGATGTAATAAGAAGCCTGATGTCGGAAATGCTACAGTACTCACCAGAGATGGTAAGGAAATCAATTGCCATGCGAGAGAGACGAGGATAGCTCTGTTGCTTCTCCACCCACCAGTGAATGGGGTCTGCAACATTTTTATCAGGCTTCATGCCAAGGTACAGCTCGAGTTCTTGGTCCATCGTTGATACCTCCTCATCAGATGACGTCGCGGCCGCATCATCCACTTTATCGAAGACATTGCATCTGGTCTGTCCTGTGACTCCCGTCTGAGTCTGTGACCTCTGAAAGAAAGGAATGCAATAAATGATAAGAAAAAATAGTCAAAGTAACTTACCACGGTCATCTGCGTAACTTCTGAGCCCTCCACATTGGTATCTGAGTATTCACAATCCGAGTCTGAGTCCCCACAAGGCAACGGCAAGAAGTACCAGTATGAGCGTTTGAGCTCCTCCTGGACCAATTGCCTTGAGGTTTGAATCCATTCGTCATCCCAACCTGCTTTCTGGAAGTAGCGAAGCTTATAATGGGGATCCAGGACTGTAAAAAGAAAAATCAGGAGAGCCCATAATAAAGACATTAATGTGACTCACCCATTGCAATTCGGTACACCTCAGCATGATCCGTGAGCTCATAGTACTTGTTGAGGGTTGACTTAGCAGAGATGATGGCCGCATGTATAGCAACGTTGAGTGACTCATTTTTGAGATAAGTGGTGAAATAATGATCGATTTTGTCCATGGCGGGGATAACCTTTTGAAGGTTAGGCGAGTCGCACGAGAAGAACAATGTGCCGTCTTTTAGGTACTGAGTAAGAAACAAGAGTGAGGAAGGATGGAAAGAAGGGTTGGAGCGGTTAAAGAGTGGGTGAGTTAGTGGCAGTTGAAAGGAATGGGTGGCGTAATCCATCGGGTATACTCGGACGCTTACCTGGAGGACTTCTGTTATGTCTGCGGCCAACTTCCACTCTGACTCTTCGAGCTCAAATCTGCGCAGCCCATTACTCATATCTGAGGTAAGCTCTTTCAAGGCCTCTTTATAGTCAATAGCAAAGCTCATCATATTGTATGTTGAGTTCCAGCACGTTTTAACGTCCTGCGGCATGATCCGAATTTGCAAGCTGTGTTTTTCGAGCAACGCTTTCCAGGCCGGCAGAAGAGATGTTGTTGAATGCATAATTTTGAATGCCAACTTGCAGAGCTTAAGGGCAGTTTTCAGAAGACAATACCAGTACGTTCTCAAACTACCTACCTTGACAAGCACGCGAGTGATTGGGATGACTTTGGCTTTCAGCTGATTTTCTTCCTCCGGTGTCAAAGTAATCTCATCAACCCATTCTTCAAGGTCATCATCATCCATCTCATCTCCAAGGCTCTGTTCCCTTTCCTTCTGTGTCGATGCTTCCTCAATGTTGATATCCTCCGCGAGCTCTACAAGATCACCAAGCACTTGGCGTTCATCATCAGTTAAGTCATCAATTTTTTTTTCTGGCAGCTCAAAATGCTTTAGTAGAGACTTTGCAACAAGATTCAAGACGTGAAGGAAGCAGTGCGTTCGATTGACCTTATGGAACGCAGCCATGCGCTCGTCCATCTTCTCGATCATAGTATCATTGTTTGACGCATTATTGCATGTTACGGACAGTATCTTGAACCCGGGTAAGTGATAATAGACTTCTTGTGATGTCCATTGACTTACTTTGTTCTCAATCCCAAAGTCACGAAGGATTTTTTCGAACGCGATCGCTAGATTCACGCCGGTGTGTGACTTTGATCTTTGTGATCAATTTATGCACCCTTTCAAGGTAATATGACTTGCCTCTGGAACCTCGATGATATCGAGTACAAGGGAAACCATAGCACTATTCAGTTCCAGGTGAACTGTCACCCCAACAAAGGCACGATGGTTAGGAGATGTCCACGCATCTGTAGCAAAGTTCAATCGGCCTTTGTACTCCTGTAATGGTGCGTCTTAACGAATTTTCTTATGATTTTCTGGTTCTAACATACTTGGAGTAGGCTTGCGATCCTTCCGTGTGTGCGCGCGAAGACCAACTTCACATCACATGCAACTGTTACAGCTCGACTAGGGCCGGGTCCCAACTAGGGTTCAAGTGGTTCTGGTCTCTCCTAAGACCTAGGCTCAGGGTTACCCAAGGTAACGACGCGCAGAGCCCCTGTGGTGTTGTAGCACAACCACCAAGCTTCAATAGCCTTATTAGGGCATGTAAGAGGGAAAGAGAAAGAAGGGGAAGAGGAGAGGAGAAGTTCTGTCTTTCAGGAGAGGGAAACAAGTCGATTCAGGTTAAAGCCGAAGCTGGGGTATGAGCTACCAGCTGAGGCCTACTTATACAGGTTAGGCTAATTGTTCTACCAAACTAGGGTGGACAATAAGCGTGAGATCAAGAACAATAGAGAACGCGAACAATAGAGACTCGGAACAATAACACTGGATGGGACAAGACGAACAATAAGCAGTCAGCACAATAGAATCAGTCAGCACAATAAGAACAATGTGGAAGGGATGTCATCAGGGTGAGTAAGCGTGTTTAGGAAGCATAAGGTCCAACTTGTCCTGCATTCCGTAACAGCAACTGTGGAGCTTGAGGGGATGTATAGCTCGGGGTGTCCTGTTTTCATAAGACTCTTGAATCCGTGATCCTCAACTATCTGGAAGGGACGAACACTTTCTGACACCCAGCATACAATTTCGGCCCTGTTTTGTATTGTGTAAGTCTATCAAGTATCCTTTCTTGCAAGTTGACCTACTTAATTTCCATCTTAGTATGATTGCGTGCCATGTAGGTGACTTTCCCCTTCCCACTTCTCTTGAATGATACAGTAATCGTTCCAGAGAAATTGAACGCATCGACTACCTTTTTCCTGGCCTCGTTAATGTTCCCACACTGGATGGCCATATTAAAGGCCTCATCCCCCCAGCAAGATTTTGCATGGCGCGAAAGGTTGCCAGTCGATGTACGATCCGATTCGGAATCAAGATAACGACGGCACTCAAACTTGCATAGGGCGCACGCGCATCTGAAGACATGTGCCTTGCGGTTGCCGACATACTGGATTTGTGGGATTGGTTCATAGAATGAATATACCGGTGATTTCCATGCCGCCATCATTTTTTCTTTTTTTGTGGTGAGTAAATCAGCTTCTATGATAGGACATTAATTTCTTACGGAGTTCCTTTTTGTCTTCATCCTTAGCCGAATTGTTGGATCCTTTTTGCTTCTTTGAGGCTGAGGCCCTGTTCCCAGTAACATCAACGACCTCAGGTTCGGAGTTAGAGCTATCGGAAGAGCTATCAGAAGGGGTATTGTTGGATATGGTAGGCGTGATTTTTCTTTGCTTCCTGGCGTTACATTTGCGGCTGAGGCTTTTCTTAGCCTTCCACTTAGCTGATTTAGAAGTGTTTGCAGCCGTTTTTTTGGAGGATGGGAGGGAAGAAGGAGGAGCAGACACTGCGCTGGTGGTAGGGACCTTCTCTTTTTTTTTGGGCCCCATGGCGGAGGGAGGATGTCACGGTTCACAGGGACCGTGGCTCGAAGTGAGCTTCAGTAGTCAATTAAAGAACACGCAGGCAAGTTCCTGTGAGGGATAGACTTGACTGTGCGAACTCTTGGTTCTGTATCACATGGGACGGGTAGTACGGGCCGGCGCACGCGATGGTCGGAGTTACCGTTCCCAAAGAGGATAGACGGTGGCAGATGGATGAAGGACGTTCTGTAGGTTCAACCACAATGCGGGCGCGAGTGTAATTGGAATGCAAGGGGTGCTTGCCTTCCAAGGACACTCGTGGGAGGTTGAACTAAGGTTCTAGGGCGGACGCGGGGTGAGAAGTGGGGACTACTTCTCACAACGCGTTCGTATTAGGGTTCAGGCATCTGGGGACTTGTTTCACAGAAATGGAACAAGTTCACAGATGTCTGATCGTGGCGCGAAGTACCTAGATCAAGGTACGAAGGGGGGATTCACAAGAAGAGAGGGGAATTGAGTGTCAAGCGAACAACTGCTGTGATTCTGGACGAAGCTGAAGCTGGGGCCTTAGCTCGTCCATAGGGCCCTATTTATGCGTACAGAGGGCCAGCCAACTATCCTACAACGGTCACAGTACAGTAGCGAAGTCAAGACTATTGACTAAGGACCTGAGTCAGTTCTGATGACTCAAGAACTGAGTCAGTTCTGATGACTCAAGAACTGACTCAGTGCGTCTGACTCAAGATCTGAGTCAAGAATGCTGACTCAAGATTTGAGTCATGATCCCTGAGTCAAGTACACGTCCAAAATGGCGATGCACAGCCCCTAGAAGTCGAACAGAGGGGGCTGGCCAAGGAAAGGGATCCTAGGTCACAACACAAGTTGAAAAATAGACAGAAAATGGTAAGAAATGGGCCGGACGGCCCGCATAACCGTAACAGAGGATAGTCTGGTGAGCCAACAAGTATTGAGTGCCTACGGTAACTAACTAGGCTGGAAAGACTCCCCATTTGGAAGGTCACTGACGCTGATTAGACTCCAATTTCCGGTGTAACCTTATGGGGGGGGGCATGGGGGGCACCACGGCATCCCGCGTCCCACATACAAGCAACTTCAAGGAGGGAAAGAAGAGGGGGGGCTGGGGGATTACTTTAGTACTACTTAGACTTGTGATGATCAATCAGCCATTTGCAGATGCTTGCACTCCTTGAGTTCTTGAATAAACAATAAACCGGTGAGTCTCACAGGAGTATGGCATGCCGACATGCACTCTGTCATAATGACCATGCAGTCCACGCCGACAATTCCACACAGTTTTCACCCCCAACACCAAGTCAAATTTTAACATGACTGCTGTTAATTCTATGCAAATACAGCTAGGGGTTTGTTAAAGTATTATTTTGTACTCAATGCTGCAAAGCTTCATATACATCCGCTGTTACGGTTATGTGGGCCGTTCGGTCCATTGCTACCTTTTTTCCATTTATTTTTTGCCTTGTGTTATGACCTAGGATCCCTCTCCTTGGCCAGCCCCCTCTGTGCGTCTTCTGGGGCTGTGCATCGCCGTTTTTGGATGTGTATTTGACTCAGGGATCATGACTCAAATCTTGAGTCAGCGTTCTTGACTCAGATCTTGAGTCAGATGCACTGAGTCAGTTCTTGAGTCATCAGAACTGACTCAGGTCCTTAGTCAATAGTCTTGACTTCGCTACTGTACTGTGACCTTTGTAGGATATTTGGATGGCCCTCTGTACACATAAATAGGGCCCTGTAGACGAGCTAAAGCCCCATCTTCAGCTTCGTCTAGAATCGCAGTTCATTGTTCCCTGCTCACACTCGCATCACATCTTCTCCTCTCTTCTTGTGAATCCCCTCTTCATACCTTGATCCAGGTACTTCGCGCCACGATCAGACATCTGTGAATTTGTTCCATTTCCTTGGAACAAGTCCCCAGACGCCTGAACCCTAATACGAACGCGCTGTGAGAAGTAGTCCCCACTTCTCACCCCGCGTCCGCCCTCGAACCTTAGTTCAACCTCTCACGAGTGTCCTTGGAAGGCGAGCATCTCTTGCATTCCAATTACACTCGCGCCCGTGTTGCGGTTGAACCCACACATCGTCATTAACCCATCTGCCACCGTCTATCCCTTTTGGGAACGGTAACTCCGACCATCGCGTGCGCCGGCCCACTAGTCCATTTCGCGCGATACAGACACCCAGAGTTCGCACAGTCAAGTTTACTCCACACAGGACCTTGCCTGCACGTACTAGAATCGACTATTTGGTGTTGCTAGTCTTGTCCGACTCGCCGCAGCAAATAGCCAACCAGAACGACGCTCACTTCGAGCCACGGTCCCTGCGAACCGTGACATCCGCTCAAATCACGGCTTGATGCACGCCTCGCCGCCTCCACCTTGTCCTCTTCTGAGCTGTTGCCGCTCAGCACCTTCTGGGCCTTGAGAAGTTCTTGAGCGGAGCCACACATTAATAGTTAACATGTTATTGGGATGCACAGTCGCAATGCCTCCAGATCGTGCCGATATGAGAAAAGGGAGTGAAAGTGAAAATTGATGAGGCTGTAATGCACAGGAGCTATGGACAGCTCAGCAAGCAAGTGGAGTGAAATGAAAGCAGATAACTACCAGTGCATGAACATCAGAATTTGAGAGGCATTTGACTTGGAGGGTTTTGAGAAAAATGTGAAGAAATGACAGAATTGAGGAACTTGAGCTTGAGTTGACGCGGCACCACTAACTGACTAAGCAATACCGCCATACAGCCCATACTAACCGGCCACCCAATGGCAACCCATGATGGGTTGGCACAAGTGCCACCCGCACCCATACCCATGATGGGTTAACCCATAACCCATGATGGGTTACCCATACCCATGCTGATCCCTAGCAACGAGGTTGCCGAAGGCCGTTGATCTATTGATTTCTGATAGTGCTCTTCAGGCTCTTGAGGCTGGTTTCCATCCCAGTCCTCCAGATAACACCCTCAGATCTGAGCCATGAGCAGACATGTATATTGGGAGTAGCTAAGACAAAAAGAGGGAAGGAACAACTACAAGACGAGACGAGACAATCAACAACGTGTGGATTGAATGAGCCGAAAATTAGCGCTGCCAGGGGGAAGTGCCCTTTACGTGCATCCCACATTTGCGTGACAGTTATGTCAGTGTGTCCTGGTGCAATCTAAAGGTTGCTTAGTGGTGGCAGAAGACCCCTCAGCTTTCGGGGAGATCTATATGCTCAAATATTTTCAGATTTTTAGCTATTTTATTTAAAGCTATATCGCAATTTTTTCGAAATAGCTCGGCTTAGCGCCAGCAACACTACTATGGATCCCTTCCCCACACAATGGAGTTTGCACTCAGAAGTTGAGGCATACCTCCTTGAGCCCCAATTTTTCACAAAGACACTCACTTATTGGCAGGTTAGCTGAATTCTACTTCTAAGTCATATGCCTACACAACCACATTTTTTGTTTCACAGGAGAATCAGCTTCATTTCCCCACCATCTTCACTCTTGCCATGGACATCTTACCTATTCAGGCTTCAGCGGTCCCATGTGAACGCATTTTTTCTTCAGCAGGCAAGACAACAACAAAACGGTGCAATAATATCAACCCTGAACTCATGGAGGCTCTTCAGATGCTCAAGTTTGCACTGAAGAAGGGACATAGCATAGACTTTACAAAGGGAACTTCGAAAGCTGCTGAAATCAGCATCAGCAATTGTCCATGTTGCTTAATGGTGATTAGTGGTCTTAATGGTCTTAAATTTACTTTTTTGCTTAATTTTGCTTGATGAAAATTTTGTTTAAGCACCATTAAGTAGCTTAAGCAGGCTCAACATGCTCAGCACAATTAAGGCTGGCATTAAGCATGCTCAGTATGTTTAGCACAGTTAAGACTGACATTAAGCACACTCAACATATTTAAGCAAGTAATGAAAATTTAAGGGGCTTTTAATTGTGCTAAGCAAAAAATTTTTTTGCATAATTCAACTAATCTGTCTGAAAAAGTTTGCAAGTCATGATTCATGAAAATTTCGCCAAGTCGTGCCAACATGCACAAATCACGTGCACAATGTTGACATGCCTCGTTTTCAACACTCCCTCCCTCTGTTATCTCCGTCGTTGCCGCTTTTGTCACCTTTGCCTTCTGTTGCCACTATGTCTCACCCTCTGGAGCCCTCACTCATCCCATTCTTGCTGCCATCACTGCAACAGCGGCAGCGCATTCCCCATGCCGCCACAACGCCGTTGTCTATAGTCTCTGCCACGTCGCCAATATGGCTCTTCATCCTATCATCACAATATGCGGAACTACTGGCGTTGGTAAATCAAAGCTAGCCATTGAACTTGCCCTCAACCTGTCCGAGAAGCTTGACAGTCATGGTTGGAAGGGGGGCGTCGTGGTCAATGCCGATGCTATACTATGCAAGCATACAAAGCACAGCCCCAGTCTGTCACAATTTTTTTTTCTTTTCACTTTTCAGACTTATCTAATTCCTCTATCCCTTTTGTCCACCCCGCCATTGGTATGCTGCCCGCCCTGCCCCAACGGTGATGACGCTTCCTCCTTCACTGCCTCTGCCGCCTCCCCTCTTCCACCTCGCCTCTTCCGCCTCCACCTCCTCCTCTGCCGCGTCGGTCTGGTTCTTCCATCATGTCACACTCATTTTTATTCTCCCCCATCCCACCTTAGTCACTGTCAGTCAAGACCCTGCCCCCTTCTTCTTTCTATTTGGCTCGCTTTTCATCCTACTCGCTCCCTGTACCTCCATTCAGGACCACAACCCCTTGTCTGGGGTTCAAATCACTTCAACTCGCCATCTCCACTTACACCAGCTCCGGAGCACACTCGGCTTGGTTGCCGTGGTGACCGTTGTAGTGCCTCTCTTTGTCCTCGTCGGCGCTGTTTACGCAATAACAACAACACGCGAGTCTTCGCCTCAAGTAGAGCGGCGGCGTCATCATCTCTTGTTGGAGAGGGGGTCTCCATCCTTTAAGACATCACAACCCCCTTCTGCTGACGTACCAGTCAATCATGATGGGCTGGGTGTGAGAGGTGTGTGGCTTGTGTTCAGAACCAGTAGCTTGAATTGCTGATGCAACTGTAGGTTCAGTTTGTTTTACTTCCCTCAGGTTTTTTTTCGATCCCTGGTGCTCCTCGGCTTTATGTTTGCTTTTAGGCACAAACCCGCAGGTGCTCATTGCACCAAATACCCCCTCGCTGCCCAACACCCAGATCATGTTCATCCACAAGACTGCCGCTGGTCTCACCCACACCCAAAATGCCAATCTGCTGATTCCGACACAGTAGCTCGCTTTGAAGCCATACCTCAAGGTGGCATTGGGGTCGGACCGCACGGGGAGCATGTACAATGCGGAGATTGTGTGCATTGTGGTCGATGCATGACCTGATATTGTTGTTCTGGCGGGCTGGAACCTCATCCCCATCAATCTCGCTTTCGCTCTCCTCATCGCTCACACTCGCACTCTCACCATGAGGTTCGAAATCTGGGTCGTCATCCAAGTCATCCGAAACCCAGTTCTGACAATCCCTGGTCCCATGTTCGTCATCCTCGCCAGTGGATGACGTCTTAGTATTAACAACGTCAAGGACGACAGTGGATGCCCGTTGTCACTCGATTGAACAGGATATATCAGTAATCGGGGCAGTCAAACCAATCTGTGCCACAAGTTTCATTAGCAAGCCACCCCATTTGATGGGCCACTTTGGAACATCGACCCTGCATTGAGAGGGGTTCCTCGATGCCATTGTCGTGGGTTTGCTGATTGCTGTGATCAATTTACTTCCAGCATTGCTCGGTGTGTTTGATGGGATGCATATCAAGCCTCACTTTTCGCAGCTGATTAATCTTGCCTCAGACAAGCAGGCGATTCCTGGACTCATTGTGAACTGACTTATTCCCATGCTGCTGGACTTGCTGGCAACTCCTTTGATATACATGACAGATCACTGTGGAGGATGATGGATGTGCATGATATCAAGGAGCAGGTGTTGGATCTGGTTGTATTGATGTTGTAGTATAGTTGTCTCTATAGTTGTCTCTTGAATATAGTAATGTGGTCCTAAATTTTTGTGTGATTGAAAATACTTTGAAAGCCATTTAGCACTGCATGAATTGTGCTTAAGTTGGGCTTAATGTCACTTAGATCAAGCAGATTGTGCTTAATTAAGCACAATTAAGCAGAATGGTGCTTAATCAAGCACTGGGGTGGCGTTAACCTGCTTAATCATTTTGTGCTTAATTTGTGCTTAACGTGCTTAATAAGCACGTTAAGCACACATTAAGCAACATGGACAATTGCTGATGGCCCTGATCACGGATGAAGTGGTACAGAGGCTTGATAACGGCATGAAGGTATAGGCCTTCAGGTATGGGGTCAATGTGACTCTGGCACTCAGGAGAGCGATAGTAATCATCCACACATTTGAAGATGAAGCAGAGGCATTCGTGGATGAATCAAACTTAAGCAGCCTCTCCCCAGCAAAGGAGCTAAAAGGCTCGGGACGAAAGCAGTCAAGGAATGTTGCAAGTTTACTAACTGCAAAGGCGATGTCGGGATGTGTCCTGATAGTGATATGCATGAGGCTTCCAACCAGTTCCCAGTAGCCACCAGCTATGTCAGGGGAGTGGCAGATCCCATGGTGGCCTGCTAGAAAGTGGCGAAGGTCTTCTGGGCAGTTGGGTTAACACCAAAGACCGTTCCTTGCTGACAGTGACTATAGCACACAACGATGGATGGATTAGCACAGTCCAATTAAGAATAAGATAAGAAGGGACAGTACTTGGCTTGACGACAGTAGAACCAGAGAGGGGTCATTGCGGTTACAGTGACCATGTATGTTGGCTCAGTGGCGGCACCAGCTGCGACGGGCATGAAATCAGAGTCGGCACCATTAGGCATATACATGCATGGCGCAGCAAACATTGACTGGGTCATGAGGCAGTTCTTAGGGTTGAAATTGAATTGAATAGCGTTGCCGATGGCCGCCGTTAATTGATTGGGGGTGAAAGTGAGGCCTTCTTTTCCGACATCTACCTGGTGGGTGACGCCAGCAACGGTGGTGGCAAGGGTAGTGAGTGCGACAGAAGCGAGAGCGAAACACATGTTGAATTTTTGTCTTTGGTGTATTTGAAAGCATCCACACTGGCCATCCACTTGTCTGACCCTCTTTGTTCGATAACGGATGAAAAAGAGTCCGTCGATCGTGTGCTTGATCACCATCGAGATTTCAGAACCACCACCGCCAATTCCTGGAAACGGCGTGGACAACATGTTAAACGGCACGTCCCAATCCTCACATGCCCACTCAGGTTCGTCGTCATCATCGGTAGTGGTAGTGGTGGTTCCTTTTATCCACGTGATACATGTCTCAATGCTGACTGTGGCATCTACTTCGTTGTTAACTTCGCCATTGGTGAGACTTGAACGTGTGGCAAGGCCTGTGGCTGCTCCACCTCCTTCCTGTAACTCAGCAGTGTATTTTTCAAGGGATTCACGAATAGTGTAGAGCTCCAACAGGTCGAGCGTTTCCGCCACCTTGGGTTCTCCCAACGATGAGGTGGTGAGATCAAAGACGTGCTGTCACGGTTCGCAGGGACCGTGGCTTGAAGTGAGCTTCGTTCGGGTTGGCTATTTGCTGTGGCGAGTCGGACAAGACTAGCAACACCAAATAGTCGATTCTAGAATGCTCAGGCAAGGTCCAGCAAGGAGTAGACTTGACTGTGCGAACTCTCGGTGTTCGTATCGTGTGAGGCGGTTAATATGGGCCGGCGCACGGGATGGTCGGAGTTACCGTTCCCAAAAGGGATAGATGGTGGCAGATGGGTTAACGACGATGTGTGGGTTCAACCACAACACGGGCGCGAGTGTAATTGGAACGCAAGGGGTGCTCACCTTCCAAGGACACTCGTGTGAGGTTGAACTAAGGTTCGAGGGTGGACGCGGGGTGAGAAGTGGAGACTACTTCTCACAGCGCGTTCGTATTAGGGTTCAGGCGTCTGGGGACTTGTTCCAAGGAAATGGAACAAATTCACAGATGTCTGATCGTGGTGCGAAGTACCTAGATCAAGGTACGAAGAGGGGGGTTCACAAGAAGAGAGGAGAAGATGCGATGCGAGTGTGAGCAGGGGACAATGAACTGCGATTCTAGACGAAGCTGAAGCTGGGGCTTTAGCTCATCTACAGGGCCCTATTTATGCATACAGAGGGCCAGCCAACTATCCTACAAAGGTCACAGTACAGTAGCGAAGTCAAGACTATTGACTAAGGACCTGAGTCAGTTCTGATGACTCAAGAACTGACTCAGTGCGTCTGACTCAAGATCTGAGTCAAGGACGCTGACTCAAGATTTGAGTCATGCTCCCTGAGTCAAATACACGTCCAAAACGGTGATGCACAGCCCCTAGAAGCGGAACAGAAGGGGCTGGCCAAGGAAAGGGATCCTAGGTCACAACACAAGTCGAAAATCAGACGGAAAACAGCAGGAATGGGCCGGGCGGCCCGCATAACCGTAACACGTGCAGCCATCGTGTACTGGCATGTTGTTTTTCCAAGTGCAGCGTGAGTAAGCCATAAGTGTGTGCGCCATGAGCATCCCATGTCTAGAAGCTGGACCCAGGCACGATGCTGCCCCAGAGCTGTGCAGCCATGTAGCGTGGTGAGGCACAGTTCTGGACATGCACGGTGAGCATTTGTGGAGAGAAGAGGATGTTGATGTCTGTTTTGGACGTGCTGGATGGTAGTGGGAGGGCCACTGGCATCGTGATCTCCTCCAAGTCTTGCGTCAAGGCGTAGGGCAGTGGAGGCTTGGGAGGAAATAAAAACGGGCAAGGCTGGATTAGATGAAGGTAAAGCGAGAACTAGCTGGTAGCTTAGAAGGGCTTTGTGAGAACTGTGAAGAGGATGGTTAGCAAACATGATGAGGAGAAGGGGGGGGGAAGGAAAAGCCAGAATTTACTCACCTTTAGGTACCATGGAGGGAAATGCGGAGGGTAGTAAGAACTGCTGTTACATCAGCAGCCAGACCAAATGCAGCAGCGTGTCCTGTGAAGGCCAGTAATCTGTTTCTTCACGGGACACGATTATGGGTGGGCAGCCCACCTAAAAAATGCGTGTCCCATAGTGTCCTAAGTTGCCAGATTTTTTGCAGGACACGCGGAATTGTCCGAATGACGTGAAGAAGTCACCTTAGCAATGAGGTTGCTGAAGGCCATTGATCTATTGATTTCTGATAGTGCTCTTCAGGCTCTTGAGACTGGTTTCCATCCCAGTCCTCCAGATAACACCCTCAGATCTGAGCCATGAGCAGAC
This sequence comes from Lactifluus volemus, assembly GCA_022376515.1. Taxonomy (NCBI): domain Eukaryota; kingdom Fungi; phylum Basidiomycota; class Agaricomycetes; order Russulales; family Russulaceae; genus Lactifluus; species Lactifluus volemus. Next base: position 103,647 of record WTXI01000007.1, on the reverse strand, counting down.
ATGTATATTGGGAGTAGCTAAGACAAAAAGAGGGAAGGAACAACTACAAGCCAAGATGAGATGATCAACAACGTGTGGATTGAATGAGCCGAAAATTAGTGCTGCCAGGGGGAAGTGCCCTTCACGTGCATCCCACATTTGCATGACAGTTATGTCAGTGTGTCCTGGCACAATCTAAAGGTTGCTTAATTCAGCAACAGGGTGCACTTACTGTGCTTAATCAAGGGTTGCTTAACTTGTGCTTAATTCTTCTTAATGCTTGCTTAACCTGCTTAATGACGAAATTAAGCACACTAATCACACTTTAAGCACATTAAGCAAAAACAATGTTTTCCTGATGCAGTTAAAGACTCGAAGTTCTTGACCTCTGATCACATTGGGGATGACCTTTCTGGGTATTACATCCTTAATGCTCCTGCATATATCATTCTCGCAAAGGCATGCCTGAGCATCCTACTCAAGCTTGATAACTGCATTGATAAAGCAATGATTGATGATTTGCCATTGACAGACTATGCTGCTCAGCATTGGGTTGAACATGCACAATTTGATCTGCACCTGATTGCGTTGAGGCTCTTGATATGTGGTCACCCGATCACAACCAGCTTTTGTCTGAATCTCATTTTGGTGCCCCTGGTAATCATGCTTGAGCTTGTCAAACTCAACAAGAGAGTGAATGCAAGGCAAGCACCACTGACTAAGACTGTAAAAGCCTCTCCGCAAGATGTACAGGAGGACATCTCATAAGGCTGGTGGGCCAAATTGAGTAGTGACAAGAAAGGTATGCCACCAGGAGAAGCTTGATGGCATGACCGTTGGAATAGGGGATAAAGAACGCCGATGTAACAAGGAACAGGGGTTCTGACATTGAGATGGCAAGACTCACCCCTCCACCATTGATTTGCACCTCACCACCATGTCCAGACATGAATCAGCCCCTGAAAATATTCAAGTGTGGTACCTTCTTATAGATCACGAGAGTCATCCTCTTTCTGGACTCTCAGTAATGGTATATCCGGAGTCCAATGTGGAAATGTTGACGGTCAAGATCAAAGCACAGTCGCACCACCTATGCCCTGCATGAATCCCCCGCGCAGAGTGATGTTCAGCGGCATCTTACGGGGATCTCGCATCTCCTTTTACAAAATGAAATCCCCTGGACCAGTACACTCGCATTCCTCGAGTACGCGCACGCCCAAGGCATCGTGACGATACTCAACCCATCACCATTACCAACAGACACACAGTTGCACGAGTTCCCTTGGGTTTCCCTTTCCTGGTTAATTGTCAATGAAGGTGAAGCGGAAACCCTTCTTCGCATCATAGGCAGGTCTCTCTGGAACGATGACGTCGAAGAGGAGAACTACACTGACTGGCCACGCGACGACCATATGAAGGTTGCATTCTCAACACTGAGTAAGCTATCCCGCTGCAAGGCTCTTTCTTCAACGGGGATCGTGTGTACGTTAGGGGCAAAGGGCGTCGTTGCATCAAGGCATAATCCGAGAGAAATACAGTACTTCCCTGCGGCAACACTTCAAGGTAGCGTGCGGGACACAACGGGAGTAGGCGACTGTTTTACCGGCTATTTTGTTGCTAGCTTGATGCGATTTGAGAAAAAGCAGCTGTTTCAGAACGAGATGGAAGAGATTCTGCAACATAGTGTGCGGGTATGTCTGCCTCGTTCAGAGTGAATTGTCTGAATACAGCAGTCTAGGTGGCCGGGATGTGCGTAGAGAAAAACGGCGCGATGGAAAGCATTCCGAAGCGTGCAGTTGTAGATGCCCGATTGTATCTGAAATGAATGTGTAGAAGCAACTGACGACTAGAAGAGATTCTGTGACCTCAGAGAAACGTTTCACTGATGTACTTAGGGATAGCGGAATCTGACATGCAGGTCTCCAGAATGCAAGGCATATATCATGTGTGACATGTGGAGTGTACATGTAGCTTTTGTCGAACAACCGCGCAAGACAGAACAATAAAGAGATCAAAACTGAAGACATTGTCAGAATGAGTCAGGTTACATGGTTGTTGGAGACATACCCGCAGCGGTTGGAAAAACCACTTGTACTTCCCGTTTTTGTAGCGGTCTTCTAACAAGTTCTTAATCTGTTTCTTCGAGTCTGTCCGTTGTGATGGCTCCTTGAAGGTTTCTGAGGACAAGATACCCTTCAGACCTTCCAACTCGACTGAGTATCGAGTGGGGAATAGTTCACCACATAGAGCATAGATAAGGTGAACGATCATGCGGAGGACAAAGATGTGCACCTTGATGAAAGGTTTGACTTTACTCCTCCTCGCAAGTTTCGTCGCACCCATTCGCTTGGTCACTTTCCTAGGATAGCGCTCGATTCCAACAACAATGGCGTGAGGAGAGCGCCCGTATCCTTGGTACCATCGTCGACTTGCTTGATGACGACAACCTTCCTGCCTGCCTGGCGGCCTTGGAGGACGATGGCGACCTACGCGCACCCAAGATGAAGGAATGGTCTATGGATAAAAAAGAAGATAGGTACCTTTCCTGGCTTGTAAACTTTGACAAAATAAGGTCAGGAAATCGTGAAAATAAGTGTAGATGCGTACCTTTGACCATCTTGACGTTCTTGAAATGTGCGTTGAGTTGTTCACATCAGTTCGAGGTTAGGATCCTGACCAGCCACTCGGCTATTGCCGAGAAGAACTATACAGTCCGCTCCGTTCGTCACATGGCAAGTGATACTCCACCTCTTCGTTTACTGTAGATCTTTCACGCACCCATGCGATAACGGTGTCACGCCTTCAATGGAAATTTCTGATGCCTCTTCTATCCGCCGGGATAGGTTAAGATTGTGAGAAGTCTTGTACATGTGAACCGCCTAGTGCACATCAGGACCATCGATATACCACAATCTGCTTGGATCTCATGTTCTGCATTGTCACAGTGAAGACGGTAGAACGTTCTTGATTATTCTTATTTCACCAAATCTATCGGGGTTGTTTCTATCTTGACTGCTAGAAGCAACTTCCGGCCATTCTCGATGTCCACGTCCCCCTCTTCTGATGTGACAATCCCCTCAACGTCCGCAAGTAGGAATGGTGCGCCTCATGGCGTCCAGTCTATTGTCGTGGGGTGCTTCAACCATAACAGGCTTATACGGTAGTCCATGTTTCTATAAGAAGGCTCTTTGCTTCGGCCTTTTCGACGTGGCCACCACTTTACAGTCACTATCATGCAGCCTTACTATCCACCTCCAAGCCCCTACGGAACATGGCCCCCCCTCGTCCTGAACACATCCCAATGCTATTACCTTCAGCCCGTCTCGGGCCTTACTTGCCTGATGTACGTTCTTCACCCCAATCATCCTATTCTGTTCATCCCACAAAGGCGTGGGCATGCAGTGACACACCGACGCAGATTGGGAGGTCTCCTTCAGCGCTGTCACATCAGTCACATCAGCAGGCTTTCGAAGGTCAGGTACCTCCAAGGATCTACAAGACGCTTTTGCAGTGGAAGGAGGAAGCACGCGCAATGACTGCCTACTACCAACGCAACGGATGTCCTTCTGCAGTTGCTTGGGTACTCATTATATCATACCCCATACTCATTACGCTTACATGTTATGTAGGTCTACGTGGAAGGCCACGCCATCCCTCCGAATGCTATCATCGGAGGTATAGACCGCAGGGGAACATGGTACATCGCCCGAGCGTTCTATGAGGTGAGAGTTTTGCATTCCTGTATGGTGGCTGGCAACATTCACTCCAACTCTCTCACAGGGTTCGATGGGTAAGTTTCATATTTTATCAGGCACCGTGGTCACATTAACTGAACCCACTCACAGAACCCGGCAAAGCCGGGAGCCAGTACAGACTTGGTGCGTCCTTACTTTACCAAGGCAAGGGACACGACGTCAGTGGTTTTTCTTCCCACGACATCACTTCGCTCAACTTGCAACCCAAGATTGACGCCTACGAGGTGCTTGTCGAGGTTAATCTACCCAGTCCAGTCGCACCCCCATTCCCAATGCCGGAGTCTCCACGCAGCCTCGCGTAAGGTGATTTCGCTATATACTTGTATAGCTACTCAGTCCAGCTGCAGTGACTTCAAGATTGTCGTGATTATCGACGATTCTTGCTCAGTGAGCTTACATACTGTCATGTGTGGGACCTTCTGGACCTTTTTCTTGTCTTAGATGGAAGGAGAATTGTGGCTCCAAGCCCGCGACGCGTTGGCTGGTGTTGCTCACTTGTCCGAGTCTCATGCCAAAGGAGGAGAGGGATTGGATATCTACTGCCTCAATAATCCTAAATTCAGCCTTGACCTCCGAGTAAGTTACCTGTCCTTCAACGCCCTCGAATGCCAGACTTATGCTTGACAGAGTGAAGCAGACGTCCGCTCTTTCTTTGACGGGATTGTCCCAGATGGTTATTTGTACGACTTCTGACTTGCTGCTCTGTGCTCAAGGTATTACAGGTACGACAAATATCGGCGCTAAGCTGAGGCAAATATTTGAGACCTACGTGCCGCGGGTCGAGGATAACCCCCGCCACAAGCCTATCAGTGTTCTCGTCATTACGGATGGTGTCCCTAGTGAGTCGCTTGGTAGACTCTGAACTCTCGAACAACAACTAATTCGTGGTTCAGCTGACGACCCTAGGCCTGTTATCATAGAGTATGCTCGGCGCCTGGACGAAAGGAACGTGTCCCTGCGCCAGTTTGGCATCCAATTTATCCAGATCGGCGACGACAGGGATGCTGCCGATGCGCTGAGAGAGCTAGATGCGGATCTTGGGCCGAAACGCGGGATCCGCGTACGTAGCTACGAGTCCCTGTTTCTGATGAAGCTAATCTTATACTATCTCAGAAATTGCTGAACACGACCGTTTTCAGTCCCAATCAACCGCGTTTACACACGGATGTGATTCTAAAGGTCTTACTCGGGGAAAACCACCCCGAACGCGTAAATTGAACCCCAAATGTCATTGTGCACCAGCTCTAGTGCGAGGGCTATCCGAGACTGCTATTAAGAGTCGTAGGTACTTGATTGTGTTGAGACGGGCCGGTAGCGCGGGAACATTCCCGGGCAGTACGGACAGTGTCACGGACCGGATCTAACCGGTCCAAGCGTACAATGTAGATATTCGTAGATAATTGATTAATACATTCTTTACCATTGTGCACGCTCCCTATTCTCTCAGAAAGGACAATGATGGCATTATGTTTATTGTACATCTATTGTATGAGGCCCTAGGCCAATGCACGCTCCTTCTATGTATTTAAAGGACATTTCCCAGCTGCTATCACTTCAGTCTCTTACACATCGACTGAAGTGAGTATTACGATTACATCATCTTTTACCTTATTTGGACTCACGCGACTTTTACTTAGCGCTATCTTATCTAGGTAAATTATGATTATGAAATATAGTCTCTTACACATCGACTGAACGCTATCTTATCTAGCGTTATCTAATCTACCTCAGCCGCTGCTTTTCATCAGATTGGTCAGTTTTACCTCGATCTTATATAACAATTCATACCGCGGGTTCTGTAAAGCTACAGCGTCAACCGAGGGGACTGATTACTCCCAAATGAATCTTTGGTTTTCCAGAAAACATTCATGACGTAGTAAGATGACATGTCCTCAATGCCCTCGACTAAGGACAGCAGACCCAGATCCAGACCCCTGCAGGCTGTGATAACTGATATGTGAAGTAACTTACTTGAACATCAGCAAAATGTCCAAGCAACTTATTTCTACTTAAAGTTACTTAAAAAGTTTTTTTAAGTACTCCTAAGTACTTTAAGCACTTTAAGCACTTTAAGTCATTTTAAGACAAGTTGGCCTCCAGGAAATTGCTTATTTTCACTTATTTTCACTTATTTTTTGGTTATTCTCGCTTATTTTCTGTTTTTTATATACTTAAAATTGGGTCAATTTTGACATTTGAATGAATTTCAAGCATGTTTAAGTGAGTTTTAAGCACTTTTAAGAGAATTTTAAGCAAAATATATTTGATCTATACTAGGCATACAAAGCAAAGCACACACAAGCACAGTCAACAGTGTCTGTGGTTATCCCATCCCATCTCTGCCATGTGCACCACCACTAACGCAGCCACCATCATCATCGTCATCATCATCGTCGTCGTCATCCAGCAATTCTAGGTACATGTGAGCGTGAGCCAAAATCATGAATGCTGACTAACCAGTGGAGCAAAGCCAGGAAGCGGAGGGAAAGCTCTCTGCGCAGGGGGACAGGTCATCACTCATATTCTGGACTAACCACATCTATAAAGTTGCACACAAAGTCACCTTGGCTCAGTCCATCATTGCAGCTGCTGCCACTGCTAGGGCCAACAGCACTGCACGCTCTGAATCAGCTGAAACGACCAAGGCCCCAACCAGCAAACTCATATGAGCTGCTGCCAGCACTGGACCCATCATCGTGGTTCAAACTTCCAGCACTTGAAGTGCTCGAGGTGGACCAGGTCAAAAGCAGCCATTGGAGCTTATGGTTAGGGTGGGGGGTCAACGCACCCATGACCATATGGCATGTGTCCTCATCTGAGAAAGCAAAGTCCCGGATTTTGATGACAATTGCAGAAGCAGGAGCTGTTGGGGAGGTCGAAGCCTTGCAGGCCTGATGTTGTTGTTGTTGTTGTTGTTGTAGTTGGGCAGGGGGTCAGCATCGTAGGGCTCATCACTTCAGCGTCTTGAGGGTTTGGGTGAGAGTGCGAGAGGAGTGGCGGGAGAGGGCCGGCGCAAGGCTACAGGTGGGGGGGGGGGGGTAGCAGGGCGGGATGATGCCGAGAAAGAATCTAGCCAGCCTCAGGCTGGCCCAAGTGATACACGCCGTGGGCCTCGTCTCCCACTCAGGGAACTCACACCTGCGGACATTGCTCCAGCCGCAGCCTCACTGGAGCCTGCACCACTTGCGGCGTCCTCACCTCAATCGCAGCCCACCACGGCACCCACGTATTACCGCTAGTTGTGAGGACTTGTTTCTGGCTAGATTGGGGAAGAAATTTGTGGTATGGTTCATATATTGAGGAAGTGTGGCCATGAGTGTGATCGCGATCGGCACTGGAGGGGGGCTTGGCAGCGTCGTCCGAGGTACAAGCTGGCCAACGCACCAGAAGCACTGTATGGACTGCTCTCGCTGGCGCAGGTAGACCCGTCGAGGCTGCACCAGGAAACACACGCGCAACGGTGTGGGATGTCGCGGTGGGTGTACTATGGGCCGTCGGCATGGTCTGGACAGGAAAAATCGTACGTCTCCTGGGTGACCCCTTGAGAAAAACCAAAAGTGAATAAGGGGACTGCATATACACACTCACAACAAAGATGGACTTTGTCAAGTAGAGTGGTCTGATGCGGAGAGTGAACCATCCCAGTTGGCAATGTCGGTGTCGTGGTCGGTGAGGTCGACAGGGGTGCGCAGGTGTAGTCGACGGGCATGGCAGCCCATCACCTGCTGTGCCAACCACAGGATGTTGTCGTCATCGTGCCGTAGATGACGGCAGCGCAGGTACGGTCTACGAGTCGGCAGCCAGCACATGCCAGCACAGGTAGCCATCGTGGCATTGATGGCGGTGGCGCACATGGGTTGACGGTGGACGGGTGTGGTGGACGAGTGCGGCAGCCAGCACGCATGGGGCCCAGGAGGCCCAGGAGGAGGTGGTGCAGGCGGCACAGGAGGAGACAGCGGAGGCAGAGGCGGAAGGGAAAAAAAAAAGTCAGGCACATTGGGGTGGGGCAGGCAGCAAGACAACGTACTGAGGAGGGTGCAGAAGACGCCGACACAGGCAGCATGATGCCGTGGACCGCCCGGCAGTGCCAGTGGGTCCAGGAGCCACGCGTTTCTCCGAATACATGGTATACGTGACGAAGGTTTTGGGCAACAGCCCAATTTCTGCGAAATCCATCAAGACTGTCTTCTTGTGCTGGTCAACGCTGAAGTTGCTGGGGTGCATGTTGGACTGGGTGAACATGAGGCGATCACTGCTTATCTTGATGGGAGACAGCTGCTTCTGGGCCTGGGCTGGGAGAAACGTGTACACCTGGCCCAGTGTTACGGTTATGCGGGCTGCCCAGCCCATTTCTTACTGTTTTCCGTCTGATTTTCAACTTGTGTTGTGACCTAGGATCCCTTTCCCTGGCCAGCCCCTTCTGTTCCGCTTCTAGGGGCTGTGCGTTGCCGTTTTGGACGTGTATTTGACTCAGGGATCATGACTCAAATCTTGAGTCAGCGTTCTTGACTCAGATCTTGAGTCAGACACACTGAGTCAGTTCTTGAGTCATCAGAACTGACTCAGGTCCTTAGTCAATAGTCTTGACTTCGCTACTGTACTGTGACCTTTGTAGGATAGTTGGCTGGCCCTCTGTACGCATAAATAGAGCCCTGTAGACGAGCTAAAGCCCCAGCTTCAGCTTCGTCTAGAATCGCAGTTCATTGTCTCCTGCTCACACTCGCATCGCATCTTCTCCCCTCTTCTTGTGAATCCCCTCTTCGTACCTTGATCTAGGTACTTCGCGCCACGATCAGACATCTGTGAATTTGTTCCATTTCCGTGAAACAAGTCCCCAGACGCCTGAACCCTAATACGAACGCGCTGTGAGAAGTAGTCCCCACTTCTCACCCCGCGTCCGCCCTCGAACCTTAGTTCAACCTCTCACGAGTGTCCTTGGAAGGCGAGCATCTCTTGCATTCCAATTACACTCACGCCCGTGTTGCGGTTGAACCTACACATCGTCATTCATCCATCTGCCACCGTCTATCCTTTTTAGGAACGGTAACTCCGACCATCGCGTGCGCCGGCCCGTACTAACCGCCTCACGCGATACGAACCCCCCAAGAGTTCGCACAGTCAAGTCTACTCCTCTAGGACCTTGTCTGCGCGTGCTAGAATCGACTATTTGGTGTTGCTAGTCTTGTCCGACTTGCCACAGCAAATAGCCAACCAGAACGACGCTCACTTCGAGCCACGGTCCCTGCGAACCGTGACACCCAGGTTGCATGTTAGCGAACGGTGAATGGTCAAGAAAATGAAAGAATGGACGCACCTTGTGCATGTACCATTGTAGGGCCTCAACGCTGAGAAAAGAAGAGGTGCCCTGTACCTCTTAAAGATTTTGTGGATACAACCACCTCCCAAGGGGCCGATCACACATTTGAGAGGAGGCACAATGTGGAGGTGGTGAAAGCAGTGGAGGCGGCGCAGAGGAAGAGAGAAAGAAGGCAGGGATGCTGAGACATGCGGCGGGGCAAGATGGTGAGCAATGGTAGCAACAGCGGAGGCCACACCATGGAGACAGCAACAGAGGGAGACAGCGGGGCAGACAACGAGTGGCACGAAAATGATGAGGCAACGAAAATCAACATTGAGAAAACAAGAGTAAACAACAGATGCAGGTGCACTGGAACGACTTAGCCAAAAAATTCATGACTTTTGCAAAAACTTCGCGACTTCACAAAATTTTCAGTGTGCTTAGCTAATTATGTGATAATTAAGCGACTTTAAGCGACTTTAAGTGACTGTACATGTTTAAGTAACAATTAAGCAAACACAATAACTAAGAAAGCAGTGAACCAATTGTTTTAAGTGGTTTTAAGTGATAATTAAGCAACACCTGATAATCAAGCAACTGGTAAGTGCAGTAAGCAGTCAACAAGATGTTTTAAGTGCAATTAAGTACACAGATATGACACTTAAGCAGTTGGTTAAAAATCATGTGACCACTTTGCTTAAAAAATGGGCATCGCTTAACTTGCTTAATTGTGCTTAAATGACTTAATTGTCTTAAGCTTTGCTTAATGTACTTAAAACTACTTAAAAAGCAATTTTAAGCAATTTTAAGTACATTTTAAGCATATTTTAAGCACTTTTTAAGTAAAATTTTTTAAGTAACTTTAAGTAACTTTAAGCTGCTCGGACATTTTGCTGATGAAGTTCACCTGTAACTGGTTCATGGCAGAGCCGATTGGCCCAAAAACTCACTACATGTCTTTATACTGCCATCTTGCATCACTAGGGCCCTCTTAGCTATAATGGCTAGCGTCGTTTAAAACATCGGGCCCTGGTGGCGCCGTTGATCTCTGCAGATAGCAAGGGATGTGGCTGTCTTAATCCTGTACGCTGCCAGTGCACAGCTCGGGCATTCAATTGGCAACTTTGGTGATGACAGGCGTGATGGAAAAGTCCTGAGATGAGTGGGAAGACTCTAAGAGGCTTCAAGGAAGACCTTGTAATGATCTTAAAGGCCCCAGTCACCAATTTGCACCTGGACACAAATCGCCATTATGCAGATCAGTCAAAGTTCCCTATGGTGGTGTATCATTATATCATATGGTCATACATCAGGAAAATGTTGTGGTGCTAGAGTTGCTAGTAGTGTTGGACAGGGGTATCTAAAACCCGCCAGGTTTGCGGGTCTGGGGTATCATGGGCTGGGGTACAGGTATCAATTTTGCTGGCCTGTGCCAAACCTGTACCCCAGACCACAGGACCCGTACCCACAGCTGGGGTATCTTATGTGTGTTCGCACTCTCATAGTTGATAAATAAGTTAAAGATTATCATTCTCATTATCCACAAACATGAGTATCTAATCAACCTTCAACAACTCCATGACATCCTTGTCAGTGCTACATAGACACAGGGGCTCGTTTGGATTGTGTCACGGTTTGCAGGAAATGTGGCTCAAAGTGAGCATCGTTTCTGGTCTGGCAATTTGCTGTGGCGAGTTGGACAGGACTAGCAACACCAAATAGTCAATCTAAGAACATGCAGACAAGTTCCTGTGAAGGATAGACTTGACTGTGCGAACTCTCGGTGTTTATATCACATGTGGCAGATAACACAGGCCAGCGCACGCAATGGTTGGAGTTACCATTCCTAAAGAGGATAGATGGTGGCAGATAGGTAAATGATAATGTGTGGGTTCAATTGCAACATGGGCACAAGCATACTGGAGTTAGAAATAATCTTTCTAGCCCTAGTACATTAGTGTGAGGTTGAACTAAGGTTCAATACAAGCGGGGCACGAAGAGTGGGAACTACTCTTTGCAACATGCTCGTAATAGGGTTCAGGTGTCTGTGAGCTTGTTCCAAAGATAATGGACCAAGCGAACAGATGTCTGATGGTGGCACAAAGTACCTAGATCAAGGTATGAAGAGGGGATTCACAAGACAAGAGGAGGAGACGTGATATGAGTGTGAGCAGGAGACAATGAACTGTGATTCTAGACAAAGCTGAAGCTGGGGGCTTTAGCTCATCTACAGGGCCCTATTTATGCGTACAGAGGGCCAGTCAACTATCCTACAAAGGTCACAGTAAAGTAGTGTAGTCAAGACCATTGACTAAGTACCTGAGTCAGTTCTGATGACTCAAGAACTGACTCAGTGTGTCTGACTCAAGATCTGAGTCAAGAATGCTGACTCTGTTACAGTAAGATACTCAGCAAAAAGTATAATTGCTATTTGTTTTCATAGCTAACCTGTTACAGTAAGATACTAATCGAGAAGTGTCAGAGTTGTGTTACAAGAGAGTAAACGACTGAAAGATAACTCACCTCAGCAAAAAGTATAATTGCTGAGGGAAAGCAAAGAAGGTGCGCGAAGTGCGCTTATGTACCTCTATCTCGACAAGAATCATGTGAGAAATGTTGTGGAGTGGAAAGAACTCGAAAATGTTGAAGGAGGGTAAAGGAGACCCAAGTAAAGTAGTAAGTGTACGAAAAAGTGTAAACTACGAAGGGCACGATCATTGACAAGAGTGGTCCGTGCGCAGCCACTTTAGGGCTGGTCAAAAAATGTCAAAATGCAACAGACTCAAGATTTGAGTCATGATTCCTAAGTCAAATACATGTCCCAAAAGACAATGCACAGCCCCTAGAAGCCAAATAGAGGGGGCTGGCCAAGGAAAGGGATCCTAGGTCATAACACAAGATGAAAAATAGATAAAAAAGACAAAAAATAGATGGAAAATAGTAGCAAATGGGCCAGACGGCCCATATAACTGTAACAGATTGAGTGACCTTCAACAACTCCTGCCGCTCAGAGTCCTGCGATGTCCATGTCAGCGCTGCATAAATGCAGGAGCTTGACTGCTTTGATAGTTTGATTCTCCTGGTGTGACACACGTCTTGAGCCTCTTCCAGTCTGACACATGTGGTAAGCAGGTGTGAAATTGGGAGGTCAACTATCATGGAAGCAGTGGCTGAATGCCCTGGGGGGTACAAATTGCAGTACGATATGATGACTTGCAGCTGTCCATGTTATGAACTGACACGTGCTTGCTGACTCATACTATACATTTTCGGACTGATGACTCATTGCTTATGTGGATGGACTACCGATCGCTTTGTTCCAGATCGCTTACTTATTTCTCTCACGATACAGCCTCACACAGCACCGTACAGCCGCAAGCAACAGCCACATGCACAGGATGACTCGCTGATTCCTGAAACATGTTTCAAGCCCTGAAAGCTGTACGAAGGTCACAGCCCCTACGGCTGTGTACATAGCCTCGTCTTCTCATATATAAACCCTGTACTTTCTGCTCTAGAGACCTTAAATCTCAGTTTTGTTTCGCAATCCAAGTCATTCTATCTATTAGAACCTTGTCTTGCCTAGAAGCATCAGACCTGAGAGAACCCTCTTGACATCACAACCTTCGATCTCTTGACACTTTGGTCTCACCCTGAGCCCAAAGCCCTTGACCTCTGAAACGCTCTTGACTTAGTCGTTTACTAAGTCTCATTTTTATCGAACCTTTGATCTTGACCTGCACGTCTTGCAAGTCTAGTTCTTGACTTTACGAACGAACGTACACTTCGTACAAAGGTCCCACTTGGAACCTTAACACAAACTGAGACTTCCTACTCTCACATTTGTGAACGAACGAACGAACCATGTCAGACAGCTCTAGAGGCAGTCCATATGGTAGATTCACCGCGTTAGCCGAAGAATCTCCTGAACAAGATCGTCCTACACAAAGCGATGACGATGATGACGAAGCCCTTGCGCAGGCCGCCGGGACTAGACTTCGCGCCAACTCCCATACCCCTATGATCACACTTGAACAAGCAATTGAACAAGTGAAACAACCCGCAACCCCATCTGATTCTGAAAGTGGCGAAGAACCGAACTATAACATAGCTATGGACCTCTTACCTGAGAGTCCCACTGACGAACAGCTTGAGCAAATGAGAAAAATATTTGCTAAGCAACCGACGCCTGAACCAATACCCGACCCAAACGCCCCGCTTACCCCTAAAGAACTCCTCGCCCTGAACACTATATTCAAATCCAAAGCTCCTGCTTCCACAAGCACCTCACCGATCCAATCTCTTGCAGCACGAGCTTTTCATGCAGCTGCACAAGGAGTTGCCGGTTATGCCCTACTCCCCCCCTTCCAAATTGCCTCAGCAACCGCTACAGTAACACCCACCGCTTCAGCCCTCTTTTCCCAACCCAAAGGAAAAGGAAAGAAAACTTCTACTACGGCAAGCGGTAGTGGGGCAATCTTCAGCGGTAGCGGAGGAGGTGGAGGAGGTGGTTCCCCTGGGGGAGGAGGAGGTAGCGGTGGTGGAGGAGGAGGAGGAGCACCTGGTAGTCCTGGAGGTGGTGGAGGAGGTGGAGGCGGAGCAGCGGCAGCAGCTCCCCTTCAACAAGGCCAAGGCTTTGCTCAAATCCCCGCTGCCGGAGGAGGATTAATGGGGATTCCCCCAAAACCCTTTGATGGAAATAGATCGCGATCAAAACGATTCATGGAAATCTTCGAAAATTACCGAAGATTAAACCAAGGAAACCCCGGAATGTCGAACCCTGCAAACCGAATCCTCATGTTCACCACGTTTATGTCCGGACCACGTTGCGAAGGCTGGGCCCAAGCACGTCTTAACTCCCTAGGAGGATATCTAGACCGTGGAGGAGACCCCAACGACCTAGACCTTTGGGTTGGTTTCAAACAAAGGTTCCTTGATGATTTCCGAGATGCTGCCGCAAAAGAAGATGCCCTTACAAAGTTTGCGAAACTTCGGATGGTCGGAGATGATCTGGACGATTACACCACTTCGTTCAATGACCTTCTCGAAGAAGCAGGCTTTGAACCCGACGCTCAAGGGACTATCATCCAGTATCGCGCCGGGCTTAAAGAAGCCCTTCACATGACCATCATGAACCGCGAATGGCCGAAACCAGACACCCTCGCAGAATGGCAAGAAGCGGCACGAAAACATGCAGCCGCATGGACGGAACAAAAATTGTTCAAAGAAATGCACGGTGGCGGATCACTAGGACGCATTACCCAATTACTCGGTAATGCGCGAGGACAACAACAACAACAACGCCGTCCTCAACAACCACCGCGCCCAGCCCCACGCCCACAACGCGACCCAGACGCTATGGATGTAGACGTCACTACTACCCAAAACAACCGTACCCCTGACCCCGACCGCGAACGCCTCATACGCGAAGGACGTTGCTTCTATTGCAAAGAACAAGGCCATCTCTCCAGAGAATGCCCTGTTAAGAAGAAACGAAACGCAACACCGCCGGCACTACGCGTGCTCGTGTTACTGAAACATCCGAAGTAACAACGACCCTACCCCACTTCTTCTAAAGAACTTTCGAACGCAGAAGTCGCCAAAGCTCTCAAAGCTATGACTGATGAAGAACGTGGCAAACTTGCCGAATTCCTTTCCCAAGATCCGTCTTTTTAAAGGGCTCTGATCTCGCCGCCTGGATCCGAGCCTTAGTACCGAATAGCTTGTATTTAAATGCCATTTCATCAATGGAAGTCCCTATTATTTATTCAAGCTATAACGGCGGACAAAAGAAGACAAAGCGCTTGTTGACAGTGGCGCTACCAGTAATTTCATCGATCATCGAACGCGGAAAGATGGCAACTCGGGACAAAAGATCTAGACAAACCAATCCAGATCTTTAACGTCGATGGCACGGAAAACAAATTAGGACGAGTCACAAAGTTTTCTACATTACGTATCCGTATGGGAAAACTAGAAGAGTTACAAAACTTCTTCATCACAGACCTAGGCATGGATCGCATTATCCTTGGATATCCATGGCTAGAAACGTTCAATCCACGACTCAACTGGAAAAACCGAACCCTAGATGATGAAAACCCGAAGATTTGCCTTGAATCCCAATATTACCACGCAGCAGTTGCCCTCAAAGAAAAAGCTCGAGTTTACTCGCACGAGCTTTAGAACCTGCTGGAAAATCCCAAGAATGGGCTATTGCGGATACTGAACGACGTACGGCTCAGCGCTGCTGTTCAAGGAATACCCCTGAATACCAGCGTCATGCCTTCATCTTTGACGAAGAAGCAGCAAAACGCTTCCCTCCTAGTCGAGGAAAATTCGACATGGAGATAAAGTTGAAACCAGACGCACCCGACATCATCAATGTAAAGTTTATCCGTTGACTGAAGAAGGAAAGGAAATTACGAAGAAATTCCTCAAAGAACATCAGGAAAAGGCTATATCGAGCAAACGGATCCCCTTGGTCTTCACCATGGTTCTTATCCCTAAAGCAGATGGAAGTTCTAGACCGTCCAAGATTATCGACGCGTCAATGAACATACCATTCCTGACGTTTACCCTCTCCCCGCATCGAAAATCTTTAGAACAACTCCATGGCATGCGGTATTTTACTACCCTTGACATCCGATGGGGGTATCATAATATCCGCATCAAGATGAAGACCAATGGAAAGCCGCCTTCAAAACTCCCTATGGTCTTTTTAAGCCTAAAGTAATGTTCTTCGGACTACGGAATTCACCAGCGGTCTTCCAAAGTTCATGGATGCCGCTTTGCCGACCTTGTCAACAAATATCCAGGACGTATCCTAATCTATATGGACGACGTCCTCATTTGCTCCGACAACTTAGAGAACTTCGAGAAATCACTCATGAGTTCTCATACGCGCTCGCGAACTCTCCTTGTTCTTCAAAGCGTCAAAATGCCACTTTGAGAAAGAACAAGTTAAATACCTCGGTATTGAAGTCCGTGATGGAAGATAACAATTGACCCAACAAAAGAAACGGCCTAGCCAATTGGCCCACCGTCTCACAAAAGTAGAAGACGTCAGAAGCACCCTTGGGTCCTCGGCTTTCAACGACCCTTCATCCGTGGTTTGCCGACATCGCACGCCCCATTACTGCACTTCTAAAGAAGGGGGTGAAGTTCAACTGGACCGATGAGTGCAGTAATGCCCTAAAAATTTTACTTCAACGCGTACAAGAAGACCCAGTCCTATACCGACCCGACTACTCAAAACCCTTTGAACTTGAAGTAGACGCCTCCCAATATGCCACTGGAGCAGTCCTACTTCAAAGAGATAAAGACAACAAACCTAGAGCAGTCGGTTATGACTCACATACCTTCAACGCTGCGGAGAGAAATTACCCAGTCTATGACCGCGAACTTCTAGCGGTCGTCAGAGGACTCCTTCGATGGGAACACGTGTTACTATCTCACCATTCCCAATCAAAGTATACACTGACCACAACAATCTCCGATTCTATCGATCACCACGAAACATTGCACGAAGAGTGGCGCGTTACTTGAGCAAGTTAGCAGAGTTTAACTTTGAACTCATCCACAAACCTGGCGCTACAAATCGTGCCGACGCCCTGTCACGACACCCCGCCATTCCCAAAGGCGATGATGACAATGAAGACGTCGTGGTATTACCTGACAAACTCTTTGTCCAAGCAATGGAACTTCACTCCATTGAAGAACGTGTTTGGTTAGCACAAAAGGAAAATGACGACCTCATGAAACAATGGGCTGAAGAACATCAGCTAGAGCAAGATCACAAGGGACAGTGGTGGAAAGCGGACGCTCCAGTAGTCCCTGAGAACGACCAACTGAAGAAAGATATACTCTGGCGTTATCATGACCATCAACTCGCTGGCCATCCAGGCATCGCCAACACCATGATAGAAGTCTTCCATAACTTCTGGTGGCCTGGACTCAAGCAGTATGTCACCCAATACGTCAAGGGATGCGCCACATGCCAGTCAACAAAACCCCTTACCCATCGCCCAAAACCCCCCATCGCTCCCATCGAACCACGAGAACAGGAAGCATCCAATGTTCCTTTCCAAGTCGTGGCGATGGACCTTATCACGGATCTTCCCGAGTCACATGGATATGATTCCATCCTCACGATCGTTGATCATGATTGCACTAAAGCTGCCGTCTTCCTACCATGTACGAAAAAGATCACCACGGAAGAAGTTATCGATCTATACATCTCCAATGTTTTTCCGAACTATGGCGTTCCCCGAAGAATCATCTCCGATAGAGATCCCCGCTTTACGTCACACCTAGCCACGGGACTCTGCCAGAAACTCAAGATATCACAAAATATCAGTACAGCCTATCACCCTCAAACGGATGGTCAGTCAGAAAGAAGTAACCAACGAGTAGAACAATATCTCCGCATATACGGCAATGATTACATGAACGACTGGTCCACACTCCTACCCATGGCCCAGTTTGTTCACAACTCATGGCCAAACGCCACAACCGGATTTACTCCGTACGAACTCCTTATCGGATATACCCCTCTCGTCGCAACTTCTCGAATCACAAGTCATCTACCCTATGTCAACAAAAGATCCGAAGAACTCAAAAACATCCGAGAAAAAGCCCGATCAGCGATGAAACACGCACAGACCCTCCTTCACAAACGCACAGAACACAAGAAGGGTCAACGCCACTACCGAAAATATGCCGTAGGAGAAAAGGTCTGGCTAGAAGGTACTAACCTCAAAATGACGCACCTTAGCAGCAAACTAGCCCCAAAACGCTACGGACCTTTTACAATTACCAAAGTCATATCACCGGTAGTTGTACGCCTCAAACTCCCAGATCGATGGCAAATTCATGATGTATTTCACACATCACTGATCGCTCCCTATACGGAAACACCCGAACATGGTCCGAACTTCGAACAGCCCGCACCGGAACTTATAGACGGAGAAGAGGAGTACGAAGTGGAAGCTATTCTAGGGTCCAGACGTATCGGACCAAAGAACAAAACCAAACTCCAATATCTCCTAAAGTGGAAAGGCTATTCTGCCGCACACAACACATGGGAACCAGCCGAGAATATTGACGCTCCAGAACTACTCACAGCCTTTTACAAAGCTCAACCAAAAGCTATAAGAACCCTCTTGCTTCAGCAAGAAACGACATCACCAACTTTCATCCCCACCACTACAACTACCACTACCACACCACCTTTACCAAACTTCCTCACGATTCGCCGTATGCAACATGTCCCAACCCAATATGACCTACCCGCACCACGTCCCATCCGCCCGGTCCACCCATCGTCACTCCTCTACCAATCATCGTTCAACCTCTCCACCGTTTATCCCAGTGAGCTATACACGACGTCCAAGAAACCGCTCCCCGACCCCCGTTCTCCCACCTTATTCCCGCGAATTACGCCGGTCGACGACACCCTTCGAGAATCACTCTTCCAGGCCTGTGAATTCGCAGCGTGGGCCATACAGCAACCCAAACCGACAAGTTCGATTTGGGAGTACCTCACACCTCCCGCCGACCGTCCGTGGACCCCACTCGCCAACCTCCCACCACCCTCGTGGAACGAGGACCTCCCCGATTTTGGTGGACTCCCGCGGAGCGACGCCGCCCCCTCCCCGCCAAACAACCAACTACCCTCCCTACCAAGCTCACCGACCTCTAACGTCTGCGACTCGCCCGCCTCATCTGTCTCCCCTATCCAGGACGACGAACTCGGATGGGCATTTGATAATGACGGCAACACTGACAACGATGAGTGGCCAAGGAGTTCAGTTCATGACAGCACGCATTCCCTTCACTGCACGACTTGCATGGAACGGGTCATCAATAGTAGCAGTGGAACCGCCGCCGACAGCGCCGCAGCCAGGATCACGAACACACCCTATTGTGGTCGATGCAAGCGACGAAACCCCGGGCACCTCTACATCGAGTGCCCCCTCCACCAATGGTGCGAATGGTGTGCTGACTACGGCCATTCAGGCCCTTCGTGTCATGAACCCCACCAGCAATGCAAGTTCAGAGACGCTTGTAGAGTCCCCCTAGAACACCCTCACTGGCATTGGTCGTGCCCCTACACCAACGACAAGAAGGCTTACCTATGGTATGGCCACGGTGTTGACCGCTCCACGTCTGGATGGATCAACGCGGAGATGAGTGACTGGGACTATGCTGCTGACCGTGAGTAAACGCAGGTGGGACTGCGCCTTAGACGGGGGATGGTGTTATGAACTGACACGTGCTTGCTGACTCATACTATACATTTTCGGACTGATGACTCATTGCTTATGTGGATGGACTACCGATCGCTTTGTTCCAGATCGCTTACTTATTTCTCTCACGATACAGCCTCACACAGCACCGTACAGCCGCAAGCAACAGCCACATGCACAGGATGACTCGCTGATTCCTGAAACATGTTTCAAGCCCTGAAAGCTGTACGAAGGTCACAGCCCCTACGGCTGTGTACATAGCCTCGTCTTCTCATATATAAACCCTGTACTTTCTGCTCTAGAGACCTTAAATCTCAGTTTTGTTTCGCAATCCAAGTCATTCTATCTATTAGAACCTTGTCTTGCCTAGAAGCATCAGACCTGAGAGAACCCTCTTGACATCACAACCTTCGATCTCTTGACACTTTGGTCTCACCCTGAGCCCAAAGCCCTTGACCTCTGAAACGCTCTTGACTTAGTCGTTTACTAAGTCTCATTTTTATCGAACCTTTGATCTTGACCTGCACGTCTTGCAAGTCTAGTTCTTGACTTTACGAACGAACGTACACTTCGTACAAAGGTCCCACTTGGAACCTTAACAGTCCATATAGTCCTGTGTTCAACCTAAAGAGGGTGGGTCGTTAGCACAAAAATGCCTAAAGGAAACAGAAGTACCTGAAGACTTGGGCAGGAAAAGCCCTATATGCAAAGAAACCAAAAAGGAAAGGGTGGACTTCAATCAGCTATTTGCTGTGGTTAGTGACCAAAAAAAAATAAAATTAGATAGAAAGTGTACCATTAGGATCCCCCCCATTTGTCCTCACTCAGCCTGGTGCCTCCCCCCATGCCCCGCAATGAAGTCAACCCATCGCTCATTACTAGTGAGCCCCACAAACGCAAGCTTACCTCATATACCACCAATGAAGATAATATTTCTGCAGATAAAGAAGCAACTGTCAAAAGGCTAAAAGAGACTGTCAAACCCACCATGACAGTCCAATCTGGTGTTGAGGATGAGGTTGTTCATCCACCTCCAAAAAAAACACCACCATCCATCTTGGTCTCAGAGCCCTCTGACAATGACAGGGATCGTGCCAGTGCCAAGCCATGCAGGGGGGAATGGTCTAAAGCTGCCCAGAGACGCAAAAAGAAACAAAAAAAGCATTCCACATATCAAGTTGTTGATGACAGCAATGAACCACACAGAAGCACAACAGACCCCCTCAACTCTGTGGATAAAGAGGAAGCCCATCTTAAATCCAGACACTGTCAGAAGAAGTCAGTAATGAGGAGTAAGGCGGGCACCAACATACCTTCCAATAGCAATGTCAAAATCCTTGAGGACCCTAAACATGCCAAAGATAAACTAGGTCAGTCATCAGAATGATTCAAAGTAAGGTGGGACTTACTATATCTCCACAGAATGTCTGTCCAAAGATTGGACCTTGACAATCTATGCATTCTTTGAGCCACGCCCATCCATAGAGGTCATTCATGGCTGCCATTGCCATGAATTCATATGTGCTGCCCCCCATTGCAAGGGCAAAGGGGCCAAAGCCCGCAATGTCCATTGGTTCCTTGACACAAGTGACGCAAAGTTAACTAGTAATCTCTGGAAGCACGCAAAGTTGTGCTGGGGCACAGACCTCGTTGAACAGGCTGACGAAGCAAAAGATATCATAAGTATTTGACAAGGCCTTGCCAAAGCTAAAATGAAGGATGGGACAATCACCACAACCTTCAAGCAGCAAGAAAAAGGGAAAATTACTTACAGGCTATGCCAACACACATATGAAAAAGCACGGTACATTCATGTGTCAACCTTGAAGTATTGGACACATTCTAACCCCGTAGCAGGGTTGAGTGCATCCGATGGGTTGCCAAAAGCATGTGGCCCATAAGTGTAATTGATGACCTCGCATTCCACAGCTTGATGAAAACAGGGCATCCACATTATCGAATTCCATCGTCACAGACAGTTAGGTGTGAAAAGGTTTATGACTCAGCGCGAGAAGATAAAACACTGCTATTTCGTAGCTAACCTGAAAAGGTTTATGACTAGAATACATTATAAGTGCTCTAGGCTACAAAGTGAAGAGTGAGAGAAAACTTACCTCAGCGTGAGAAGATAAAATGCTGAGGTTTGCTGCTGCTTTCGCGACAGGCTTAAATACATAGTATTGGCTATGGAGCCATGTGAAAATAAGACGTGCCCAAGTGCTCCCAAGTGGAGCAGAATCTACCAGAAAATCATGAAGAGGGATAGAGATAGACCAAGTAAGGTATGAAAGGGCAGAAAAAGGCTATAGTAGAGACAATCAGCTACGATGTGTCGATGGTCCGTGCGCAGCCACTTTAGGGCTGGTCAATGTCCATACTCCAACAAGGTGAGACATTCATGTCGTCTTCCAAAGAGTCAAGCACCATGTTATAAACATGTTACATGTTAGTTCAGCACATCAGGAAAATCCAGAAAAAACTTAGTCAGCTTAACCAGCTTATTTCATTTTTAAGCCTGTCAAGTTGCTCAAGCTGCTTATTTTTTACTTAGAAAATGAGTATGTACAACAAGTAAGCAAATCAAGGCCAAAGATAAGCACATTAAGTAATTAAGATGTGTAAGACACTTAAGACAAGCAAAACAGAAATAAAAAATTAATTTATGTAATTTAACTAAAGTCCGAAAAAAAATATGCTAAGTCATGACTCGCAAAATTTTTGCTAAGTTGTTACAGTGGGTGTATTATTTACTACTGTTTGCACAATGTTGATTTTTGTGCCTCTCAAGTCTGCCGCCCCTTTCCATCTCTCCCTCTATCCCTCTCCGTTGTTGTTTGCCTTGCTCCAACACGTCCCACTGCTGCCTCCTCCGTGTCCCCTCCTTCTCTGCCCCTGCCTCTGCCTCCTTCTCTGCCTCCTTCTCTGCCTCTCTCTCTGCCTCCCTCTCTGGCTCTGGCTCTGGCTCTTGTTCTGGCTCTGTCTCTTCACGTCGTCATGTGCCTCCTGTGCCCGCGCCTCCCCCACCACTTTTGTTTCCTCTTCTACTGCCTCTGTGAGGCAGTCTACGTTGTCGCGCTGCCTGTGCTGACGTCCTGGTACATTATCACACTGCCTGCCCTGCCTCAATGCGAACTGACTTTTTTTCTTTTTTTTTCGTTGCCTCCTCCTTGACTACCTCCTCCTGCACTGCCGCCTCTGCTACCTGGACCACCACCCCCTGTGCCTCCTCCTCCTACGTCTCGCGCCTCCTCCCGTGCCTCCCGTGCCTCCTCCCATGCCTCCTCCCATGTCCTGCACCTTCTCCTGCGCTTCCTCCTGCGCTTCTTCACTCCCTCGTGCCCCATGCCTCCTGTGCGTCCCGTGTGTTCTCTTGCACCTCCCACGCGCCTCGCCTCCTGTGCATTCTCTCACACCTCCCACGCCCCACGCCCCTTCCCATGCCTCCTCCCATGCCTCCCGCAGCCTCCTCCCATGCCTCCACCACCACCACCTCACTGTGGCCCTGCAGCCCCCACCCCTGCCAGGGCTGTTTCACCAAGGCTGGTGGAACCATTGTCTCCTGTACATAGTCATGTTGTAGTTTAGCTCAATATATGATTTTTATTGCCCTAAATCTGTGTGCTTGAAAACTTTTGGTAAGCACAGATCTAGACTGGCCACGGTCAGGTTCGGAACCTCCCGAACCGGGTTCGGAACCTCCCGAACCGGGTTCGGAACCTCCCGAACCGGGTTCGGAACCTCCCGAACTGGGTTCGGAACCCGAACTGGACCGGGGGTTCGGGTTCAGGTGCGGGCAAATTGCCAAACCGAACCTATAATTGGGTTTAGGTTCGGCGTGGGGCCGAACCTGAACCTTAGGCTCAGAACCGAACCTGAACCTGGTAGTTCCTGTATTGCAGCACAGTGCGTGTTGAATGCCGAAAGTAACGACGGGTTAATGATGCCATACAGCCCCGTATCCAAGGACGGAATGCTCTCCTCATGCACGCACTGGGAGGACCCGCCATAACCTCCAACTCAAGCGATCCAGGAGCAGCAGACTTGCCACGCCAGCGATCGAATCTCTCGGGCGAAAATTCCTGGATAGGTGCGCAGCGTCCGCCTATGCGATCCATCTTGTCACTCTCTGTCGCTGTGCCTGTGCTGTCTCTATCATCGCGGCACCTCCTCCTCGCTGTGTGCCATGGCCTGTTAGCATGGTCCTTTGGTGTGTGATGTTTTTTTTTTTTGACATTTCACACTAATATCTTATTTTTCCCTTTTGTCCCCCTGCACCCCTGTCCTCGCATTGACCGTAGACAGTCCATCGGCGTCACGGTTGCTCGGGCGTCGCTGTTGCGACTGTCTGAGCCCCTGATGCCAATGACTCATGCTATTGTGTGTGCAGGTCCCCCCACTCAGTGCCACCTGCCACCTCCCCTGACGCTGCCGCCGCCATCCAGATGCTGTTGCTGCTGCGGCCCCGATGCCGCTGCCACTGCCCCCCCACCGCCGCCGCTACCTCGACGCTGCCGCTGCCGTCCAGATGCTGTCACGCTGCCACCACTGCCCCACCACCATCACTGCTGTTACCCCAACGCCACCACTGCCGTCCAGATGCTGCCACCACTGCCCCACCGTCGCTGCTGCTACCCCGACGCTGCCGCCGCCGCCGCCGAGATGTCGCTGCCACTGCCCCGCTACCGCCGCCGCTCATTGCACGGGAGTCCGAGTGCATCTGGTGGTCTCCTCCAGATGTTTTGGGACATCTACAAGCGAAGGTATCTGGGATATAGAGTCTGGAGATTGAGGTTGATGAGGCGTGGTTTCCCTGCCACATAGCACGCACATTTAATACCTCGCAAATGTCGATATTCGCTGTACAGCCTGTACTTATGACCTTGTCATTCTTTTCTGGTCATGCAGTTTCTCAGTCTTCTGCCGCTCGCTCACCAGGGTCATGGGACTGGGTGAGGTGAAACGGAGTCAGCATGTTATGGGGAACATCAGTCATTTTTTTCATGTACCACCTTCCCATCCGCATTCTGCTACATGCTGCGTAGCATGGGCTATGGCACTGGAGTGGCGACACTCCTGCCTAGATAAGCTAAGAACCCTCCCTGTCAGGGAATCAGCGCAGATCCAACAAATGACAACGACAAATCAATGTTGAAGTTTGAACGGACTTGAACCAGCGGGCCGTTGCTATAACAGACGTCCCCTTAGGGCCCTTACAGATTCTTACCATTGTCTGCTCCTCCATTGCTCCATCATGCCCAGCGGTGAACGTGACAAAGTTGATATGTCTCTTATAATTGGGGAACCTCGTATATCTCGACCAAGTAAGCGCTTACAGGGTGTAGACTATCCTCAGCCTACTGTCCCCTGTGCCACGGGGCCCACAACATCAGAACGGAATAAGAAAAAAACATCTGAGAGCAATACTAGTAAGTATCTTGAATGAGCAACATGGATGGCTAACTCACCTTTGACAACTTGACCTACAGGCCCAACCCTTGGCACCTCAGCCCCACAACCCCCCCGTGCAAACTTTGCAAAGTCAAGCACTGTAAAGTCAAAATGTGAGTTACTATTAACATGGACGATGAACTGAGTCAATACATACCTATATTGACAGAGCTTACCCTCAACACCGTGCTTCAAAAGGACATGTCAAGACTAGAAGGGGAAGCAGTAAACGATGATGGTACCTTAAAAGATGCAGACGAGATAACATGGCTCCATTCACCCTCAGATGAGACCCCTTTGCCACCAGCCAAGCAGACGTTTGGTACATTTGATGGTGAATCATCGGATGATGGTCTGGAAAAAAAGAAATGTTGTGTAAGCAATTGTTTAATGTTTGAGGATAGTTTCACTCACTGTGCTCAGTTGTACAAGAAAGGGGGCTGTGATGACCTATATGTCAATGACACCGACAATGGTTTGAGTGGGGATGATGGTGCTGATACCCAAGGCGAAGCAGATATCTCCGAGCTGTCGGAATGGGACCCTGATTCTAGTAGACAGCTGAGCGACGGCATCACAGTAGAGGGAGGCAATGAGGACCAGGAGAGTAGAGGTGATGAAAGTGAGAACGAAGATGATGACAATCCAGAGGCAACCAAACGATACTGTTAAGGTTCCAAGTGGGACCTTTGTACGAAGTGTACGATTGTTCGTGAAGTCAAGAGCTAGACTTGCAAGACGTGCAAGTCAAGATCAAAGGTTCGATTAAAGACAAGACTTAGTAGACGACTAAGTCAAGAGCGTTTCAGAGGTCAAGGGCTTTGGGCTCAGGGTGAGACCAAAGTGTCAAGAAGTCGTGAAGAATGATGTCAAGAGGGTTCTCTCAGGTCGGATGCTTCTAGGCAAGACAAGGTTCTAATAGATAGAAGGACTTGGATTGCGAAACAAAACTGAGACTTAAGGTCTCTAGGGCAGAAAGTACAGAGTTTATATAGAGAAGAAATGCGGCTATGTACACAGCCGTAGGGGCTGTGACCTTCGTACAGCTTTCAGGGTTTGAAACATGTTCCAGGAATCAGCGAGTCATCCTGTGCATGTGGCTGTTGCTTGCGGCTGTACGGTGCTGTGTAAAGCTGTATCGTGAGAAAATAAGTAGGCGATCTGAAACAAAGCGATCGGCAGTCCATTCATATAAGCAAGGGAATCAGCAGAAATGAGTCAGCAGTCCGAAAACGTATAGTATGAGTCAGCAAACACGTGTCAGTCCATAACAGATACTGGGAGACGAGGTGGACGAAAGACGGGGTTCGGCGGGTGAAAAGCTTTTTCCATGCAGTGGCGTGTGTCTTGCTGACAATTCCAATAAGCCCAAAAAAAAAAGTTGCGCCACTCTTGACTTGCGCCTTTGCTTCAAGAAGAACGTCCACGAAGTCAAGGGTATTGAACAAGCTGGTGAATATTGCTGGCTGTGTTTGTAAGTCACTCTCTGTTCTCTTTGTATGTGGCTAGATTTTCTAACCTCTCCCAGAGAGAAAGGAGTGCGGATGGCTGAAGCGTTCTTTACCGGCAATGTCTCAGCTCATCGCACCCACATTTCAAGGTTCCATTACCCTCAGTATGTTGAACTCTGTAAATCCAAGGGAATTCGGCCAAAAGCTCGTGCACCAGAAGAAGTGCTTAAAAAAACCAAGTACGTGTGTATTTACTCAAGATACTTTCCTCACTAACTAGCTCTTAAGAAGCCAGAAAAGTATGGACAACTTTGTAGTTGCCCTCAAGAAATCCCCCCTGTGCCTCCTGTTACAAAGGCAGGACTGAAGGAATACTTGCTTGAGCTCATCGTTGACGGTGACATGGTGCGTCGCCGCCTTTCTTTTTATAAAATTTATTAACCAATTGTGTAGTCCTTTCGACTTGTTGAGCGTCCCTCATTCCGCCACCTCATGATGTACCTTTGTCCAAAGCTTCTCGAGAAGGAAATACCTGGGCATACAAGCATAGGGGATGCTGTGTTAGAAAAGGTCAAGCTTCTTGACGAAATTGACTGGAAACTAGTGGCAGTAAGTGCCTTTCAAGTACCCCTACTGACGTTGTTACTAACAGTTTAACAGAACATATCATCTCTCGTTTCGATCGTCTACGATAGGTGGACGACAAAGCGACGTCGCCCTTTCACATCATATAGCATTCAATACATTTCCTCACCACCTGACGATCCGTATACATGGACACTCCGAAGCCATCTTATCGCGTTTGATCAAACAGTGGGACGCCACACTGGAATTATGGTTGAAAAGGACATCCTGAAAGTGATTCACAAGTTCTGTCACGGTCAGGTCACCGTGGCGTGGTTTCGGTTCTGAGTCGTGCTGACTAAGCGGAACGACGAAGCGGCCGCAGGGACTAAGGCGCGAAGGTCTAGTCAAAGAGTAGAAGACTTGGCCGTGGCGTGATCCACACAAGTCTTCAGAGGCTTCACTTCAAGAGGAAGCAGTCTTTCAGAGGGGAAGGGGAAGGGAAGGCTGAACAGCCACTTGTATTGCTCGCTGTATCGACTACCTGAGTTCTACAGGAGAACGAGCTTAAGGCCCATCTTAGAGGTACAAGAGGTATATATACTAGGACAACGGATCGTACTGGAATGTTCAGGGATATACCTGTGAATGTGCAGACGTATACGGAACGAACTGGAATGCTACGGAAGCCAACGGAAGGTGGGAGAATCGTCCAACGTGTCGATGAGTAAGAGAAGGAAAACGATGAGTCAGGGTCACCTGTGACCGTTATGTCACGTTACCGTGACAAGTTCGGACTTGAAAAAAAGGTGAGTGTTGACTGCCTAGTATAAGTAGTATCTAACGCCTGTCGGATGCGCGGCATTGGCATGTTGCTACATCCTGTTTAGCTTGGGTGGCTGATTGGAGACAATGTTTCCGTTAATGATGTGGCTGTTCACTATGCTTGCAAGACCTTAGACCCATCTAAGAAACGCCTTGTGGCAAAGGAAGTTTGTGGACGGTAAGCTTTTCCCATACTGATTAGCCTTTGCTCACTGACAAGTTACATGGCAGTTGTATCGAGCACACAATCCATCTCATGGCTTGTCATTTCATATCTGCGCTCAACGTTCCTGGTCTAGCATGGACAAAGACCAAAATTCATGGATCAGCTGCAGGAGGGCTGGGAGATGAGCCCGATTTCGAAGATCCATTTGATGTGGATACGAGTCTTGACGTGGATGCCTCACCGGAGGATGCGGAGGCAATGCTTGCAGCATCTGTCACCACATTCGACGCCGGTGATGTAGTAGGTAAACTGATGGCATTCATTTCTCAGATACGTTCCTGTAATGATGACACTCGTGAATACCTGGCCCAAATTGCAATGTCTCTAGGCTGTCCACGATTGGAGATAAAGCTTTGGGTTCGCACACGTTGGGGCAGTCTAAGTGACTGCTTTCAGACTGTCATCACGATGCAAAAGGTGTGTTAAGGTTCCAAGTGGGACCTTTGTACGAAGTGTACGATCGTTCGTTAGAGTCAAGAGCAAGACTTGCAAGACGTGCAAGTCAAGATCAAGGGTTCGATAAAGACAAGACTTAGTAAACGACTAAGTCAAGAGCGTTTCAGAAGTCAAGGGCTTTGGGCTCAGGGTGAGACCAAAGTGTCAAGAAGTCGTGAAGAGTGATGTCAAGAGGGTTCTCTCAGGTCGAATACTTCTAGGCAAGACAAGGTTCTAATAGATAGAAGGACTTGGATTGCGAAACAAAACTGAGACTTAAGGTCTCTAGGGCAGAAAGTACATGGTTTATATATAAGAAGACGCAGCTATGTACACAGCCGTAGGGGCTGTGACCTTTGTACAGCTTTCGGGGTTTGAAACATGTTTCAGGAATCAGCAAGTCATCCTGTGCATGTGGCTGTTGCTTGCGGCTGTACAGTGCTGTGGGAGGCTGTGTCGTGAGAGAAATAAGTAAGCGATCTGAAACAAAGTGATCGGCAGTCCATTCACATAAGCAAGGGAGTCAGCAGAAATGAATCAGCAGTCCGAAAACGTATAGTATGAGTCAGCAAACACGTGTCAGTCCATAACAAGGTGTGTAACATCAAAGCAATCGTTGCTTTACTTGGGCTAAATGCAGTTGATCACAGGCTATTGATCGCTTCTGTCGCCTTGCTGATGAGGAAGACAAGTTGCCCCCTCTATCAAGGGGCCGAAAATGGGCTGACTATCAACTCACTGCACCTGAATGGGATATCGTCAAGCTTGCGCAAGACTGTCTCATGGTACGCGTTTATCTTTTAAGGCATGCTGCCGCTGATCTGCTCCACAGATCCTGAAGAAGGTACATGGAGATCTCTCAGCGCAGAACACCCCGATGTGCTACAAGGTGTTTCCCCTGTTAGAGATGCTACAGTCCAAGTGGGAGGAACGTCTTGACGACATACGATATATTCCGGTTCATGACGCTCTTGAGGCTGGCTTGACTAACATGCGGAAGTGGTATCACAAGACGGAAGATACCTCTATATACTTTGTCTCTCATGGTGCGTTTATCAGTTTGGTCATCGCTTTATGGTCATTCTAATTACACTATCATGGTATCATGGCTCAGTTCTAGATCCCACCTGGAAGCTAACATATATCAAGGCAGCCTGGGACCATGAAGATGTGGAGAGAAATATGGAACACTTTCAAGAAATTGTGAGCGATCACTGATCACCTCCCTCAGAGTCCCTCCCCCCTCTGACTACTTCATCTTTAACAGTACCTCAAATATTATGCCGTCTATCATTTATCAAAGAACACCCCCCGACCTGACCCAGGACAGCAGCCACCAGATACCCTCCGTAGTGCATTATCAACAATCATTTTTTATTATTACTGACAATGCGGCAACGTCTCTGACATCTACAGAAAAATCGGCCACTGAACAATGGATGGCCCAGGTTGTCCGGAAACATGGGGCGACTGGCAGGACTGCGTTCAACCAGACCACTGACTGCAGTACAGGCCCTTTTGCAGAAGTGGACAAGTATCTTGCAGCAGCGCCACTTTCAGCTGAGGATTGTCCAGATATTATTGCCTGGTATGGGGTATGTGTTCTATGCCTGCTCGTTCTACGCACTTTGCTTACATCACTCAAGCTTAAGTCAACAGAAAGCGATTATCCTGTACTTCGTATGATGGCGCGTGACTACCTGGCAATCCCAGGTTCTTCCTGCCTCGCTGAGCGATCTTTCTCTATGTCTGCTCGAACTGATGATGTCCGGCGTCGGCAGATGGGTAGTGAGAAGTTTGGGGCGCTGCAAAGGTTACAGGCAGCTTATCGGGATGGTCGATTGAATGCGTGGCAGGAGACATGGATGGAGATTGGTCCAAGTTTTGCATCGGACATTGAGAACTGAGTTACTGTACTATATTAAATGCATGGACAATGGACTTTGATAATATATCAAACTCTCTAGATGGGCCAGAGATGGCTGCCGCACACCACACATGGTAGGTAGCTGAGTATGGAGTCACGTGACTCGCGCGCCATGCAGTCACACCAACTCACACAGCTTGCACCAAGGTACCAAAATACTTGTCTGCATGCCTTGGGGTGTGAAATACAGTGCAAAAATTTTGACTACAAGACTTTAGGTTCAGGTTCAGAACCTGGTGCGAACCTGGTGCGAACCGAACCTGATTTTTAGGTTCAGGTTTGGAAAATTTCAGGCCGAACCCGAACCGGACCGAACCGTGGCCAGTCTACACAGATCTAAGCTGCTATTTAAGTGAACTAAGCCCAAAATAAGCATCAATAAGCCCTGGCTAAGTTAAATTAAGGAGAAGACCTAGCTTAGCCTAAGCATGGCCAGCTTAGAGACATTTTGCTTAAAAGTGCTTAGAAGTGTTGTTAAGTCATATTAAGCATGCTTAAGCACTGTTAAGAAAAACTCAGATTTTCCTGATGCATTGGTCTCAAATAACACAAAGTAGACTTACCTGAGAGGCAGGAATATGATGGTCATTTGAATTTTGCCACAGATGCCTGGACATCCCTGAACCACAAGGCATTTGTGGCTGTGGCCATCTATTTCAAACACAAGGGCCAGCCCATGTGTTTGCTCTTGGATATTGTTGAGTTGGCAGTGTCACACACTGGGACCAAACTTGCCATGGCATTTGCAAAAATTCTTGCAGATTACAAAATTTCTGACAAGGTTAGATTCATGTCTCTACAATCAAAAGAGTAGCTGACTTACAGTATCTTGATAGATCCTGGGCATCACTTGTGACAACACCTCCACCAACAATAAGATGATCAAGGCTCTTGCAAAGGATCTCCCACGCTTTCCTGGCCCTGCGAACCATGCCTGATGCCTTGCACACATAGTAAATTTGGTAGCCAGGGCCATCTTACACCAATCCAATGTTTCAAAAAGGGGACAATGGTGAGGACAGTGAGGACGAGTCCAGAGCCGAAGACGAGTCAACAAAAGCAAGCTCAGATGAAGAAGATGAAGGCGACACAGACACACTGGCAGAAGTTTCAGACCTAGACGAGGATAAGTAGTGTTGCGGGGGCTTGCAGCTATTGACAGCTTAGCCATAAGCTGGAGCCGGCTTATCCTTAGCCGGATGTAGCCGAGCCCAGGCTAGCTCCCATTTTAGTTAGACTGTACCAGGCTTCCAATCACGACTGAGCCCAGCTAAGCCTACCTGAAAGCCGGGGTTGGTCACATGATCGGTTCCAACCAAGACGTGGTAACCTCGGTGTTGCTTCCCCCCACTCGCTCTCCTCTGTTGCCACTTGCACATCTCTCTGTCTGCCACTGTGTGATGCTCTGTCTTCACCACTACCTGCCCTTTGGCATTGCCTCCCTCTCTCTCCTTGCTTGTCCCTGCCACCCTCTCATCGTGGCCAATGCTAAGCATCCCAGTGCGTCACTTTTTTTTTTTGACTTCTCTGACTGACTTTCTTTTCTTTCCCTTCCATCCCTTTCATGATGGTAGGATGGTAGTACCAGCTCTTGTGATTTGCAACAGCTACAGCCTTTATCCCTTGTTCCTCAATGCCCCCCCTGCCTTTGGTCATTACTGTGGGGCCTTGTTATGGACTGACACATGTTTGCTGACTCATACTATACATTTTTCAGACTACTGACTCCCTTGCTTATGCGAATGGACTGCTGATCGCCTTGTTTCAGATCGCTTACTTATTTCTCTCACGATACAGCCTCGCACAGCACTGTACAGCTGCAAGCAACAGCCACATGCACAGGGTGACTTGCTGATTCCTGAAACATGTTTCAAACCCTGAAAGCTGTACAAAGGTCACAGCCCCTATGGCTGTGTACATAGCCACGTCTTCTTGTATATAAACCCTGTACTTTCTGCCCTAGAGACCTTAAGTCTCAGTTTTGTTTCGCAATCCAAGTCTTCTATCTATTAGAACCTTGCTTGCCTAGAAGCATCAGACCTGAGAGAACCCTCTTGACATCACGCTCTTCGACTTCCTGATACTTTGGTCTTATCCCTAAGCCCAAAAGCCCTCGACCTCTGAAACGCTCTTGACTTAGTCGTTTACTAAGTCTTGTCTTTATCGAACCCTTGATCTTGACTTGCACGTCTTGCAAGTCTAGTTCTTGACTTCACGAACAATCGTACACTTCGTACAAAGGTCCCACTTGGAACCTTAACACAAACTGAGACTTCAATTCTCACATTTTGTGAACGAACGAAACGAACCATGTCAGACAGCTCTAGAGGCAGTCCATATGGTAGATTCACCGTGTTAGCCGAAGAATCTCCTGAACAAGATCGCCCTATACAAGGCGATGACAGCGATGACGAAGTCCTTGCGCAGGCCGCTGGGACTAGACTCCGCGCCCACTCCCATACTCCTATGATCTCACTTGAACAAGCAATTGAACAAGTGAAACAACCCGCAACACCTTCTGACTCTGGAAGTGGCGAAGAACCGAACTACAATATAGCCATGGACCTTCTACCTGAAAGTCCCACCGATGAGCAGCTTGAGCAAATGAGAAAAATATTTGCAAAGCAACCAACACCCGAACCAGAACCTGACCCAAACGCCCCGCTTACAGCAAAAGAACTCCTCACCCTGAACACCATATTCAAATCCAAAGCCCCCTGTTAAGGTTCCAAGTGGGACCTTTGTACGAAGTGTACGTTCGTTTGTGAAGTCAAGAACTAGACTTGCAAGACGTGCAAGTCAAGATCAAAGGTTCGGTAAAGATGAGACTTAGTAAACGACTAAGTCAAGAGCGTTTCAGAGGTCAAGGGCTTTGGGCTCAGGGTGAGACCAAAGTGTCAAGAAGTCGTGAAGAGTGATGTCAAGAGGGTTCTCTCAGGTCGAATGCTTCTAGGCAAGACAAGGTTCTAATAGATAGAAGGACTTGGATTGCGAAACAAAACTGAGACTTAAGGTCTCTAGGGCAGAAAGTACAGGGTTTATATATAAGAAGATGATGCTATGTACACAGCCTTAGGGGCTGTGACCTTCGTATAGCTTTCAGGGTTTGAAACATGTTTCAGGAATCAGCGAGTCATCCTGTGCATGTGGCTGTTGCTTGAGGCTATACGGTGCTGTGCAAGGCTGTTCGTGAGAAAATAAGTAAGCGATCTGAAACAAAGCGATCGGCAGTCCATTCGCATAAGCAAGGGAGTCAGCAGAAATGATCAGTCAGTCCGAAAATGTACAGTATGAGTCAGCAAAACACGTGTCAGTCCATAACACCATCCCCCGTCTAAGGCGCAGTCCCACCTGCGTTCACTCACGATCAGCAGCATAGTCCCAGTCACTCATCTCCGCGTTGATCCAGCCAGACGTGGAGCGATCGACACCGTGGCCATACCAGAGGTAAGCCTTCTTGTCGTCGGTGTACGGGCACGACCAATGCCAGTGAGGATGTTCTAAGGGGACTCTACAAGAGTCTCCGAACTTGCATTGCTGGTGGGGTTCATGACACGAAGGGCCTGGATGGCCGTAGTCAGCACACCACTCACACCAGTGGTGGAGGGGGCACTCGACGTAGAGGTGCCGGGGTTTCGTCGCTTGCATCGACCACAATAGGGCGTGTGCGTGACCCTGGCTGCGGCACTATCAGCGGCGGTTCCACTGCTACTATTGACGACCCGTTCCATGCAAGTCTTGCAGTGAAGGGATGCGTGCTGTCATGAATTGACTCCTTGGCCACTCGTCGTCGTCATGTCGCCGTCATTATCAAATGCCCATCCGAGTTCGTCGTCCTGGATAGGGGAGACAGATGAGGCGGGCGAGTCGCGGACGTTAGAGGCCGGTGAGCTTGGTAAGGAGGGTAGTTGGTTGTTTGGCGGGGAGGGGGCGGCGTCGCTCCGCGGGAGTCCACCAAAATCGGGGAGGTTCTCGTGCCACGTTGGTGATGCGAGGACGGGGAGTGGGGACCGCGGGTGGTCGGAGGTAGGTGTGAGGTAGTCCCAAAGCGAACTCGTCGGTTTGGGTTGCTGTATGGCCCATGCTGCGAACTCGCAGGCCTGGAAGAGCGATTCTCTAAGGGCGTCGTCGAGCGGGGTAATTCGCGGGTATAAGGGGGAGAACGGGGGTCGGGGATCGGTTTCTCTGACGCCGTGTATAGGTCACTGGGATAAACGGTGGAGAGGCCGAACGATGATTGGTAGATGAACGATGACGGGTGGACTGGGCGGATGGGACGTGGTGCGGGTAGGTCATATTGGGCTGGGACATGTTGCATAGCGAATTGTGAGGGAGTTGGTAAAGGTGGTGTGGTGGTGGTAGTTGTAGTGGTGGGGATGAAAGTTGGTGATGTCGTTTCTTGCTGAAGCAGAGGGTTTTATAGCTTTTGGTTGAGCTTTGTAAAAGGCTGTGAGTAGTTCTGGGGCGTCAACATTCTCAGCTGGTTCCCATGTGTTGTGTGCGGCGGAATATCCTTTCCACTTTAGGAGATATTGGAGTTTGGTCTTGTTCTTTGGTCCGATACGTCTGGACCCTAGAAAGCTTCTACTTCGTACTCCTCTTCTCCGTCTACAAGTTCCGGTGGAGGCTGTTCAAGTTCGGACCATGTTCGGGTGTTTCCGTATAGGGAGCGATCAGTGATGTGTGAAACACATCATGAATCTGCCATCGATCTGGGAGTTTGAGGCGTACAACTACCGGTGATATGACTTTGGTGATTGTAAAAGGTCCGTAGCGTTTTGGGCTAGCTTGCTGCTAAGGTGCGTCATTTTGAGATTGGTACCTTCGAGCCAGACCTTTCTCCTACGGCGTATTTTCGGTAGTGGCGTTGACCCTTCTTATGTTCTGTGCGTTTGTGAAGGAGGGTTGTG
Organism: Lactifluus volemus; assembly: GCA_022376515.1. Lineage (NCBI taxonomy): Eukaryota > Fungi > Basidiomycota > Agaricomycetes > Russulales > Russulaceae > Lactifluus > Lactifluus volemus. Next base: position 68,581 of record WTXI01000007.1, on the reverse strand, counting down.
CGTGTTTCATTGCTGATCGGGCCTTTTCTCGGATGTTTTTGAGTTCTTCGGATCTTTTGTTGACATAGGGTAGATGGCTTGTGATCCGAGAGGTTGCGACGAGAGGGGTGTATCCGATGAGAAGTTCGTACGGAGTAAATCCGGTTGTGGCGTTTGGCCATGAGTTATGGACGAACTGGGCCATGGGTAGAAGTGTGGACCAGTCATTCATGTAGTCATTGCCGTAAATGCGGAGATATTGTTCTACTCGTTGGTTGCTCCTTTCCGATTGACCGTCCGTTTGAGGGTGATAGGCAGTACTGATATTTTGCGATATCTTGAGCTTCTGGCAGAGCCCCGTGGCTAGGTGTGATGTGAAGCGGGGATCTCTATCAGAGATGATTCTTCGGGGAACGCCGTAATTCGGAAAAACATTGGAGATGTATAAGTCGATAACTTCTTCCGTGGTGATCTTTTTTGTGCATGGTAAGAAGACGGCAGCTTTAGTGCAATCGTGATCAACAATTGTAAGGATGGAATCATATCCATGTGACTCGGGAAGATCCGTGATAAGGTCCATCGCCACGACTTGGAAAGGAACATTGGATGTTTCCTGTTCTCGTGGTTCGATGGGAGCGATAGGGGGTTTTGGGCGATGGGTAAGGGGTTTTGTTGACTGGCATGTGGCGCATCCCTTGACGTATTGGGTGACATACTGTTTGAGTCCGGGCCACCAGAAGTTATGAAAGACTTCTATCATGGTATTGGCGATACCTGGATGGCCAGCGAGCTGATGGTCATGATAACGCCAGAGTATATCTTTCTTCAGTTGGTCATCCTCAGGGACTACTGGAGCGTCCGCTTTCCACCACTGTCCCTTGTGATCTTGCTCTAGCTGATGTTCCTCCGCCCATTGTTTCATAAGGTCGTCTTTTCTTTTTGTGCTAACCAAACACGCTCTTCGATGGAGTGAAGTTCCATCGCTTGAACAAAGGTTTGTCCGGTAACACCACGACATCTTCGTTGTCATCATCGCCTTTGGGAATGGCGGGGTGTCGTGACAGGGCGTCGGCACGATTTGTAGCGCCAGGTTTGTGGATAAGTTCAAAGTTAAACTCTGCTAACTTGCTCAAGTAGCGCGCCACTCTTCGTGCAATGTTTCGTGGTGATCGATAAAATCGGAGGTTGTTGTGGTCAGTGTATACTTTGATCGGGAATGGTGAAGACAACAACACGTGTTCCCATCGAAGGAGTCCTCTGACGACTGCTAAAAGTTCGCGGTCATAGACTGGGTAATTTCTCTCTGCAGCGTTGAAGGTGTGTGAGTCATAACCGACTGCTCTTGGTTTGTTATCTTTGTCTCTTTGAAGTAGGACTGCCCCAGTGGCATATTGGGAGGCATCTACTTCGAGTTCAAAGGGTTTTGAGTAGTCAGGTCGGTATAGGACTGGGTCTTCTTGTACGCGTTGGAGTAAAATTTTTAAGGCATTACTGCACTCATCGGTCCAGTCGAACTTCACCCCCTTCTTTAGAAGTGCAGTAATGGGGCGCGCAATGTCGGCAAAGCCACGGATGAAGGGTCGTTGAAAACCGAGGACGCCAAGGGTGCTTCTGACGTCTTCTACTTTTGTAAGGACGGTGGGCCAATTGGCTAGGCCGTTTCTTTTTGTTGGGTCGATTGTTATCTTCCCATCGCGGACTTCAATACCAAGGTATTTGACTTGTTCTTTCTCAAAGTGGCATTTTGACGCTTTGAAGAATAGGGAGAGTTCACGGGCGCGTGTGAGAACTGCGTGAGTGATTTCTCGGAGCTCTTCTAGATTGTCGGAGCAAATGAGGACGTCATCCATATAGATTAGAATGCGTCCTGGGTATTTGTTGACAAGATCGGCAAAGGCGGCGTCCATGAATCTTTGGAAGACTGCTGGTGAGTTTCGTAGTCCAAAGAACATTACTTTAGGCTTAAAAAGACCATAGGGAGTTTTAAAGGCGGCTTTCCATTGGTCTTCGTCTTTGATGCGAATATTGTGGTACCCCCATCGGATGTCAAGGGTAGTAAAATATCGCATGCCATGGAGTTGTTCTAGAAGATTTTCGATGCGGGGGAGAGGGTAGACGTCGGGAATAGTATGTTCATTAACGCGTCGATAATCTTGAACTGGTCTAGAACTTCCGTCTGCTTTAGGGATGAGGAACCAAGGCGAAGACCAAGGGGAGTCCGTTTGCTCGATATAGCCTTTCTCCTGATGTTCTTTGAGGAACTTCTTTGTAATGTCCTTCCCTTCTTCAGTTAGCGGATAAACCTTGCAATTAATGATGTCGGGTGCGTCCGGTTTTAACTTTATCTCCATGTCAAATTTTCCTCGGCTAGGAGGGAAGCGTTTTGCTGCTTCTTCGTCAAAGATGAAGGCATGACGCTGGTATTCAAGGGGTATTCCTTGAACAGCAGCGCTAGAAGCCGTGCGTCGTTCAGTATCCGCAATGGCCCATTCTTGGGATTTTCCAGCAGGTTCTAGGGCTCGTGCAAGTAAAACTTGAGCCTTTTCTTTGAGGGCAACTGCTGCGTGGTAATATTGGGATTCGAGGCAAATCTTTGGGTTTTCATCGTCTAGGGTTCGGTTTTTCCAATTGAGTCGTGGATTGAATGTTTCTAGCCATGGGTATCCGAGGATGACGCGGTCCATGCCCAGGTCTGTGATGAAGAAGTTTTGTAATTCTTCTAGTTTTCCCATACGGATGCGTAAGGTAGAAAACTTCGTGACTCGTCCTAATTTGTTTTCTGTCCGTCGACGTTAAAGATCTGAATTGGTTTTTCTAGATCTTTCGTTCCTAGTTGCCATCTTTCTGCTGTTCGATGATCGATAAAATTACTGGTAGCGCCACTATCGACAAGCGCTTTGTCTTCTTTCATTCCGCCGTTATAGCTTGAATAAATAATGGGAACTTCCATTGATGAAATGGCATTTAAATACAAGCTTTTCGGTACTAAGGCTCGGATCCAGGCGGCGAGATCAGAGCCCTTTAAAAAGACGGATCTTGAGAAAGGAATTCGGCAAGTTTGCCGCGTTCGTCATCAGACATAGCTTTGAGAGCTTTAGCGATTTCCACATTCGAAAGTTCTTTAGGTGGAGTAGGAGTGGGGTTCGTTGTTACTTCGGATGTTTCAGTAACACGAGCACGTGTAGTGCCGGTAGCGTTGGCGTTTCGTTTCTTCTTAACAGGGCATTCTCGAGAGAGATGGCCTTGTTCTTTGCAATAGAAGCAACGTCCTTCGCGTATGAGGCGTTCACGGTCAGGATCAGGGGTGCGATTAGTTTGGGTAGTAGTGACGTCTACATCCATAGCATCGGCATCACGCTGCGGGCGTGGGGTTGGGCGCGGTGGTTGTTGAGGACGGCGTTGTTGCTGTTGTCCTCGCGTGTTACCGAGTAGTTGTGTGATATGCCCCATCGATCCGCCAGCGTGTAGTTCTCTGAACAATTTCTGTTCCGTCCAAGCGGCTGAGTGTTTACGTGCTGCTTCTTGCCAGTCCGCAAGGGTTTCTGGTTTCGGCCACTCGCGATTCATAATAGTCATATGAAGGGCTTCTTTGAGACCGGCGCGGTACTGAATAATAGTTCCTTGGGCGTCGGCTTCAAAGCCTGCTTCTTCAAGAAGGTCATTGAACGAAGTAGTGTAATCGTCCAGATTGTCTCCGACCATACGAAGTTTCGTGAACTTTGTGAGGGCATCTTCCTTTGCGGCGGCATCGCGGAAATCTTCAAGGAACCTTTGTTTGAAACCAATCCAAAGGTCCAGGTCATTGGGGTCTCCTCCACGGTCTAGATATCCTCCTAGGGAGTTGAGACGTGCTTGGGCCCAGCCTTCGCATCGTGGTCCAGACATAAACGTGGTGAACATGAGGATTCGGTTTGCAGGGTTCGACATTCCGGGGTTTCCTTGGTTTAATCTTCGGTAGTTTTCGAAGATTTCCATGAATCGTTTCGATCGCGATCTATTTCCATCAAAGGGTTTTGGGGAATCCCCATTAACCCTCCTCCAGCAGCGGGGATTTGAGCAAAGCCTTGGCCTTGTTGAAGGGGAGCTGCTGCTGCTCCACCTCCTCCACCGCCGCCACCTCCTCCTCCTCCACCACCACCTCCTCCGGGCTACCAGGTGCTCCTCCACCTCCTCCGCTGCCTCCAGGAGTACCGCCTCCTCCTCCACCACCGCTGAAGATTGCTCCACTACCACTTGCCGTGGCGGAAGCTTTCTTGCTCTTCCCTTTTGGTTGGGAAAAGAGGGCTGAAGCGGTAGGTGTTACTGTAGCGGTGGCTGAGGCGATTTGGAAAGGAGGGAGTAGGGCGTAGCCTGCAACTCCTTGTGCGGCTGCATGAAAGCTCGTGCTGCGAGGGATTGAATAGGTGAGGTGCTTGTGGAAGCAGGGGCTTTGGATTTGAATATAGTGTTTAGGGCGAGGAGTTCTTTAGGAGTGAGCGGGGCGTTTGGGTCAGGTACTGGTTCAGGTGTCGGTTGCTTAGCAAATATTTTTCTCATTTGCTCAAGCTGTTCGTCAGTGGGACTTTCAGGTAAGAGGTCCATGGCTATATTGTAGTTTGGTTCTTCGCCACTTCCAGAGTCAGAAGGTGTCGCGGGTTGTTTCACTTGTTCAATTGCTTGTTCAAGTGAGATCATAGGAGTATGGGAGTGGGCGCGAAGTCTAGTCCAGCGGCCTGCGCAAGGGCTTCGTCATCGTCGTCATCGCCTTGTGTAGGGCGATCTTGTTCAGGAGATTCTTCGGCTAACGCGGTGAATCTACCATATGGACTGCCTCTAGAGCTGTCTGACATGGTTCGTTCGTTCGTTCACAAATGTGAGAGTTGAAGTCTCAGTTTGTGTTAAGGTTCCAAGTGGGACCTTTGTACGAAGTGTACGTTCGTTTGTGAAGTCAAGAACTAGACTTGCAAGACGTGCAAGTCAAGATCAAAGGTTCGGTAAAGATGAGACTTAGTAAACGACTAAGTCAAGAGCGTTTCAGAGGTCAAGGGCTTTGGGCTCAGGGTGAGACCAAAGTGTCAAGAAGTCGTGAAGAGTGATGTCAAGAGGGTTCTCTCAGGTCGAATGCTTCTAGGCAAGACAAGGTTCTAATAGATAGAAGGACTTGGATTGCGAAACAAAACTGAGACTTAAGGTCTCTAGGGCAGAAAGTACAGGGTTTATATATAAGAAGATGATGCTATGTACACAGCCTTAGGGGCTGTGACCTTCGTATAGCTTTCAGGGTTTGAAACATGTTTCAGGAATCAGCGAGTCATCCTGTGCATGTGGCTGTTGCTTGAGGCTATACGGTGCTGTGCAAGGCTGTTCGTGAGAAAATAAGTAAGCGATCTGAAACAAAGCGATCGGCAGTCCATTCGCATAAGCAAGGGAGTCAGCAGAAATGAATCAGTCAGTCCGAAAATGTACAGTATGAGTCAGCAAAACACGTGTCAGTCCATAACACCCCCGCTTCCACAAGTACCTCTCCTATCCAATCCCTTGCAGCACGAACCCTTCATGCAGCTGCACAAGGAGTTGCAGGCTATGCCCTACTCCCCCCTTTTCAAATTGTCTCAGCAACCGCTACAGTAACACCCACCGCTTCAGCCCTCTTTTCCCGACCTAAAGGAAAAGGAAAGAAAACCTCTACCACGGCAAGTGGTAGTGGAGCAATCTTCAGTGGTAGTGGAGGAGGAAGCGGTACTCCTGGAGGCAGTGGAGGAGGTGGAGGAGCACCTGGTAGTCCTGGAGGAGGAGGAGGTGGCAGTGGTGGTGGTGGTGGTGGCGGTAGAGGAGGCGGAGCAGCAGCAGCTCCCCTTCAACAAGGCCAAGGCTTTGCTCAAATCCCCGCTGCTGGAGGAGGGTTAATGGGGATTCCCCCAAAACCCTTTGATGGAAATAGATCGCGATCGAAACGATTCATGGAAATCTTCGAAAATTACCGAAGATTAAACCAAGGAAACCCCGGAATGTCGAACCCTGCAAATCGAATCCTCATGTTCACCACATTTATGTCTGGACCACGTTGCGAAGGCTGGGCCCAAGCACGTCTTAACTCCCTAGGAGGATACCTAGACCGTGGAGGAGACCCCAACGATCTAGACCTTTGGGTTGGTTTCAAACAAAGGTTTCTTGAAGATTTCCAAGATGCCGCCGCAAAAGAAGATGCCCTCACAAAGTTTGCGAAACTTCGGATGGTCGGAGACGAACTGGACGATTACACTACTTCGTTCAATGACCTTCTTGAAGAAGCAGGCTTTGAAGCCAACGCTCAAGGGACTATCATTCAGTATCGCGCCGGTCTCAAAGAAGCCCTTCACATGACCATCATGAACTGTGAATGGCCGAGACCAGAAACCCTTGCGGAATGGCAGGAAGCGGCACGTAAACACTCAGCCGCATGGACGGAACAAAAATTGTTTAAAGAAATGCATGGTGGCGGGTCACTAGGACGCATTACTCAATTACTCGGCAATGCGCGAGGACAACAACAACAACGTCGTCCTCAACAGCCACCGCGCCCGGCCCCACGTCCACAACGCGATGCTGACGCTATGGACGTAGATGTCACTACTACCCAAACCAGTTGCACCCCTGATCCTGATCAAGAACCCCTCATACGCGAAGGACGTTGCTTCTACTGCAAAGAACAAGGTCATCTCTCCAGAGAATGCCCTGTTAAGAAGAAACGAAACGCCAATGTTACCGGCACCACACGTGCTCGCATTACTGAAACATCCAAAGTAATAACGACCACTACTCCTTCTAAACCAACAAATGAAGACATCGCTAAAACCCTTAAAGCCATGTCTGACGAAGAACGCGGCAAGCTTGCCGAATCCCTTTCTCAAGATCCGTCTTTTTAAAGGGCTCTGATCTCGCCGCCTGGATCCGAGCCTTAGTACCGAATAGCTTGTATTTAAATGCCATTTCATCAATGGAAGTTCCCATTATTTATTCAAGCTATAACGGTGGAACGAAAGAAGACAAAGCGCTTGTCGATAGTGGCACTACCAGTAATTTTATCGATCATCGAACGGCAGAAAGATGGCAACTAGGAACAAAAGATCTAGATAAACCAATCCAGATCTTTAACGTTGATGGAACAGAAAACAAACTAGGACGAGTCACGAAGTTTTCTACCTTACGCATCCGTATGGGAAAACTAGAAGAGTTGCAAAACTTCTTCATCACAGACCTAGGCATGGATCGCGTCATCCTTGGATACCCATGGTTAGAAACGTTTAACCCACGACTTAACTGGAAAGACCGAACCCTAGATGATGAAAACCCGAAGATTTGCCTCGAGTCCCAATACTACCACGCAGCAGTTGCCCTCAAAGAAAAAGCTCGAGTTTTACTCGCACGAGCCCTAGAACCTGCTGGAAAATCCCAAGAATGGGCCATTGCAGATACTGAACGACGCACGGCTTCTAGCGCTGCTGTTCAAGGAATACCCCTTGAATACCAACGACATGCCTTCATCTTTGATGAAGAAGCAGCAAAACGCTTCCCTCCTAGCCAAGGAAAATTCGATATGGAGATAAAGTTGAAACCAGACGCACCTGACATCATTAACTGCAAAGTTTATCCGCTAACTGAAGAAGGAAAAGAAATTACAAAGAAATTCCTCAGGGAACATCAGGAGAAAGGCTACATTGAACAAACGGACTCCCCTTGGTCTTCGCCCTGGTTCCTTATCCCCAAGGCAGATGAAAGTTCTAGACCAGTTCAAGACTATTGACGCGTCAATGAACATACCATCCCTGACGTTTACCCTCTCCCACGCATCGAGAATCTTCTAGAACAACTCCATGGCATGCGATATTTTACTACCCTTGACATCTGATGGGGGTACCACAATATCTGCATCAAGGACGAAGACCAATGGAAAGCCGCCTTTAAAACTCCCTATGGTCTTTTCAAGCCTAAAGTAATGTTCTTTGGACTACGAAATTCACCAGCAGTCTTCCAAAGATTCATGGATGCTGCTTTTGCTGACCTTGTTAACAAATATCCAGGGCGTATCCTAATCTATATGGATGACGTCCTCATTTGTTCCGATAACCTAGAAGAACTTCGAGAAATCACTCATGCAGTTCTCACACGCGCTCACGAACTCTCCTTGTTCTTCAAAGCATCAAAATGCCACTTTGAGAAAGAACAAGTCAAATACCTCGGTATCGAAGTCCGCGATGGGAAGATAACAATTGACCTGACGAAAAGAAATGGCCTTGCCAATTGGCCCACTGTCCTTACGAAAGTAGAAGACGTCAGAAGCACTCTTGGCGTCTTAGGCTTTCAACGACCCTTCATCCGTGGCTTTGCCGACATTGCGCGCCCCATTACTGCACTTCTAAAGAAGGGGGTGAAGTTCGACTGGACTGATGAGTGCAGTAATGCCCTAAAACTTTTACTCCAACGCGTGCAAGAAGACCCAGTCCTATACCGACCCGATTACTCAAAACCCTTTGAACTTGAAGTAGACGCCTCCCAATATGCCACTGGAGCAGTCCTACTTCAAAGAGACAAAGATAACAAACCTAGAGCAGTCGGCTACGACTCACATACCTTCAATGCTGCGGAAAGAAATTACCCAGTTTACAACCGCGAACTCTTAGCAGTCGTCAGAGGACTCCTTCGCTGGGAACATGTGCTACTACCCTCACCTTTCCCGATCAAAGTATACACTGACCACAACAATCTCCGATTTTATCGCTCACCACAAAACATCGCACGATGAGTGGCACGCTATCTGAGCAAATTAGCAGAGTTTAATTTCGAACTCATCCACAAACCTGGCGCCACAAATCGTGCTGATGCTTTGTCACGACATCCCGCCATTCCCAAAGGCGATGACGACAACGAAGATGTTGTGGTGTTACCTGATAAACTCTTTGTCCAAGCAATGGAACTCCACTCTATTGAAGACCGTGTCTGGCTGGCACAAAAGGAAAATGACGACCTCATGAAACAATGGGCCGAAGAGCACCAGCTAGAGCAAGATCATAAAGGACAATGGTGGAAAGCGGATGCTCCAGTAGTCCCTGAGAACGACCAACTGAAGAAAGATATACTCTGGCGTTATCATGACCATCAGCTTGCTGGCCATCCAGGCATCGCTAACACCATGATAGAAGTCTTCCATAACTTCTGGTGGCCTGGACTAAAGCAGTATGTCACACAATACGTCAAGGGGTGTGCTACATGCCAGTCAACAAAACCCCTTACCCATCGTCCAAAACCCCCTATCGCTCCCATCGAACCACGAGAACAGGAAGCATCAAATGTCCCCTTCCAAGTCGTGGCAATGGACCTTATCACGGATCTTCCCAAGTCACATGGATATGACTCCATCCTCACAATTGTCGATCACGATTGCACTAAAGCTGCCATCTTCATACCGTGTACAAAAAAGATCACCACGGAAGAAGTTATCGACCTATATATCTCCAATGTTTTTCCGAACTATGGCATTCCCCGAAGAATCATCTCTGATAGAGATCCCCGTTTCACATCACACCTAGCCACAGGGCTCTGCCAGAAGCTCAAAATATCGCAAAATATCAGCACCGCCTATCACCCGCAAACGGATGGTCAGTCGGAAAGAAGTAACCAACGAGTAGAACAATATCTCTGCATCTACGGCAATGATTACATGAATGACTGGTCCACACTTTTACCCATGGCCCAGTTCGTTCACAACTCATGGCCAAACGCCACAACCGGATTTACTCCGTATGAACTCCTCATCGGATATACCCCTCTTGTTGCAACTTCTCGGATCACAAGTCATCTACCCTATGTTAACAAAAGATCCGAAGAACTCAAAAACATCTGAGAAAAGGCCCGATCAGCGATGAAACACGCACAAACCCTCCTTCACAAACGCACAGAACACAAGAAGGGTCAACGCCACTACCGAAAATATGCCGTAGGAGAAAAAGTCTGGCTTGAAGGTACCAATCTCAAAATGACGCACCTTAGCAGCAAGCTAGCCCCAAAACGCTATGGACCCTTTACAATCACCAAAGTCATATCACCGGTAGTTGTACGCCTCAAACTCCCAGATCGATGGCAGATTCATGATGTGTTTCACACATCACTGATCGCCCCCTATATGGAAACACCCGAACATGGTCCGAACTTCGAACAGCCTGCACCGGAGCTTTTAGACGGAGAAGAGGAGTATGAAGTAGAAGCTGTTCTAGGGTCCAGACGTATTGGACCAAAGAACAAGACGAGACTCCAATATCTTCTGAAGTGGAAAGGCTATTCTGCCACACATAACACATGGGAACCAGCTGAAAATGTTGATGCCCCAGAACTACTCACAGCCTTTTACAAAGCTCAACCAAAGGCTATAAGAACCCTCTTGCTTCAGCAAGAAACGACATCACCAACTTTCATCCCCACCACTACAACTACCACCACTACACCACCCTTACCGAACTCCCTTACAATTCGCTATATGCAACATGTCCCAGCCCAATATGACCTACCCGCACCACGTCCCATCCGCCCGGTCCACCCATCGTCCCTCCTCTACCAATCATCATTCGGCCTCTCCACCGTTTATCCCAGTGAGCTATACACGGCGTCCGAGAAACCGATCCACGACCCCCGTTCCCCCACCTTATACCCGCGAATCACACCGCTCGACAACACCCTCCGAGAATCCCTCTTTCAGGCCTGTGAATTCGCAGCGTGGGCCATACAACAACCCAAACCGACACGTTCGATTTGGGAGTACCTCACACCTCCCACCGACTGTCCGTGGACCCCACTCGCCAGCCTCCCACCGCCCTCGTGGAACGAGGACCTCCCCGATTTTGGTGGACTCCCGCGGAGCGACGCCGCCCCCTCCCCGCCAAACAACCAACTACCATCCTTACCAAGCTCACCGGCCTAGTGTTGCCGCAGCTCGGCTAGCCGCGCCCCGACTTGGTAAGCCGCAGCTTTTTCCGGGAACGGCTTGACTTAGCCGAGTTCTCTACTCAGGAGCGGCAACTTCGACTTAGCTGTAGCTCTCAGTCAACTTGAGCCACACAAATTAAATTAAAAAAAATTCCTTTTTTTCTGCCCCTCCTAAGTTCAGCTCTCAACACATATCAATCCAAATATAATATTGTTGTAAGGTAGAATCTTTATGCTAATAAAAACTATGAAGAAGGATATGCTGAAAGGACTGGGGGCCCTGAACAATGGTCTCATCGGCGCATCGCTGTCGACGAGAGTAAGCTGGGGGGTGCGGACTCATTCGGGGGGATGCCACACAACAACGCCAGTCACAGGGATCAGGCGCTCGGACACCTTGATGTAGTGTGAATGACCCCGGCCCCCGGGTGGTGCTTGAGGCGGTGGATGTGGTAGGGTGAACCTGGGCGCAAGTTGTTAATGCCCCCAAAAAACGAGTCAGTGACGCACCAGTTTGAATGTCTCACCCTCATCCCCAACTCAGGAGGCAGGCGTGGGCAGGCGTGTGTGAGACAACGCGGGCATGGACGTGGACGAGATGGTGTCGGCAGAGATGAAAGGGAGGGAAGGGACATCAAAGAAAGTCAAAAGAGTCAATTTGAGGAGTCAAAAGAAATTTCGCAACACACTGGCATGGGCCATGCTCACAGAGGGCGGCGACAGAGAGGAGGGCGAGTGGAGGGGCATCGCGAAAGAGAACTTGGCACTTACATAACCAGAACTTCAATTTGTTCAAGTTCGCTCGCGCTTGTTAATGGAAAACCTCACCCAAGCCTAAGATTCGGGAAACCAAGCTACTGTACACTGTTTACAGACTACAGTGCATACAAAACAACTTGTGTGTCAACACAGTATAATAAAGGTAATAATGTTCGGAAATGGAAACAGCAACTAGTTAGAGTTGCCTCTTGCTAGACTGTAGGACGTGGAGTCTTGTTCGTAGAGTGTAACCTGCATACATTGTTAGAATGCAATAAGAAATTGGTAGTGAGTATGTAATATGTATGCAGGAAACTCACCCTACACGACGATGATTGTGTTTATCGGGACGTGACTGACGCTGCTTGCGACTCCGAATCTTGGCTCTGACAGATGCATCCCAATCAAACATCCTGTCATTGTGAGTTCCTTCTTGTGATAGGAGGTCGTTGAATAGGCCATAAATGTGGTCATAGTCAGGCTTGTCATTGAAAGAGAGCGATTGGCAGTGTTCGAAGAAAATGTGGAACGCCTCTGGGAGGCCCAGGAACAACTTGTGCGTGGTAATTCCTCGTTTGCTTTCCAGAACGGCGCTCTCATCTCCCAAGTCCTGCCATGGTAAGAAGCCCCAAAGAAAGTAAAATAAAATGTAAGCAAGGGACTCCAGGTCGTCACGCCTTCCAAGCTCTACGCCTGAGTGACTATTCATCGGTGCGAAGGCAGTCGTTCCTATGAAGTCAAGGCCTGTAATGTACGGGATGTGCTTGTGTGTGTTGGGATCCCTAAACTCCTTCGCCAGTCCGAAATCAATGAGGTACACCAAATCGGACCGGTCCCCAACACCTATAACGATGTTGGTGGGTTTGAGATCGCGGTGAATGATGTTACGAGAGTGAATGTATTGTAGGCGACGAAGCTGAACATAGTCCATGTTAGCTCATTGGTTATGGCAGCAGAAGACACGTTTACTTACAAGTTGCCCAGCCAGGAGTAAAACAGTCTTCATCGTGAATCGGAAACCACAGCGAGCAAAAAGGTCGTCAAGAGATGGGCCAAGGCGCTCGACTGCCATCACATTGAAGGAAGACTCTATGCCAAACCAATGCACAAGAGGGATGCCAACCCCTTTGCCAGCATTAAGTTTCTTGTAAACAAGAAACTCGTGCTCCAGGGTATGAGGCGCACTTCTCATTTGCTCAAATTTGAGGATGATGTTATCCCCAGGGACCTCAGATAAAAGATCACATGCAAGGTATACTTCATCTAATCACCAAAGCTTATGAGCCAAATACAGAAGCACATGTTTTCTGACATACGAGCAGGTCCTGAGGACAGTTTTCTTCACAACCTGAACCTCCCAGCTACTCGGACAATTTCCATGTAAATTGTGAAGATTCGAAACAAGTCTGGCAGAAAGTCAGATGACATATCTTGTCATAGTACTGAAAAACTAGGAATTACTCACAATACCGAACTTGAACAGATGTAGTGTGGTGAATGGCACAATGAACGTTGCATTCAATGTTGCAAAAGAACAACTTGATTACATAACCACATTCAGGGCCGGTGACTCGTTGACTCCGGTGAGGAGACCGAGGTAAGGAACGCGCGAAGCGAGATAGCGAAGATAAGACAGGTGAACGTGGCATACACCCTGTGTCGGAGTTTACAATATTTCCAAAATGGCATGCTTAGCGCTCGCAACAGCCAATCAGAGTCTGAAATATGGCGTGTGACATTGCATGACTGATTCGGAAGGAAGGGTGATCCTAGGGGGGAGGGATAGTACGAGGTACAAGGATATGTCCGAGCAGAAATATCAAGAGAACAAAGGGGGCACGAGGCAAGCTAGTTAGAAAAAAGTACAGAGAAGACATGTAAAAGTGTAACAGTACGAGGTATGAGATGGCGTTAGAGCATAAGATGTCCGAGTCAAACGATTAGTCCTCCAATCGGCTGATAGATTGAATGATATTGTCAACATCTTCCTGAGAAGCATTGCCCTTACTCAACCCTTCCAGGAGATCTTTATCTGGAACAACCTCAAGCATCAGCTTCTCCGGTGTTATCCAACCTTCCATGAAATTGAGACGCTGCGTCTTCAGCTGGAACTTTTGCATTTGAAGCGCCTCCATCAGGAGAGGGCTGATACGATTCCTTCGCTTTGTGTCCGTTTCAGCGCTCGACGAAAAGACACGCTCACAAGGCACAGAGGAAGCCTGAATTGGGAGGTAATCCATCGCGATTGCAAATAGGGTGGGGAATATAGAACTATTAGTCTGACACCGCCAGGGGACATTCTGTCAGTAGACGTCAAGTAATCATTATTCAACTTACCTCCCAGAAATGAAGAATGTCGATGGTCTTTGACGAAAGCACTCCCATAATATAGGATTGGTATTCCTGTTCAACAGTCTGCACAGTTGTACACAAATCTTCAAAGCCAATGTCATCTGACTCTTCGAGGCCATATTCTGCCGCAAGTGCGAAGTATGTCGGCATGACTGTGGAACGACCAGTTGCCCACGTCGACGGCTCTTCATTATTGCCGGTAGCAAGACTCGGACTGTTCTCGTGGTAATCACGCATCTTGTGAATTGAAAATGAGATGCTGTCCAAAACGATATATATTATAGTAGTCTCACGAGTCGCAGAATATATTCTTCGCTTGTTTTATGGTACTTCTCCTCCCAGTGCTTAGTGATCCAGGACATGCGTATCGCAGGATTCAGCACTGCAAAAATGAATGTCAGATTCGTCGGGATTAGGAGTAGAAGCTTACTTACACATCGTAACGACATAGACCATAGTGCGATCCATTCGTGAATAGTATTTATATGCTAATGTTAGGCCAGGATTGATGAGCTCCGTCAACTCAGGCCGTTCATTACCGAGCTTCTCCCAACTTGTCATGAATTGCTCGAATGCAGGAATCGCACCACACAAGATCGGGGTTTTCTCGCCGGACATAATTTGCTGTACCTTGTGTGGGACCTGTTGGCAAATTGGAGAGTCAGGTCACAATATATTGACGCGCGTTTGTAACTTATGCCTAGAATGACTTCGATATGCTTCATGTGGTTCCAGTTGTTATCTGAGATCTTGTACTTGGCAAGGTCACTATTATTAGGAAGGGCGAGGAAGTAATCGACGGCCTGTTAGATGGATCGATTAGCACGCACCACTTTCCACAAGCTGAACTCACCAGTCGCAACATTCGGAGTCTATTAAGCATGTGATAGACCGAATCCCATCTCGTTTTCACGTCTTGCAGAAGCTCCAACTCTGGGAGCTGAACTATTTCCTCGGGATCTCCTTGCTTAAAATAGCCTTTCTTGTTGCCGGTCCTGATGGCATCACGGAAGGCATCTCGACGCGTGCCCGATGCCCGAATGACTCTAACCACAGAACGTGCAAGCGCTATGCAGTTAGACATGTCCGAGCTGTCCGTCTCATCACCAGATGAAGACTCATTGCCATCCGTAGCTCCTACATTGCGGATTACGCATCCAGAACAAAGATCGATGATATGACTATAGCACATCACCTGGCGATCAGCTGCGTTGAAAGGGACGTCCCTATGGATTAAAATAGGCTGGAGGACCTCCATCATGGACTTATTGGCCGACGCGTTGTCCATAGTGAAATGCCCAATCTAAAAGAAATCGAAACCATGCAGCGTAATTCCTCCGAGTGAACATACCCTTACTTTGAGAGTAATGCCAGCCCTATCGAGAAGCTGCAGAACGACATTGGCGAGTGTTTTTCCATCATGTCGTCCATGGTGACGATGAAAAGTGATGAGCGCTGTCCTGAGCTGCAAGGGCGAAGTGCGCGTAATCCAGTGCGCTGTCATGGCTAGGTAAGATTGACGATTTTGATCCGACCACATATCCATCGTCACTGAAATTCCAGTGGTACTGGCTAAATTAGTACAATATATACAGTAAAAGTACAAAAGTACTTTGAATTCAGCCCAGCAATTACTGATACTACTTTCTACAGCACCTACTGATGTAGCTAGTTAATTATGACCAGTATGATCTGTTATAGCTAGTATACTTCTATATAGCTAGTGCCACTCATTTTTCCTGTCACATTAACTAGACACAGCTAAACCAGCTTACTATTAAGTACACTTTAGTGCAGTTATAGCTACTATAAATTATAACCCATTAACTAGACACAGCAATATGTTTACTACTAGTTTACTTTAGTATGGCTATAGCTAATGCCAAACTTCCATGAGTTAATTAGATATAGCAACTGATTTACTACTAGTACACTTTAGTACAGTTATAGCTGCTACTAGTTTATACCACATTAACTAGACACAGCAACAAATTTACTACTAGTACACTTACATGCAGTTATAGCTGCTACAAATTTACATCACATTAACTAGATTACAGTAACTCAAGTTCTACTAGTACATGTACATACAGTTATAGCTGCTAGTAAATTGTGCCACATTAACTAGGTCACAGCAACAGAACTTCTACGAGTACACTTATGTGCAGTTATAGCTGCCACTAATTTATACTACATTAACTAGACACAGCAACAAATTACTACTAGTACACTTACATACAGTTATAGCTGCTAGTAAATTGTACCACATTAACTAGGTCATAGCAACAGATCTACTAATAGTACACTTATGTGCAGTTATAGCTGCCACTAATTTATACTACATTAACTAGATTACAGTAACTCAAGTTCTACTAGTACACTTACATGCAGTTATAGCTGCTAGTAAATTATACCACATTAACTAGATCACAGCAACAGATCTACTACTAGTACACTTATGTGCAGTTATAGCTGCCACTAATTTATACTACATTAACTAGACACAGCAAAAATTACTACTAGTACACTTTAATACAGTTCTAGCTACCACTAATTTATACTACATTAACTAGATTACAGTAACTCAAGTTCTACTAGTACACTTACATGCAGTTATAGCTGCTAGTAAATTGTACCACATTAACTAGGTCACAGCAACAGACCTACTACTAGTGCACTTATGTGCAGTTATAGCTACCACTAATTTATACTACATTAACTAGACATAGCAACAAATCACTACTAGTACACTTGCATACAGTTATAGCTGCTAGTAAATTGTGCCACATTAACTAGGTCATAGCAACAGATCTACTACCAGTACACTTACATGCAGTTATAGCTGCTAGTAAATTGTACCTAGACTGTCCGGGGGCCGGTCCGGGCCAGGGCCACCCCTGTTTTGGCTGGCCCGGACCCTGGCCCTCAGGGCCGGGCCACCCTGTAGCTGGCCCTAGCCCTTGAGGGCCAGTCTGATATCGACCCTGGCCCGACCCCGGGTCGGGCTAGGGCCGGCCCGGCCCCGCCCACCAGAATGCATCAAAAATTTCTGTGAAGTCGAAATATACACGCGAAGGCACGCAGGTGAGCCCAGGAGTAGATTATGGGGAACAAGAGTCACTGGTATTGTTCCCTATTTTTTGTGGTGATTTGGGTGCTTTAAATACATGTCTTGGCCTCTAAATACCTAGTGTACTAGTAGACTGTACGCATAGTTGAATGCATTATATATAGTACCAAATTACAGTGCCAGCCCATCTAGCTCCATAATGGCAGGTAAAGGAGTAACTACTGTCCAATGAAGGCTCTCAGCAAGTGAGTTGACCATGGTGAGAGAGGAACGTTGAGAAGCACGGTGTAACCCAGAACGCAAGCCAGAACGACTCGAACAAGCTGGAGTGGTGGTCTGCGGTACACCCCAGACGTGTAGACTTGATCACCGGCAATGCCGACGCTGTCCGATTGGGTTCGATAATGGTGATGACGGGAATTGAAGGAGACTGCAGAGGTAACGGTGGCGAGCCTAAATCGATTTGACGGATGTTACGAATGGTTGATGGCGATATGATGAGCAGATGAATGAAATGGGACTCGGACACAAAACTGCTTCCTCAGCGTCGCAACTTCAATGATTCCCCCTAGACAGTCACAGCTCACATTACACAACGAACGCAAGGTTGTTAATCAATATATTGAATGTCCACAACAACTACTGTATGCAGTCCACATCCATGTCCATATCACTATCGCTGCAAATGAAATCCCCCATATATTTCTTCACGATACTATCTTCTGCACTGAGTCGCCCATCCAGATATCCAGCACGAAGCTTCTGAACACTAGCAAACCTGAACTTCGTCATGTTCCAGCGTCGAGGATCATCGGTACGTGCAGAAAGTGAGAACGATCGCTCGGCGATGCATGTGGTTGCCGGAATCGCCAGGTAGTCGCGTGCCATCAAACGAAGGACCGGATATTCAGTCTGATGCTAAGATGGCATATATGAGTTGTACAAGTAATGCGATGTAAACAAAAATACTTACCCCCCACCAAGGGATCGGGTTGGGACAATCCTCACGCCTCAAGCACGGCTGGCTGAGATAACGATCGATCTCTACAAACGGATCAACAGTCGATGCCAAGTCCAAATCAATGTCCAAGCCCTTCTTTCTCTGCTTCTTCTTGATCAAGGACACCATCCACAAATCAGTAGATGAGAGAGCTAAAAGGTTATCAGCATTCAATTTGATGTCCGTGAATAAGTCTACAATTACCAGATCGTGGCGGCGGGGTTTGGGATGTCGAGGGCGCTCGTGCCAGCGTTGACTGAGACTTGTCGTACTTTTGTTTATATTTGAGAAACTAAGAGTTGGGGTTTACTACGAGTCCGTCGCTGAAATTTGAATGGCGTACCTGTGATCGAAAGCGCTGCATTCCCAAATCGATATACTCATCATCCCACGCCGCGCGGAGATACTCGTGCTTGAGGACAGGATCTAGTACTAACAAGCGTGTACCACCATAAGCATTTGTTGATGAGATGAAAGTTTGACAACAAGACTTACCATGGGCAATGAAATAAACATCTGTGTCGTCTGAGCGGCGATAATACTTCTCTAGCAACTTGACGCCAGCTAGAAGAGCTTTGTGGACAGGCTCATATTCTTCCTCCTCAAGGAGGTCCTCCCATTTCGACATAAGATGTTCTAAAGTGGGCAACACTCTAGTACACGTGGCCAGGCTCTCATTTGAGAGTTCGTTATGTTGCGCGGCAACAACCTAATCAGAGACGGTCAATCGAATTCTAAGGATGATGTGCATGGAAACAAACCTTGAGGCATCTGTGCGTGAGTTGAATTAGCTTCCATTCCGGGGGCGTTAGGAGATAGTCCTGCCACGTTTTGTTTTTGAGAGGTGGAAGATCGTCGTTGGCATCCGCAGTACGGCAGAAGTAGTCGATTGCCTTTTAAATGGTATGAATAACATGAGATGAATGATCAATCATTGACTTACCTTCTGCACTGCGAGTACTGACTCTAAACAATCAGAGAGGCTACCCCACCATGTACGGACCCAGAGCCGGAGCTCGATTGGCTTTATGCCACGGGCGTTGCAGGCCTGGCGGAGATACTCACGAACGCCCTCACTGGACATTCGGACTTGGTTGACAAGTCCCATAATCTTCCCGAGCGTGTCGCCGGGATCATAATCAACGGTAGTGGTGGCCAGCATGGCTTCCACATCATCAGGGGAGGCATCAACGTCCGTTGAAGTGTTGATATCTTCATCATCGTTATCAACATTCTCTGCGTCACTCCACTCATCGCCGTCTTCGTCGTCGATATTCTCACGGGCAACAATTCGAAGGTTTCGTTTCGTTCTCGTAAGAGAGGGAACATCCAGGGCCTTAATAAAGTGGTACGCGGCACGGTGCATGGAATGGTCGATGCACCTGAAGTACGTTAGCATGAAGGACAAAACTACAGAGAAAGGACTCACAAGACTCGGACCTGCTTCGGGTCCAGGCGCTTCCGTTCCGGATCAAGAATTTTGCATACTGTACGCACAGCCACGTCATTTGCGCTGACCCCATCGCCAACCATCCAACCAAGCTAGACACAAGAATTAGATATTGTAAGTGAGCAGTGAAAGAATAGAACATACCTTCGTGTCGAGGCCAAATTTACGAATCGTCGCTACGAGATCTTCGCCAATCAATTGGCCAGTATGCCGCCCCAATGGTGAGTTAAACTCGATTAGGTGGTTCTTGAGTTCCCAGAGGGAATCATCGCCGGGAGGGGAATCAATGAACGAGATGCTGAAGGAAGTGAAAGGTCGACGTTTGCCACTAGACCAGCCATCCCACACCACGGAGACCTTCGATCGAATGCGCTACATATTGGTTAATAAAATAAAGATGCGTCGTAACAGTACTTACACTGATGATATCAACTGTCACGTTTTCGAGATAGGCCACTTTAGTATCAACGGCAGCCGCGATGGCGGTCTTCCTGGGGATTTTTGCGTCAGTGATTTTGGGATTGAGATAAGATACGAGGCCCCGAAAGGCAGGGCGTTCAACAAAGCGAAAAGGCTGGGAGATAGCTATCAGTCAATGCTGAGTAGTGAGAGGCATGAAGGCGTACCAAGTCACAAGTCACAATAAGGGCGAGCAAATATTCTTGAATCCCATCCTTTGTGACTGGGAGGTTCTGAGATGGCTTTACCATCGTTTGCACGTAATTCCCGATGGACTGTTGTTTAGGATCACTATGCGAATTATCAGTAAACGAAACCTGCAGGGTCGCTGATGACTCACGGTTTGACTGAGCCAGGTGGAACCCAGCCTCGAGGGAACTTTTGAATATCTGGTGTAAAGCCGTTATCGATGCAAGTAGTCCAGTAGTTGTCAGGATGGCAGCTGGTCGAGTAGAAGTCAGTTAAGAGTGTGAAGGAGACCGAAAGAAAGAAAAAAAACGTACCGCCGGAGATGCCGTCGTCTTGATGTAACGTTACCTACAAAAAAAGCACTACTTTTTTTACCGCTTCGTTCCCTGTAACATGTAAGTCATCGTTGAAAGAAAATGTAAATGAACTTACAGGCAAAACTTGCAGTACCAGCCTGTCACACTGGTTTTCTTGGTGGGATGCATACCAGTACCAGACCTACCGCAAAGGCGAAGGTCTTTCGTCGGATCTTTAAGCTGGGTCGGGTTTTTCTATTGTTCTCCAAACACGAGGGAAATAAACAAACCTTGTTTACGTCTGTATTGCTGCTCAACTCCTCCATCGCATCAGATTCCCCGTCAATGCTTCCGTTTTCTTTTTGTCGCTTGTAGGACATACGACTCTTCGCCTTTCGGACTATCTTGACACTGGCATCATCATCCGAGTCGACAACATCACCCATGTCCTGCTTCTGCTAAGTGGTAATGAAGTGCTTACTTCAATAAATCAGGGCTTACTCTGGATTTGAGACCTTTGGGTCGTTCGCGTTCACTATCCCCGAAATCGGACTCGGCTGTTTCACTCTGATATTGTCTTTTCTGAAAGCAATTTGGAGGTTGTTCAGATTCGGATGGTGAGTACACCCAGTCTATCTCGCTTGCATCCTTTAATGTTCCGTCTTCCCGTACTGCGTCTCCATCAGGTCTAGGTGCGACCTTGTAAGCAGCCCGGTCTTTTGGGTTATTACCTGTGTGGCAGGGAGGGCCTCCATTATGTTAGGACTTGGGCGAGGGAAGGGAACGGGTAACAAGGTGAGTGTACCTTTCTTTCGCTCACATAGCTCTTCTGACACCGTTGCTGGGTAGTCTTGACCCTGGACCCGCTTTGAAGGCTGCGGCCTTCGTGAGCCTTCGACGATAAGGCTTGGGTCGGGACGATCATGCTCTCCACGAGCCATGAAAAAAAAAAAAAGGTGTGTTGAACGCCGCTGCTCAGGACAAGGCGGAGATCAAACTCGAGAGGGGAAGGCTATGGGCAAATTCGGGATTATAAGTCGGAGGTACGTTTTCATCGTCTAGTCAAAAATCGCGGACTTCAAGTTCTACTAGCGACGTTTAATTTTCTTTCCCCGTTCGGCCACTCAGTGCTCAGTAAGAGCACCCCTGCCCATGCTTATAGTGCCATGCAAGAGCAATACATGCGGACTTGTGAAGGCTACTCGTTTACTCTATCGCGTCACGGAAGATCAACGCAGTGAAGGACGGGGACTGGCTCCCATTGCCATCAAGTCTGACCCTGAGTTTGAGCATCAGGTCAGCATGAACGGTACGTCTCGTAAAACGCTTCAGATGGCACAGTTGGGACTCATGCTGTCATACCAGAAGGCCGCGATCTTGTGAAGCTTTCGGTTGTTCACGTTATGGAGACGTTGGCTGAAGAGATCCCTCACGCGTACCACCTATTTTTGGATTTTTGTCACCCTCCTAGTGAAATGCTACCTTAGTATTCTTATGCATGACCTTCCCTCCACTGCAACCCTGTACCCTAGGGGACCACATTCCGGGATATAACATGTTTGAATTTTTTTTTAAAAAGGCACACCCATTTTCGCGTCCACTTTTGTGACAGGTCCGAACTTCAACTGCAAGGGGCAAGTAAAGTGTTACTCAGTCTTTGGCCCTCTGGTAGAGACACAAAGCCTCGATAGTACTAGGTAATGAATGGGCTATGGAGTAATAAGTAGCCTAAACCACTGTCACGGGGGCTGTGTGCGCATGCACATCACCTGTCTAGATAGGGCCGGGCAGGGCCGACCCCGGGGCCGACCCTAAAGGCCGGTCCGAAGCGTCTGTGGCCCGGCCCTGCAAATATGCGTTAGGGCCGCCCTGGTGCTGGCCCGGCCCTTGGCCCGGACCGACCCCCTCAGGGCCGGGCCTGGCCCCAGGAGGGTCAGGCCCGGCCCCCGGACAGTCTAATTGTACCACATTAACTAGGTCACAGCAACAGATCTACTACTAGTACACTTATGTGCAGTGATAGCTGCTACAAAATTATGCCACATTAACTAGATTACACCAACAGATCTACTACTAGTATACTTACACACAGTTATAGCTGCTACAAATTTACACCACATTAACTAGATTACAGTAACTAAAGTTCTACTAGTACACTTACATACAGTTATAACTGCTAGTAAATTGCACCACATGAACTAGGTCACAGCAACAGATCTACTACTAGTACACTTATGTGCAGTGATAGCTACTACAAAATTATATCACATTAACTAGATTACAGCAACAGATTTACTATTACATCAGCAATTGTCCCTGTTGCTTAATGTGTGCTTAACGTGCTTATTAAGCACGTTAAGCACAAATTAAGCACAAAATGATTAAGCAGGTTAACGCCACCCCGGTGCTTAATTAAGCACCATTCTGCTTAATTAAGCACAATTAAGCAACATGAACATCTTTCAGCACTACTTAAGCACAGCTCAAACAGTTCAAAATGGCTTTCAAAATATTTTCAATCACACAATACTTTAGGCATCACATGAGTATATTTAAGAGAACAACTAAACTACAACATGAATGACTATCAATCCACTATAATACTGAAAGGCACCCCACTGCCATTAATGCCAGCACCACTAAGGTGCCACAGGCCTTGATGTGACAGTGGTGGTAGGGGTGGGAGTTGCAGGGCCATGGGGAGGAAGCAGCAGTGGTGGTGGTGGTGGGGACACGGAAGTAGATGGAAAAGAATAAACAAGATATATGGATCCAATCGGTGCATAATAGCCAGCTGTATATAGTCCCATATACGATGAAGCTGTACTGTTTATTCCCTGAGTCAGATGGACTCCCCCGGCGTCCCGTTCCCCTGTGTCCTTACACTGGCAAGCAAAGTGTGTGGATGCCAGTACCCAGCACAAAGCCCTAGCGAGAAATCGGGGGACACTCAGGCGGACGACTTGGCGACTCTGAGTGCTAAGGCTGGGAGCGCCCGCCGGGACCTCGACTTCGACGCTTGTCAATCGCAGGGCCCTGGTGAAAGTCGTTGCATGGCTATCATGTCCAGCAGGAATGATAGTGTCTCCTCATCAGTGGTCGTTCTCAGCCACTGACTGTATCTTGGATGGCCGAAGGCTGTCTTCGTCTGCGCTTCTGGGCTAGACGCACTCGAGTACGCAGAATGAAGAGGGCTGGAATCCTGCAGCTGAAATCGTTGGCGTGCGTGTTGTCCCCTGATAGACATCCTCTGCGCTCCCTCCCGTTCTTGCGGGACAGGCCTATGGTTAGCCAGGGTTACGTCAGCAAGAAGGTGGATATCTGGAATTGGGGGTGGTGACGGCAATGTGTTTTTTTTCAGGAAAATGGGGACAGTTGCGAGATTGGGTGGTTTACGACTAGCGAAATGAACTGGTTAGCAAGGCTAGGAAAGAAGAAAGAGCCCCTTGAAGCAGACCTTGTTGAGATAGTATGATGGATAGGAACCCAGCGATGTAGAGCATGGCAGGGTAAAAAGATGCCAACACCACTTACCGGTAGCAGTAGCGCTGATTGCTGCCTCCTCAAACCACTGGCTCTAAGTCTGGCCCTTCTCCTTCACCATCACTGGCGGCGGGAAACAGTTTCCCACTCTCAGGGTGTACATGAGCGACAGGAGCGGCTACATAGGTGGAAGGGGATGGGGCAGTGATGGGGACATGTCAGTGTCTGCGGTGGCGGTGGCAGATGGATCAAGATTTGCACTTTCTCACCCACCAATCCCGGTGATGTGGGGCTGAATGCCCAGATAACGTCTTGCAATCATAATCCATATGGAAGTGCTGGGGCCTCTGCAACCCCAATACTGCCAGTGGTGTCTGCGTCTAACATGGAGGCTAGAACACGTACCTGAGTGTGAATACCGCGAATGCCATACAAGCTGGGGGTGCATGTGAAATACTACACACCGATGTCCCCTCCAGGTCGAGCGAAGGTCAGGCGTGGCAGTATATGGTAGATTCGGGTCGGGTTTCGGCATTATCTCGACGGCGCCTTGCGCTGCGCGGGCATAAAAGAAGCGTAGGGGCCGACTCGGACCTTGTTGCGCGATGGCCGCATCATTGTCGACACACTCTTGCCCATTGAGGGACTAAAGCTGCTGGAGGAAAGAACAACAGCCCATCTCCCTGAGGTGCCAGCGGTGGAGAGAGAGGGACAAAATTGGGGCACTCGGGGAGGTCCGCCAATTACTGTATGGAGAGGCTGCTGCACCACGCATGTGAGGGGGAGGCACCGCGGTGCCATCAACGCTGAGGGTACGCGTGCGCATAGTGCGCCGTGATGGCATCGAGGGTGGGGATGTATGTAAATCGTTTCGTCTTCTTCGTCGTCTGCTCTCAAGTATGGAGGTCTCCTGGGCAAGCTTCTCTCTGCGGAGCGCAAGCCGGATGTGGATGTGCGTCTGTGCTCGCAAACGTGCCTTGCAACGTCGCGCCACCCCCACGACTCGAGTGCATCCCCATCGCCACCGCTGATGCTGTTGTTGTTGTTGTTGTTGTTGTTGTTGTTGTTGTTGTTGTGGTGGTGGTGGTGGGAGGTGGGAGAGACCAGCGTAAAGTGTGTCGAGAGGGTAGGTAAGTCCATTTGCTACCGTTGATCGCTAGACTACATGTTGCGCTTGAGGTGCTCGTGCCTAAATAGAGCTCGACGGCTACGCCATCCAGTGCGTTGGCACGTGGTACGAACGTTAGTTCGAAGGTGCCTATTTAGAAGAAGAAGAACAGAAACTTCAGGAATGGGAGAGGGAGGGAGAGAGGAGGAAAGGGGCAGACCACCATGATCGGTTATGGAGAGATTGGTGCGGAGGATAAAGGACTTGGACTTGTAATTGCGTCGCTGCTGCGGCTATAAGTGGTGCAGGGGGAGCTGCGCCCGATTTGCTTGCAGAAGGATCGCAACGGTATTCCATCAGTGTGAAGCGTCCATCTGGGGGGACAAAAGAGAGCGTTCTAGATTGGGAGAAACGGTTGAGTCTACGAGCACACACTGTGTGGTCAGAGAAGTCACCTGCTCCATGGTAAGCATATCGCCTGGGCCCGCTGCAGCGACGCATCACCATTGACAGAGCCATTGGTCGAATTGGGCGGGGAGGTGGAGAGAGAGGCGGGAGAAGTAGATCATGTCAGAGGGACATTGATGGTGACAAAATCTGTGACCGATGTCGTGGTCGAGATGGACGTTTGCAAGCTTGTGCAGAGGAGAGATGCGGCCCAAGGAAGCGAAAGCGGGGGAGGAGGCGCAAGAAGCGGAGGCGGCATACATGGAGGAGGAGGTGGTGGTGGTGAAGGTGGGGAGGCAGCGGAGGCGGAGGCAGCAGTGGTGGTGGAGGCATGGGAGGCAGAGACAGAGCCGGAGGAAGCAGAGAGCAGAGGAAGAGGAGGGAGAGGATGCGTCGTCAGAGCGCGTTGGGGTGGGGTGGGCAGCGTTACAAGGCATTGGGGCGGGTGGATGCGAGAAATATGACGAATTAGAAAAAACATTAGTGTTAGAAGTGGAAATAAAAAAAGTTGCGATGCACCCAGGCCGTGCTTATAAACAACAGCGTTGCAGCGGCAGAGGAACACGCTGCTGCTGTTGCAGCGATGGCAGCAGGGACAGGGTTCCAGAGGGTGAGACATAGTAGCGACAGAAGGCAGAAGAGCCTGAAGAGGCAACACAGGTGACAAAAGTGGCGACGAGATGACCATGTTGAGGCAACGAGAGGGGAGTGTTGGAAACAAGGGCCGAGGCACGTCAACATCGGGAAAGAACATGCACGTGATTTGTGCATTGGCACGACTTAGCGAAATTTTCATGAATCACGACTTACAAACTTTTTTAGACAGATTAGTTAGGGCCCGTTCGGCAGCCATAATCTCAAATTATAAGCCAGATTATTTGTGCCAAATGAGATAATCTGACTCCAACTTTTGTCGGAGTGTAAATAAGTTGCGCATATAATCCAGCTTATAATTCAAGATTATGGCTGCCGAACAGGCCCTTAAATTATGTAAATTAAGTTTTTTGCTTAGCACAATTAAAAACCCCTTAAATTTTCATTAGTTGCTTAAATATGTTGGGTGTGCTTAATGTCAGTCTTAATTGTGCTGAGCATACTGAGCATGCTTAATGCCAGTCTTAATTGTGCTGAGCATGTTGAGCCTGCTTAAGTTGCTTAATTGTGCTTAAACAAAATTTTCATCAAGCAAAATTAAGCAAAAAAGGTAAAATTAAGACCATTAAGACCACTAAGCACCATTAAGCAACGTGGACAATTGCTGATGTAGTACACTTTAGTAGACTACATTGACTAAATTACAGTAACTGAATTTCTACTAGTATACTTTAGTACAGTCCTAGCTGTCACTAGTTTATATCACATTTACTAGACACAGCAACAGATATACTACTAGTACACTTTAGTACAGTTATAGCCCCCTGGTAAATTGCACTACATTAACTAGATCACAGAAACCAAATGTCTATTAGTACACTTCAGTACAGTTATAGCTGCTACTAAAGTTTACCACATTAACTAGGATGCAGCAACAGGTCTACTACTGGTTCACTTTAGTACAGCTATAGCCAGAGCTACAACTAAACTATTGTCAGTTAACTAGAACATAGTACTTGGTGTACTACTAGTATATATCATTATAGCTTTAGCTGCCACAGAGGTATAATGCATTAACTAGATACAGCAACTGATTTACTACTAGTACACTACTACACTTTGGTGTAGCTACAAGTACTGTACTAGTGAATTGTGACATGTTATAGTAACTAGATGGCAGTAACTAGTTTAACACAAGTTCATATTTACACAGCTATAGCTGCGACTAAACATGATGAGTTACAGTAACTAAAGGCAGCAACAAATTAGCTAAACATACTGTAATAATAAGCACTAAAATTGGTTATCCTTATGCATTGGTAACATTGTAACTATAGTACAGCTTCTCAATTAATAGTATGAAGACATCTGTCCTGTAATAAAGCATAGTATTACTTTGTTCTCAACCTAGGTAAAGATGTATCAGTGTCACTGACTCACAGAAGTCATTGCACATACCTCTTAGATCGTTTGACTGGAACGGCGCTGCTCTGGACACAAGAGCGCTTTCGACTTCTCTTGCCCCCCACTGAGTGCACCATCTGCTCTAGTGCCCACGAGACGTCATCTAGGGTCTCAGTAAAGTCTTGAAGTTGATTGGCATCTGAGTCATCGATAGCCTGTAACCACCAAGAAAGTCCTGAGATAATACTGTAAAAACTGTTGACTTCTCCCTTTCGCAAGTCAGCCCATGAGTCAATACCAAGAGCGAGCCGTTTGAGCTTGCTTGTGTTGTCATCACGCTGTTGAGGTGGTTGAAGCGTGGCCCACCACTGCTTCCAAGACCACGAGAACATGGCGATGTTCTTGATTGGTGGCACGACTTCTTGTCCGGACTGGATCCAAGTGTTGATGTGATCCGGTCTGTGCTTTCTAGAGATGGTATACGCTGGCTCCTTTATATTGAGGTCGTCAAAGAGTGAATATAATTGAAAGGAGAGACATACCTTGCCCGATGGAAACTTCAACACCCTTTCCAAAGTCACCCACTGTTGAAGGACCTTCTTCCACTCTGAAGGGCCATCCTTTGTTTCCAGGTCCTCAAACGTGTGGGACATCCAGTATGGCCAGTCTGACTTATCTACTAGTATGGTTTCCGAACCTGAGTGCAGAGAAATGTCAGATTCAAGGACACGTCATTGACCAAAAGTAGCTCACCTAAGGCCGCAGGTGTGGCAACACCTTCTATGGCCTGTGTAGCATCACCACTGTCTTGCGTGAGCAAAGGATTAACCACAGGTTGATTGTCAAACTGTGGTTGTGTGATTTCATGGGGAGGGGGTGGTGACTGCGAGGAACCGGAATTGCGAGCCTCGTCAAACTGTGGTCGTGCGATTTCATGGGGAGGGGAGGGTGGCGACGGTGAGGAACCGGAATTGCGAGCCTCATCAAATTGTGATCGTGTGATTTCATCGGGAGGGGAGGGTGGCGATGGCGAGGAACCAGAATTGCGAGCCTCGTCAAACTGTGGTCGTGCGATTTCATGGGGAGGTGGCGACGGTGAGAAACCGGAATTGTGAGCCTCATCAAATTGTGATCGTGCAATTTCAGGGGGAGGGGGGGGCGGTGACGGCGACGGTGAGGAACTGAAATCGTGAGCCACATGAATTTGGCTCGAGTCTTGTATCACTGTGGGTTCAACGTCGGAATCGAGTGTCACGTCCGGAGACAGCAACGGGATTCTATGGTTAAATATTAAAAACAGTTCCAAATGTTTGAGGTAAACTGACGTACTCTTCGGGAACAGCATTGGTCGTGGTCTCTTTTCTGCGTCGCCCCTCGTAGCTGTGTTGCCTCTCCGTGCCATTGCTGGACTGCCTCTCGTTCTCATGTCGCCCCTTGTCGCTCCCTTGCCCCTCGTTGCAGTGTCGCCTCTCGCTGCCGCTTTGCTCCTCATTGCCGCATCGTCCCTTGCTGTTCTGTCGCATCCCCTTGCCGCGTTGCCCTGCCGAGTCCTTGCCGCGTCGTTCCTCATCAATGCTTCGCCCCTCTTTGCCACGTTGCTGCTCTTTACTGTGTCGTCCCCTGCTAGTTTGGTTAGATCCTGCATGGAAAGGATTTTATGAAAGCGCTCACCGCTGGTTCATGTACGAAGTCTTAGCCTTCGTCAAAGTTCTTGGCACGAGGCAGTCCTCAATCGGCTCCTCTTCCTCGTCCTGTTCGCTATCGCTGTCGTTTTGAGAGGCTATGCCGCGCCATGTTGTTTGATAGGCTTCGAGCTTTTCGGCACCTTCATTGTTAAGGTTCCAAGTAGGACCTTTGTACGAAGTGTACGATCGTTCGTGGAGTCAAGAGCGAGACTTGCAAGACGTGCAAGTCAAGACCAAAGGTTCGATAAAGACGAGACTTAGTAAACGACTAAGTCAAGAGCGTTTCAAAGGTCAAGGGCTTTGGGCTCAGGGTGAGACCAAAGTGTCAAGAAGTCGTGAAGAGTGACGTCAAGAGGGTTCTCTCAGGTCGGATGCTTCTAGGCAAGACAAGGTTCTAATAGATAGAAGGACTTGGATTGCGAAATAAAACTGAGACTTAAGGTCTCTAGGGCAGAAAGTACAGGGTTTATATAAGAGAAGACAAGGCTATGTGCACAGCCGTAGGGGCTGTGACCTTCGTACAGCTTTCAGGGTTTGAAACATGTCGCAGGAATCAGCGAGTCATCCTGTGCATGTGGCTGTTGCTTGCGGCTGTATGGTGCTGTGCGAGGATAAGCAAGGGAGTCAACAGAAATGAGTCAGCAGTCCGAAAATGTATAGTATGAGTCAGCAAACACGTGTCAGTCCATAACATTCATCGTAGTCTTTGAAAAGGTGTTCGCTTCCAGGCAAGGAACGAGCGAGTCGTTCAGAGGGGGCTACTCGATTATTTAGTTCTAGATTAGTGGAAGTAATGAAAAACTTATGAAAAACCTTCTGCGCAAACGACGTTAAGTCCCATTTGAGATGTTTGATGGTCCGGGGGTGAAGTTGCTCAAAACGTGTGCCCAATGGAGTCTCGCCGCTAGTTCCTCTAAATGCGTGTCAGAGTCGAATAGCTAGCTGAGGAGAAACTACATACCCAATGGCAACTAAGTTTCCACCTTGTCTAGGCAAGGGGCCGGCAAAGAAAAATATTCCAATGTGTCCCGTTTGTTCTTCGATTTCGTCCAGCACCTTTGCCACAGTGAGAGGCAATGCGTCAATGGCTCTAGGAGTTCATAGTTAGATCTGGGCAATAGAGACAATTATGATACGCACTGTTGACAGATCGTTGCTTTCTTCTGCCGGGCTAGGATTGGGTCATCAATTGGGTCCCAATCATTATCCCTCGTGTATTCCCTCTTGCGATATCGTTCCACCTTTGCCTTGACCTTATCGCCTGCAGATGCCCAGAGCATGGTGATAACGTGGTTACGAAAACGCAAGGGGACGGGTGGGATCTCTGCAGTAGCACCATCGCTGTCATGGTCATCGCTGATGTCAATGTCATCGTCGCTGTCATCGTCGCCATTGTTGTCCTTGTCGTCGCTGTTGTCACTGTTGATATCGCCATAATCGATATTCTGGGGGATGTTGACAAGGTCGACCATGAGTTTGTCGCTGACGTCGTACTCGCTGGTAGTCCCAGGGGGATGGTGTTTCAACCAGTGCCGGTGCCATTGGTTGCAAACGATTGCCTTCAACTTTGTCTTGTAGAACAGTTTGTGTTATGGACTGTCACGTGCTTGCTGACTCATACGATACATTTTCTTTTGGACTGATGACTCATTTCTGCTGACTCCTTTGCTTATGCGAATGGACTGCCGATCGCTTTGTTTCAGATCACTTACTTATTTTCCCATGTACAGCCTTGCCTTGCACAGCACCGTACAGCCTCAAGCAACAGCCACATGCACAGGATGACTCGCTGATTCCTGAAACATGTTTCAAACCCTGAAAGCTGTACAAAGGTCACAGCCCCTACGGCTGTGTACATAGCCTTAATTCTTCTCTATATAAACCCTGTACTTTCTGCCCTAGAGACCTTAAGTCTCAGTTTTGTTTCGCAATCCAAGTCTTCTATCTATTAGAACCTTGCTTGCCTAGAAGCATCAGACCTGAGAGAACCCTCTTGACATCACGCTCTTCGACTTCTTGACACTTTGGTCTTATCCCTAAGCCCAAAGCCCTTGACCTCTGAAACGCTCTTGACTTAGTCGTTTACTAAGTCTCATCCTTATCGAACCTTTGATCTTGACTTGCACGTCTTGCAAGTCTCGCTCTTGACTTCACGAATGAACGTACACTTTGTACAAAGGTCTCACTTGGAACCTTAACAGTTTGGAGTATGCTTGTACTGACTGGAGCCTCTTTCTTTTACGCCTGTTGAGATCCAATAGCTTTCGGCGGCTTTCTCCTCCAGTGGACGTGACTCGTGTGTGGTTATTGAACCACT
Source organism: Lactifluus volemus (assembly GCA_022376515.1). Taxonomy (NCBI): domain Eukaryota; kingdom Fungi; phylum Basidiomycota; class Agaricomycetes; order Russulales; family Russulaceae; genus Lactifluus; species Lactifluus volemus. The sequence goes on along the minus strand of WTXI01000007.1, from coordinate 37,054 downwards.
CCTTGACTCGCTTGAGACATAAGTTAATAAACGGGAAAACGACGTGAGTACGAATTGACTCACCTTCTTCACCAACCCTATCTCTGTGAGCGGCTTCCGACTCTTACCAGCCACAACACTGGCCCCCTCTGGGGGCAAGTCACTGGCAGGCCATCGCGTGAACCAGTGCTCGAATAACATTGCCCAGAAGTCTTCCTTTGAGGTGCACTCTTTATAAGCACCACACTGAGATCGAAGATAATTGAGTTGCTCTGGGGTCGTCCAAGGCTGGGGACCCCCAGCCCTTCGATTCTTTCTGATGCCGGTCATGGGGTACAGGAGGCGATGAAGAAGGGAAGCGATGAAGATGGGACGCGATGTTGGGGGTCGTCGATGTGAGTACGAGTACGAGCGGCTACGAGCGAAGTCGCGATCACGAGCTGGGTAGAAGTAGATTCTAAGGTAAAATATACCAGTCGTCAGCTACTTTATAAATCGCAGCTCGGAAGGAATCACCTGGAAAGCCATGATTCAAAGACTCACTGGCACCACGTGTAAATTGTGTCATGAGTATCGGATTTGGTCCGAGACAAAAAGGCGAAATACGAATGCGGCAGATTGTGGAATCAGATCCATACGATCTGTGGTTGTGTGGGTAATTATCGGGCCTCTTCATCACTATCACCCCTTGTAACTTGTAAGTCCAAGCCCAACGCGAGATCTCCGTGCCGATCAAGATCGACAGAGCCCCCTCGCGTTGTCGGTCATCGGCCCGTGGGTGCCGCCTGATTGGCCTGTGCCGCCTCAGTATGATCTCATAGATTCAGTCGGCTGAGTTGCCCTCCAAACCATCAAACACATTGTCTCGTTCCCACTCCATGCCCAAGCATGTCATGAGATTCTCATGCCAGTTGATTGTGATTTGTCCCTCCCCATCCTCCTGGGTACATCCCATGGAGGAGAGGTTGTGCTGGCATCGCCATTGTGATTGTCCGGGTGCCTGACACCAGCTACTGGTGCCATCATTTGGCGTTCCCCTGAAACTGTTGTCCGGACTCACTCAGACTTGCCCCCGAAGATCATGCCGCTACCGCTGCCACCAACTGGTTAGCCAGCTGCTCTCACTCTCACTACTCCCTCTGCCTCCTCCATGCTGCTATCACTGCCACCACTGCCGTCGGTCCATCGCAACGCATCCACTCACAAGCTCATCTCAGTCAAGCTCATCGGGGATGCCGAACATGTTGTCTCAAATGTGCGTCCACAAGCCACAATTGAAGTCACAAACCACAATGGCATGTGGCATTCTCTGCCGTAGTACACAAAACACGCATGGTTAATGCAACCGCGATGGAGTCTGTGCTGATCTCGAAACCCCCCATCATGGTTCGAAAGCAAGTCAGAGCGAAAGTCTCAGTATTTGAGGTTCACAAGCCCGAGACTCATCGCATTCCTGCAATAACAATTCATCATAACAAGGGTCGGCTGGGGCAGCGATCCGATTCAGTGAAGTCAACTCGTGAATCAAGGACGACTTCACAGCCTATCAGAGACGAGAATGTGACGGGCCTTGAAGCGGCCGTCGCTGAAGATGTGCATGATTTCGAGCTACCTGCCAGTGTGGACACCAAGGATGATCCACCTACCAAAGTGAGTTGTGTTCCATCGACGTTGAATTTGTACTGACGTGCCACCAGAACTCAGAGACCCCAATGGGCCAATGGATTTCATATCGGCAAGAATTTCTAGACGAGCTACTCCGCCATGAAGCACAGCCTCTTGTCACCCAGTGCTTCAAATGCACTTCTCTTAGCGCTACATTCAAATGCCGTGATTGTTTCTGTACTCCACTGTGGTGCAAAGAGTGCCTGTTACAGGAACATGCTATCCGACCGTTTCATAGGATAATGGTAAGAATATACTTGTCTCATAAACGCTGTTTCTTATTGCAACATTTAGGCATGGAACGGTGCGTTTTATGGCGACGTGTCTTTGCAAGAACTTGGCCTAGTCCTCCAGCTTGGGCATGGCGGTGGGAAATGCAGTAGCCCATGTGAAGTTATCGACGATTTTGTCGTCATTGATATCTCAGGCATCCACATAGTCAACATCAAGTTTTGTGCCTGCCTCACGATCGTGGGAAACTCTCGCCATCATACGCAACTGCTCCGGGCGTGCCTACTGCCCGTGACAATGACTCGACCTCGCACAGCATTCACTTTTGAATGCCTTGATTCGTTTCATCTCCTCACCCTGCAAGGGAAGACAACAGCTTATGACTTCTATCATACCATGATCCGGAAGTCTGGCAAGATAGGATTGTTTAATGCCCCAGTATGGTCTATGTTGTCTTGGCTTGGCGTGACTTGTAAATTCATCATGATGTGCATTTAGAACCGCTATGATCAATTCCGAAGTGCAGTGCGAATCTGGTGACACCTGAAACTTCTCAAGCGTGGAGGTCGGGGCCATGATCCTCAAGGAGTATCTGCGACGAAGCATGGCCAGTGTGCCATTGAGTGTCCTGCATGTGCACACCCAGGAAAGAATCTTCAAGCCGATTGGCGAAGTGCGCCCACATCAACTGCATAGATATCTCTTGATCATATTCAGGATTGGAGCTATAACTAATTTATTGTAGATGGCTATATTCATTAAACCTCACAATCGATGCAAATTTTCAACTTAAACTCAAGAATCGGGGTATAACAAATGACCCGCTGCTTGGGGATGGGTGGGGCCATTGGGTCCCAAATGGACCTTACGAAGAATACATAGGAACGTATGGCTGGCAGGAGGAGGTATGCCGATGTCATTGTTTCAACGCCTGTTGTGACTTACTTTACTTTAGCCGAATCTCTGCGATTCCGAATTGCATGCCGTCAATCACACCAATAAGAAATTTATGAAGGGCTACAAGGCAACTGGAGCGGGTGTCGTTCTTTGTGCGTGACACTCACTGATTCGCAAAAACGGTCTTGGGGATCTTCAGAAGGGTGAACAGTGCATATGCCGCAATTTCTTGATAGCTACCCGATTTGATGTGTATTCAGATACGCAAATATGGACTTTATCGCCCTTTATACACTCCACAATGCCGATTTGAAGCTACTCACATTCTCGTATGACATCGCGTGTCAGTGGTCTCGGAATCTCAAGGATCGCATCCGCCAACTCCCTTCCATCATGCAACCACCAAATCGCGTGATCGACTCGACCAAATTCGTGATACCAAAGATGCACATTTATGGCCACGGGAAATCATGTCAAACCAGGTATTCGCTCAATTTTCTCAAGTATTCAGCCAGAACAGATGGTGAAGACCCGGAACGCTGGTGGGCGCATATAAATCCAGTAACCACAAGTACTCGCGAGATGGGTCCTGGATCTCGTCAAGATACCATTGACGACCATGCAGCCGCATGGAACTTCTGCAAAATTATCGGTTTCGGTGAGTATTTAATTATATTTTTCAGTGCTTATTCTGATACCGTGCTTGCAAAGGATCGTCGTTGCTCTCACAACTTCAGAATGCAATTAAAATGCGGGCTAAGCACAAGGCACTATTTGTCAAATTTTCCGAAAGGTTTAGCCAGGTTCAGATAACGCAATGGATGCGCGTGATTGAACTTTGGGAGGAGGACCCTAGATCGACAAATCCATATGACGAACCCGACGCCTGTGAGTCTTTTGTCGTCCCACCACTGATATACGAAATCTGACTTGCATGTAGTAACGTCATTAAAAGAAGTAATGCTTGAGCTAGCTAAGGAGGATCTCGATAGCGCGATAGAAGGCGATAGGCCCATAAGCGATGTGTCAGCGAATGTCTTTCTCAAGATGGCATTGGAACTGGAGGAACAGCAGTAAGTCTCGCGTCCAATCTGCAACACTAATAATGACACCATTCATCGAGGCGCATCCTCAAGTTTCAAATCAGCAAAATCAAAAACATTGAAGCATCGGCGGAAACCTTAGAGAAACACCGCGTTTTGGTCACTCGCATCCAGACACTACGAAAGATTCAAGCGGTGTACATGCCATTCGTCTCAACTTCATCGTTCGACTTGCCCAACACCCTCCCGATCTCCGAGCCTGAGACATTTGACCTCTGCTTGCCATCTTCACCTTCAATTTCAGTATCCGTCCTGCATGCTATCCCTGACTTGGTCGAGAAAGAAAAGCACATGCGGCTAGCTCAGATGCATGATGCGCTTGTAAATCTACGTCGATTGCTTCGCATTACTATGGGCCTTTGGCAGTACAAGTACAAGCACATCGGCCCAAGTCAAAGAGTCAATACCCAGGCACGATCGTGTATCAGCCGCTTCCAGGACAAGGTCCATCTGTGTGCTGAGCGGTATCGAGCCTCTTAGCGTGCACTCCTTCAGCTAGACTCCAATGGGCCCTGGGTGACAATGTTTCGTGAGCTCAAGAAAGAAGACGTCATGTTCCCAGGGAAGGGCAATGATGAAGGGGAAGGATTTCGGGTTATCTCATGGATCTGGCTCGAAAACGGCAAGACTGGAGCTGTGGACTTGGAGGCAGGACAAGAAGAGATTAATGAGTGTACGTGTGTTCCATTACTCATACATCTTAACTGTTTACTAAGGTTTCTCTATTTTAGATCTTCGAGTTGAATGGGCTAAGTCACGAGCACGTGCAGAACGCTGGGCAGAAGAAGTCAGACTAACAGCTGAGGAGATGCAGCGTGTCCTGTGGTATTTTGATTGGAAATCTCATTGGTGGGCAGCACAGGGTAAGCTTAGAACCACTGATGATGCTACTCTTGATGCAGGACTGGTAGCTTATGCTAGAAAGCAGGCAAGAGTCCAGCAGCAAATGGCAGAGGACTTTGCCAAGCATTGGCTTCCTTATCATAAGGCCAATTCACTGTCAGTTAGTAATTGGCCAAAATCATATATTATAGAACCAGAGGTAGAAGTAGCTGAGGAAGTGGTTAATATAGATGAAGAGGATGTAGATATAGCACATCAGCAAAATGTCCGAGCAGCTTAAAGTTACTTAAAGTCACTTAAAAAGTTTTACTTAAAATGTGCTTAAAATATGCTTAAAATGTACTTAAAATTGCTTAAAATTGCTTTTTAAGTAGTTTTAAGTACATTAAGCGAAGCCTAAGACAATTAAGTCATTTAAGCACAATTAAGCAAGTTAAGCGATGCCCATTTTTTAAGCAAAGTGGTCACATGATTTTTAATCAACTGCTTAAGTGTCATGTCTGTGTACTTAATTGCACTTAAAACATCTTGTTGACCACTTACTGCACTTACCAGTTGCTTGATTATCAGGTGTCACTTAATTGTCACTTAAAACCACTTAAAACAATTGGTTCACTGGTTACTAGTTATTGTGTTTGCTTAATTGTTACTTATACATGTACAGTTGCTTAAAGTCGCTTAAATTCGCTTAAAGTCGCTTAAAGTCGCTTAATTATCACATAATTAGCTAAGCACACTGAAATTTTTGTGAAGTCACGAAGTTTTTTGCCAAAGTCACAAAATTTTTGCTAAGTCGTTCCGGTGCACCTGCATCGGTTGTTTACTCTTGTTTGCTTGATGTTGATTTTCGTTTGCCTCATCATTTTCGTGCCTCTCGTTGTCTGCGCCTATCCCTCCCTCTGTCTCCCTCTGTCGCTGTCTCGCCTCTGTTGTCGCCACCACTGCTCGCCGTCTTGCCCCGCCACACGTCTCAGCATCCCTGCCTTTTTTCTCTCTTCCTCCGCACCGCCTCCATCGCTTTCGCCACCTCCACATCGCGCGGCTCCTGGACCCACTGGCACTGCCGGGCAGTCCATGGCGTCATGCTGCCTGCGTTGGCGTCTTCTACGCCCTCTTTGGTACGTTAACATGCTGCCTGCCCCACCTCAACGTGCCTAACTTTTTTTTTTCCCCTTCCGCCTCCGCCTCCGTCTCCGCTGCCTCCTCCTGCACCGCCGCCTGCACCGCCTGCACCACCTCCTCTTGGGCCACTTCTGTCTCCTCCGCCGCCTCCTGGGCCACTTCTGTCTCCTCCGCCGCCTCCGCCGCATTCGCCTCCACATCGCGCACCTCCTGGACCCACTGGCACTGCCAGGCGGTCCATGGTATCACACTGCCTGCGCCGACGCATTCTGCACCTCCCCGGTATGTTGTCACGCTGCCTGTCCAAACCTAACACTTCCTGACTTTTTTTCTTCTTTTTTGCCTCCGCCTCCGCCGCCGCCTCCTGCCCCGCCGCCTCCACCGCCTCCACCACCTCCTGCGCTGCCTTTGAGAGCGTGATCCACGTCTGCGAATGCAATTCACATTATCTTATTAGACCTGTTCAGCAAATCTGCAGATATCCGCTTCTACTTGCCCCACTTATCCTCAACCGCGGGCCGACAGCACCTACTGGAACGGATGCAGTCGTCACGGATGCAAAAAAGGCGATGGCGGATGTTGCGGCCCTCGTCGACAGTGCAAATTTTTCGCACCTTCAGCAACAGCAAACTTCTCGCATTGGCGCGTGCCTTTCTGCACCAGCCACAGTCCTTACCTTCATCCGTACGCTCAGTCCCTGCACGTTAGGCTGGATTTGCGGAACGAAAGATAGCGAAGTCAGATCGTGAGAGATGGAAAGGGTGGATTTGGGATCATTACTTCGGTAAGTTTTTTTTTTTGTTTTGGCCTGTTGTTCGCGTTTGTTCTAGCTCGGACTGATTGTTTTCGGGTGGTGATGATGGCGCAAATCGCCTTTTTTCTTTTTCGTCAAGGCGGCAGTTTTCGTCCTGGTCCAGTGTTCGTGAGCGGTGGTGATGATGATGACGACGATCCGGCACAGGTACGTCTCCTCCAACCCTACGCCCTTCCCCTTCCCCACAGCAAAACAAGCATACATACGCGTCTAACGGTTTGTCGTCCCTGCGCGCGGAAAAATAGCAACAGATCGGAGTGGCGGTGCTGCATTCAATCATGATGTACTGTGCGCTGCTCGCGCTCGCCATACTATGGGACGACTATTCGCTCTTGGACCGTGCCTCCCTCGCGCGTAAGGTCGGCTCGTGCCAAGGCAAAGACAGAGGGTGCGCATTATTCATAATTATTGTATTTGTGTTATGTTTGTTGATCTTGGAGAGGGCGCCGTCCCGTCGCCTGTTTGTATAGATTCGCGACGCTACCCGAGCAGACGATACCGATCTGCGCATGACATATTGCGCTTTTTTAGTCTGCGCTCTTGTCGACGATTGGTCCTGTATCAACCTTCCACGAGCATTCTCGTACATCCAACGGTATCGGGTACGGTCTCTATCACCCCGCCGCCTTGCTCCCCCGCCACCTGCTGTGGTACGAGTGCCTGCGCTCAAGGCAAAGTACCTTGCCATGTTCCTTTACGAAAGCGGTTTCCTTGCATTGGCCAAGGTAATTCGCGGCCCGTGGTATGAACTGCGGTATTGGTTTTCACTTGGAGAGAAATGCAAGTGGATTGTCCTGCATCTCCTGTGGCTTCCATGTTTCCTGTGCCTCCTGTGTTTCCCATGAGCCTTGTCCTAGTTATTAATGTTGTAGTGTAATCTCAAATATATTTTGCTTAAAATGTTCTTAAAAGTGCTTAAATCTCACTTAAACATGCTTGAAACTCACTCAAATGTTGAAATTGACCTGATTTTAAGTAAAAAAAAAAAGAAAATAAGCGAAAATTAGTGAAAATAAGCAATTTCCTGGAGGCCGACTTGTCTTAAAATGACTTAAAGTGCTTAAAGTACTTAAAGTACTTAGGAGTACTTAAAAAAACTTTTTAAGTGAGTTTAAGTAGAAATAAGCTGCTTGGACATTTTGCTGATGCAGGTTTAGATGATGACCTTTTTGATTAATTCATTGCTGCTTTTCTTATTACCTTGTTATATGTTAGCTTGGCTAAAGCTATAGCTGCACTAAAGTGAACTAGTGGCAAACTAGTTACTACTAATAGTTAATGTATAATAATAGTTTAACAGCAACTACAGCTGTGCTATAGTAAACCAGAGGTAAACCAGTTGCTACATTCTAGTTAACTTGCTATAATTTACTAACAGCTGTAGCTATAACAAGTGAACTATAAGTACACCAGCAGCTACATCTAGTTAATATCATGATATTATAACTCACTGGTAGCTATAACTGTATGTAAGTGTACTAATAGTAGATCTGTTACTGTGACCTAGTTAATGTGGCACAATTTACTAGTAGCTATAACTGTATGTAAGTGTACTAGTAGTAATTTGTTGCTATGTCTAGTTAATGTGATGCAATTTACAGTACTAGCAACTATAACTGTATGTAAGTGTACTAGTAGAACTTGAGTTACTGTAATCTAGTTAATGTAGTATAAATTAGTGGTAGCTAGAACTGTATTAAAGTGTACTAGTAGTAATTTGTTGCTGTATCTAGTTAATGTAGTATAAATTAGTGGCAGCTATAACTGCATATATGTGTACTAGTAGTAGATCTGTTGCTATAACCTAGCTAATGTAGTATAAATTAGTGGTAGCTATAACTGTATTAAAGTGTACTAGTAGTAATTTGTTGCTGTGTCTAGTTAATGTAGTATAAATTAGTGGTAGCTATAACTGCACATAAGTGTACTAGTAGTAGATCTGTTGCTGTGACCTAGTTAATGTGGTACAATTTACTAGCAGCTATAACTGTATGTAAGTGTACTAGTAGAACTTGAGTTACTGTAATCTAGTTAATGTAGTATAAATTAGTGGTAGCTATAACTGTATGTAAGTGTACTAGTAGAACTTGATTTACTGTACTCTAGTTAATGTGATGTAAATTTGTAGCAGCTATAACTGCATGTAAGTGTACTAGTAGTAAATCTGTTGCTGTGTCTAGTTAATGTGGTATAAACTAGTAGCAGCTATAAGTGTACTAAAGTGTACTAGTAGTAAATCAGTTGCTATATCTAATTAACTCATGGAAGTTTGGCATTAGCTATAGCCATACTAAAGTAAACTAGTAGTAAACATATTGCTGTGTCTAGTTAATGGGTTATAATTTATAGTAGCTATAACTGTGCTAAAGTGTACTAAACAGTAAGCTGGTTTAGCTGTGTCTAGTTAATGTGACAGGAAAAATGAGTGGCACCAGCTATATAGAAGTATACTAGCTATAACAGATCATACTGGTCATAATTAACTAGCTACATCAGTAGGTACTGTAGAAAGTAGTATCAGTAATTGCTGGGCTGAATTCAAAGTACTTTCATACTTTTGCTAAAGTTTAGTATACTAATTTAGCCAGGACTATTGGCAGCGGAGGAGGACGCAGCGGAGGAGGATGTGGCGGAGGAGGACACGGCAGAGGACACAGCGGAGGAGGCGAAATAATTCAGGACATATTGGGTAGGGAAAGCATCATGACGACGTACCGGGGAGAGACACAGAAGGCATCTGCGCTGGCAGTATGGGTAGTGTTGCCGCAGCTCGGCAATTTGGCTCGGCTACGGCTCGGCTAGACACCGGCTCTCACGGCTTGCCGGAGTGGCTGTGACCACCGGATTTCGGCTGAAGCCGGTGGATAAGCCAACTTTGAGCCTTACGCGCCGCCCTCCTTGATCGTTTCACATACAGTACCACGATTTCCACCCAAAAAAAAATTGCACAGAATATGTCACACATGGTACTAGATGTTGTATGTTAAGTTTTGTGGTGATTGAGCGAGAAATGGGGGAGAAAAATGGAGTGATAAGAAAGGGGCATGAGTAGAGCAACGTGTAACCCTTGCCCTGGCCCTGAGTGAGGTCTGAGCTCTTCGATCTCTGCCAACTGTGTCAGTTTACGCCATTCTGACCTTTCCATCATGACCAACCCCAGCACTGTCAACGACAGCACCACCGATGGCCGTAGCCAGACGCCACCCCCCCCACCATCCACTAAGCAGCCCTCGAGCACTCCTCTCAAAAAAAAGTCTCCCATCCAACCCCTTTATTCGACGTTATCTCACTTTCGTCTTCGGGCGATTCACGCGCTCGGGACAGAAATGACCGATTTCTTTGTTGGTCCCATGCCAGTTAAAGAGTTCTTGGATAAATTTCTGCCTCGGGACAAAATTGCTAGTGGTTCGAATTGTTCGATCCCTAGTCCATTCGAACCGGGATGTTTTAGTGAGACATTCAAAGCTAAATCCGAGCTCGATGCCTATTCCCCGTTTGTAAGTAAAATTGTGGTTTGGACCACTTACACATGGCTGATTTTCCCTAGATTAAGGCCTGCAGAAAATTGGTCCCCGGACTAATATTTGTTGACTCCCATAGCCGAGGCGACACGAGTGGCCCGTTACTTAAACCAGACGTTAGCGTCTATGCCATACAAGAGAACAAGGCTAATGATTACAAGGGCATTGATCGCTGTATCATGAGTCTCCTCGACATCCATATCGAATTCAAGTGGTCTACGACTGAAGAGCCTTTCGTCAAGCATCCCACGGCCACTTCTCTTGTAGCCAACACTGGAAATGCCCGAGACACGCTGGGCCAGCTCAGCACCTATGCTGCAGCGCAGCTTGCGGCTCAATACCGCACACACGCATTCTCTATCTTTGTTTTGCGCAAGAAAGCGCGAATAATCCGATGGGACAGGGAAGGAGCGATAGTAACGGAACCCATCGAATATGACACGGACCCATCTCTGGTACAGTTCCTGTCTCTCTATTTGATGGCCCCCCTCCAGCTCCGCGGTATTGACACCACGGTGTCAGTTTTCACCGATCCCGAAGCTGTGTCCGCAAGGATAAAGCTACGGCTACCTGCCGAAACTCCGATGTTCCAGACCAGCGTTCCATCAGTCGATCCCGGACAGCCCAATCTTAGGATTGCCTTTCCCTTTCCTGAGATCATCCCTTCACACCCCGCTTGTCGTGCGACACGCGCTTGTTCTGCATATGATATTGAAAACGACCGTGTCGTATTCTTCAAGGATTCGTGGCGCATCGATGCCCCAGATACCCAACTCGAAGGCCTGATTTATGAACAACTTCGTGCTGCGAATGTCACCAATATTCCTCGCTGCATTGCGCACGGAGAAGTACCTCACCAGGCTGAACAGAAGACGCAGACAAAGGCGAGTTTGGTGCTTTCTTGGGCCTGCAAAGAAGGAGAAGAAGTGAAGATAGCGAGCCATTCTCACTACCGCCTTGTTCTCGATCTCGTTGGGAAAAGCTTGTCGACCTTCACTTCCTCTAAGGAGCTTGTGCAAGCTATACATGATGCATTGCTTGGTAGGTTACTCTCTATACATGACGACCAAAATCTAAGTCCTTTTCATTGTCCAGCTCATCGAGGCGCTTTCGCTGCTGGGATTCTGCATCGCGATCTCAGCGTCGGAAACATCGTCATTTCCGAGGGACGAGGCTATTTAATTGACTGGGACTTGGCAAAGCCTACGACCGTGGAACAGCCACGCCGAGTGACACGCACTGTACTTATAACATTTGCTTTCACTTTTACCTCTCTAATGAACCTCTCCAGGGCACTTGGCAGTTCCTATCTATCCACCTCATAGAAAATGAAGCAGCACTTCACACGATCCAGGATGACATTGAATCGGCGTTCTGGGTGCTCCTATGGACGACCATGGCGTATTCTCGATCGTCCCTATCTTCCATGGATCTCACCAATTTCTTGAGGACATTCGATTGCATACCTGGTGGAGCAAACAAACGAACCGTGATTGATTCTCGAAAGATATTTCAGGAAAAAAATGGCAATATCTTCGGTGATCGGCTGGCGCTGTTCTCCCTGCTGAAAGAGCTCGCCGAACTCTTCCATTATTTCTATTACGTACCGACATCGGATGATGCAAAAGCTATCAAGAAGTTCGAACAATATCCCGAATGCCCCGAGCTTTCCGAATTCTTAACAATAAACCTGATCACGAAAGCCCGAAACAGGTTGATCGATCACACGTTTGTCATCGACTTATTTGCTAGACACCTGGCGATGGATTGGCCTGTCGATGATGCAGCCGAAGAGCAGGAACTATACAGAACCGACGATTCTGGAGTGGAGCTGGCGGGCAAGGTGTTTATGACGAAGTCGAAGCATGCATTGGATATCGTGAGAGAGGCATCAAGTCGTAAGAGGCGCAGGGTATCACAGTCCATCCGCATGGCTTCAGAAGAACCGGAATCAGAAGAACTGGAATCAGAAGGACCGGAATCAGAAGAACCAGGCGACGAGGAGACCGAATCAGATGATCCAACACCGCCCGCCAACTTCGGGAGTAGTAGTTTGACTGCTCTCAGCTGTGACTAACTTACGGAACTTCCCATACCACGTGTCTGTCTGCGTCTTCGCTTCCCATACCACATGTCCGTCTATTATGCGTGTCTTTGCTTTCCGTACCACATGTCCATCTATGCGCGTCTTCGCTTCCCATAACATATTCTTCATGAGTCACATACATCCATAAAGGAAAGGATAAAGGCCTCTGTTCCATGAGCATGAGTCACCAACAGTGGGCCAATCCAATCAGAGAAGCGTTTTCATTTCCGTCCGCTAAGTGATGCCCTTCCTCATGTTTTATGATATCCATCGTCAGGCAATGTACGTAGCTCCGCTGGTGGTGATCATACGTAGTCTCGATTGACTCGTCTACTTATTTGTTGAGTGGTCGCTATGGTGGAGGCAACACCGTAACTTGATGCCCCACAAACCACCGCGGTCAAAAAAGGCTTACGAGCCCACCCTTCCTTCCAATGTTGCTCCAACTGCTGTGGCAAAAGCCCATCCTTCACGTCGCAAGACCCGAAGCAAGACTACACCTGCAGTTGCCGATCCCATTGATGAACCCGATTCTCTGCATCCGGTAGCAGCGATGACTGGCTACTCAGATGCAGTCGCAGGAGAAGGTTTGCTTGTATCCGACCTCATATCTGACAAATAGCTGATTTGCTACCTGCAGAACCTGGTTTGAAAAGAAAGCGTGTCAAAACCTGGAAGGCCGTGGAAGCTGAGGCCTCTCTTCCCGACGATTGTATTGCTGTTCCAGGTGGGCCAGATTTTCGGTCTCGGAAGACATTTTCCCAGACTGACCTAGTGGCCTAGCCCCAGCTTCTCCTCCTAGAGGTAGTTCCCAACAACGACGGAAGGCGCGCGAGACTGTCGAGGAGGATGGCGACAGGCCCATGGGGCTCACCAATGTAGCAATAGGTCAGTAGAACGCAGTCCACCTTCAAATCCGGAGCGTGATATCATTCCCATTAGGGCCTGAACCTCCTGTCAAGCGTCCCATTCCGAGGAGCACTTCACCGCCCCATGAAACTTTCAATATGGACGTCTCGTCAAGTTCTGACGGCTCTGCCATATCTACGATCAATCAAAAGCAAAAGAAACCCTCTCTACCATCTCCCCGAGGCCCTCCTGACATCGTCCACCTCTCCCACACAACCCCCCGCAACTAGGGCCAGACCAGGTCCCTACGCAAGGCGGTCAGCGACAAAGTCGAAGTCCTCAACCGAATCCTCTGTCTAGTCTCGGTGTAGTGTGCAATGACACTTGTGATTGCTCTCTTTTCACTGGATCAGAACTGGAGAAAGATGTTGATGTGGGAGGAAAGAAGATACTTGTAACCGATCTCAAGCACTTCTTTCGAAGAACTGCAGACGGCATGTGGACATGTAAGAAATGCGAGTAAGTTATAATTCATCGAATCGCTGGATTGGTTCTGATAATTGTCGTCGCTCGTGGTAGCCGTATGGCTAGGAACCACCCCAACGCAAAGCTCGCTAGCTACACGTATGGTGCAAAAACATCTACTGGCGTCATTCGCGAGCACCTCAAGCACCATCGGGACAGCCACGAAAGTTGGTGCATAAAACACAATCAGCCAAATAAGACGAAGCACGGACAAAATGAGGCAAAGGCAAGTGAAGAAGACTCCAGTAAAGCCGTGTCGCCAGCCGCGAAGAAGCTGGAGTTCACTGATGAAAATTTCAAGAAGGCCCTCATCGATTTCATAGTTGAAGATGATCAGGTCAGTCGCTGTTAGGCTACCCCAGTGTTTTCGATTGCTATAAGATTACTTTATTTCTAGAGCTTGAACGTGGTCGAGCGAAGAGGGTTCAGGGACTTGCTGCTGCTGCTTCGACCAGACCTCAAAGAGTCGGACATTCCGAAACGGACTAAGATCCGTGAATTGGTCATCAAAACATGGAAGAAATACATGAAAGTCTTGAAAAATAATCTAGCGGTAAGTCTGCACGTTACGCACCCGTCCCGCACCTAACTCTAACCCTGATATAGAGGGCCAAGGGGCAAATATCGCTTACTACAGACATATGGTCGGACCGAATGCGTCGGCCTTATATCGCGATCACTGCCCATTGGATCAAGAAGAGTCGGCGCGGCCATCTATCCTTGGAGTGCGCCTTGATTGCGTTTCATTGCTTGTTCGGTCGGCACGATGGACAGAATATGGCAAACGTTATTTTGGCAATGTTGGATCGCGTCGGCATAACCAAAAAAGTAAGTTCGGACTTCAGGAGTACTCTAGGTTGCATAGACGACTCACTAACGCTGGCTATGCCCACTTCCAGGTGGGACACATAACCATGGATAATGCTGACAACAATGACAAAATGATTGAGGTTCTACAGGTCCTACTTGCTGAGCGGCAAATTAACTTCGACCATCGAGACCGACGTATACGATGCTTACCCCACATACTTAATATCTGTTCCGGACATGTTCTTGACGCGCTTATTGATCATTCCGTCATAGATCTTGCAAGCTCACGGTTTTCGGGGTTTTGGGGGGGGTGGAAGATCTCCGTGACCGACAAACCTATAAAGAAGCACTCGAAAGTGACCCAGTTTCCTTGGGCCGTAATATTGTCAACGTTCTTCACGCATCCGGACAAAGGCGCGACCAATTTGAGGACTACATTCAGGAGGGAAACAGAGAAGGCTACTGGGATGCCAAGACGAGAATGGTGTCCCCATTGATACTGACAAGAAGGTGGAAATTCGTGTTCTCCAACTCGTCCGTGATGTGAAAACCCGGTGGGATTCAGTCTATTATGCGATCTGTCGTCTTCGCTATCTACAACAGGTAAGGGTCACAATGAGACTACGCTCCTTGGACTGTCTGGCATTCTGATGTCAGTTATCTCCTAGCCCATCAACGCATTCCTTGACCGGCCCAACAACAAGGATATGAAGAAGTATAAACCCACGGAGATGCAATGGCGAGTCCTCCGAGACTTTGAGCTGATCCTTGAGGTGCGTATATGAAGAACTTCGAAATTTCTAGTCAGTTCCGGAGGGGCCCTCGGGCAGGCGCTGAGTGAGCAAACGAAAGCTCTAATACTACCTATGATAGATTCCACATCAGGCCATTTGGACGCTATCACATGAACGCCTCCCCACGCTGTGCAAGTATCTGGTCACATTTGAGAAGTTCTACAACACGTGGAGAAGGCTCTGCGACGACGAGAACAACCCCCAGCTCCGTCCCTTCGTCAAGAAGGGCTTGGACTGGGTAGAGAAATATTACCATCGTATGGGGGACACGAAAGCATATATAATCGCAATGCGTGGGTGTATTTCGTGGCCAAATTACCTTGGCTGATATTTCTTTTCTAGTGCTGAATCCAAACCGCCGATTGGCGTGGATTAGGTCGAACTGGGATCCACAGGATTTCGATGATGTAAAGGAGATTGTTCTTGATGTGGTAAGTGTATCATGCAACTGTCGATAACAGCTTAATTAACATTAACCGCCTTAGATGACTGATTACCATTACCGCTACTTCCCAGGCCCGAAATCCAAATCGTCTGGAACACTACGTCGTTCTCTCGTCTCTCCACGAAAGCAGACGCTCGCACGTCGTCTTGGTTATTCAGTCGACAGTGGAGATGAGTCCTCGGACGACATAGAACCACGTTTATGCACAGTGGAGCAAGAGTTGAGCTCTTACGAGGGGCTAAACGTAGAAAAGAAAACAGATGTATTAAATTTTTGGGAGGTACGGTCTCTGCTCCCTTGATTCTCGATGACGCCACTCATTGACTACATAGGGAAAGGAAAAACTTTTCCCAACCCTCTATCGAATCGCTATGGACTACCTTCCTGTCCAAGGCAGTTCTGTCCCGTGCGAACGCGTCTTTTCGTCGAGTGCAGAAACAGATACCAAGAAGCGGAATCGGATTAAACCGCTGCTAATGGAAGCCCTTCAGATGCTCAAGTTCTATCGCAGGAAGTCTCGCCTCGATTTCACTGCGGGGCTTGTATTGCAGGAGGACGATTTGGAAGAGGATGACCCCGAAGATCTACTTACGGAGCTGCTCTCCTCCCGCGGGGATAGCACTCAATGTTCGATAGATAAGATTCTGACTAGCCTCAGAGACCGCAGCGACGAAGCGCCGGAAGACGATCCCGATGAAGTGACGAAGGTCGACAGTGAGTCTGAATACAAGGATAGCGAGGACGACGAGGACAATGAGGACAACGAGGACGGCGATGACGATGAGGACGGCGAGGACGACGAGGACAGTGCTGATGGAGAGCTTGGCACAATTTAGCTCTGCTCCTTAGTTATTTCATGAGGCTCAGCTCGATTCTCCCTCGAGTCCTCACAGGCAGATTCATTATTTTGACCACAATGGACTGATTATTGTCGCGACTTCGGGATAGCATCTGGTCATCTGACTAGAACTGAGTTTCTGAGTTTCAACATTCAATTGCGCCGCATCAATCATCACGGACAAGCTAGTTCTTTTTTCCTCAACGTTGGCGGCCAACTTCACCATGGTTTTAAGGAAGCGGTCGACTGAATCATCCGGCACCTATGCTATAGAAGCTGAATCTGTAAGTACTCGCTATTAGACCCTGCCTCTACTGCTCTGCTATACGAGATCCGCCGTTCTTTGTCGTTGAGTGGTAACGCTGTGTTACAGGCCTACGACGATACCTCCCTTTCTGACACCTCTCCCACAACAACATTCCCTTCCACAGTGCGCATAGATGGAAGGTTCAAACTTACGAAAAAGATTGGAGGTAGTTCCTGTGGGTTTTTTTTAAAATGGCAACGAACCAAGAAGAGCTAACGCGCCTTGATTTAGATGAGGTATATGCTGCTACGGACATCCTTTGTGGGGAGGATGTGGTGGTTAAATTTCAAGATATGGAAATGGGGAGGACACTTCAACACGAGCATCGTATTCAAAAGGCTCTCACAGGTGGTATTGGGATCCCACGGGTGTGGTGGTTCGGGACAGATTTCGGTATCGAGGCATTCGTCATGGAGCGTCTGGGACCATCGCTGGAGTGCTTGCTGTCCCAGAAACACTCACACAAATTTCCTGTGGTGACCGTTGCAGGTATTGGCCGTCAACTGGTGCGTTTACCGTCATGCTCGTCCACTTTCTAGCGCTGATCTACCAATGACTTAATGCAGATATCACTTTTGGAGTTTGTCCATTCTCGCAATTTTGTCCATCGACACCTAAAGCCCTCACATATCTTGACCGGTTTTGGCGCGAATCGAAACAACCTAACTCTGATTGATTTCGGTCTTGCACGTGCGTATCGCGACCACAAGACTCATCGTCATATTGCATATAAAAGGCAAATCCCATTCGTTGGTAACCAATGCTTTGCTTCCATTCGAACCCTCCGTGGTCGGCAACAATCACGCCGCGATGACCTCGAGTCGGTTGCCTACATCCTCATTTACCTTCTCTGCGGTGCTCTCCCGTGGCAGGACTATGAGCATGTTGCAGATGTCATCCAATCCAAGGCAGATATTGATCAGTCTTCACTGCGTGAGTCGGTTCCTCCCGAGTTCTTCTCGTTCCTTCACTACGCCCGGTCATTGGCATTTAATGCCCACCCCGACTACAAGCTTCTCGGAAGCTATTTTGATCGTTTTCGTACGGACTCGCTCACAGCTGCGAATTGGGGCGATATCTGAATTCCTGAGCGCACATACTTGTAGTACACTTCATACCGATGGCCCGATGTTCAGTTTGTTGTATGATGTGTTAGTAGTGTTTAGTGTTTGTCTCAATTTACATGAGTGTCTCGACAGATGGTGAGCAGTGGGTGGGCTGGCCGCATAGCATTATGCAGCGATGAGGGGATCCGAGCCACGCGGAAGCGGCGGCACCGACAGCGGGCCAGAAGGAGACAGCAGTGAGAGTGCGGGAATGACAGGGAGTCGTGGCCGCGGCAGCGGGGACAGCAAAGAGGGTGGTAACTACCTTACAATACTGGAATTGACAGGTGGCTTGCAGTGCTTGAGCCACAGCTGTACCAGCTTGAGCCGCATATGTAAGCCAAATTTGATTAATAGAGCCGATTACATCACATTTAGCCGGCGCTTGAGGGGCTTGCCGAGCCGCGGCAACACTAGTAACGGTAATCAGTCATCTAAGGCGGTTAATGTTAATTAAGCTGTTATCGACAGTTGCATGATACACTTACCACATCAAGAACAATCTCCTTTACATCATCGAAATCCTGTGGATCCCAGTTCGACCTAATCCACGCCAATCGGTGGTTTGGATTCAGCACTAGAAAAGAAATATCAGCCAAGGTAATTTGGCCACGAAATACACCCACGCATTGCGATTATATATGCTTTCGTGTCCCCCATACGATGGTAATATTTCTCTACCCAGTCCAAGCCCTTCTTGACGAAGGGACGGAGCTGGGGGTTGTTCTCGTCGTCGCAGAGCCTTCTCCACGTGTTGTAGAACTTCTCAAATGTGACCAGATACTTGCACAGCGTGGGGAGGCGTTCATGTGATAGCGTCCAAATGGCCTGATGTGGAATCTATCATAGGTAGTATTAGAGCTTTCGTTTGCTCACTCAGCGCCTGCCCGAGGGCCCCTCCGGAACTGACTAGAAATTTCGAAGTTCTTCATATACGCACCTCAAGGATCAGCTCAAAGTCTCGGAGGACTCGCCATTGCATCTCCGTGGGTTTATACTTCTTCATATCCTTGTTGTTGGGCCGGTCAAGGAATGCGTTGATGGGCTAGGAGATAACTGACATCAGAATGCCAGACAGTCCAAGGAGCGTAGTCTCATTGTGACCCTTACCTGTTGTAGATAGCGAAGACGACAGATCGCATAATAGACTGAATCCCACCGGGTTTTCACATCACGGACGAGTTGGAGAACACGAATTTCCACCTTCTTGTCAGTATCAATGGGGACACCATTCTCGTCTTTGGCATCCCAGTAGCCTTCTCTGTTTCCCTCCTGAATGTAGTCCTCAAATTGGTCGCGCCTTTGTCCGGATGCGTGAAGAACGTTGACAATATTACGGCCCAAGGAAACTGGGTCACTTTCGAGTGCTTCTTTATAGGTTTGTCGGTCACGGAGATCTTCCACCCCCCCCAAAAACCCCGAAAACCGTGAGCTTGCAAGATCTATGACGGAATGATCAATAAGCGCGTCAAGAACATGTCTGGAACAGATATTAAGTATGTGGGGTAAGCATTGTATACGTCGGTCTCGATGGTCGAAGTTAATTTGCCGCTCAGCAAGTAGGACCTGTAGAACCTCAATCATTTTGTCATTGTTGTCAGCATTATCCATGGTTATGTGTCCCACCTGGAAGTGGGCATAGCCAGTGTTAGTGAGTCGTCTATGCAACCTAGAGTACTCCCGAAGTCTGAACTTACTTTTTTGGTTATGCCGACGCAATCCAACATTGCCAAAATAATGTTTGCCATATTCTGTCCATTGTGCCGACCGAACAAGCAATGAAACGCAATCAAGGCGCACTCCAAGGATAGATGGCCGCACCAACTCTTCTTGATCCAATGGGCAGTGATCGCGATATAAGGCTGACGCATTGGTCCGACCATATGTCTGTAGTAAGCGATATTTGCCCCTTGGCCCTCTATATCAGGGTTAGAGTTAGGTGCGGGACGGGTGCATAACGTGCAGACTTACCGCTAGATTATTTTTCAAGACTTTCATGTATTTCTTCCATGTTTTGATGACCAATTCACGGATCTTAGTCCGTTTCGGAATGTCCGACTCTTTGAGGTCTGGTCGAAGCAGCAGCAGCAAGTCCCTGAACCCTCTTCGCTCGACCACGTTCAAGCTCTAGAAATAAGGTAATCTTATAGCAATCAAAACACTGGGGTAGCCTAACAGCGACTGACCTGATCATCTTCAACTATGAAATCGATGAGGGCCTTCTTGAAATTTTCATCAGTGAACTCCAGCTTCTTTGCGGCTGGCGACACGGCTTTACTGGAGTCTTCTTCACTTGCCTTTGCCTCATTTTGTCCGTGCTTCGTCTTATTTGGCTGATTGTGTTTTATGCACCAACTTTCATGGCTGTCCCGATGGTGCTTGAGGTGCTCCGAATGACGCCAGTAGATGTTTTTGCACCATACGTGTAGCTAGCGAGCTTTGCGTTGGGGTGGTTCCTAGCCATACGGCTACCACGAGCGACGACAATTATCAGAACCAATCCAGCGATTCGATGAATTATAACTTACTCGCATTTCTTACATGTCCACATGCCGTCTGCAGTTCTTCGAAAGAAGTGCTTGAGATCGGTTACAAGTATCTTCTTTCCTCCCACATCAACATCTTTCTCCAGTTCTGATCCAGTGAAAAGAGAGCAATCACAAGTGTCATTGCACACTACACCGAGACTAGACGGAGGATTCGGTTGAGGACTTCGACTTTGTCGCTGACTGCCTTGCGTAGGGATCTGGTCTGGCCCTAGTTGCGGGGGGTTGTGTGGGAGAGGTGGACGATGTCGAGGAGGGCCTCGGGGAGATGGTAGAGAGGGTTTCTTTTGCTTTTGATTGATCATAGATATGGCAGAGCTGTCAGAACTTGACGAGACGTCCATATTGAAAGTTTCATGGGGTGGTGAAGTGCTCCTTGGAATGAGACGCTTGACAGGAGGTTCAGGCCCTAATGGGAATGATATCACGCTCCGGATTTGAAGGTGGACTGCATTCTACTGACTTATTGCTACATTGGTGAGCCCCATGGGCCTGTCGCCATCCTCCTCGACAGTCTCGCGCGCCTTCCGTCGTTGTTGGGAACTACCTCTAGGAGGAGAAGCTGGGGCTAGGCCACTAGGTCAGTCTGGGAAAATGTCTTCCGAGACCGAAAATCTGGCCCACCTGGAACAGCAATACAATCGTCGGGAAGAGAGGCCTCAGCTTCCACGGCCTTCCAGGTTTTGACACGCTTTCTTTTCAAACCAGGTTCTGCAGGTAGCAAATCAGCTATTTGTCAGATATGAGGTCAGATACAAGCAAACCTTCTCCTGCGACTGCATCTGAGTAGCCAGTCATCGCTGCTACCGGATGCAGAGAATCAGGTTCATCAATGGGATTGGCAACTGCAGGTGTAGTCTTGCTTCGGGTCTTGCGATGTGAAGGATGGGCTTTTGCCACAGCAGTTGGAGCAACATTGGAAGGAAGGGTGGGCTCGTAAGCCTTTTTTGACCGCGGTGGTTTGTGGGGCATCAAGTTACGGTGTTGCCTCCACCATAGCGACCACTCAACAAATAAGTAGACGAGTCAATCGAGACTACGTATGATCACCACCAGCGGAGCTACGTACATTGTCTGACGATGGATATCATAAAACATGAGGAAGGGCATCACTTAGCGGACGGAAATGAAAACGCTTCTCTGATTGGATTGGCCCACTGTTGGTGACTCATGCTCATGGAACAGAGGCCTTTATCCTTTCCTTTATGGATGTATGTGACTCATGAAGAATATGTTATGGGAAGCGAAGACATGCATAGATGGACATGTGGTACGGAAAGCAAAGACACGCATAATAGACGGACATGTGGTATGGGAAGCGAAGATGCAGACAGACACGTGGTATGGGAAGTTCCGTAAGTTAGTCACAGCTGAGAGCAGTCAAACTACTACTCCCGAAGTTGGCGGGCGGTGTTGGATCATCTGATTCGGTCTCCTCGTCGCCTGGTTCTTCTGATTCCAGTCCTTCTGATTCCAGTTCTTCTGATTCCGGTTCTTCTGAAGCCATGCGGATGGACTGTGATACCCTGCGCCTCTTACGACTTGATGCCTCTCTCACGATATCCAATGCATGCTTCGACTTCGTCATAAACACCTTGCCCGCCAGCTCCACTCCAGAATCGTCGGTTCTGTATAGTTCCTGCTCTTCGGCTGCATTATCGACAGGCCAATCCATCGCCAGGTGTCTAGCAAATAAGTCAATGACAAACATGTGATCGATCAACCTGTTTCGGGCTTTCGTGATCAGGTTTATTGTTAAGAATTCAGAAAGCTCAGGGCAATCGGGATATTGTTCGAACTTCTTGATAGCTTTTGCATCATCCGATGTCGGTACGTAATAGAAATAATGGAAGAGTTCGGTGAGCTCTTTCAGCAGGGAGAACAGCGCCAGCCGATCACCAAAGATATTGCCATTTTTTTCCTGAAATATCTTTTGAGAATCAATCACGGTTCATTTGTTTGCTCCACCAGGTATGCAATCGAATGTCCTCGAGAAATTGGTGAGATCCATGGAAGATAGGGACGATTGAGAATACGCCATGGTCGTCCATAGGAGCACCCAGAACGCCGATTCAATGTCATTCTGGATCGTGTGAAGTGCTGCTTCATTTTCTATGAGGTGAATAGATAGGAACTGCCAAGTGCCCTGGAGAGGTTCATTAGAGAGGTAAAAGTGAAAGCAAATGTTATAAGTACAGTGCGTGTCACTCGGTGTGGCTGTTCCACGGTTGTAGGCTTTGCCAAGTCCCAGTCAATTAAATAGCCTCGTCCCACGGAAATGACGATGTTTCCGACGCTGAGATCGCGATGTAGAATCCCAGCAGCGAAAGCGCCTCGATGAGCTGGACAATGAAAAGGACTTAGATTTTGGTCGTCATGTATAGAGAGTAACCTACCAAGCAATGCATCATGTATAGCTTGCACAAGCTCCTTAGAGGAAGTGAAGGTCGACAAGCTTTTCCCAACGAGATTGAGAACAAGGCGGTAGTGAGAATGGCTCGCTATCTTCACTTCTTCTCCTTCTTTGCAGGCCCAAGAAAGCACCAAACTTGCCTTTGTCTGCATCTTCTGTTCAGCCTGGTGAGGTACTTCTCCGTGTGCAATGCAGCGAGGAATATTGGTGACATTCGCAGCACGAAGTTGTTCATAAATCAGGCCTTCGAGTTGGGTATCTGGGGCATCAATGCACCACGAATCCTTGAAGAATACGACACAGTCGTTTTCAATATCATATGCAGAACAAGCGCGTGTCGCACGACAAGTGGGGTGTGAAGGGATGATCTCAGGAAAGGGAAAGGCAATCCTAAGATTGGGCTGTCCGGGATCGACTGATGGAACGCTGGTCTGGAACATCGGAGTTTCGGCAGGTAGCCGTAGCTTTATCCTTGCGGACACAGCTTCGGGATCAGTGAAAACTGACACCATGGTGTCAATACCGCGGAGCTGAAGGGGGGCCATCAAATAGAGAGACAGGAACTGTACCAGAGATGGGTCCGTGTCATATTCAATGGGTTCCGTTACTATCGCTCCTTCCCTGTCCCATCGGATTATTCGCACTTTCTTGTGCAAAACAAAGATAGAGAATGCGTGTGTGCAGTATTGAGCTGCAAGCTGCGCTGCAGCATAGGTGCTGAGCTGGCCCAGCGTGTCTCGGGCATTTCCAGTGTTGGCTACAAGAGAAGTGGCCGTGGGATGCTTGATGAAAGGCTCTTCAGTTGTAGACCACTTGAATTCGATATGGATGTCGAGGAGACTCATGATACAGCGATCAATGCCCTTGTAATCATTAGCCTTGTTCTCTTGTATGGCATAGACGCTAACGTCTGGTTTAAGTAACGGGCCACTCGTGTCGCCTCGGCTATGGGAGTTAACAAATATTAGTCCGGGGACCAATTTTCTGCAGGCCTTAATCTAGGGAAAATCAGCCATGTGTAAGTGGTCCAAACCACAATTTTACTTACAAACGGGGAATAAGCATCGAGCTCGGATTTAGCTTTGAATGTCTCACTAAAACATCCCGGTTTGAATGGACTAGGGATCAAACAATTCGAACCACTAGCAATTTTGTCCCGAGGCAGAAATTTATCCAAGAACTCTTTAACTGGCATGGGACCAACAAAGAAATTGGTCATTTCTGTCCCGAGTGCGTGAATCGCCCGAAGACGAAAGTGAGATAACGTCGAATAAAGGGGTTGGATGGGAGACTTTTTTTTGAGAGGAGTGCTCGAGGGCTGCTTAGTGGATGGTGGGGGGGGTGGCGTCTGGCTACAGCCATCAGTGGTGCTGTCGTTGACAGTGCTGGGGTTGGTCATGATGGAAAGGTCAGAATGGCGTAAACTGACACAGTTGGCAGAGATCGAAGAGCTCAGACCTCACTCAGGGCCAGGGCAAGGGTTACACGTTGCTCTACTCATGCCCCTTTCTTATCACTCCATTTTTCTCCCCCATTTCTCGCTCAATCACCACAAAACTTAACATACAACATCTAGTACCATGTGTGACATATTCTGTGCAATTTTTTTTTGGGTGGAAATCGTGGTACTGTATGTGAAATGATCAAGGAGGGCGGCGCATAAGGCTCAAAGTTGGCTTATCCACCGGCTTCAGCCGAAATCCGGTGGTCACAGCCACTCCGGCAAGCCGTGAGAGCCGGTGTCTAGCCGAGCCGTAGCCAAGCCAAATTGCCGAGCTGTGGTAACACTACATGGCAGAGCTGATTGGCCTGAAAACTCACTACGTGTTGTAAGGTCAGCCGTATCGCTGACCTCGCAGCCACGTTCTCGCACTTCAATTTGCAGTTTCCGAGCCCATCACGTTTTCAAGAACTCGCCTCTAGACCGTCGACCTGTTTTCGGATCATCTCGTGTGCTCCGGCCACGACCCCCTTATGCCTCGGCCATGGCACCGCTGTTTTCAGCCTCATGCCACAAGCTGTGTCCTTTCATCCTCTACGTTTCTCATGTTTCACAACTTCCTCTTTGGTTAGATCGCCTCGAGCTTGCTTTTGTTCTCTTGCTACGGTAATTTTCGTGTACCTGACTTTCTTTCAGTTTCCTCTTAAAGACTGCGTGCTGTGATTCGCGCCGCGTCTAGATTTTCGAGCCCTCTAATTTTTCTCTTTGTTCAAAGGAAACACGATCATCCTGTGAAGCATTCTGAGGGTGACGCATCCTTCAAAGTCTTTGTTTTACTCCTTGAATTTCGGCCTCAGTCTCACTTTGGTATCATTCAACCCCCTTGCTATGCCTCCCTTTGTCCCTCTCGATATCTTCTGACTCGATTTTTCATACCTTAGACTTGCTTCCTTTGTGCCAGTGGCCTTTCTTTACTTACTTATGAGCCTGTACTCAACGCGTTTCTGTTTCTAGATAGCTGTACTCGACTTGTACATAAATACCCTGTGAAAATGTACTCAGAGCAGCAGCGAAATCCCCCTTGTCTGTCCTCTCTCCTCCTCTTAAACACTCGTCTGAACTCCTTCAAAACCTTCTCGCTTTCAAGACAGCTCCACCATCGTGACCAACATTCTCGCGTTCGACTCGAGTTTTCCCACGTTCCATGACTTTGATCGTCCTTGGGAACCGCTTGCTCACTCTCACTTCTTATTTTACTTCTGAACTCACACGTAGATGCGGCGGTCTACATTCAGTGTCTTCATACTGCCGTCTCGCATCACTAGGGCCCTCTTAGCTATAATGGCTAGCATCATTTAAAACATCAGGCCCTGGTGGCGCCATTAATCTCTGCAGGTAGCAAGGGATGCATCAGGAAAATGTCATATTTGCTTACACTAATTAATGGTGCTTATCACTGCTTACTTTGCTTAATGGTCTTAATTACTGTCTTCTGCTTAATAAAAATTTTCTTTTTTTTTACTTAAGCACATTAAGCACATTAATCACATTAATCCACACTCAGCACAACTAAGCAAATTTTATTATGACCAATATGAAAATTAAGCAAACTTTAATCATGCTAAGTAAACAAGCAAGTTTAAGCGAACTAAGAGAATCTTAAGAGGCTTTTAATCATGCTAAGCAAATGGAAGTAATTTATGTAATTTAATTAAAGTCCGAAAAATATGCAAAGTCATGAAAATTTCACTAAGTCGCTCCCATGCACCAACCACGTGCCTATTGTTTATTCTTGTTTGCACGATGTTGATTTTCGTACTCATCGTTTTTATAGCTCTACTTTCTTCTGCCCCTCCCTCTGTCCCTTCTTCTGTCCCTTTCTCTGTCACCTTCATTGCCGTCGTCTCAGTATTGTGGCTCTTGCTGTTGCTGCCACTGCTCACGCCACCACCGCTTACGCCGCCACTGCTCATGCTGCTACACGTCCCACCATCCATGCCCTTACCATGGCTGTGTTTATCATGTGCCCTTTTTTTCTTTTTTCATTTTTTCCTCTGCGTCTTGTCTGTGTCTGTGTCTGTGTCTGTGTCTGTGTCTGTGTCTGTGTCTGTGTCTGTGTCTGTGTCTGTGTCTGCATCTGCGTCTGCGCCTTCGTCCGCCACATCCTCTGCTTCCTTTGCTTCAATGTTCCCTGCCCCCACCCACTGGCACTGCAGGGTGGCCCATACTTAGTGTTGCCGCGGCTCGGCAAGCCCCTCAAGCGCCGGCTAAATGTGATGTAATCGGCTCTATTAATCAAATTTGGCTTACATATGCGGCTCAAGCTGGTACAGCTGTGGCTCAAGCACTGCAAGCCACCTGTCAATTCCAGTATTGTAAGGTAGTTACCACCCTCTTTGCTGTCCCCGCTGCCGCGGCCACGACTCCCTGTCATTCCCGCACTCTCACTGCTGTCTCCTTCTGGCCCGCTGTCGGTGCCGCCGCTTCCGCGTGGCTCGGATCCCCTCATCGCTGCATAATGCTATGCGGCCAGCCCACCCACTGCTCACCATCTGTCGAGACACTCATGTAAATTGAGACAAACACTAAACACTACTAACACATCATACAACAAACTGAACATCGGGCCATCGGTATGAAGTGTACTACAAGTATGTGCGCTCAGGAATTCAGATATCGCCCCAATTCGCAGCTGTGAGCGAGTCCGTACGAAAACGATCAAAATAGCTTCCGAGAAGCTTGTAGTCGGGGTGGGCATTAAATGCCAATGACCGGGCGTAGTGAAGGAACGAGAAGAACTCGGGAGGAACCGACTCACGCAGTGAAGACTGATCAATATCTGCCTTGGATTGGATGACATCTGCAACATGCTCATAGTCCTGCCACGGGAGAGCACCGCAGAGAAGGTAAATGAGGATGTAGGCAACCGACTCGAGGTCATCGCGGCGTGATTGTTGCCGACCACGGAGGGTTCGAATGGAAGCAAAGCATTGGTTACCAACGAATGGGATTTGCCTTTTATATGCAATATGACGATGAGTCTTGTGGTCGCGATACGCACGTGCAAGACCGAAATCAATCAGAGTTAGGTTGTTTCGATTCGCGCCAAAACCGGTCAAGATATGTGAGGGCTTTAGGTGTCGATGGACAAAATTGCGAGAATGGACAAACTCCAAAAGTGATATCTGCATTAAGTCATTGGTAGATCAGCGCTAGAAAGTGGACGAGCATGACGGTAAACGCACCAGTTGACGGCCAATACCTGCAACGGTCACCACAGGAAATTTGTGTGAGTGTTTCTGGGACAGCAAGCACTCCAGCGATGGTCCCAGACGCTCCATGACGAATGCCTCGATACCGAAATCTGTCCCGAACCACCACACCCGTGGGATCCCAATACCACCTGTGAGAGCCTTTTGAATACGATGCTCGTGTTGAAGTGTCCTCCCCATTTCCATATCTTGAAATTTAACCACCACATCCTCCCCACAAAGGATGTCCGTAGCAGCATATACCTCATCTAAATCAAGGCGCGTTAGCTCTTCTTGGTTCGTTGCCATTTTAAAAAAAACCCACAGGAACTACCTCCAATCTTTTTCGTAAGTTTGAACCTTCCATCTATGCGCACTGTGGAAGGGAATGTTGTTGTGGGAGAGGTGTCAGAAAGGGAGGTATCGTCGTAGGCCTGTAACACAGCGTTACCACTCAACGACAAAGAACGGCGGATCTCGTATAGCAGAGCAGTGGAGGCAGGGTCTAATAGCGAGTACTTACAGATTCAGCTTCTATAGCATAGGTGCCGGATGATTCAGTCGACCGCTTCCTTAAAACCATGGTGAAGTTGGCCGCCAACGTTGAGGAAAAAAGAACTAGCTTGTCCGTGATGATTGATGCGGCGCAATTGAATGTTGAAACTCAGAAACTCAGTTCTAGTCAGATGACCAGATGCTATCCCGAAGTCGCGACAATAATCAGTCCATTGTGGTCAAAATAATGAATCTGCCTGTGAGGACTCGAGGGAGAATCGAGCTGAGCCTCATGAAATAACTAAGGAGCAGAGCTAAATTGTGCCAAGCTCTCCATCAGCACTGTCCTCGTCGTCCTCGCCGTCCTCATCGTCATCGCCGTCCTCGTTGTCCTCATTGTCCTCGTTGTCCTCGCTATCCTTGTATTCAGACTCACTGTCGACCTTCGTCACTTCATCGGGATCGTCTTCCGGCGCTTCGTCGCTGCGGTCTCTAAGGCTAGTCAGAATCTTATCTATCGAACATTGAGTGCTATCCCCGCGGGAGGAGAGCAGCTCCGTAAGTAGATCTTCGGGGTCATCCTCTTCCAAATCGTCCTCCTGCAATACAAGCCCCGCAGTGAAATCGAGGCGAGACTTCCTGCGATAGAACTTGAGCATCTGAAGGGCTTCCATTAGCAGCGGTTTAATCCGATTCCGCTTCTTGGTATCTGTTTCTGCACTCGACGAAAAGACGCGTTCGCACGGGACAGAACTGCCTTGGACAGGAAGGTAGTCCATAGCGATTCGATAGAGGGTTGGGAAAAGTTTTTCCTTTCCCTATGTAGTCAATGAGTGGCGTCATCGAGAATCAAGGGAGCAGAGACCGTACCTCCCAAAAATTTAATACATCTGTTTTCTTTTCTACGTTTAGCCCCTCGTAAGAGCTCAACTCTTGCTCCACTGTGCATAAACGTGGTTCTATGTCGTCCGAGGACTCATCTCCACTGTCGACTGAATAACCAAGACGACGTGCGAGCGTCTGCTTTCGTGGAGAGACGAGAGAACGACGTAGTGTTCCAGACGATTTGGATTTCGGGCCTGGGAAGTAGCGGTAACGGTAATCAGTCATCTAAGGCGGTTAATGTTAATTAAGCTGTTATCGACAGTTGCATGATACACTTACCACATCAAGAACAATCTCCTTTACATCATCGAAATCCTGTGGATCCCAGTTCGACCTAATCCACGCCAATCGGCGGTTTGGATTCAGCACTAGAAAAGAAATATCAGCCAAGGTAATTTGGCCACGAAATACACCCACGCATTGCGATTATATATGCTTTCGTGTCCCCCATACGATGGTAATATTTCTCTACCCAGTCCAAGCCCTTCTTGACGAAGGGACGGAGCTGGGGGTTGTTCTCGTCGTCGCAGAGCCTTCTCCACGTGTTGTAGAACTTCTCAAATGTGACCAGATACTTGCACAGCGTGGGGAGGCGTTCATGTGATAGCGTCCGAATGGCCTGATGTGGAATCTATCATAGGTAGTATTAGAGCTTTCGTTTGCTCACTCAGCGCCTGCCCGAGGGCCCCTCCGGAACTGACTAGAAATTTCGAAGTTCTTCATATACGCACCTCAAGGATCAGCTCAAAGTCTCGGAGGACTCGCCATTGCATCTCCGTGGGTTTATACTTCTTCATATCCTTGTTGTTGGGCCGGTCAAGGAATGCGTTGATGGGCTAGGAGATAACTGACATCAGAATGCCAGACAGTCCAAGGAGCGTAGTCTCATTGTGACCCTTACCTGTTGTAGATAGCGAAGACGACGGATCGCATAATAGACTGAATCCCACCGGGTTTTCACATCACGGACGAGTTGGAGAACACGAATTTCCACCTTCTTGTCAGTATCAATGGGGACACCATTCTCGTCTTCGGCGTCCCAGTAGCCTTCTCTGTTTCCCTCCTGAATGTAGTCCTCAAATTGGTCGCGCCTTTGTCCGGATGCGCGAAGAACGTTGACAATATTACGGCCCAAGGAAACTGGGTCACTTTCGAGTGCTTCTTTATAGGTTTGTCGGTCACGGAGATCTTCCACCCCCCCCGAAAACCCCGAAAACCGTGAGCTTGCAAGATCTATGACGGAATGATCAATAAGCGCGTCAAGAACATGTCCGGAACAGATATTAAGTATGTGGGGTAAGCATCGTATACGTCGGTCTCGATGGTCGAAGTTAATTTGCCGCTCAGCAAGTAGGACCTGTAGAACCTCAATCATTTTGTCATTGTTGTCAGCATTATCCATGGTTATGTGTCCCACCTGGAAGTGGGCATAGCCAGCGTTAGTGAGTCGTCTATGCAACCTAGAGTACTCCCGAAGTCCGAACTTACTTTTTTGGTTATGCCGACGCGATCCAACATTGCCAAAATAACGTTTGCCATATTCTGTCCATCGTGCCGACCGAACAAGCGATGAAACGCAATCAAGGCGCACTCCAAGGATAGATGGCCGCGCCGACTCTTCTTGATCCAATGGGCAGTGATCGCGATATAAGGCCGACGCATTCGGTCCGACCATATGTCTGTAGTAAGCGATATTTGCCCCTTGGCCCTCTATATCAGGGTTAGAGTTAGGTGCGGGACGGGTGCGTAACGTGCAGACTTACCGCTAGATTATTTTTCAAGACTTTCATGTATTTCTTCCATGTTTTGATGACCAATTCACGGATCTTAGTCCGTTTCGGAATGTCCGACTCTTTGAGGTCTGGTCGAAGCAGCAGCAGCAAGTCCCTGAACCCTCTTCGCTCGACCACGTTCAAGCTCTAGAAATAAAGTAATCTTATAGCAATCGAAAACACTGGGGTAGCCTAACAGCGACTGACCTGATCATCTTCAACTATGAAATCGATGAGGGCCTTCTTGAAATTTTCATCAGTGAACTCCAGCTTCTTCGCGGCTGGCGACACGGCTTTACTGGAGTCTTCTTCACTTGCCTTTGCCTCATTTTGTCCGTGCTTCGTCTTATTTGGCTGATTGTGTTTTATGCACCAACTTTCGTGGCTGTCCCGATGGTGCTTGAGGTGCTCGCGAATGACGCCAGTAGATGTTTTTGCACCATACGTGTAGCTAGCGAGCTTTGCGTTGGGGTGGTTCCTAGCCATACGGCTACCACGAGCGACGACAATTATCAGAACCAATCCAGCGATTCGATGAATTATAACTTACTCGCATTTCTTACATGTCCACATGCCGTCTGCAGTTCTTCGAAAGAAGTGCTTGAGATCGGTTACAAGTATCTTCTTTCCTCCCACATCAACATCTTTCTCCAGTTCTGATCCAGTGAAAAGAGAGCAATCACAAGTGTCATTGCACACTACACCGAGACTAGACGGAGGATTCGGTTGAGGACTTCGACTTTGTCGCTGACCGCCTTGCGTAGGGACCTGGTCTGGCCCTAGTTGCGGGGGGTTGTGTGGGAGAGGTGGACGATGTCGAGGAGGGCCTCGGGGAGATGGTAGAGAGGGTTTCTTTTGCTTTTGATTGATCGTAGATATGGCAGAGCCGTCAGAACTTGACGAGACGTCCATATTGAAAGTTTCATGGGGCGGTGAAGTGCTCCTCGGAATGGGACGCTTGACAGGAGGTTCAGGCCCTAATGGGAATGATATCACGCTCCGGATTTGAAGGTGGACTGCGTTCTACTGACCTATTGCTACATTGGTGAGCCCCATGGGCCTGTCGCCATCCTCCTCGACAGTCTCGCGCGCCTTCCGTCGTTGTTGGGAACTACCTCTAGGAGGAGAAGCTGGGGCTAGGCCACTAGGTCAGTCTGGGAAAATGTCTTCCGAGACCGAAAATCTGGCCCACCTGGAACAGCAATACAATCGTCGGGAAGAGAGGCCTCAGCTTCCACGGCCTTCCAGGTTTTGACACGCTTTCTTTTCAAACCAGGTTCTGCAGGTAGCAAATCAGCTATTTGTCAGATATGAGGTCGATACAAGCAAACCTTCTCCTGCGACTGCATCTGAGTAGCCAGTCATCGCTGCTACCGGATGCAGAGAATCGGGTTCATCAATGGGATCGGCAACTGCAGGTGTAGTCTTGCTTCGGGTCTTGCGACGTGAAGGATGGGCTTTTGCCACAGCAGTTGGAGCAACATTGGAAGGAAGGGTGGGCTCGTAAGCCTTTTTTGACCGCGGTGGTTTGTGGGGCATCAAGTTACGGTGTTGCCTCCACCATAGCGACCACTCAACAAATAAGTAGACGAGTCAATCGAGACTACGTATGATCACCACCAGCGGAGCTACGTACATTGCTGACGATGGATATCATAAAACATGAGGAAGGGCATCACTTAGCGGACGGAAATGAAAACGCTTCTCTGATTGGATTGGCCCACTGTTGGTGACTCATGCTCATGGAACAGAGGCCTTTATCCTTTCCTTTATGGATGTATGTGACTCATGAAGAATATGTTATGGGAAGCGAAGACGCGCATAGATGGACATGTGGTACGGAAAGCAAAGACACGCATAATAGACGGACATGTGGTATGGGAAGCGAAGACGCAGACAGACACGTGGTATGGGAAGTTCCGTAAGTTAGTCACAGCTGAGAGCAGTCAAACTACTACTCCCGAAGTTGGCGGGCGGTGTTGGATCATCTGATTCGGTCTCCTCGTCGCCTGGTTCTTCTGATTCCGGTCCTTCTGATTCCAGTTCTTCTGATTCCGGTTCTTCTGAAGCCATGCGGATGGACTGTGATACCCTGCGCCTCTTACGACTTGATGCCTCTCTCACGATATCCAATGCATGCTTCGACTTCGTCATAAACACCTTGCCCGCCAGCTCCACTCCAGAATCGTCGGTTCTGTATAGTTCCTGCTCTTCGGCTGCATCATCGACAGGCCAATCCATCGCCAGGTGTCTAGCAAATAAGTCGATGACAAACGTGTGATCGATCAACCTGTTTCGGGCTTTCGTGATCAGGTTTATTGTTAAGAATTCGGAAAGCTCGGGCATTCGGATATTGTTCGAACTTCTTGATAGCTTTTGCATCATCCGATGTCGGTACGTAATAGAAATAATGGAAGAGTTCGGCGAGCTCTTTCAGCAGGGAGAACAGCGCCAGCCGATCACCGAAGATATTGCCATTTTTTTCCTGAAATATCTTTCGAGAATCAATCACGGTTCGTTTGTTTGCTCCACCAGGTATGCAATCGAATGTCCTCAAGAAATTGGTGAGATCCATGGAAGATAGGGACGATCGAGAATACGCCATGGTCGTCCATAGGAGCACCCAGAACGCCGATTCAATGTCATCCTGGATCGTGTGAAGTGCTGCTTCATTTTCTATGAGGTGGATAGATAGGAACTGCCAAGTGCCCTGGAGAGGTTCATTAGAGAGGTAAAAGTGAAAGCAAATGTTATAAGTACAGTGCGTGTCACTCGGCGTGGCTGTTCCACGGTCGTAGGCTTTGCCAAGTCCCAGTCAATTAAATAGCCTCGTCCCTCGGAAATGACGATGTTTCCGACGCTGAGATCGCGATGCAGAATCCCAGCAGCGAAAGCGCCTCGATGAGCTGGACAATGAAAAGGACTTAGATTTTGGTCGTCATGTATAGAGAGTAACCTACCAAGCAATGCATCATGTATAGCTTGCACAAGCTCCTTAGAGGAAGTGAAGGTCGACAAGCTTTTCCCAACGAGATTGAGAACAAGGCGGTAGTGAGAATGGCTCGCTATCTTCACTTCTTCTCCTTCTTTGCAGGCCCAAGAAAGCACCAAACTCGCCTTTGTCTGCGTCTTCTGTTCAGCCTGGTGAGGTACTTCTCCGTGCGCAATGCAGCGAGGAATATTGGTGACATTCGCAGCACGAAGTTGTTCATAAATCAGGCCTTCGAGTTGGGTATCTGGGGCATCGATGCGCCACGAATCCTTGAAGAATACGACACGGTCGTTTTCAATATCATATGCAGAACAAGCGCGTGTCGCACGACAAGCGGGGTGTGAAGGGATGATCTCAGGAAAGGGAAAGGCAATCCTAAGATTGGGCTGTCCGGGATCGACTGATGGAACGCTGGTCTGGAACATCGGAGTTTCGGCAGGTAGCCGTAGCTTTATCCTTGCGGACACAGCTTCGGGATCGGTGAAAACTGACACCGTGGTGTCAATACCGCGGAGCTGGAGGGGGGCCATCAAATAGAGAGACAGGAACTGTACCAGAGATGGGTCCGTGTCATATTCGATGGGTTCCGTTACTATCGCTCCTTCCCTGTCCCATCGGATTATTCGCGCTTTCTTGCGCAAAACAAAGATAGAGAATGCGTGTGTGCGGTATTGAGCCGCAAGCTGCGCTGCAGCATAGGTGCTGAGCTGGCCCAGCGTGTCTCGGGCATTTCCAGTGTTGGCTACAAGAGAAGTGGCCGTGGGATGCTTGACGAAAGGCTCTTCAGTCGTAGACCACTTGAATTCGATATGGATGTCGAGGAGACTCATGATACAGCGATCAATGCCCTTGTAATCATTAGCCTTGTTCTCTTGTATGGCATAGACGCTAACGTCTGGTTTAAGTAACGGGCCACTCGTGTCGCCTCGGCTATGGGAGTCAACAAATATTAGTCCGGGGACCAATTTTCTGCAGGCCTTAATCTAGGGAAAATCAGCCATGTGTAAGTGGTCCAAACCACAATTTTACTTACAAACGGGGAATAGGCATCGAGCTCGGATTTAGCTTTGAATGTCTCACTAAAACATCCCGGTTCGAATGGACTAGGGATCGAACAATTCGAACCACTAGCAATTTTGTCCCGAGGCAGAAATTTATCCAAGAACTCTTTAACTGGCATGGGACCAACAAAGAAATTGGTCATTTCTGTCCCGAGCGCGTGAATCGCCCGAAGACGAAAGTGAGATAACGTCGAATAAAGGGGTTGGATGGGAGACTTTTTTTTGAGAGGAGTGCTCGAGGGCTGCTTAGTGGATGGTGGGGGGGTGGCGTCTGGCTACGGCCATCGGTGGTGCTGTCGTTGACAGTGCTGGGGTTGGTCATGATGGAAAGGTCAGAATGGCGTAAACTGACACAGTTGGCAGAGATCGAAGAGCTCAGACCTCACTCAGGGCCAGGGCAAGGGTTACACGTTGCTCTACTCATGCCCCTTTCTTATCACTCCATTTTTCTCCCCCATTTCTCGCTCAATCACCACAAAACTTAACATACAACATCTAGTACCATGTGTGACATATTCTGTGCAATTTTTTTTTGGGTGGAAATCGTGGTACTGTATGTGAAACGATCAAGGAGGGCGGCGCGTAAGGCTCAAAGTTGGCTTATCCACCGGCTTCAGCCGAAATCCGGTGGTCACAGCCACTCCGGCAAGCCGTGAGAGCCGGTGTCTAGCCGAGCCGTAGCCGAGCCAAATTGCCGAGCTGCGGCAACACTAACCGTTACCGCTACTTCCCAGGCCCGAAATCCAAATCGTCTGGAACACTACATCGTTCTCTCGTCTCTCCACGAAAGCAGACGCTCGCACATCGTCTTGGTTATTCAGTCGACAGTGGAGATGAGTCCTCAGACGACATAGAACCACGTTTATGCACAGTGGAGCAAGAGTTGAGCTCTTACGAGGGGCTAAACGTAGAAAAGAAAACAGATGTATTAAATTTTTGGGAGGTACGGTCTCTGCTCCCTTGATTCTCGATGACGCCACTCATTGACTACATAGGGAAAGGAAAAACTTTTCCCAACCCTCTATCGAATTGCTATGGACTACCTTCCTGTCCAAGGCAGTTCTGTCCCGTGCGAACACGTCTTTTCGTCGAGTGCAGAAACAGATACCAAGAAGCGGAATCAGATTAAACCACTGCTAATGGAAGCCCTTCAGATGCTCAAGTTCTATCGCAGGAAGTCTCGCCTCGATTTCACTGCGGGGCTTGTATTGCAGGAGGACGATTTGGAAGAGGATGACCCCGAAGATCTACTTATGGAGCTGCTCTCCTCCCGTGGGGATAGCACTCAATGTTCGATAGATAAGATTCTGACTAGCCTTAGAGACCGCAGCGACGAAGCGCCGGAAGACGATCCCGATGAAGTGACGAAGGTCGACAGTGAGTCTGAATACAAGGATAGTGAGGACAATGAGGACAATGAGGACAACAAGGACGGCGATGACGATGAGAACGGCGAGGACGACGAGGACAGTGCTGATGGAGAGCTTGGCACAATTTAGCTCTGCTCCTTAGTTATTTCATGAGGCTCAGCTCGATTCTCCCTCGAGTCCTCACAGGCAGATTCATTATTTTGACCACAATGGACTGATTATTGTCGCGACTTCGGGATAGCATCTGGTCATCTGACTAGAACTGAGTTTCTGAGTTTCAACATTCAATTGCGCTGCATCAATCATCACGGACAAGCTAGTTCTTTTTTCCTCAACGTTGGTGGCCAACTTCACCATGGTTTTAAGGAAGCGGTCGACTGAATCATCCGGCACCTATGCTATAGAAGCTGAATCTGTAAGTACTCGCTATTAGACCCTGCCTCCACTGCTCTGCTATATGAGATCTGCCATTCTTTGTCGTTGAGTGGTAACGCTGTGTTACAGGCCTACGACGATACCTCCCTTTCTGACACCTCTCCCACAACAACATTCCCTTCCACAGTGCGCATAGATGGAAGGTTCAAACTTACAAAAAAGATTGGAGGTAGTTCCTGTGGGTTTTTTTTAAAATGGCAAAGAACCAAGAAGAGCTAACACGCCTTGATTTAGATGAGGTATATGCTGCTACGGACATCCTTTGTGGGGAGGATGTGGTGGTTAAATTTCAAGATATGGAAATGGGGAGGACACTTCAACATGAGCATCGTATTCAAAAGGCTCTCACAGGTGGTATTGGGATCCCACAGGTGTGGTGGTTCAGGACAGATTTCGGTATCGAGGCATTCGTCATGGAGCATCTGGGACCATCGCTGGAGTGCTTGCTGTCCCAGAAA